>CM061165.1:9637894-10837894 GCA_030710495.1 Labroides dimidiatus | reverse complement strand
CAGCGGTTTAGAAGAAATTAAAATTGCAAGTTTGTCCAATAAGAGGCTCAGCTCACGTGACTGACGAGTCTTCTTGAGTCACCATTTCCAATATGGCCTCCACTGACAATTTGCTTCATTACTCTGTATCAGGAACAGACGGGTGATGTCACGGAGACTACGTTCATATATTATACAGTCACTGGTAGTACCAGCAGGCTTGCATGCAGGGAAAACCGTGTATGGAGAGCAAATCTGGCACACTAACGTCCCGGCTTGCACTGATGGTAATGTGGAAACAGTTTATTCATGTGACTTCAGACAGACATGCATGCAAGTGCAGTAGAAATCTGTTCAAGATCAATGATTTCAACTCCAGCGATGAATCAGCCTCTGTGTTGCAAAAGTCAATCCTAAACCCCTAAAAGGCATCAGAAATAATTAATCCACTGTCCTTTCTCACACAAACATCTAATGATTTTTCCCTTCCTAAAAACAGACCTGACAAAGCATTCATTTTTTGACCTCGTAGCACAAGTAAATTGAAAGGATATCTGCAGTATTCCTCTTTAGGTTCATACTGCTGTAGCAAGCCTGAAGCCTCTGTATGGCTCTCTATTAACAGTGAAACTGAGACTCACCACAGACAGATGACATGTGGCTGTAAACTTAGGAGTTCAGTAAACCCAGAGATTGGTGGCTCCTTTACTGCAGATGTATCAATAGAGGGAGATTAAGGCTCTGTTTATATGACAACGCTTCGCAGCGTTTCACTGTTAAACGCAAAAAACGCGGAGAAAAAAACAACCAAAATAAACAACCCGGTAAGTCCGCCATTTAACCGTCGTTGGTGTTGTCCGGTTTGCAAAAGTTCCCACAATGAAAGTGGAATGCGCACGTGCAAAACGGAGCGTGACGCCAGCGTTTCCACTGAAAACACCAGCTTGCCATTTATACGGCAATGGAGGCTGCGGCGTTTCAGAAAAATTCCACTCTGGAGGGCGTTTTAAGAAAGTTAATAAGCTTTTTTAAAATGTTTTCTGGACGATTTTTAACTTCAGGAGACAACAACAGCATGAGTTTGATTTAGTTTTCTTTATCTCATGTCTATCACTTGATTTATTCACAAAGTTCTTGCAGTGATAGGGTGACCACCTACCCTCTACATTCATGCTGAACTTGCAGTACTGTCACACAAAGGCAACGTTTGAGTTCTCCTTTGAGGTCTTGACTTCAGCCAGTCATCATTCACTCTGAGGATGTCATGCTTTCTGTTACGGCACCCAAGAATACTTTTAAAGAAGAGTTTCATTAGAATTTATCACTTTATTGTTTTATTAAAGCACAACATGCCGTGTATTGATATATGTCTTTAATCAGTTTTTATGGCTGAAGCTCTTTGGGATAATAAAAATAAACCTGACTCACTCATAATTAGCCATCAGTCTTAACTGACCCCCTTCTGTGCACCACTCTCTTCTCTCCCTCCCTCATCTCTGTCTGACCTGCATCACTTTTCTGTTTCTCTTCAGGAGCTGCAGAATCTGGAGCGATCAAATTCAGCCTTTCGAAAGGAGATCGCCTCGTTGAAGAAAGATCTCCAGCTCTATACGAAGGTTCTGGAGAACCACGAGCATCTCTGCATCCTCAAAGCCTCTGAACCCAGCTCAACAATGTACCTCTCAGTTTCTCCTTCAGCTGACAGACAGACAGGCTCCAACCCTCTTCAAGCCTTAAGCTCCTCTCCAGCTACTACCCCCTCAACCTCCACCCTTGATCCTCAAACCCTTGAATGTGCAGAAAGCTCTCATATTTCATCTCCAGTCCCAGCTTCATTATTAGAATCAGCTACAGTCTCATCTGCTCAGCTCTGCACTCCCTCCTGCTCCAAAGCTGTTCCTGATTCTGTCACTTTCTCCACAGTTCCGTCTCCTCACTCTTTGTTTAGTAAAACCTCTTCATCCTTAATCACATCAAGGTTGACAAAAGCCTCATCCATCTGCACCAGCCTGATTTCGAGCCCAGTCAACTCCAGCTCTGTCACCACACCTGTTCATCCTAAATCTGGACAAGGCTCAATCCACGAGAGTTCTTCACTTTCGGCAAACGCTGCTTTCTCTGCACAGCCTCATTTCGTACCGGTTGCCTCCCAAATGAAGCCAGCTTCTTTTCAATCCCTTTTTTCATACACAGACCCCACCAACTCCCATTATGTCTCTGAAAACACTGGTCAAGCATCACAAGAGTGTCCTATGAGTTTACCACAGCTTCACCAAGACAACGTCAAAAGAAACCCAAGTCTGACGTATTCCCTTTCATCACCAACTCTCGCAGATCCTGCTCGGCAGTCCCTCTCAGATTCCCCTCGAGAAAGCCAGGAGCCACACATTGCACCAACTCCTACGCCTCTGCTTTCCCAGCTCACTAACCCCAGTCCTCTTGTTGCACCTCAGACTACCTCTGTCGGTTTGGACGGACAGCTTCTTGAATTCTCACTACAAAACTTTGGGGATTTTTCTGCAGATTCATCCCTTACTGAGCTCCTGGAGGTCAATGATTGGATACTACAGTAAGCAGGACTCGAACTAGCAGCACTACATGTCGCATAGTAAAGACGACCAGATCCTCTGTGAAAGGTTATTTATGTATATCTTTATTTTATTGTTATACTCAAATTAAATATTTTGGAGTCCTACATGCAGCTAGATCCAGAACAAACCTTAAAGCTACAGTGTCAACAGGCCATGAGATCAAAAACTGAACGGCAGCAAAAATCTAAGACGGTGTTACGCCTTCCTCAGTCCACAGATGATGCACTGAAGAAGTGTCTCATCATTCAAATAACACAACTTGTTAAATTTACTGTGAAATACTCACTTCCCTGTAGCTTCAAGGAAACATCCTCAGGAGACACTCCCAGCTGTTTCTGAGAGGAGGTTTGAATGCACGTATGAATACAAGTACCAAACTTGTCCAGTTGGTATTTTTTTACCATCATAATTTCCTTTTGTCTTTTAAAACCCAATCTGCAAATGTTCACTTTTGACATGTTACACTTTGTGTTGCACTTACGAGCAACCAAGACAGAAATCAGCTAATGCTGATTGTTAATTATTGAGTTTCATTTTCTTTCTCCTTTACTTGAAATTTAAAAAGTTGTGTTACTCATTGCTCTCCTTGTGGACATTGTGCTGCTATATAAAAAAAGATTGCAAGGCAAAATTCACAAACCTTCGATCCTTCAGGGAGCTGAAGGGGCTCAGTTTAAATGTTAGTGTGGTATGTAGTAATATGATAAGTTATAGAAAATAAAAACGAATGTATTGAGCAGAAAAGTAACATTAATGATTTAACCACAGTCTCTGTTTCAAATCATAATTATTTCATTAGAGGTTTTTTTTTCTCAAATCTTATGGGATTTGTATGTTTCTTGTATGGGATAGGCTTTCTCAAATAAGTACATTTCTTTACATCTTTGCTGCTGTTGATTGATGAAACGCTGAAATTATGATTCTTAGAATAATGAAATTTCTACCTTCAGTCTTTTTTAAAGTCGTACTGCTGAAGATTTCTTGAAATTTGAGGACAGCCTCCCTCTAAAGGTGTCCAAAGTAGCTGACTAACAACCCTCACGGTATGATGTCTTTCATGTTGGAGGGTTGGGCACTCCCATGATGTCATGATTTTTACTGGTCCTTTCTTGCTGTGTCCACATCTCGTCTTAGTATGACGTCTTGAGGAAATCAACGATGGTCATGTTAGGAAAAATTGCAGTGGTCAGATCTTTGCATGTTTGCATGTACATAGCATGTAATGACTTTGAAATACTTACCTGCAGTCACTCAGTGACCAAAGGAAAATAAATACATGCCACAAATGACACCAGTTGTAGGTTTAAAAACTTTCAGGTTCGTTCATTTGTCCTGTAAAAATGTGTTTTGACCTACAGTAACACTTTTTGTGCTTGTGCTGATCTTTGCTGGAACAACAGACATCAAGATTAGATGATGAAGTTGTCATGAACACTTAAATCTAACAGCAAGAGTTCCTTTGGCTTAATGTGTTGGAAGAACAGCTGTAGGTAAATAGTTCAATTAATAAATAACTGATTTCTCTATTAATAAATGTAATGATATTTCTGTACCATCACTGTATTTCAACAGCAGATTTTTTAAAAGATGATTTATGTAGATAATTTTATTTACATTCAGATTGCATAAGAAATCAAAGAAATGTATCTTTTTTTGAGACATTGTTTGTGCTTTTATTTTGTTTTTTTATGTATTAGATAAATATATTTGTACATGATTGGTCAAGTGATGGAAAATAGATATAAAACATGTAAACAAAACAACTCTTCTCCTTTTGTTTGATTTACATCCCTGTCCTACTTGTCATATATTTTCAGCAGAGCCCACTGGGGATCTAGCAAAGATAAAAAGTTAGTGTACATAAATTATTTAGCTTAGTTTGTAGCTCATGGCAGCCTCCGACACTAGTGTGTGAATGACGCAGGAGTCATTAAATGTGACCAACATGTGTGTACGTCCAAGACAGAAACCCATTGATTTTCTGATTAAGTTTTGAGCTACTTTCTTTCTTTTTCTCTCTTTTACTTGAAATATATATACAAAATTCTTTCACTCATCACACAAAGCTTCAATCCTTCATGGAGCTGAAGGTGAATAGTTTAAATGTCAGTGTGGTATGTGGTAATACGCTAAATAATACTGGTGCTAAATGCTAATGCTAAATAGTACTGATGCTTTTGTTAAACTTTCTAAGATAAGTACAAATTTTCTTTATATTTTTACAGTAGTTGATAAATGAAACTCTGAAATTATGTTAATAAAATTCTCCCTCACCTACCTTAGTCCTGAAGACTTTTTGATATTTCCAAACAGCCTACCCAAAAAAATTGTCCAAAGTTTCTGACACACAACTTTGGATCAAGCAAAGATAAATAAAGGCCAGAAAGGCTAGAAAAGTTTATTGAAGTGCAAGTTTATCTACTATTTAGTATTTACCCATAGTTTTAAGCACTGTAAAAAAAAAGTCCTCTATTAGCTCAACTAAAATAAAGTACATTTCTTAGAATAACAGCCTTTTTAGTTTAAGGCATTGGTACTAAACTGACTGTAGTCTTGAGTGGCCATCTAATATTTTACAGTAGTTATGGGTTGAAAGGACCATGCAGCTTATTAAACAGCATCTCCTGTTGGCAAATAGGAAGCAGACCAGCAGGGACTCACTCACTCAACGATCCCCCAGTGTTTTTCCCAGAAGGCAACCGGCTGAGCTCATCTGCGACATAACAAACAACGAGAGGAGCAGGAATATCGTGGGGAGACAAGGGGGCGCAAACGCACAGATTATGCACGCCCTTGTTCTGGATACAAGATTATAAAACTGGAGGGAGAGTTTATTGCGAGATGAGAGTCTTAGTCAGGCAGCAAATACACGCCAGCGATACAAGTTTAGGGCTAGCCAAGGTGTCACTTTGAGAGGGAGATGAAAGTGCGAGAGAGAACAAGTGGCTTAGTGCAGAAGGGAACAATGGATCGGACTTGATCCTCTAAGCCAACTACAACCCCGAGTACAAGAATAAACAACACACATGCGCGCGCTTCCCTCAATAGGGAAATGGGGGAAAGGGAGGGGAGCAATGAGGAGAGTCAGACTCCAACACCGATAAGGTGGAGAACAGGGTTGGATGTTTAATAACCGCATGAACTAAACGACTGGACGAGCTAATTCAGTAACAACAGCGCGAGGCGCTAATGAAGCATCTGTTCAAATGAGCCGGGCTTCAGGGGCTTAGACATGCAACATAAATAAAGGTAAATAAATAAATAAATAAATCTGTTCTATAGCGTCATCCGCAGTGAGCAGCCTCTTTCCCCTCTCCTTGCACCAGCGTCAGGCTGAGGTACCAGAGGCAAAAACACACAAAGTGAGATGAGCAGAAATCCGGCTACAGCTTTCAAAGTAAAACGTAAAAGAACAAAAAAAGGATTTTTTATATATAGGTGGAGAAATGCCGCGTTTATGTGTTATTTTATGGATCACTTTTGATTCTTGGAAGCTGAATTTGACCTTCTGCTTAGATGACTGAGTGTACTTTACTGTTGTTTAATTGCATTCAGACTTTTTAATACATATGACAGAGCCAACTGCTCCTAAAAACCTCTCAGCAGTGTGGAAAGAGAGCATAACCTCTCCATCCATTGTGCATTGGAGATGTGTACTTACCCTCTGCCAATCCCTCAAATCACTGATGACAACACATAAAACAGGTCAAGAAAACAGCCTTTCTCTGACCCATATGAGCAAATAAGTGACACCAGGTAAATCATATTTATAATACCAATAACAAGTATTTTGATGTTTACTACATTTATAAGATTCTTTATAAATTTTATTTGCATTGGAGACTTAAAGGAAGACAGATTTGTAGATTTGATGAGCTGTACTTCTGTATAAGTATGTCTTGAATCTCTCTTCAGTCAGTATCTTAATGAATGAGGTCCTGTTTTTTTTTTTAATTCTCAAACTCCTGAAAATAAAATGTAAACCAAGCCTCTCACCGGCTCCTCTGATAAGACTGTGTGTTAAAATTTTGGGTTACTTTAAAAAAAAAAATCTTGATTCAGTGTGGAACATTTTATTTTGTTGATTCTTGACAAACTGACTTTGGACAAACATTTTTCTTTTTTAAAGCATTAAGTTCAGTTCATTTAAACTTTACCACTCTGTTTAGTAAGCCTACCTCTCTAAAATAGGCTACAATGTTCCAAAATATTCAAGATTCTCCCACTTTAGAAGTTAAGTAGATGTGATGAGTGGTGATAACCTTCTTCAGTCTGAGCTGAGCTCCTTTGCCATTCCTTCAGCAGTCGGTGTCCCAGTCAGGCCAAGCCAGTCTGTGTTCCTCTTTCAATTGCACCGTTCCTTCTTTTATTTTGAAAGCCGGATCTCTGATATCCCCTGCATCCTCGCCTCACTGCGTGTGTCTTAACACACCTCGGCGAGACGCTGTACGACCGGATAACGGGATCCGAGAAGGGGGACAGGAGCAAATCGCATCAGTCTGAGAGACATAGACGGGTTGCTATTGTATAACACCACCTTTAGTGATTTTACTTCAAGTTACTGCTTCGGGAAAAACGTCTCCTCTCCTTTGTTTTATGCTATTTTCTTCCTCTCTCACCGCGGAGGTAGATACGGACCTGGCTCGGTGTTGCATCGGCCGCTGGCGGAGGACCTGCACATGTCGGCGCGTTGAGGAACGGTTCGGTTCCCCGCCCTTACACGGTTGGAGGACAGCAAGAAGAGAGGGCTGTGCAGAAAGCGCGACCAGAACAACATCGACCACCTCTGGGGAAAAGGGAAGCAGGTGCGGCCGTTTTAACGGTCGAAGGAGGATCTGTTAAAACGAGCGAGAAGGACAACAGTGATGCGGCAGCCGAGGTGGGCCCAGATTGATGATTTTATGATATCATCATCCACCGCCAGGACCTATCACTGATTTAATTGATAAGGAGCATCATCCAGGGGAAACTGACCTGGGACCTGTGTGTTTGTTTTTCATCTGGATAAATAGCAGCAGGTTAAACGGCGCTCGATTTCAGTGATTTATTTACAAAAGGAACCGCGTGATAAATTATAGAAATACATATCCAAATTTAGGCCCATGACTTAGTGTGTGTGTGTGTGACGCCATACAGCAGCAGAGAGGCGTGTGTGTGTGTGAGAGAGAGGAGACGCGCCTGTCTGAGCATCATCTGGTAGCCTAGCTGTTCAGGCTACTCCTCCACGGGGATGGTACACAAGCGATATTTCATCAGTGCATGAAAAGCTGAAGATTCAGGGATGCTGCTGATGTTGCTGCTGCCATTTCCTGTCCGGCTCTGATAGATAGAGACAGCGAGGCGCACAGCACAGGACTGGACACCAAAATAAATCTTTCCTTACCTCTCCTCCACCTTTGCACCTTCTTTCCCCTTTCTCTCCCTCCCTCCTGCTCATCTTCTTCCTCCTCCACCCAACATCCAACACCTCGGAGAGTGCATTCTTTCTGATCAATTGAAAACCCATCTGTAATTCAGAAGACCACCCACTCCTCCTTTCGCCCATACGTCCCTTTGAGCACTTCTTACGGCCCTCACACGCTCAAAGGCACGCACCACCATCATGGAGACGACCAAGCTGCCTCCGACCAGCCCGTCCTCGCCGACCACCAGCTTCTCGGTGCCGTCCGCGGAAAAGGTGGACGGCTTCCCGCGCAGGTCTATGCGCAGAGCCCGACAGAGGAGGTCCCACAGCTCGTCCCAGTTCCGTTACCAGAGCTCCCAGGTGGAGCTCACCCCACTGCCTCTCCTCAAAGGTGAGTAACTTCATTACCCACGCTGCCTGTGCATATCAAACGTATAGGCCCACTTGATGGACTGAAATGGTCAGCACGAGCTCACTATTTAAATACCACATGAGGGAAGAGCACACATCCTTCTTTTATGTAACAGTCACTGATCAGCATTGGGGCCGAGATGTACTGATGTTTGTTTTTTCTTATGAGAGTGATTGAGATGATAGCAAACAATTTGATTGGTTGTCTGCTTAGAGGAAGTCTTCACAGGATTTTCCTGAGGCCTAAACAATTCTTATTCAAGACTTTGGAAAAGCAATTATAATATTTTCACTACTAATAAACTATAAGCTGTTTTTATGAAATTAGTTTCTTTACATCTTCTGTGTTTGCTGAATGAGTAGTTGATTGATTATTGATTGATAGGTTTCATGGAACAATCGTTTGATTGTAGGTCTATTTTCAGCCTTATTTAGTCAGTTAATACTGAAGTCGATAAGGATAAAAAGTTATATTATAGGAGTATTAAAGTGAAGTATGAGAGATGAGTATGGCCTTGAATATGTTCACATTTCAAGCAGCAGTCATCAAACCCAATGTTGCTGTATGTTCAAAGTATAAAAACAGATGAGTGTAATTATGTCCAAATGTTCCAGTACAAATTCATGGCCTAACTTATTTAGCTTGACGTGCCAAAGTCATTGTAACACTGTACTGTCAAACATCAGCTCCTTGATTGTTGAAAGTGAGAAGAACGTCTCTGTTAGGAAATCTGTAACCTTGACAGATCGCCACTGAGAAGAAGAAAAGTGTTTCAGTCAACCCTCAGACAAAATACATAAAATACGAAGTAATTTTATCCACATTCATACTGGTGAGACTTCCCACATTGAGGCAATCTGTGCTGAGCTTTTTTTTTAAGGTCTTGCCACTGCTCTAACCCAAGAGCTGCTGGTACTACACAGAGACCACTTTGATCTACAAGAGCCTGTTTAGTGTCTGCTCAGAATGAAGGCGAGAGGCTCCAAAGATGTGGAGCCCATTTGCTTTGGAGTTACGCTGTTTTTCTGTCTGTATTTTCTAAAGATTAGCCAGTTTAACCTGCAGATACAGTAAGTTTGACCAGACAGTTAAAAGCCAACACCAAAGGAGACGATAACAATTTACAAGAATGAAAATGACTCGTTGTCAAATGGGAGAAAACCAGTTGGCAGTTAGGGAGATACTTGCTGAACTTCCCAAATGAGAGAATTTCATAAAATTCTACTTTCAAGGTATTTGTAAACTGAATGTCTGAAGGTTTGGGTGGTTGGTTTAACCTTGTATTGACCAAATTTAGACAAAATGATTGATAAATGCAAAACAAACAAGAAGCAGTACACCCAAAATTATATCAAAGCACAACGAAGTTGGTTATGAAGCAGACTTTAACAAATTCTCCAAAATAAGTACTCTGATACAAGCAGTCCATTCTAGACTCTGCTCCAGCACTTCTATCCACGTGATCACAACAACAGCGTGTGCTAAGGTGCTAACAAAGTAGCAAGGAGTAAGAGTGATGTCGGCCGTGTTTTTTTATTGAATTGTGAAAAAGATGCTAGGCAAAACTTGCACTTGCATTCACACTGATATCATCTCCGATCAATATCGGTATTGGCCAGTACTCAATGCTGCGATATCTGGATCGTATTGGAAGTGAAAAGGTTGTATCGGGACACCCTGAATACAATCTTTCTGTACTGACCATCAGGTCATGGTATTGGTCAACCATGAGAAACACTGATATATCTTCCTTAGAATGGTAGTTTTGGACTATTTTCCAGTGGACTACCTTTAGTATTCATATTTCATAACATATCTGTCAATCCAACAATCTGTTTTAATAGCGCCAAGCCACAACAAATGTTATCTCGAGATGTTTTACAAAAATTGCATTTCCAAACCGACTCTTGTTATATTATTAACAAAGACCCAACATCAGGACAAGATAAGGAGTCTGATCTCATCTTAACCCACCATGTTTACATACAGACCTTTGCAGCATTTATCAAGTTACAAACTTCCCCCTAAGAGGCAGAAACTTTGAAACCACATTGATGTTGGATATGTTTTTCTCATGTACATGGCTTTTCTTCATATCTTCCTGTCCTCTTATTTCACCGATAAAAAAAATAAAAACAAAAAAAAGGACAACACTTTCTAAACTGATGACCTTAATGAATCACTTTTTCAAGCAGTGGGGACATTTTAAGCTTCAGACTTTAGTAGTGACATTTAATGTTCCTTACAGACTCCCACGCTTGTATTAAAACAGTGAAACTGGTGAACTGAAGTAAAAAATAGCTTCAGAGATTTCTGCTGATGAGTGGCATCCAGGAGTTAATTTTAAATTTCTCAGCCAACCTTGATGATTCTGTTACCTATGCCATGGACCCAGTTCACTCCTGTTAGTAGTACTATTGCATAGCTCAGTTCTCTTGGTTCTCATCTCTGTAATCTTTAAAAGATATGTTCTTGCCACAGTCAGTATACATCAAAGAAACTGAGATCAATATTTTTGTACCTTTTTCTTTGGTTTTTGCAGTGAACAAGACCTCCACCCCTTCGTGTTCTTTCAGCATTTCTATCTTTGCTTGCTATAGAAACTTCTCTACTTCTTGTTACTCATCTGTACCTCTTCTTCACCTTATCTTTTTTCTTCTTTATCCCTGTGTGCAGCACAAGGGCACATTGTAAGTCCTCATGTTTGCATCTGACCCTTCTTTTATGGGGTTACTCTGTCTCATGTAGCGTGCAATCTTTCCCCATTAACCCTCAATGAGAAAAAGACCTCTCTGCCTTTAGATATGGTACAGAGTGTGCAGCAATATATATGTTTATGGAGTCTTATATGTCTTACACTCTACGACTTCCTCTCTTAAGTGATGAGTGCGTGCAGGATGGTGCTGAGGGGGTTTGATTGAAGCTGTACCTCTGGTTCAGACTGTGCATACCTGTTCTAGACTCAACAAACAGAAGTCCCAGTTATCACATGGCTGCTGCACTGCTGCGGCACTGATGCTGGATCCCCAGGAGGAACTGGTAGTAAGATTCTGCAGCACCGGCACAGGAGAAAAGCCTGGTGTGGGGAAGTCTGAAACAGGCAGTATATAGGCCAAATGTAGACAGACTTGTGGGTGTTTAACCCCCCAGAGAATCACATTCCCATTTTTAATTTGAATTCCTCCTGTTAACAAAAGCACATCGCTTCTACTTTAAACTGAGGAAATCTTCTTTCCTGCTAACAGTTTGAGTCTCAAAATAAGACATTATAGACTCATATAACAAGTAAGAAAACTGTAAGCAGCATTATAGGCAACTTCCACCCTGAAATACTTGGACACACACAAAAAAAAACCACCTTCCCCTGATGAGTGTTACCTTTTGTAGATTGCATCATTTTCACATCAGCTCTAATGGGTTGATAGCAAGCAGCAACCTCCAGTCTGAAAATATGAGACAATGCGGAAGTGCTAAAGTAGCTGTTCCTCGAGTGTCCGCTTGAGGCTGGCTCTGGAAGTACAGGAAGTCACAAACACACCGAGCCAAAAAAGCCGTTTTCATGGCCAAAATAAGCACATTTACAGCCTGGTACAAAGAATGGGTCCCGTCTGAATCGCTAATTTCGCTAATGGCACGCAGTGTACGGTGGGGTGGGGTGGGGTTTCTAACTCAGCAGATTTGACAATATTAAGTTCGTCAGTTCGTCCGTTTTGCTTCAAAAGTCTGTTTCAGAAACAGATGGGTGACGTCGCAGAGACTACGCCCATTAATTATACAGTCCATGGTTGATAGTAGGGAATGTATGTGATAATTTTTAAATATCAGCAACAAGCTTTAATGCTTTGGACCAAATTCAGCTGTCAAACAGGAAGACGTCCCATCTGGAGTTCCTTTGTCTGACAATCCTGTTTAGAATATTTTACTGGGATTAATGCACCCCCTAGGAAACATTTAGCACCTCTTGTAGTGTTTCCAATGGCAAAGTTCAACACCAGAACAGGAAGCAGAAGTTGAGCGCTCTCTGTAGTGTAGCGGACAGTAGGGGTCAGGAAATCAGGAGAGCACTGTGGGCGCTTAGTGCTGTGAATATTTTAGAGTGCTGACACTGGACCTTAAACTGTTTTACAGTGTAAGTCAGTTTAAGGTTTAAAACCTGGGCTTACAGTGTACATGGCATCAGTGTTTCTCTTTTAGTGAAAACCTGTTTTGTTATGGATGCTGTTTTTCTTCCGTAAGCTCTGACTCTTCCTCCAGAAGGTGTTTGTTGTTTTCAAACTGCAAACTATGGAGATACCGTGGCCCTCAGCCATTACCATTAAAAGTTCTTTCCAATGGCTTCCTTTTTTACTGTATCATTGTGACTGTAGAAAGATAGAGCTTTGATGTAAGTACTGCTGAATAATTTCAGACAGGTCCCCAAATGAGATGATGATTAAGTCACCGAGAGGCACGAGGGCTCGATAAACTTGGAGTTTCTCTGGGACCTCGGAAAATTAAAACGTTTGATATCTGCAATCACACATTGAAGAGCTGCCAGATAGAAATCTGAAATATTTTCAAACACTCTGAAAATGTTTCCTTTCCACAATATACTCCACTCTTTAGTTGTCAAATAAAATAACCGAGTAGACCTACTTTGGGACTGTATCCAGTGAAGATGGTTCTGGGAGGTAATGGTTCTGGAAAGTAGCCCAGCTTGGCTGTTATCATCTTTCTGTTCCCATTTGTATAGAAATGTATCAGCACTCAGCCAGCAGCTGCTATCAAGGTTATCTATCTATCTATCTATCTATCTATCTATCTATCTATCTATCTATCTATCTATCTATCTATCTATCTATCTATCTATGAAAAGTGAAACTTTGTTCATAGGAAACAACGTTTCCTTTGAAGTGAAAATTTACATCATTTCAGAAGAAGGATTTAACTGCAAACTAGAGTCCCAGATTACAGTGAAGAAATGAACAAAACAAGCCACATGATCAACTCTCAGATCAACATTACGCTGCAATTAATAGAATAATCGATTATTAATCGATTACTAAATTAATCGTCAACTATTTTGATTATCGGTTTAAGTAATTATGTAAGAAAAAAAAGTCCGAATTCTCTAATTTTGGTACATAAATACGAATATTGTCTGATTTCTTTGCTTCTCTGTGACAGTCCTGAATATCTTTGGTTTGCAAACAAGACATTTGATGATGTCATCTTTGATGCCAAGAAACATTGACATTTTTCACCATTTTCTGACATTTAATGGACCGAACAACTACTCCATTAATCGAGAGAATAATCAATAGATTTATCAATTATGAAAATAATCGTTAGTTGCAGCCCTAGTCTGTATCTTGGCCACTTTGTTTTATGGGCAACAGTGCTTTGCTGACTGGTTTTATCTCCGGGATGTATCAGTGGAAGCATGTTCAGATGTAGATCACGTCTTAAATTGTTGCATGGATGCAGAAATACAGGACCCTGTCTTGTTCCTGCTCTATTAAACTCCTCAATTTTAAAAGCTTGTATGCAGATGAATAAATACTTCTCTATGAATGATAAGTCCAGTTGTCTGACCTTAACTTGGAAGTACAATAAAATTCACCAAACTTATCCAGAAAGCCACTGTGGTGTATGAACTCATGAATGTCCTTTAAAAAAAACAACTTTGGAAATAATTTTCCAACACATTGATTAACAGGAAGCTAAGGAGTTAAAGTTTAAACCTAGGTCCTTAATTTGCTCAGTTATTGGGGAAGGGTTGATGTGTGAATGTAAACAGCCAAATATTTCTCCCTAAATTTACAGTATATACATATACATATATATATATATATATATATATATATATATATATATATATATATATATATATATATATATATATATATATATATATATAGCCACAGATGTATGTATCAGTGTTAATTATTGAGTTGGTCCTTGACTTTCCCCTGGTCGTCCTCCCCCAGTGTCTTCAGTTACACTGCAGCTCTGTGTCTAACCAGAGAGCAGGCTTTCAGCCCAGCCCTCCTCCCCAGCTGTGATGCTCTCCCCCGGGGTCACAGACACCCGCCTGGCTTTCTGGTCACGGGTGTTGTGCTGTTGCTGGCAGGCCAACCAGACAAAGGTCAAGTTCCTGCTTAGTTTGTAGTCAGCAGATAGAGAAACCAGTTAAGATTTATTTCTTATACACATGCCAAAGACAGCTTAGAAGGATACGGTCCAGGATGGTTTTCTATTAACAAGTAATAATATTAGTACACGTCCTCTGATGATAACAGAGGATACTGCAACTAGGCAAGGTAGTGCAGGGCTCTTTGCTCTTGACCTTGAGATATGCTCAGTTTCAAATGTCTCCTGAATTTTTGGGCTTTCATCTCTCCTTTGACTGGGTGTTAGAATGTCACCTGGATCTTATATTCAAACAAAAGAAAAAGGATCACAGTGCAGTCAGTGTCGGCACTCAACATGCAACAAAATCAGAATGAAATCAACCTTTCAAGGATGCATTTTGTTTTTATTTACAATTACAATAAGTCTTTTCAAGCTAACTTTGTCTGATTATTTCCCTGACCACCCTCCTGTGCTAAATATTTGTCTCAGGTTGGACAAAAACTCCACAACAATGACAAATATCAAGAGAGACACTGGGAGAACTTGATCACTCATTTAAAAAAAATCTGTAAAAAGGGGGTTTAGTGTAATTTATAAAAGTATAAGCAGGTAAATGTTGGGACTTAAATATGGAAACAAAGTCAAGTTTAATGTAAAATTAAACCTCAGATCAGGTGGTTATTGTGGATAGAATCTCTTCAGGGTGGACAAAATCTGCCCGCATCATTTCAGGGCCTTGCCATGTTAGGGCTCTATTTCCCAAACTACAGGCTTACTATACATTATTGTGGGACAGCTGTGGCTCAGTGATGGAGTTGGTTCAGGGTTCAATCCCAGATCTTGCTGTCCACAAACCAAAAGGTTTTTGGTCAGGAGACTTAACCCTGTACTGCTCCTGGTGGCTCCGTCAGTGAGTGAATGGGATCAGTCAGTACTGATGAGCTTCCTTTGCTTTGGGACACTTTGGCGTGGTACGCTTCATGCTCGAGCACAAGCACGGGTATACAACGAGGACAAGATGCATAATCACTGCGACTGCTCCTCTCGACAGTCATTTTAAACAAAAGCGGGGGCGTTAGAGGGCTGCGTCAGACCAAAACGACTGAACATGAGCCAAAAAGTAACTAGTGTTGTGACCATGTTCTCTGTGTCTCATTGGGCTGACTCTGATGGGATGGCGCTTCTTGTAAACAGACACTTCATGATGATGTAGCGTGTAGCGTAGCGTGTTTCGTGTTACAACGTGAAGTCGTATGTGCAAGAGGCAATCGTGCTTAAGTCTGGTGTTGTATGACCACAGGATGTAGAGGCCAGCGGGGGAATGGTGCTGCAGGGAGGCAGTCGTGCTTGAGTACGGCACAGTATGAATCCAGTGTGACCGCACCCTAACAATTCTAGAGAGGTTTGAAGACGAGAGAAAGGTCAACTTAAACATAGTCTATTTGATGACTTGGAACCCAAAGGGGAGGCTAACCTTCTTTAGCCCAGCTGTTTATTCTGTATTCTTAAAATGAGCTAACTCATAATTACTTTCTCTGAACTGAAGATTCCCCCTGCTGCTATTCTGCTGCTGATATTCACAAGATTACAGTTATCCCTCCAGAGTCTGTATAGAGCAGCAGCACTGGCAGCAGTCTCTTATTCATAACAGACCATAGATTTTAATGATGCTGTGTAACATTACGACCAATCAGAATCAGTCTTTGTAGAAATCAACATCAAATACTAAAGTGCCAATGATGGAGACAGCACGGCCACTGCCACAGAGTAGAAGAAATATTGTACTTTATATTTTGGATTGCACTTGATGTTTGTCAGTAATACTATGGCGTGAGTCATTGGAGTCATTTTAGCAGAGTGAGGATGAGATCTTGTGCAGGCCCTGCAGTGCGAGTACTTATTAAGGCCTAAGTGTGTGTTAGTGGTTGTGTAAGCGAGCGGAGTGATCATGGGATGCGATCCGGTCTATCTTGAGATCTTGGGGAACGTTGTTGAAGCCAGCAGCTATCTCAGCAGGAGCTGAGCAAGAGAAAACAACAACAACAACAACAAAAAAAACAAAACACAAAAAACACAGACTTCTGTTCAGCTCAGCCCAGTGGCACATTCTTCTGTCCACCACTACTAAACAGATTTTCAGTGATCAAGCGAAGCTGACGTGACAGTTGACAACACATTAAAGAGAGGCTAAGATATGCCTGTTTCACAAAAAAATGAAAAAAAGATTGAATTATTGAAATTTCACAAGGGGGGGGGGGGGGGGGGGGGGTGTCAAGCATCTGTTTCTGGAAGTCACAAGATGATCATGTTACTAACTAGCTATTCATTGAACTCTGTTACATAAAATCTAAAAAGAAAAACTGCTCCATATGATCTGGAAAACAGCAACAGATGAATAAAAATATACAAATCCAGCAACAGCTGCTTCCCACAGTCAGCGGTAGAATCTTATACTCATCAAAAATTGATACCTAGCTGTTTATAATTATCTTCCCCAGCAATGTGAAAGCAGCAGAGCTGCAGACCACGAGGAGGTCTAATGGCAGTTTTAAAATGAATCCACCACACTCATCTACTGTTTGCTTATCAAGGCACCGGTTTAATGCAAACATCCGTCAGTGTGCAAACTGGCATCAGCATGTCTAATTTGAATAAGAACCATGCTAAGGGAAAATCATTTTAGCTGAATAGCCGCATGACGGTGTCTGTCCTTGGAGTCTCCATTAGTCGCAGCCAGTGATAGTGTTTTCTCAAAGAGCTGCTGAGAGGCTTTGAATAACCGTCAGGCTCTAAAGGATGGTGTGTGAGCTTAGAGAGTGTTAAATCTCCCTTACCTGCATGAAACCCTTCGTGCCGCTTGGCTTTAGCTTTAAAGCATCTCTAATAGTCACAGAACACCCTGCAGATATGAAAGGAGCTCTACTTTGTAATTAAATCAGGCTTTGTTGCACCTGAAAACAGATGGTGGGCTGAACCAGGAAGAATTAAATGTTGACATTTTAGGTAAAGTGGTGATGTGAAGTGTCACTTTATGTGTCCCTGCTATCTGTTCAGATAATGATACTTGTTGCACACCAGCAAGCAGGCAATCTTAGTGACCAGAGTACCTCTCAGTAATACTCATAAACACAGGCCTGGTTATACTATCAGCCCACTGAACGCTGTTTAACCTGTCAAAGGTGCTTCTTACGAGCCTTCTGTTTTTAACGAAAAGACACGTTTTGAAATGCTCCCACTGCTGTCTGTGAAGCACAAAAATACACTCTTTGTGTTTCATAATGTTCCCAAAAAATGGGACATTAGCACACAGCTAACAATGGTGTGATCAGACAGAAAACATGCTGCTCGACATTTCTGTTATGAAATTTTAAAAGACAACCTCAAAAAACACAATACAGCGAGAGTGTCATTTTAAGGACAAGCTGTACCAATTTTTTAAAGGTTTATATGAGGTGTGAGATTTTTAAATAGAAAGTGTTGGTGTGTTAGTCTTTAAGGGTAAATCTTCTCTTATTTTAATTAATCCCTCAAATTTAAGGGCAAGTCCTTCTTTATGTTGTTTAAAGAGGCAGAGTTTTTCAGCCCATATAACTTTGATAGAATTACTATAACTTTGTCACTTTTCTTTTGCTGAATCAATGGTCAAGATTCTCCAACATATAAATGTCAAAATTACCACCGTGGCAAAGGTAAAAAGGATAAACATAACCTAAGATCTCAACCACCACCTCCGCATCCATCCCAAAATCACAGATAACAGAGGGAAATGTTGTGGGATTAAACGGTGGCTGCAGTCCTGGCATCAATTCGTATTCCCTGGCAAGCATCGTACTAGCCTACAGCTGCTGGATGATGGAAAGGACAGTCCTGGTTTACGCACATTTCACAGCAGACTGTCAGGAGCACTGGTGTCCAATTGGTTCGATGGAGCGTGGCTTGGTTCTGAAATACCTGACCTACATGCCCAGAAGATCAGAATATTTCTGTTTGTTGTTTTATTCAATGATCGCTTCAGTTGTGGGAGCCGGGTTTTCTGTAAATTGATTTTTAGCAACCGAGGATAAAGGGAGAGTCTTAGTTTGACTTGACATTTAAACTGCTCCAAATACTCGCGATGCTGGACCTTATTCTTTAATCCTTGATCAGAAAGCAAAAACTTTCTGGTTACATGTGGAAGCCTCAAGCAGGACCAGCAAAGAAACTTCTGTCAATTTTAACAGTTTGACTCTTTGGTTGTGCTTGGATGGTTTCTGTTGACTGTCATCACTGTCACCCTGAATTGTTGCCTTTTGTTGGAATAAACAGACAAACTTATCCAAAATTTGATTTATTAATTTTTTACAAACATGTCACAATAATGAGCTTACCAAGTGACGGACGGACTTAGTCTGTCTGATCACTCAAAGCACTTAACACTGCTAGTCTCATTCACCCATTCACTTTATCCATCCATCCTCCATCCCTTTCAGTCATAACGGTTTTCGTCCAAGGGAAATGCTCACCGGGGTTTTTGTTTCAGGAAAAAAAAGTGTGTATTTTCTGAGCATGATTAGAGGATTGTGATACATTCTTAAATAGAGATCAGAGCGGTTTAATAAAGAGGCTGTGAGGACTGTTTGAAGTGATCACAGTGATACCTTTTGGCTGGAACCACGCGCACACTGTCATGATGACATGACTCTTAACAAGGCGTGTGTTTGTTTTGGAAATGAATGGAGATCAGATCTTCTTTTTAACACTACTTTTCTTTGTTCAAGACAACTTTTTACTGGATATGATGCGGTGAGGTAAGATATTTATCAACAGTTAGGCAGCGCTGTTGTTTGAAACGTGACAACGTGTTCTGTAGTTTAGTAGCTGGCTATATTTCTCACAGTATCCATAGGCTAACATGTAACGTTAGCGAATCCTCATTATGTCCTACCAGTGCTCACCTACAAAGCCGAGCTAACGTAACTGCACTCTTCATTTTACTGATAGACTCTCAGGTTTAAACTAAACCTTGCTTGCAAAACTTGAACAGAACTACATTTCCATCCAAGAATGAAACATGTAATTTGTATTTAGAAGACCAGCTGTGTTTTTATGTCATTGAGGCCGGTTTTAGAAAAAGAAATACGAACTGCAGACATTGTGATTTTAATCAGTTAATTCTGAAGTGAAAGTATTTCAGGTGTTTTCTTGCTCAAATATCATTTTAGTATCAGTAAAATGATATATTGCCTGTCACCTAACATCACATGAGTTTGTTCAGGGCATATAAAGAATATATTGTGTATGTGACTCTGATTTTAATATATGCTTACTGTAAAACAGGTACCCGCTCACAGATTGTTTGAGAGAGATTGAATGACCTTGTGTGTGCATGCATATATGTGTGTGCATGTGTGTAAAGAGAGGCCAGCTTGATGGACCTTGTATAGGGTTACAGATAGAATGGAGTAGTCTCTGCTCTATGACCGTCTAAGATCAATTAAAAGGGAGGGTCAGGCAGAAAGTGAGGGGGTGATGAAAGAAATGGAGTGAATGAGGAAAGAGGAAATGACTGAACATTAAGCTGACAGGTGGAGGAGAGGCAGAGGGAGGAGGAGGAAGGGGAGAGAGAGATTAAGATATGAAAAAAGGCTGAGGTTATTGCAGGGAAGAGGATGTAATGAAGCAGCTCGCAGTGCAATAACCACAGACACTGCTTTTTGTCAGTGGAAATAGAGTGAATTTGTACAGGAATACCATAATGCTTTGGTAAATAATCTCCCTGGTTCCATCACCAAAAGTGTCGTCTTGTTGCATGTTAACTACTGAGTGTGTTCCTGTGCTTGTAAGACAGCGCGCAGCACAGAGAGCAAACAAAATCAAATATTTGACATGCAGAGGTGATGTGTTGTGAATCCTGCTGGAGGGAAATCGTCAAGGGTGATTTTATTTGGGATTGGGTGTTTCACAGAGCAGAAAATATGTGCAAATGCTTGCAAGGATTTACAGCCTGCTTTTAGAATCACACTCACACCAAATCAGGGTCAAGAAAACTCAGCTTTTATCTCTTGTTTCTGTAGATATCACTTTACACTGCTCGGCAAACAATGAGTTATTGTTCCAAAGCTGATCATCAAACGTCACAGACGCCTCCAACTGGGATATGTTTCTTGAAAATCTGTTTACTTATCATCTCCAATTTGTGTTTACGTCTGGCACAGCGAGTCTTGCATGTAAAATTGAATTTTTACATGTAAAATCTTGAAAGTTTTTCCGTGGTCAAAGAGCTCAAACTTTCAGATAAGAGAACAGTCGAGTTCAGTAGCCACGTGTGTCTGTGATTTTTTTTTAGATATAGTGATTCAGCTGATTATTGGGCCGATAATCATCCAACAACGGGCGACAAAGCGTAAAGACGTGAACCACAGCCTGTGACGCCCAGGCTCTCTTTTCATTGTGCTGTGTGGTGGAAAAGTATATTATTAGTAACATGGATTATTTAAAGATTGGCTTAGTGCACCACTTAATCTTTTGCCATGACTTACCCTTCTCTAACTGCCTTTGTTAAAGAGAAAATGAGATTTTTCTGTCCATGGAGCTGCTGAATGGAGCTTCTGAAGAATGACTGCCATGCTTTGAAATCACCTGCCTGAATAATACAATGCTTTTTGATTATCAAGTACTCTGAGCCAGTAGTGGACACTGAATACATATGTTTCATTCAAATCTTTATTAATTTTCAGGCGGTAGCCATTGTAATTAATACTCATCATTCTCGTAATAAACCAAATTATGTTGCAGTTCTTTATTAAAAAAAAAAAGATAAATAACGTCATCAACACTGTTTTTTTTTTTTTTTTTTTTTTTAGTCGTCTTACTTAGTAGCTGCCAAAGACTTTGGCTTTTTGACTGCGTTATAAATAAGTTAATTATCAACAGAAAATATAACACTGTTCTATTGAAGAGTAGCAAGTTAAAAGCTAGCATGTATACTTTGAGTCTTATTGTTGATTTTTTTTTTCTTTTTTTAATTAATTCAGGAAAGCAGAACACGCGCTCAACCAAATATTATTTCCTTAGAAAGTGGGTATAGCTAACATTAAAGCTGCAACAATTAATCGAATAATCATTTATTAATCGATAACTAAATTAATCGTCAATTATTTTGATAATCGGTTTAAGTAATTATTTAAGAAAAAGTCTGAATTCTCAGATTTCAGCTTCATAAATGTGAATTTTTTTCTGATTTCTTTGTTTCTCTTTGACAGTCCTGAATATCTTTGGTTTGCAAACAAGACATTCGATGATGTCATCTTGGACTCCAAGAAACATTGTTTTTCACCATTTTCTGACATTTTATAGACCAAACAACTACTCGATTAATCAAGAGAATAATCAATAGATTAATCAATTATGAAAATAATTGTTATTTGCAGACCTAGCTAACATGTTAGCACCATGCTAGCACAAACTAAAGGAGCTTTTTTGTCACACAGAGAGATAAGAAAAGACATCTTTGTAAGCACTCATTAGTCCCAGAACAACTTTAGAAACATGTTTTCATTGTAGTTACATCCACTTTAGCAATTTTAAGTTCAAAAGCTACTCCTCTGCTAGCTTTGTTTTTGTCTTGAGAAAGTTTGTTCAATATTAGTGTTAGCGATAGCTGCATGCTGTTTTAAAGCACAGTTATAAGCAGTGTGTTATAAACCCTGACAAGTGACACTGACAGTTACTGTTTTTGGATGACAAGCTTTACGGTGGGATAAAAAGAAGGACAGTGTAACGTATTTAGGCACCTTTAGTGCCTTACAAAGCAGCTAAGTATTTGATTTTGATAAGCTAGTTGTTAAAGGCACTGAGAAACAAAACAGATGATACCAGAACAGCTGTGAGCCATTCAACCAAAAGAATCTTAAATATAAAAAGTCAGATTTTAAATCCCATTTGAAAGTCTTACTGTGCTTTCTTACACGAAAAAAAAAGTACTGTGTCGTTTAGAAATGTTGCAACCCGCAGCAGCAGCAGGAGGACCCCCTTCCAAAAAAGAACCTATAATGACTGTCGTTTAGGAGATGCTTTTAACCCTAAAAATACCTCACTTAAAGCAAAACATATTTGATAATTTTATTATGAAACATCTCAATAGCAGAAATTAACGTAGGAACGAAAACCAGCCTAAGAGAATAGAACATAACACGATAAGCAGTGATGACAGATTTAGCCAAAAATATGCACATTTTTGGATATTTTTTGTGTGGTTAACTTGGTTACAGGTAACATATTGTACATAAAACCCTTTTAAATGATTAATGTTCATACCCTGCAACTCTTATTATTAATCGGTATCCTTGGTAACATCACCATCTATGTCTCCTGAGTATTTCCTGCTCGACAGCAGCAGGGTGATTTGTCCTGTTTTTTTTTGTTTTTTTTTTCTTGGAAGGTAAATTGGATGTTTACTTTTCAGTGTTCTTGAGAAACCTATAGATGGAGTAATGGGAGTGAGGTGTAGTCCATCAGACAAGATAACATCTCTCCTCTTCTTTCATTCTGAACATGCTGTTAGTAAGCAAAGTAACTAACAATGCCCTGCCCCTGTTTCCCAGACAGTTTGTTAGGTCTGGATGTATTTATCAGTGGGATTAGATTATTTAGAGATGGACTTAGTGCACGTCACCTAAACCCTTTAAGGTGATATTTATACTGCCCTGACTTCCACACTGCACGGTGTCTTACTTTTGATTGCTGCTGGAGCTTCCGTTTACTATTTATAACTAAATCTTTCTCCTGATTTCCTCCTGTTCTTCCTTTATCTGTCCATATCTCCCTCTGTCCGACTCTCTCTCTCTCTCTCTCTTTCCCCTCCCTCCTCATTCTCTTTCCTCTCTGCGTCACTGTATCTGTGCATTGAGCGCGCGTGTGTGTGTGTGTGTGTGTGTGTGTGTGTGCGTGCATAATGACAGAGGTGCAGGGGCGGCTTGCATGGTAGCTGAAACAGAAGCTGTGCTTCTTGTGACACACACACATTCAAAGCCCCAAACAGAATACCTGTTATTTAAAGATGAGCTTTACTTGCTCATTTAAAAAGAAAAAATATGGCTTAGAGAGAGCTTGATGGGTGGAGGATGAGAGAAAAGATGGAGAGAGTGATGGAAAGATAAAGAGAGGCAGGAGGAGAACGAAATGTATGATGTCATCTTTTAACCCTATACCGCTCCCCTCTCCCTACTGTTTCCTCCCCAGATTCTTCCTCCGCTCCTCTCTGTGTCTCTGTTCAGCAGAACTATATTTAGATTTGTGCAGCTGTGTGTGTGAATGTGTGTGTGTGTTGTTGCAGGGTGCTTGGCATTGCTCAGTTTTGATGCTGCTCTTTTTACCAAACCCTTCTCCTCTTCCTCCTTTTGCTGCCACCATCTTTTTCATGTCATTTTCCTTTTGGCGACCTGTCCATCCTCCTCTCATCCACTATGACTGATCTGTCCGGTGTAGAGCCATCACTGTCATAGGCTTGTTTAACTTTACTTCTCAAAAACGTAGGTTTATGGACATCAAGTATTCTTAAAAAAATATTGATTACAATTCTCTTAAAATTTTAATATCAAACGGTCCACCCAGTACACTCAAAAAAAGCAATAATTTCAAGTTCAACTTAGTTAACCCTAAAATTATTGTTTTCAACTAACCCAATACACTTACATGGAACTGGTTGACATAATAAATTGAATTAAAGTCAAGGTTTCATTCATTCATTCATTCATTCATCAGAATTGTGCTGAATAAATAAAACACAAAGATTTTGTTGCATTACTTTCAGGGATGAAACTTCAAAATGAAAAACCATGCAAGCGGTTAACAACCCCGTGGTTTTCAGCTTAGATTCACACACTTTCTTAATACAAGCTTCTTAGTTTCAAGCTAAACTAAACAGATTATGACTGAAGCGTCCACATTAGCGCCAATCAATCAATCTGCCAGTCAATCAATTATTTAAGGTCAAGGTGTCTTTATTTACCTTATTTAATTTATTTGTCACATGTTACTTAAACAGGTAATCTGAGGAGAGGTTATAAAGTGAGTATCTGCTACTTCATTAAGTAATCGTTCAACACCACATACATGACATGTTTCTGAGTCTTCATCTTGGAAAGGTAAAGCACAAGTTAGAGTGTTGGCCTTCATGTTTCTTTGTGTTGTAAATGTCATCTTCATTTTTTGTTATTACTGTTGTACCGCTTACTGTAAACACTGCACCCTCAGCACCCCACTGAGAGGGAATCTCTCATTGAGTTCCCTCTCCTGGGGTTTCACGCTATTTCCCATTACACCATGGCTTCTTATTTTCCCTCAGACAGTGCAGGGTTGGTTTATGGGCTATTTTTGAATAGTGTCTGTAAAAACTCAGTGGGATTTTTGGCCTTAAGAACACATGATTAGCTTACAGGTTTGCTCCAATTGGAGAAAAATGGGTCTTTTATTACTTTTGGTAGTTTGGATCTGACTGCTTCTATTTAAATGTCTAATAGTCTCTCTGTTTGGAGTCTTGTCCTCATTTTATTTGGGATACAGTAGCCTATTGATGTAGAAACTTGGAAAACTAAATTGTCACCTTGCTGTGTAAATGATTTCTCACTCCTCTGATCCATCATCAGCTATGATCCGGTAAAGAAACCTGATCACAGAATGACAAGTTATTCTGGTGTCTGTTGAAGGTTACGGACATGGGCCTTATCGGTTTGTTTTTGATTTTGGGTGTAATGTTTCAATGCATAACTTGTAACTACGATGCCTCCAAAAAAGTACATTGTTTCAATACTTGGGCGCATGAATATGATTGAATAGAATGTACTTTCTCAATCCCCAAAGGGAAATTCAGAAGTCACAACAGCAAACAAGTGGCCGGTGTTTGGTCTGTTAGCCATGTCTGTGAATATCATGGTTGTTCTCTGCTGGTATTCCCTCTGGTGCTGGGTAAGCACCGCTAGCTCCTCCATCTTATTGGAGATAGAGCTTATATTCCCCAGAATGATGGATGGATGGACAGGTCAATGTTGTCTCTTTTTAGCTCACACCACAGTACCAGCGCACTGTCCGCGCCTCTCTTTCTCCGCAGCTCGCACGGAACATTGGGCCTAGCACCAGTTAGCATTGAGATGCTACAGGCTGCTAACAGCTGTGTGTAAACAATGCGACCATGATTACACAAAGAATCGGCCAACAAATGAGCCATAAAAAGTAATGACAGTCTTAAAATATGAAGTAAACTAAAAAAACAAAACAAACAAACAAAAAAAAAACAGCCAAGTAATTAAGAACATATTCTTACTTACTAGTGAAGTCATCCTCCCAGGTTAGTTTAACAGGTGTATCAGCATTAACATTTGATTATTTTAAATTTGACTTTGAATTTCTCACCACCTTGTGAGTGACTGAAAATTCAATGTTCAATCTTGTTAGTTTGTCTGATAAATGCTCCGCTTCATTCACTCTGTTAATGTTGCAGGGTGAGTAATGTACAGTTGGGTTGGGGAGATTTTCCTTTAAAAAAAAAAATCAGTTGCCTGTGAAGTGAAGTTGATTTAAGTGTTGAGAAGGAATCAAAACCCTGTTGCAAACCCTTTACAAGATATTCAATAAAGCATGCCAGAGAAATTTTGTTTAGTGAGTGTGTCACCATCGAAGACCTCTTTCTCATGGCCTTGAGAGCCATCACCAATGTGCGAATATTCATGAGTTACCACAAATAAAGAAAACAATAAAGCTCTCAGTACTTTTCATAGTGAGTGGGAAGAAAAGAAAACTGGTGCATGAATCATTTGTGTATCAAAAAAAAAGATCTTTTAAGTACAATGAAGCACAGAGTTCAGGGTAGATTGAATCAGCAATAATAGTTTAGAACGTTTTCGGTCATTGTGGCAATGCAGCTTCGGTAATGTTGTGTTATGTTGGCATTATGAATATAATCTGGAGGTCTAAATGAAGGCATTAAATTACACTACTTGCACTTAATGCAGCATTGTAGATTAAATAACCCCAGCTAGGCGTGTTACTCATTCAAAACACAGATTGGGATTGTCAAAGATATGAAAATAGCACAGCACAACTGACTCACTCACTGTGATAATGAACTTAGTTAATATCCTCATCACTGCTCTGTCATGGTATTAAAAGCTAGTTTGGATGAATGGGTCTGGAGCGACCTGCTCTGACCTAATAATAGCACAGCCATGAGGGAAACTAAAATCCACATCACTGATTATTACATCAGTTTTGTTTCTTCAGTCCCGCAGGCTGCACTGACTTCATGTTTTTTCCTGTACAATACTTGTAAAAAGACATAAGTGAACACTGTTGCCTTGCCATGAAACATGTACAGCAGCTTTTTCAGTGCTTGTCGTCTCCCTGCACTCTTCCCTTTTCCCTCTGTCGTTTCTCTCTCCTCACTCTCTCCCACACTTGCTCTCACATGACCCACCAAGGCTCTTCAGTCTCTTCCTCTACCCCCCCTCTTTTTTTCTCACCTCCACCTACTCTTTCACTCACTGCTTCTGAACATACAGTACATACGTGCTTTCTCCTTCCCCTCGTCTTTTCACCTCCCTCAGTTCTTTTCTTCTCCAGTCCCAGCACGGCACCTCTTCATACAATTACTTTCCATTAAAAATGGATTAGATTTCACCTTCACAGTCTTTCTACAGAGGGAGAACAGTAGGGGAAGGAAGGAGAAGACAGGGAAGCAGCTTGCTTTGAGAAATCAGTGAAGCAGGACTAAGAAAGAAAAGACAGGGGGAGATAAGCAAATTTAGAATTGGATATAAATAATATCGAAAAAGAAAGGATGCTACTCCAGAGGAGTCAGCACAGTAGAATTCCAATAGAGTAAGGAAAAAAAAACGAAATTATTTTCCCTCCCTTAAACTTTTCACTCGTTTTCTTGCACAAACAGTCCAAAACTGTGTGAATGTGCCTTTCACACAACTGGCCAGTCAATATTCAGTGGACAGGCTTACAGATTTCATAACTAAGATCAAAGTGGACAAAGAAACAACAGAGAAAATAAAAATCCTGGTCATACCAATAATGTTTAATGGAAAAAAATAAGAATAAGGGAAACCAAACTCTTTATATGTGAACAGCACAGAGTTGTCTGCATATGTAGAGAAAGAAGTCAAGAATGTTTTCCAGAGGACCATCTTTGTATGGTTTGGCTTGGTCTTAGCTAAAGTTAATCCAAAATACCCAAGCTGTCATTGGGAGCTTGACTTTTTGACGTTAATTTTGTCAATATTGTCAAACGTAGCTTGGTTTGGTTTAGCGTTTGGTTGTAAATAAATTTGCACATGAAAGCGGCTAGAGGAATCAAACCTGGTCATATTTGATTGGCTTAAGATCACATCAATCTAACATGGGTGCATGTGTCTGGTCTTTGTTTTTTGTTGTGAAGCTCTGTGCCAGAGGGAGCAGATGGTCCTGTGTGTCCCAAAGAGGTGAGGAGGCCTGGGGCTGGAAGTGCTCCAGTCTGACCCCCCTTTATCTTCTTGTTTTCCCACTTTGGGGTTAAGAAGGGTTAAATCTAATCTGCTCCCGCCGTGTGTGTGTGTTTGTGTGTGCGTGTGTGTGTGTGTGTTACAGAAAGTCTAGACTGCTTTCGTCATTTCATAAGCTGTGTTGTATTGGGTGGCTATTGCTCTGTGGAAGAGTCTGTCCTCCATAAGAAGGTTGGGGGATCAATTCCAGGTCCTGTTGTTGGAATTTCCTTGGACAAGGAACTTAACTTAAAACTGCTTTGCCAGCAGTATGTGAATGAGATACGTTGGTACTGGTGGGGGCTTTACAAAGCAGCCACTGGATTCACTGTATGAATGGGTGAATGATGAAAAAAGCCCTCCAGTGGTCAGAAGACTAAAGAAAAGCTAAATTAACTCAGTTACTGTTTTTCTTTCTTTAGACCCTCAGTGTCTTTCTGCTGCTTTCCATGTCACCTTTTAGTCAATGGTCACACTCGGAGATCAGCTGTTGTTTCCTCTTTTCCCACAGGAAATTATACAGCTTTTTTTGGCTTACTGGTCTGTTGGGCTCATTGTTTTCCAGAACGCATTTATAATTCCATGAGGACGAAGCGCTCCGACATGGATGGTCCCCTCTCTCTTCATCTTTCCCCTTTGTGATGTTCTTTGGTTTATTTAAAGTTCTCAACAAGTAAGATGAACTTCATAAAATCAGAATTCTAATCACGTTGGTGATCTCCTCTCTTTTTATACATGGTCATCTCTTTAACTGACATTTTCATTAATTTAAGCTGATCTTTATCCAGTCAAGTCAGCTCATTTTCATCTTATCTTATACCTAATTATTATACCTTAAATTATATCAGATTATTTTCAAAGTTTGGAGGTCTAGACTGTATCCTTTGTTGCATTTAATTTCAAGGCAAACTTTGTGCTTGCATACTTGCTTTGTCATTGTAAGCATGTGTTGCAGTACTTACAGCAGCATTTCGCTAACTGAAGGAAAGTCAGTCCCTACCTAGCTAGGCAGTAAACTTTCAACCTTCTCTTTAAACAATTTGTTTATTGAGTTTTTAAACATTTTTCCAAGCCACACAGATTACAATTAAATACATTTTATAGAGACAAATAAGCAAACCATAACAAAAATAAACTTTAATTACATTATTACTGTCCGTATTAATTAAAGATAACTGAATGGAGTACATTGCCATAAATTATTTGTCAATCTCAGATTATCTGCCCAAAAGCAGTTCGGAAGATGACCACAGTTACAGACACTGCCAACTCTTTTTTTTTTTTTTTTTTTTTTGTCAAATATTTTTGACCAAACCATAGTGCATTAGAAGATAAATAACCCTACCAGCCCAAACAACTCATTCAATCGCACACATTCATACAAGTGACAGAGAGGACAAGACAATACAATCAAATATAGGGGGGAAAAAACAGGAGAGGAGATAAAATAGAGTAAAAATAAATGAATAAAAAATAATAATATAAAGAGAGGGAAAATACATACACCAATAATAATTTAAATAAATAAATAAAATGAAATGAAGAGTCTGCAGCTCAACAATTCACTGGTTTTCAGCTTCAATATGTAAGGTATGTCACAGATTTTTATCCCAAAGAAAAAAATTTAAAAATACACCCCAGATATCATTTTCTTGAATTGTATGTACAGAAACATTTTGTTAAACCAGCATCTAATACTCTGCCTACTTCTGTTCTTCTATGTTAATGTTGTTGTTCCTTTGGCCTGAAATATGCAGAGGTCTACAAAGAGCCGCTTCCTGAGGGTCATATTGTGTCCTTTTGGGTAGATAGCATGAAGAAGAAACTTGAGTCCTACAGCTAATTCAAATGATTAAAAACTCCTGCATTTCATGTCCAACTTTGTCCCAAATTTCTTTCTTTAATTTGTTTCTCTGGTGTTTTATAGACTCTTATTAATTATTTGTATTGAAGCAGTTTTATGTGAGTGTTAGCTGTTTGATACTGAGCTTTATTGCATGCCTTTTTGATGCTGTTTAACAAAAGCAATCCATAAAGCTCTTATAATTTGGTGAAAGTCAGAGGATGTTTTGCTCTCATTTTTCCAAAATAAGGGCGCGCTACATCAGAAGCCCTGTTAAAGTTTGAAATTAATAGAAATACTTGTATTTGCAGAAATATTAAAAAGACATTCCTACTTTAAAGAAGAGAAAGAGGTCCTGCAGGTGCAGGATGCACATTCATATGGCACGGTTCATGGTTCATGGTTCATGGTTCTCTGCTGTATAAAAAAATAACTTAAATATATTTTTGAAGAAAGTGGGTTGTCCGTAATGCTTTTCTAGCTGACATCTTTTTAACTCTCATAGCATTCAGGACAGAGGAGCTATATATCATTTTATTATACAATTTGGAGTGACTTAAGCTCTCTGCTGGACTGTCACAAAGCCTTGAAAAGAGAATATTTTGAAATATATTCAATTTATCTTACCATTCATTTCAATGGAATCCAGCTCACAATTCTTTTTGCTCAGCCTCACACCAATCTCACTTATATAGTTTTCTATTTCTATCAAGATTTGTTACTGCTACACCAAGTTACTGAGTCATCAATCATCTGGTTACTCTGGAAAAAACAAGCTTTCCCATCTGGCTGCTGTCGAAGCCTATCAATCTCTTCTTTCTTTATATTTTCTCTCTTTTTTTTCTTTTTTTGTGTAATACTTGTTAAGTTTTACCCACTTTAGGTTTGCAGAATCAGATTAAGACTCACTGCATGTGCTCAGTAATCCATGAGTATCAGCTGCTTTCTCTACATCTGTGAAAAGAGATACGTTTGGAAATACAAGGTTTTAATCTGACCGCCAGCAGCAGGTTGTTTTATTGTGACGTACAAGTCTGGAGAATGAATCTGACAGGTAATAGGACTGAGATACGAAACAGCCCTGTGGAAAAAGGTGTGTGTGTTTGTGTGTGTGGGTGTGTACTAAAGTGTTTATGAAGTAATAGTCTACTCTTTTTCCCTCTTCACCTTTGAGAGAGGATCTTGCCAGTTGAATAAATCTCCGTATACTCCAGCGCTCTTACTTTGTCAAACACAAAGCACTCCTCAGGAAAGCCAGAGGAGTCACCTTTTTTGTGCTTTAACCTCCGAGTCTGACATTTCTCTCCTTTTTTCCCCTCTCTATCTCTCAATCATCCAGACGCTCCCGTGGCTGAGTTACATGACCTGTTCTGTAAGAAGCTGCAGCAGTGCTGTGTGCTGTTTGATTTCCTGGACTGCGTGGCTGACCTGAAGGGGAAGGAGATCAAACGTGCAGCGCTCAATGAGCTGGTGGAAAGTGTGGCTACAAGCAGGGGTGTCCTCATTGAGCCCCTCTACCCAGAGGCCATAAAGATGGTAGGAGGGAAGGTGGAGATGGGGAGTTAAGGTGGCCCGAAAGGGAAAAAAAAAGTATTAAAAAAAATATGGAAGAAAGAGAAAGTCCTTCCTATGAGACAGGAATCTTCTGAAGTGACCAAAGAAGAACTGACCTTTATATGTCCATTATTTCCAAATTCTGCATTTTGACAGTTTAATGCATTAAGAATAGTGATTTCTTTAAAACTATAAAAGAGAACGGGCTGAAACTTTCAAGGTGTTTTCAACATTAACAGAGCTGTGCAACCTGCCACTTTGGAGAGATTCATACCAATAACTGAAGAGTTATGGGTTTGTTTGTAGCTATTTACGCACAATTTGGGGTAATTATTTTGTACCGGGATAACAATTGAAAGATGTGGAGTGATAAGCACAGAGTGGCAGGTCGCACATTTTTCTGTATTATTATTAATCTACAAGCAAAATTAAAGGGATGTAGCGTTTTTCTTTCTTAAGATTTATTCTTGAATCAACTATAATTCCAAATGTGAAAACTTCAAAGAGCATAAAACTTTTTTTTTTGTAAAGCAAAGACTTGTTGAGTGTTGGAAAGTCTATATTAAAAATGACAATTCTTTTTTTTTTGCCTATCGAGCCACCTTAATGGTTGAAGTGATGAACTTGTCGATGCATTTGTTACAGGATAAAAGCAATAGACATATGACTATCCAAATATTAGACAAAATATTTAGTCGAAGGATGGTTTACACCTGGAACTCTGCACACAGAAAGGAAATAAGCTAAGAAAGGAGAATGAAAGCAAGTAGAGGGGAGAAAGAAAGTAAACAGAGCTTTAAGACTAGGTCACATGCGAAGAAAGAAAAAAGGAAGAGAGTGATGTAAGTGGAGTAAAAGTACAGGAGAGCTGACGTGTTAGCTGAGGGTGCTAAGCAGCAAAAGGCTGCACAGATGGTGAGAAAGGGAAGGGGGGAAGAAAGAAAGAATGGAGCGGGGTGGGAATCAGCATCACAACACACCTGAAGTCCCAAAGGATATAAAATGAAAGATAGAAAGGGACACTGAAATCAAAAAATGAAAGAAAGCAGATAATATCGCTTGTTGTGAGGTCACTGTATTCAGTTAATGAGAAAACGCTGATTGGACGGAGGATGAAGTGGAATAAATGGAGAAAGCTTCAACGACGGGACATCAGGTTGAATAGTTTGATTAAAAAATGTTGTGATTCTTTTGTCCGGTCTTAACGCTGTTAGTTTCACAGTTCTCCAGGAATTGTTTAACATCATGCTTTGCTCAGAACAATACTGAAAGCTCTACGGTCATGCAAGCTGCCTTGCAAGGCTGTAATCAGGCAAACCAGTAATTGGAGCTCGCTAACATGCACACAATGATAGGCTTAGAAGGAGACATCAGCTGTCAATTTTATGTTTCCTGCAGCTCAATGTAACCAAAAAGATTAGCAAATGAGTCAATAAAAGATAAACCAACAACTGAATTATGACATTCATGAGACATTAAAAGGATAAAGATAAAGGCTAAAAAGTGAGGAGTTTGAACCAGTTTGGATCTTTTAAAATCCAGATGAGGTCTACAGGTTGTAATAAGAGAGATATGAGGAACTAATGCTGAGGTGAGGTGCAGGAATTTAGTGCATTAACTGCATTTGCTTCTGGCAATGCAGTCTGTACCGTAAGTGGCTCGTGGAAATGCATTTGTTGAATAAATCATGATACAGTTGTGTTGCATGGCTCATTAATTCCCCTCCAACACCAGTCAGCAAACAGCTTAAAATATGGCTGACTATAGCCGAAGACAAGAGTCGTTGAACCAACAGCTGCTTCTTTTGATCAAAAAGACGTCATCTGGTAACAAACCACGTATCGCTTACTGTTTAACCGATGTCATTTTCTTCATTAGGTGTACAGAAACCCACTTAGGAACCCTTTAAATGAAGGAATTGTAATTGCATGATGTTTTTTTTATCATACTGGATTTTTCCTGGGGGATGATGTGGTGTAGTGATTAATTTGTGTATCCTGTTGAAAGAGCAGCATGACAGAAACTAGATATGAGTCAGAGGAATGTTTTCATTTTTGTATTTGCTCGGCCATCACTACAGTTATACCTAACCCTGACAGCTTAAGTGTGTTTTTTTTTTAAATCTAATCTGAAAAACTCAAAGATAATGTTATTACTTCCCTAACTTTAAAACAGATGTGCAGAATGTTATTGGGTTCTTTCTTCTTTGATATGTCACCTTCCTGTACCCACATCTCTCCTTACTACTCGTCTAGTTACACATTTTCCACTTCCTGTTTTCTCTTCACGCTCATGACCTTTTCCCTTTCTTTTTCATCTGTGGTTTCCAGATCTCTGTAAATATCTTCCGGACTCTCCCACCAAGTGAGAATCCAGAGTTTGACCCAGAGGAAGATGAGCCCACACTGGAAGCCTCCTGGCCACATCTGCAGGTACATTATTTACAAATAGTGTAAAAAAATAAATACAAAAGCGTTGACTTTGGTCTTTTCCTCAAAGAACCGTTTGGACCTTACGTTGCCCACCTGCGATGTTATTAAAGCAAAACAGCACAGTGTCAGTAACAACCATGAAAAATGAGTGCTCCTGTATATGATACATCATTCTTTTAAGCTGTAATGCACACAACTCCCACCTGGCGTTAATGCAGCATTCAGCAGTATCATAGACACAATGTACCAAAGAACAGCTTTGGATAAGTACGATCTGCTGTTTATTGCAAAAGTGTACCTGTTTAATCATCCTTAATGACAAGACGGTGCTCAAGCTAAGAGGATCAAGCCATCTAATAACTAAAGATGTTTTTCTCAATAACCACAAAAGCTGCAAGTTTCAGGTCCTGCTCCCTGGAGATTTTGTTTTTCTTGCTAATTGTGTATTTCGTTACATCCTTATTCATGAGTAAGCCATAAATCAAATAACTTCTCCATTAAAAATGTTGGGTTCTGTCATCGGATCTGCTAAAGAAGTCATTCTTTGTTATTTGAAAACACCATTATGCAATTCTGCCAATAGCTGCATACAAACAACTTCATTACGTTGAAGATTTTACCTTATTGAAGATAGATTAGTTATTGAGTTCAATTCAATTCCAAAACCTTTATTCGTCCCTGAGGGGCAATGCAAACTATTCTTTATCTACATGGTCTCTGTCACCACTAGCACAAACTGACAACAACTCTTTTAGACTCTTCCTTTACTTGATCCAGCAACGATTAACTGATTTGCGTCCAAGCACTCTGCTGGGGAGCGCTTATCCGCTACAAGCTAGTTAGTGCAGGGATGACGACAGCTTTCATTTTACTTGCGCAAGCGGTGGAATATCTCCCCAAAACGGTCAGAGTTCACCTTTAGAAAATCAGACAAGTAAAACTTGCTGTTTGTGTCTCTTCAGCTGGTTTATGAGTTCTTCCTGCGTTTCCTGGAGAGCCCAGACTTCCAGCCCTCCATGGCCAAACGCTACGTTGATCAGAAGTTTGTGCTGCAGGTATGCTTCTCCTCATTTCTAGAGCCACTCAGTGAAATTCATGTGTGTTCTCGGATGCGAAGTGCATTTCTTCACATTTAAGTAATTAATAAAGAAAAATGTGTTTGTGACATTTTTGTGACTACTTTTTGGCTTGGTAAAAATCTATTTCTATGACCCCCCAAAAAAGGGCTTAGGAGTCCTGTAAATGATAGAAAAGTTAGCTGTTGATTTATTTAAAGCTAGAATCAAGATGTAGAACTGAAAAAGACGAGTGACTGTTATTACTGTACTTGTGTGTGTGTGTGTGTGTGTGTGTGTGTGTGTAGCTCCTGGAGCTGTTTGACAGTGAGGACCCCAGGGAGAGGGAGTACCTAAAGACCATCCTGCACCGCGTCTATGGAAAACTACTGGGCCTCCGAGCCTACATCCGCAAACAGATTAACAACATCTTCCTCAGGTACGAGCTGCCTTCCATCAGTTCAATGCACAGGATTTAATGGTGCTATTTATAGCATTTAAAAGTCAATAAACCAAGAATTAGCCAACAAAGACTATCGGCAAGGATTTATGCACAATGCAATGTAGCATGGTGCATCCCTGAAACAGGTGAATATGATTTCTGTAACAAAGGCTGAAAATTACCAATAATGAAGACTGGAAAACATTCTGTATTTACAAATTCAGAGCTTTTGTTTATTTAATGACTCCCCTTGTTAGTGGTCTTTAAAACACACGTAGTGCATCGGTTTGACCACCAACAGCTTCATAATACTAACAAATATTAGTTTTGTTTTTTGAAGTGTTTTCAAGTGTAACTGCTGTCACCGACTTTGCAGCATGTTGGTCACTAACGTATTTATTTCGTACGTCCTGATAAAAGAGCACAGGCACCAACACTCCACATCCTTTTCATGAGCAGTTTTACAGACACTTAAGTGAGTTGTCTAAATGTTTAATGCCAGCAAACACACACACACACACAAGGCGTGCTCAAACATGACTGTGCTCATTTGCAGTCATGACACTCACTGAATCAGCCTTCCGCTCCTGTCCCGAGAGTTAAATCATTGTGCAGCGACATAAATCTCTTGAATAATCAGTTAAACAGCTCCGACTAACTGCTGTGATGTAGCTCACCATGTTTCACTTGTGCCTTCACCAAGTGTGGTTGAATTATGTTCGCAGCGTAACATGTTTGCAGCATCATTCAAGAACAGAAGACGTAAAGAATAGAAGTATTTCATATGTGGCTCGTCATTATATTGATTGATCTCCAATCTAAGCAGAGGATTTAATACATGGGGGATTTTACAGGAAGGAAACAGAATACCCTATTACTTCCTCTGGAACTGGATTCATCCTCTCAGGTGCTTTAGAAGGACTGGAAAAAACAAGGTGTTCATCTATTATTACATTCATTATTGCTCTTTCTGCATGTGTGTCTGTTATGTTTCTGACATCCAGGTTCATCTATGAAACTGAACACTTTAACGGCGTCGCAGAGCTTCTTGAAATCCTTGGCAGGTATGTGTGCACAGTCTTGTGAAGTCCAGTGCTGTTGCCTGTTCGTATAAGTGCAGTCCATTTACCTTTTTGCTCATTCTTGCATACACTGCAGGGCTTCCTGCGCACACTTAGGAAAGCATAATTCTCAGGATGTGAAGTCATGGCCTGAATTAAAGTTAAATGTGAACAGAATTAAACACTTGCACCCACTGTATTACTCATATTTATGAGACAGCTGGTGTAACTCAGTGATCCAGGCAACTACTAAAAACGGTGAGAAAGCATCAACAGTTCTGCCGCTGCTCAGCATAGAAGAAGCGATTTGCGTTCTTCTTTCCTTTTTGATTGTCATAACATCTTCCTTATGAGGTTTACATGGGCGCCAAAGATGCAAAGAAAAGACAGGATGGTTAAAGACACTGACTCATAGGACGTGTAGTCTCTTGCTTTGTGTGTGCAGCCAGTTTGAGAAATGTGATGAAGATTGTCAATACAGAATGAGTGTGTACAAAATGTTACAATTGCTGAGTAGATACACACCTGATCAAAATTTTAAGACCCCTTGAAAAATTGCATGAATTTACATTTTTCACTCTTGGATCTAAAAAAGGTTTTAAGTACAGTTTCGAAATGCAAAAAGAGGAAATGGTAGTGAGACCATAGACTGTATATAGAATGGACAGAGTGGCTCCAGTTCTTACCATTGTACAGTTTTGAAGCCAAAAAACCTCCATCACGGGAGCCACCATTGGCCGCCATGAGGAACTCTGGAAAAATGTGAATGGAAGCGGGTGACAAAAAAATATATATTTTTTTAATTTAAAGTCTAATCTCTTCTTAACTCTCCATCCTGATGTATTTTATTATTCCCGAAAAAACGACACAAGAACGGCAGCTGTCAATCATCATTAAACAAGACGTAAAACCCAGTTTTTACCCTCCAATAACTATAAAAAAAAGAAACATTTCAGGAAAAAAATAACTTGAACAGAATGCAGCCCAATAATATCTAAATATCACCACAGCATACACATGTGAGAAACATTTCTACGAGGTGTAATAATTTTTTAAAATTTGACCACATCCCATCTGGAATGAATAGAGAGGCAGAGTTTTTGACTTGTACTGCAGCGAGCCACCAGGGGGAGCAGTTTTTGTGGCGACCTCAGTTTGAGCAGAGTGAGATGACTTCCGTTTTTTTACAGTCTATGAGTGAGACGGGAAAAAATGAGTAGGCAGTTTATTAAAAACAACAATTAATGTCAAATAGTCGGTATTCACACTGTCATGACAAACTAGCAACCTAGCTAGGCAGCAGTCGAGCTATAAAGTGGTGACCTACAAATGAACGTAGTGAAAGAGGGTTGCGTTCTTCCTTTGAGAGAAAATCAATAAATGTATCGTCTGGTTTTATCACTCGGTAGATCCGGACACAAAATCTATCAATAAGATTCGTTAATCACAATGTCCTAATTTTGTTTGGCAAACATTTGACAGCTTACGCTGTGATGTGTAAGGATCTTTGTCCTGCCATCTCTCCCTGTTTTAGAGAATATCCAAAAGAGTTTGTCAGTGCTGGTAAATATGTATGTCTCAGGATTTGTCTTTCATTTGTAAAATCTATAATCCGGGTGAGTATGTAAATTATCTTTGATGATGTTAATCATAACAAAAGTAAAAGGATTTAAACAAAGGAAAGGAAAAGAGTGAGAAAATATTCAGTCAGATTGTTTTACTTGACTACAACACCTGAAGCCTGTTCTGCATCATACCACCATCTTTTCACCTGACTAAAAAGTAAATCTGAGAACTGACAATGACTGTCAAGGTCTGATAGCTCTGGGTCAATGACGGGGAAAAGGGATGTAGGTGAAGAAAAGAGATTCAAGGTGGGAAAAGAAGGAGGGAAGGAGGGGAAAGAGAGCTGGAGATAAACAAGTAGACGCAGAGAGGATGAGTGAAGTGAATACGTGAGTCAGACGTGGAGGAAGGAGGAGGGAGAGCAGGAGAGGAGAGAGAGAGGTTTGTATTCATGTTGGTGGTAACAGGGGTATTTTTAGCTCCTCCCACACAAGGAGACAGAAAGAGAGAGATGGGCGAGGGAGGCTGCATCGTACGGGGAGGAAAGGAGGGAGAGTGAGAAGATCGAGGTCTTCAAAAAAGGGGTGAGAGGTAGGCAGAGAGAAAGATGAAAGGGGCAGCATGAAGACGTTCAATAAAGCAGTGCAGGCAGTTGTAAAGGGAAACTAGACAGACAGACAGGCAGACAGACAGACAGACAGACACTGTTGGAGGCTCTTATAGATTGAGTCAATGTGAGCTGACAAGTGGGTCAGAGTTGCTAAAAAAATGTATCAAAGTTATTTCCCACACATCAGCTGCTCTTCCCTCTGTATGCTCTGTCAGTCAGTGTAGTAGTCAGCGTAGATACTCTGTAATGTCAATTAAATAGAGAAATGAAATAACTCCAAGTTTAACATTACCCTTCTTTTCTCCCGCAGCATCATAAACGGCTTCGCCCTGCCTCTGAAGGCTGAACACAAGCAGTTCTTGGTCCGGGTTCTGATCCCGTTACACACGGCGAAGTCCCTTTCCATCTTCCACGCACAGGTCAGTCACATTTTCCTGCATGATCAAATACTGGAATGCAAATCTTGATATAAAAGTGTGAGGGATGTAACAAGACGCAAGGTGCAGTGGAAACGAAAAAGTCTCTGCAACCCCTAATTCAGTTCAAAAACAAAGCAAAACATGAACAACTGAAGGAACCCTGAAAACAAGCAATTAGGTGTCATCGCAAAATCAAGAAAAAGCTCACAACAACCTTTTACATACTAATAAGCTTTATTCATCTGTATCATACATCAAACATTTATGTTTAAGAATAAAAAATGAACTTAAATAATTGGACTTAATATGCTTTGCAAAATATTCCAAGCAAACGTGTTTGATAAAGTATTAATCCAGACCTACACACTGTGGAATCAAGTTAATTTTGATTTTTCTTTTGAGTCATATAAGTCTGTATGTAAGAAAGGAGGACTGTTTCAGTGATTTTTGCCAGCTCTGATGCTGTTTTTTTTTTTTTTTTGAGCCAGTTGTTTTCATCACTTTCAAACCAAACAGGAGCAGCAGCAGCAGTAACAACCATCACTGCATGAACAAGATCCTAACCCCTGAACGTTCATTTGTGTATTGTGTTAGAGTAAGTGAAAAGTGTCAGCTGGTTTAACCAATGTTTATCATAAAAAAAATCAGATATTGCGCAAAAAAGTTACAATGAACACGATTTTATCAGTCTGCTACACTGTAAAAATGAAATTTAAAATGATTTAAAAACCAGCTGATCCAAAAATAGAGAGAAAACACTGAAGTCTGTGGTATACTGACTTGCTCAGTCCAACAAAAACCCAAGTTATCAAGTTTAGAAATTAAATATTTTACATATACTTTGAGATGATAATGCATAATGAATAACTTATCTCATCAGTACACTTGTATAACTTCTAGGATGGTGATTGATGTTATACTGTTGTCATGCTTTTGTGGGGTTACACCAGTTTGACAGTTTAATGGGACTGATTCTTTAATTGGTTAAAAATGGTAGAAATGTCATATAAAATATTATAAAACCATTTTTTTAAAATTTATTTTATTTTTTTATTATAAAACCGTTTTTTTTTTTGTTTTTTTTTTGTTTTGTTTTTTTTTGTTACAACTGCAAGGGAGATGAATTAACATGATACTCAGTAACACAGTGTTTTGTCTCTTAACTGTTCTTTTCTTAAATACACAAGAAATTGTTTTGACTCAGGAATTGTTGTCGAAACCTGTAATGACTCCGTCTGCTGTTTGTTTATGTACTGATGTTTAGTTCCATGAAAAATGGAAAATAAAAATAAAGTTTAAAAAAAGAAAAGAAATGCAAATTACACACTTAAACAAACAAACATGTTGTTTTTACAAGTTTGAAGCATATTTTTGATACCAAACCTGCACATATAAAAAATGCACTGAAATGCTTTTTTAAACCCAAACTATCACTGCATCAAAATATCTAGTAGATTTCGCCCTCTACCAAAACAGTCAAACTGAACCCAAATCTTCACAATGTGTAATTTATTATTATTAAATTTTTATTTTTTTTTGCTGTATCTGAAAATATTTTATGCATACCCTTCTGTACATTCATATTTCTTTAATGCTTGCTGTAGTGAGGGTATACTGCAGTATCTCAAATGTACCACTAGACAGCAGAGTTGAGCCACAAATGTAACTGCAGAGCTGCTTGTGTGTGGTTTCTTTCATCTCTGTGTGTTCATGTATAAGTAAACCTGCGTGTGTTATCATCTTATCAGAATGCACAAGTGGTAACCAATCTAACTCTCTGCTTGTTTGCCTGTATTTTATTGTTTGATTATGCTGAAGGCTTTCTGCATTTTTTTCCCAGGTATATCTGTGTTTGTGTGTCCATGTCTGCGCGCGCGTGTGTGTGTGTATATGTGTGTATATGTGTGTGTTGGCCTCAGCATCACCGTGCCCTACATTTCTCCTCCCTGTCTCCCTCCCTGTGGTTCTCGTGCATGCATTATTCACACGCTAAAACACACTCTCAGTTTGACAGGGTCACAGGGGACACGGTGCTGGTGGACAGCAGTTTTGCACTAAGTGGGCGTGGCTCCGCAGGAGTGACCCAGTTCTGGATCTGCATATTAAAACGTGACACCACAGCAGCACTGTTTATTCATCGTAAAGCTTTCTTATACCATGCGATGAATCACACTTCCTGTAACTTGTACGGGAATTCTCATTTATGTTTGCGTCACCAGATTGCAGAAACAGCTGTCAGAGCTATACTGTGTGGCCACCATAATGGTTATACATTACGGTTATGCAGTGCTTTTATTGCAAGGCTAATTCAAGTTTCATTGATTTTCCATCGAAGCCCCCTCCATCAAATTCTCTCCAGGATCATTACATTTTATATCTATACTGACAGCTTTGGTATGCATTATCTGATTGGTGCCATGTCTGTGTGCATGAGAAAAATTGGAAAAACTTTTGCTTATTTTGATTACAAAACAGTCAGAAAACGTCCTGTGAGTAAGTGCTTTGGCGCATTTTTTTTTTTTGGAATGCAAGGAACTTACAATATCTGGGAATTATTTACGATTTACTGCATGTTATGTGAGAGTGAAACAGTTTAAAATCAAGAAAAACGCAAAAATGGAATTGAACATAAATTTATTGTTATTATATCCTTATTTAATTAGATAAAAGCCTTATTAAGATTTGAAATTTCTTTTTCAAGAGGGACCTGGCATGGGAGACAGCAGACAATAAAAACAACAAATACATTCAGACATCAGCACATCAAAACCAAGCCGTTCTGGAAACACCAGTTCAAAATAGAATAAGAAGCAGTCAAGAATTGAAACAGTCACATTGTCCAAGGCTAGCTCTTTCCTGGTCCCTTAACAAAGTCTTAAATTCACCAACAGTGACCAGTTCTGTTAGTCTCAAATTCATCAGGAGACTATTCCATGTAGAGGGGACTGTCTTACACAGTTTTGTTCTCACTCTACGAACAAACATTTTAATAAAATCCTACGAGCGCACTCCACGGTGGTTACTAGACCTGATCAGATATGTGGTCAAGTAAGACGGAAACAGCCCAAGAACAGATTTATAGACAAAGAGCAGCAGGTGTGAGTGTCTACGGACAGACAGTGATACACACAGTCAAGTTTTTTCAAGTATTTTTCAGGTGCATTCATAAATAACAAATCACCATAGTCCAACAAAGGTAATAAAGTTGTGTAAATAGTGTCTGACCTGACGTGAAAAACAGGACTTATTTCTAAAGAAGAATCCCACTTTAAGTTTACACTTAGACACAAGATAGATATAGTGATATCCTGTTCATTGGCACAGACAGCTTTTGACCTCTGCGTGATACCCAGATGTACAGCAGGGTCTCATATCCACTGCGTTCTCTCCTCACTCACGGTTACAAAATGCTGTCACAACAAAAATTACTTTTGCTTTCTTTGAATGTAAAGAAACAGGTTTTTTTAAAGTTTGGTAACAGAGAATATTTAATTGAAAATTATGGAAACTTTATGTTTGAAGTCCAGAGAAGTGACTGCCTTCAACACTTTGGGAATCAACTCGTTTTTTTTAGCATCCACAAAAACTAGTTGGAGTCTACCTGTTTCTACTCCAGAACTTTAACACTTTCACTCTTTTTTTATTTGCTCAACTCTGGATTTTCTTACCCCCAAGATTTGCTGAGACAAGTCAGCATAAAACATGTCCGTAGTTTGTGTGACATCACAGATTAGTTTCTGATGTGAGGTTTTGAGGCCCATCAACAACAGTCACCATATTGGAAACACTGACTCATCCTGACTGCTGCTCGCTAATAGTGACACTGTGCAAATGTGAGGGCAAAACATCAGTATTAAATCCCTACAAAATGACTCCGTCCCTAAAACTAGACCCTGCTTTGACCTGTCACCTTGATGAATCAGTGTTGGTAAATCTCAGCCTTTAAAGGACAACAGTGTCTATAATTCTTCGCCTAACGACAGCCTCATATCACAAAGCCTGGCCTAACAACAGAATCCAGCTATATTTACCCCGAGCAGTTTCTCTGATCCCTCACTAATGCTTTAAATAGTCGGACCCATCAGCACCTTCATCTTAATCTCTTCTTTTCTCTCCCTGTTCCTTTTTGCCATTTTTGCCGTCCCTTTGTTAGCCTAAGCTCGCTCTTTCCCTGCGATTCTGTAACCATGTTGTGGTGCGAGTAAGGGACGGGACGGTTAGGTATGAAATGAGAGCAGGAAAAAAAAGATGGGAGAGAAGAATTAAAGGGGTTTGATGAGAAGAAAAGATGATAGCTGCTAAAGATGTGAAAGCCAGACAAAAAAAAGAGAGGCAGACAATGGAGCTTCAGGTCGGGACTGAGAACGAGGGAAAACTCACAAAGAGAGAAAACATTTAAACAGATTGTCCTTCACAAAAGAAGCACACATCAAAAGCCTGACAGCACACAACATTCACTGACTATAACAATAACAACATATTTTTATTTTAACAATATTTGAAGCAGAACATAAACAAAGAAAAGGTATAAAACTGGACGAAAGAGAAAAGCAACAGAGGCAGGGACAAGAGGTCTAAACTCTATCTCACATTGCCTTGAGGGACTTCTTGTGTGTGACATCACTCCTTCCGAAGTAAACACACGCACACACAGTCTCCGTCGCTACGGTGCCCACTCACCACGGCAACTGCCCCAGTTGGAGGGGGCAACCGCAAAACACACACACGCTTGTACACACACTCATGCTGAATAATAGGGGATGATTGCAGATCTTATAAGGCGAGACAAGAATTGATGTAAAAGAAGACACACTCTTACACACACACACATTTACACATACACACATCCAACACACATCTTCCCTTGGAAAACTTGTCTTTCCGATCTTTAACAGTGTGTAATCCTGAGGGATAAGTGCTAAGATCCCTCTTGTCTCCTTCACAGCTTCAGGGAATGTGTGATTTCTGTGAAGGTGTGTGTGAGTGTGTGTCTAACTATGTCTCCTCTGTCCTTACAGCTGGCCTACTGTGTGGTGCAGTTTATGGAAAAAGATGCTACAGTGACTGAATATGTAAGAAAGTTTCTAATTTTACTTTACTTTGCAGTTGTTTCTTTGTATCAATACGAAATTGACACCGCTCGAATAAAACTGATGTTGCAATGAAAAAATGATGTTTTAGGTTTAAAGCTGAAATTAGTGCAACCCCAATTCTTAGGAGAGTGTTGGTTTGAATATAATTAGTATTAGAAAATGGTGTAAAAACAACATATAGACATGTTATTTACAGTGTATCACAAAAGTGAGTACACCCCTAAGAGACTACACCCCTAAATGTTCAAATTGAGCACTGCTTGTCATTTCCCCTCCAAAATGTCATGGTCTGGGGCTGCATGACCTCTAAGATGACCGCTGCTTCACTAAAGAGGCTGAGGGTAAAGGTGATGGACTGGCCAAGCATGTCTCCAGACCTAAATCCAATAGAACATCTTTGGGGCATCATCAAGTGGAAGATGGAGGTGCGCAAAGTCTTGAACATCCGCCAGATCCGTGATGTCATCATGGAGGAGTGGAAGAGCATTCCAGTCGCAACCTGTGAAGCTCTAGTAAACTCCATGTCCAGGAGAGTAAAGGCAGTTCTGGAAAACAATAGTGGCCACACAAAATATTGACACTTCAGAAACTTTCACTAAGGGGTGTACTCACTTTTGTTTCCATGGGTTTAGCTATTAACGGCTATATTTTGAGTTATTTTGAGGGAAAAATAAATTTACACAGACTACTTTTCATTGTGTCAAAGTGTCATTTTGTCAGTGTTGTGCCATGAAAAGATATACTTAAATATCTGCAGAAATGTGAGGGGTGTACTTACTTTTGTGATACACTGTATTTATTGTTTCATAAAAGGAAAAAAAAAAAAGGTTTGCACTGGAGTATTTTTTAAACAACACTCCAGTTTCTTGTCTTTTCAAGTGAAAAGCCGTCCCATTGCCTGATGCAGGATTTCAGCTGCTCAGTCATATCCTTTTGTGTTATTAGGCGCCTTAAATATTTTCAGTGGGTGATGAGTCTGGACTGCTACCAAGCCAGTTTTATGCCTGGACTGTTCTACTACATAGCCATACTGTTAGGTTACATGCAAATTGTGCAAATTGTGGTTTGGCAATGTCTTGCTAAGATTTGCATACTCTTTTCTGAATGGCTGCAAATGCTTTTTTAAAGCTTGTTTATATTAAGCATGAATGCAGCCTTCCAGGAGTGTGAGCTACTCATGCCTTATGCATCCCCATGTCACAGACACTGGCTGCTGGTGGTCCATCTTCTTGGTAGTACAGAGGACGGGACATCCATGATGTCCAAAATGACTGTCAAATTCTGATTTATTAGTCTTCCATAGTCCATCTCAAATAGGCTACAGATCAGAGATGTGACTAGCATTTCTGGATCATGTTTATTTTTGGTTTCATCTTTGCATCAGACCATTTGTAGATTCATTAAAAAACAAAGTTAGACCCGTGGTTGTCAACCTTTAACACTCAAAGAGCCACTTGGACCCGCTTTCCACAAAAAAAAAACAGGAAAACACTGGGAGCTGCAAATCCTTCCATCCATCCTTGAATCCATCTAAAATAAGAATCAAGCTTTACATACTTTTTTTAAACCTTTATGCTATGTATTTAAAAAAAAAACCTGTAGTGTGTTGCTTATAAAATCAATGTGCTGGCATATACGGACTTTCAGCGATTGTGAGGCATATTTTGAGCAACAATAAAAAACTAACAAACAGAAATGAAATACACTTTAACTGAATACTCAGTATTTATTTATTTTCCAAAGCTATAGGGAGCACCCCCCCCCCTATATTTCTAAATGCACTGGTCAGAATAAAAATATGACTTGATGAAGGATACACAGATGTAATCCTGCCAGCTATCATGCTAAGCTAATGGCTGTAGTGTAAATTTATACTAATATACTTCTCATTATCTCTGCAGATCATCAGAGGGCTGCTCAAGTACTGGCCAAAAACCTGCACGCAGAAAGAGGTAAGGCTGCTATTATTATTATTATTATTATTATTATTATTATTATTATTATTATTATTATTATTATTATTATTATTATTATTATTACGGGGTCTTGTACATGTTTTCACGGGTATATGAACCACTTATGACAACATGTATGTGCATTATTATCTCTGTGGTCTTAGGTGATGTTCCTGGGGGAGATTGAGGAGATCCTGGATGTAATCGAACCGTCTCAGTTCATCCGGGTCCAGGAGCCTCTCTTTAAGCAGATTGCAGCCTGCATCTCCAGCCCTCACTTTCAGGTAATACTGCCTTTCTGAATTTAAAAAAAATAGCCCCATACTAGTTGAAAACAGTTTATAAAAATCAAAGCAACCAAACAGGCACATAGAAAACCACCCGAACCTCATTATGGAACGTATAGTTGTACCATAGCAGATATACATCTTTGTTTTTAAAGTTATTTTTTTGGACTTTTTATTCCTTTAATGTGAGAGGACAGGACAGTGGATAGAGCAGGAAACAGGGGGAGAGTGGGGAGTGACATGCAGGAACGAACTGCAGGCTGGACTTGAACCCGGGCTTTTTGCCATGTGAAGCATGACCTAGACCACGAGGCCATCTGCGCTCAAGTAGGAGATATACATCAGATTTATAATACTCATCGAAACATATTCTATGTTTGTTTGTTTCAGGTAGCGGAGCGGGCTCTTTACTTCTGGAACAATGAATACATCCTCAGTCTGATAGAGGAGAACTGTCAAGTCATCTTACCGCTGGTTTTTGCCACCCTCTACAGAGTCTCCAAGGAGCACTGGAACCAGTAAGTGGTTCACCCAAAAACACAGAACACGCCAATCAAAACAGCTTTGTTACAAAAACTCATTAATTGACTTTTGTAAATGTTCCAAGCAAGGGGAGTGAAGCTTAACAAATGGGAGGCACAGGGATCACTGGCTGTGAATCAGTGTGTGAATGTGGTGTGGATGGGTGAAAGAGACAAGCAGCTGTAAAGCGCTTTGAGTGGTCAGACAGACTAGAAAAGCAATGTATAAGTACTGGTCCATTTACCATTTTACCATGTAAGTCCAACCTAAACAAGCCACACTGTAAAAAGTCTGCATAATGATCCAGGGTCTTGAACTTAAATAAAAAAAAAAGATGATATTGAGCTCTCCCAGTCTGGTGCTCTGGTTGGTGATGTTGCCACGCAGCAAGAAGGTTCCTGGCTTGAAGCCGAGCTGGGCAGGAGTTCCTTTCTCTGTGGAGTTTGCTTGTTCTCTTTTTCTTCCTCCCACAGTCTAAAATATGTTTGTTTGGTTAACTGATCTCTCTGATGTGTCTGCATGAACTCCAGTCTGCACCAAACTGGAAACACTGTATAGAAAATGGGCGATTTAAAATATAATCGTTTTAATTACTTTGCATTCTGTCTTGATTGATTAAGAACACTGAGCCAAATGATTTATTTTAATCAGATTTTCTGTCCAAATCTTTGTCTGCAGTTATTTTTTGGTCTAATTAGTTGTTTAGTTGGTTATGAAACGGACTTAAATTATAAAGAATGTTTCAATAAATCCGATAAAAGCAAATAAGACCAACAGTGAGATGAGCTTTTATTCCTTTTTTGCAATCCTGCTAGCTTTAAAGTGAAGAATGAATAAGAAGAAGCATACATTTGAAAAAAAAAGTGTTTTCTTCACCAGTTTTCTTTTGTTTAGTACTGAAGAGTATTACTCGTCATTTTGCTTTACGGCAGCTACTCACCAGTGAATTACCCATGTACATTATTTAGGCAGCACGTGTTTTCCAGTGTGTTAACCCTCCTTAAACAAGCAATTTGTCTTTGACATCCATCTCCTGGTCTATGAATGAACGTCAGTGTTCATTATCTTCTCCTCCCCCCTCCAGGACCATCGTGTCTCTGATCTACAACGTGCTGAAGACCTTCATGGAGATGAACAGCAAGTTGTTTGATGACCTCACTGCCTCCTACAAAGTGGAGAAACAGAAGTGTGTATGACTCACTCTGCTTGTGTGTGTTTATTTGTGTCACTGGATACGTCAATGACAACAAGAGGAAGTCTTAGAAAGCTCTTAAGTCATGTTTCAACTGAATTTATTCCATTATCCATGACATTATGTTTCACGTTGTAAGAATGTATCACTTACGTCATCATTTGGACGTCACATCGTTGTTGAACAGTTTGAAACTGAAGATAGTGGATTCTTTTGAGTTAAAAGTTTTGGAACTAATGGATATATTTTTGCTTTTTTCAGATTATGAAATGAAAAGATTATTAAAACCTTATGTCTATAAGTTTAACAGTGAAAGAATTATAGGCTGGGCTTTATTTAAAGCAGGGGTGCCCAAACTTTTTCCTGTGAGGGCCACATAACTTTTCCCTTCTCTGATGGGGGGCCGAGGTCAGTTTGTAACAGAAAATGTGTGACAATCGCAGGGGTGCCTAAACGTAACACTATTAATGAAATAAATAACATTTATGAAATAGAATGAATTCATAATGCGCCTCTGCTTTTGTTTGTGTGTGTATATATATATATATATATATATATCTTTAAGTGTATTTCATTGTCAGTTCATTACGACAACTTGGTTTCTATAATTTACAGCTATAATTTAGCTATATAATTTACAGCTGTTTATCTTTTTTGTTAAAACATTTACAATACAAAATACCTACCGAGGGCATTTCTCTGGTGACACATTTTTCAAAGCGCCTCTAGGACAAAAATTAAAACAATGGACCATCTTCTCGCTCTCCTCTGCCTCTCCAGGGAGATGAAGCGGGAGAGGGAGCGTGCAGAACTCTGGCGGGGCCTGGAGGAGTACCAGGAGCGTCGGATGCAGATGCTCACTGAGGCTGCCAGGAACCAGCGCAACCTCCAGGAGCGAGGAGAGAGAGGGGATCCGCCTACCCCTTCATCCCCACAGACGGCTCATTCTGACCAGCCTGAGCCCAAACCCAGTGGGGCCTCCTCTTCTTCCTCTGGAGCAGGGGAGAGCGCCACCTAGGTGTTGCCCCAATGAGATGGGGTAACACAGGGGTTAGGGGACAGGGAGAAGACACGAGGTTGATGGTGAGAGTGTTGGGAGCAGTCAGATATAAAAAAGGTACTGAAGAAAACCACTGTTCTTTTTATCTTGTATCATAGAGGAGGTGGCTTTTTGTGAAAAGTGCTTAAACTCAGTGATCCAAGGTAAAACCTTTTTATTCTGACAGAGTTGTGTGAAACTGGTTCACTTTTTGCTGTGCACACATTCATGTTTCAGATCTGAAGATCATAACTCAAAAATGCAGATTGTCATCAAAATGAATGGCTGTTTTAATAAACTGCAGGTCAGTAACCCATATTGGTAGCTGGCCTGCTTCAAATCGGATCTCTAGATAAGAGGTGAAACTCCTCTTTTGGTGCAACACAAACCAAATTCAACATGTGTTCAACTTGTCTTAATATTTAACCATTCGAGTCAGAGTCTGTAATGTGGCCTCGTATTTATCTTTTGGTAGGAGAAGCTTTTATCATGTGTGGTTAGCACAATCCATGACTAAACAAAAGAAGCAATTTCACACAAATGTCCCAAAACTATTGCCGCACAGACCAGACACACGCACGCCAACAGCAGGTACATATTTACTGTAAATATGAGACGACAGAGCTAACGACAGGAAGTGTATCCAGGTCATGCAAATCTCTCACACCAACAATCAACTGACGCATCACGTTTCTTTTTGAAACACAAATACAGACACACAAAAACACACACACACTCACACACACACACAGAGCTGGTTCTGGCGCCAACTCTTCTCCCATCCAGTTGGGTTCCATCAAAGGACGAGCCTTTGAGGCTTAAATAACCACTGATGAAGATGATAGTGATATAAAGTACAATACTGTTCCTTCTTCTTACTTGTTACTCTACTACTACTACTCTACTCTACTCTAAGTACTACTGATGATGATGACGACGACGACGATGATGATGATGATAATGTTTTTTATATATATATTATATATATATACATACATATGTCTCTGGATATTTCTGTAGTGTGTAATGGGAGAAACACTCGTGTAGCAGAAACCATAAAGGGGAAACCCAGCTCGAATTCCGAATTTGCATCACATGTTAATTGTTTGAGGCCATAATGTGAATGCTGGAATTCAGCGGTATTTCCCTTTAACAGACCTTAAAGAGGGGAGGAATGAACTGGATTAGCTGTCTTTCTTTTCTTGTGAAATTTGTGGTGCAGAAAGTGTTCAAAAGGGAAATTTCATTGCGATCCAAAACATTCCATCGTCAAAGGTTGTTTTTTATGATATGCTGCCAATTTATGTTTAAATGCATCACTGCTGAAACACATTGTGTGTATTTTTATTCTGAATGCATTTTTTTTTTTTATCAGAATAAGTGCTTTTCACGTTTTGCAAAGCTTACTTTAATGTACCGGCCTTCATTGATATAATATGTTCTATGCACATCGCCGCCACCTTACTGTTAAGTTGAATAGCATCAAAATTAGCATACAGTACATGAGTCCAATTCTCTATGTTGTCATACATATTTAACTCGTACACAGTCGGATAAAAAAAAAAAAAGGACCCGCACAAATATACCAGGTGATGAACTCTGCAGGATACCTGAAGTTTGTAAGCATCACTCAGAAGTGAAGTCAGAGCTCCAGACTTTAACCAAAAATGTATTTTAGCAGGCTTGTAAAACTCAGCAGAGGTTACTAAATAAAGGGCATCACAAGCGTTTCAGATGAAAAGAAAAAAACAAAACAAAAAACAGTAATCCAGTTGGACTTCTCACCCGTGATGTCTGTTCCGTTCGGCTCAGCAGACCAGATGCTGCTAGATGGCGACTATGAGGAGAACTTTTTTTTTTCAGTGTGAACCAACAAAATCAGTTTATTCTTGTCTGATCATTACAGTAGAGTGGTGGGATAACGAGAGGGTAAAAAAAAAAAAAAAAACTGAAAAAAAAAAATTATTTTAGCAATATTTTCATTCTTTCAGGATAATCTTTGTGGTTTTAGGGGGTTAAACAGGAAGTGGGTGTCACACTCAATTGTTTACCCCCCACTCTTGTTTTTACTCCTGTTGCGTCCTTGATATTCACATTGTCTTAAAGGTACTTTCTGTGTACATTATTTGATGAAAAATGACTTTTTGATTTGTAATTATGTTGTTTTTCTTGTTCTTTTTGTATGATCTTGTTCATTTTGTGGAAAACTGATACTGATGCTATTTATTTTCTATTTGATCAGGAAATGTAACCTTATTTGAAGATGACGGTCAGGTTGTGTGTGCGTGTGTGTGTGTGTATGAGAGTGTGTGTGTGTGTGTGTGTGTTGCCATGTATCCAGTGAGTGAATCAGTGAGCTGGAGATGTGCGCAGACAGAGCGATAGAGAACGAGAGAAATGCAGTTCTCTCTTTGTTCCTTTTTCTCTCTCTCTCCTTCTCTCCTTCCTGAGGGACAGGGTTTGAATCTGAATGTATCGTAAAATGAAATGATTGTTTTTTTTCTTTTTCTTTTGTTTTTTGTTTCGATGCTTGAAGTGCAGAGCTACCTGTCGGCTATTCGTAACCAAACATTCAAAAACCCTTCAGCCAGCAGTTTTCAAACACTCACTTTTAATAATGCCTGAGTCAACAAAGTTTTGAAACCCGTTTGACTTGCAGCTCTCGGATTGGCGTTTGAATGTTCAAGCACGTAATGAATATTTGTGAGATATTAATCTCGCTGTGGATGATGCATTTCTGCTTCTTTCACTAATTTCCTAGATTTTCTGTTATATCTATATTGTGATGTTTTCATATTAGGCTTTCAGGCTGCAGCTACACCTAATCTGCCTTTGCTGATCCGTTCTGTCTGACTCTGATTGTTGGCAGCAGCAGCTTTCTAAATTACATGGTTTACAGCTGTAACATCCAGACTATAAGTTCCTGCGTCTTTGTCAAACAATACAAATGAGGATGCTGTGCTTTTAAATTCATTGTTGAGCTAGAGAATAATACTTTTATTCATTTATTTTGCAAAAAAAAAGAAAAAAGGAACAAAATAAACTTGGCTCAGGATCTACAAGTTAGTGTTTCTAGAGCTTCATGACAACACATCTGCTTTATCAGGGCTTAACAGTCATCTCATGACTGAAGTACTGAACTACGGTCGAGTGATAATATGGTGCAGTCAGTCTGCCGATGACGACCGGTGAAAGCTCTAAAAAATGCTGGAAACTGGGATCCTGAGTTTAAGTTTTGACACATAAGTGGTTTGCAGCCTTGAGAACTAATTAATGTCTATGTGTTAGTATTTATTTTGCGTTTAAGTGAGTCACGAACAGTGAAACCAAAGAGTGCTTTCCCTTCACAAATTGTTTTTGATTTTAGGGTTATGGGAGGCAAAAATGCATAAAAAAAACCCCAAAAGATTTGAAGGGAATCAAAAAGATGACTCACTCTAAATGACCTTTGACCCTTGCTGATCGTAAAGGACCCTGACGTATGGGTTGGGATATTATAGACATTTGCCTTTTTTTTTACCATCGCAAATGTAAATTAGCATTAAACATGCTTCTGACGCATGCTCTGTGGCAGCCAAAGAAAATATGGTGATTATTATTATATGGTAAGTATTAGGTGTAAATGCAGCCTCATATCAGTCAAACACGCCTCAAAACCTGCCCCTGCAGACCATCTGATTGGTAAGAAAACAAACAAAAAACAAAGCACCTATTTGGTCAGATTTCAAACACTTTTTTGATTCAGGCAACACTCAAAAACCAACAAAAAGCAAACACAACCGAAAGAGACAAAACCTGACCTCGTTGTTATAAAACTCAGCTTACTTTTGATTTTTGTTTTGGCTAGCTTCCTCACGGACCCTCTTGATTGTTACCGTCAGTTTGTCAGCTGACTCGGGAAAACCAGAACCCCAACACCCACTGTTCTCGACTTCTAAAATGTTCTGATCGACAGTGATGTTCTTCTTTTTTGAATTCTGCTGCACATTCTTGAACTGCTCCAGAAAAGGAAGCAAGAGAGGAGAGAGCGTTCATAGAGAGCTCTGGCATCACCTCACAGACAGCCATAAGACACTGTTTTCATTCACCGTCACATTTCCTCTCTATGGCGGTTTCCAAGCAGCCAAATTTAAACAGACGCTTTAAATCTGAGGGGCAGTGTGACTGGATTGGATGAGAACAGCCAGTAGAGATAAAAAAAAGAGGGGGAGAAAGACAAAGGAATGAAAAGACATAGAGTTAGACATGATAGAATGGCAATAAGTCAGAGCAACAGTAACAGAGTGAGAATATAACGTTACAGAAACCTACAACCGCATTACGTAGCAATTTCACTGAATTTCTAGATTTGCACTGTCTGCCCAATGGTCTGTGTTTGTTGTGTTGAAGAAATACCTTAGAGAAGATGACTACGATGATGCAGAAGAAGAAAAGATGTATATTTTGGGGACCAACACAGCGGTGGGGTGGGGGTTGAATGTAGAGAGGCTTACTACTGTACGTAACATTACAAGGGGTGTAGAATGGAGAAAAAAAAAACTATGTGCTAAAAATGAAACTTCACTTTGAGAAAACACTCTTGGTGTCTGTGCTGTTTTTGTGTCAGCTCTTGATATTTTTCTTCTATTTGCTTTAAGGTAAATATCCAGTAATGTCCATTGAGCAAAACTTTAATTAAGTAGAGCATTTAAATGATTTAAAGGGGCTGTGAGGACTATCTGTGAAGGCTATGGGATGAAGACTCTGTTTCCCATGAGCACTTGCTCACTTTGTTGTGAGAACATGAGTCTTAGTAAGGTGTGTTTATTTTGAGGCAAATGAAAGAAGAGCAGATCTCCTTATTCATGCTACTTCTCTTGTTCAGGACAATTTTTACCGGATACAAAGTGAGAAGGTAGATTCATGTATTTACTTTTAGTTATGTAGCGATACCGTTTGGAACGTATCAACAAGCAAACATTGTGAACTCAGTTTGTTGCATAGTTTAAAGACCGGCTATATTCAGTGTTCCTCACAGCCCGGTGCTCTGAGACGTGTCCGTAACATGTAATGTTAGTGAATCCTGGTTATGTCCTACCATCGGTCATCTACCAGCTCCAACCTCACCAAGCGGAGCAAACGTGACCTCACTCTACATTTTATAGACAGACTCAAGTTTGATCATATCACTGCAGAATAACTGCTGCATGTGGGTTGGGATGAACATCATCACCAACAGTTTAACCCGTGTTTTAGCCTTTAGCCCGTGCTCTATCGCTCTACTGTTTAGCTTTCTTCTTCTTTGACTTCCTTTTTCCTCATGCCAGTCCAGCTTCAGTGTCTGCCATCACTACTAAATAAAACCAAGACATCATTTTGGATTATTTTCATTTGGTTTAAAATTCAACAACACAGAAAAACAATGGTTTAGCACTGCGTTCTAAAACAGTAGAGAAGACGACGACTTTAATGATTTCTGTATTAGTTGTTTTAGTCCCTTCACTTGAAGATAACAGGACGACTTTTTTTACACTCAAAGTCAGTGGATTTAAAAATGTGGGGTCAAAGGTTGAATATTTTCCTGTGACCATTTTAAAAGTCTGTCTTTATACATGCAACTTATTCCATTGTTACAGTCAGTGGAGCACTGATAATGCTCAGATTACTAACTGTGGGCCACAGCAACAGTTAGAGAACACACACGCACACACACACACACACTCAGAGAGAGATACAGACTGAGTTTAAGAAAACATAGACAAGCATCAGTATTTTCCAGGGAGTCTCCATTATTTCTGGCTTGGGGTCTCTAATGGTTTTTCATTGTAATTGCTATGATGTCAGAGTGTCCGTCGGCCCTAATGGCCTCCTAAAAACAACAACAAGGACAGATTGGTTCCATTCACTGGTTGTTGTCCGAGCAGAGAGACACCGAGGTTCAGCAGCCCAAAAATCTGCAAGATCTTCATCCAAAAGGTGAGAAGTGTTTATTTTTTAACAGTCATCGTGAAATGTAGTTAAGGCAAGTTTTTTTTTAATAAAGAAGTGAACATATTTACATCACAGTTATTGTAGTTTCGTGGCTCATATGGAGTCACTGTACTCATAGTTAACACAAAGTGTCTGTCTTAGTGTTTACAAAGTAAAAGTATCTTTTTGTCCATGCAGAAAGAACTCTTATATCAGGGTTGAATTTCTGAAGGGATGTTAAGCTTTCTGCAGTCTGGCTGGGATGAGGTAATTTCAGTTTGAGTGCAGTTTTAGGACTTCTCTAAATGTGCAGAGTAATTGAGCAGATGTCTCCAACAGCATTAAAGAAATAATTCTTGATTCTGTTTGAGAGAGAAGGTATGTTAGTGGCATGGTTATTTTCAAAGTGTTCCGTAAAATCATCTTGTTAGTCTGAAAGTTTGAAAAAGAAAAAAAAAATCCTGTTCAAATAATTTTTACAGTGTATGGGTCTTTGGTATTATTGCTGCAGTAGCTGCACTGAGCAGAGGGGGGAGTTATGAGTTGAGCTAAACAACATCCAACAGCTTTTTGAGATCAGTGTTCTTTCTTTGTCCAAACCTGGAAAAAAATACCTTTGGAGGATCTGTGCATATCTATGTGAGATGAGCTGAATTCCCTACATTTAATTTAAACCAGGAAAAAAAGAAACACTAGAAAAAACATTTAAAAGTTCACTGGACATATGTAAAATATATAAATAATTTTGTCTTTTCTTATTTTGTCCCTATAATTCCCAGAATGCATCTCCATTCCCTCTCCCTCTCTCTCCCTCTCCTCCTCATTGCTGGGGCAACAGTGGTGTGTGTTGCAGTGACAACTACGCTTCAAGGTTTCCGAGGCTGTGCAGTAAGAGAGTTCTCCTTTGTCGCCCAAAAGCCTGGCTGCAAGGGACTGCGCATTACAACTGAAGCCTGCTGGGGGCGCTGTCACACCTGGGAGGTAATATTCATAAACAAACTGCTATAGACTTTGACAGCTATAGGCTTAGACTGCTATTAGCTATGAAAGCTATAAACTTAAGCCTGATTTATGCTTGACACATCAGTAAGGTCCAGCTTTGTGCTGACAAATGATGTCATTTTAACAGCCTTGCCCCCAAGATTTCTGCGTTGGGCACCTCCGAAAATTTCTCACTCCATGTGAATGAACAGGAACTCCCCGTGTCAGCAGTACAAAAACAAAAAGGCTTTTAAGAGATGCACCACATAACAATGAAACATAACATGAACAATTCCTGGCATGAAATTGCAGCCAAACTCAACAGAGAAGAGCAGTTTGTGTAAAAGTGTTGTAATGTGTTTGGGATACACCGCCCCCTGCAGTTTGAAAATGGCCATCGTGCAGAGCATGAAAAAGCATAAGGCCATAAGTGTTCTCTTGTGCTCTTCCTGCCTCCCCCTCTGTACCTCTTTTTAACCCCATTAATCTCAGCAGATGTCTGTCTAACCTCAGTCTGGTTCTGCTCAAGTTTTCTGCCTGTTAAAGGAAGTATGTCCCGACCATTATAACTTGCTGAATGCTGCAGAGGTCTCTACTCATAGTGGGTTAGTAGGATAATAGACACTTGCTTACACTCACTGTCTTTGCTGGTGCACGTTAAATGGATGTGTTCTCTAAGGCAGATCTAGCAATTGGAAGCAAACTGACATTCAGTGCGTGTGTGTGTGTGTGTGTGTGTTAATTTTGCAGAAACCTATGCTGGATCCACCCTACATCCACCGCCACCACCGAGTGTGTACGTACAGTCGTACACGCCACATGACGGCCCGCCTGCCAGGCTGCCAGCCTGATGTGTCCCCCCTCTACCACTACCCCATGGCCCTGCACTGCCACTGTTCTGTCTGCTCCACTCAGGACACCGAGTGTGAGACCTTCTGATGGCCAAGACGCTCACATAACAGTGTTATAACAGTTTAACTTGCCTGAATGAATCTGAATAAAAATGTCAAACCCAAGCAATACCAAGTTACGTCTGATACTTTCTAGGCTGTAAAAAACATTCATCCCTGAAAAAGATGATCTGAAATCAACTGAGTAATAAAACGGATGGAATACACACAAATCAGCAGAGCAAACTATCAAATGTTTGAGGGTCTTGAAAAATTTATGGTGATGCAAAATAAGGAGGCTTGAAAAAAACGTTTCCACCCTTTAAAAGGAGCCTCTGGTACTTTTTAAGTTTTTGATATTTTTGGCAAAAATGTAGCTTTTTTTGTATACTCACATTAAATATTATTATCTCTATAGCATTAATTTTTGTAGAAGTTTAAATAATCCAAACTGAAAAGGAAGTGGTGAGGTCATTAGAGGCCCTTAGTCATTATGTGAGGTCTCACAATCTTAATGTATTTAAAGCTACAGACTCAGATTAAAGCTAAAGTTATAGTAAAGGACCTGGAGAATGTACACAGGTAATGTTAAAGGTAGAGGATAAATCTAAGTCTAAGCATTCATCTCTTAGATCAGGGGTGGGCAATTAATTTTTATAAAGGGCCCAATGAGAAAACTGAATTGTGTCAGAGGGCCGCACCAACAATAATGTGAACTTAATTCTACTCAATGTAAATTTTTCCCTATTGGAAAATGCACTTGCTTATATTTTGATTTGCTACTATTAATAACCAGAAGAATCAGGATAATTTGTAAATACATGAAAGTGAAGTGCAGGTCAAACAGGAAAATACGACAACAGAAGTAATAAACGGTAAAAACAAAAACAATCATTGCATCAGTGTTTCATTTTACGCTTAGCTTGTAAGTCTCCACAAGTCTGCCTTGGACTTAACAAGCGCATTGAAAATTTGAGATTGAATTTCTGAGATGGGTGCATGAAGGACAGCTGAGAGGTGCTCATCAATGATGGAGGATCTGTATTTGGATTTGTTGAACGTTATCACTGGACATCACACCTGAACATTACGGTTCACGTGCAGGGCTCACGCTTGCAAGTGCATCCATACGGAAATAATGTAAACATCACCCTTTTCAAAATAAAAGCAACACAGCTTTATTGCATGCACAGCATACTTATTTTTACCATTCATGTTCTAATTTATGATTGACATCGCACCGGCCACACATTGATACCCAAAGGACCAGATGTGGCCCCCAGGCCGTATTTTGCCCAGGTCTGTCTTAGATTGTGTGTGCAGGGTTAGAAAAATCAAATGTCCACATAACCGATTTTAAAGTTGCAGAACAGAAATTTATTGAAAAAAAAAAAAAAAAACTTTCATCACAGAACTATACAGTGCATTCTTTCTCTTCTCATTTCTTTGACATCCAACATTCTTTGGTTTCATTAATAGATATTATTTACAAAAATGTCTTTTAGTTCAAATTCATAAATATAAATAAAATTTGTACATTCTTTGGTCTTTTGTCTGTGTACAGTGGTTATTGCAAAGATTTATTGAAGCCACTCTGGTTTGCATGTACTTCCTTTATATGATAACATTGAATAGAGAGCTGTATAACTGTCCTGACTGTAATTATTTGTTGTTATCTCCGAAATGTAAAAACTGAAACGACAAAAGTCTCGCTGGGTGGTGAGTTTCATGGTCTGGATCCTGGACTGTCTGTTTAGATCAACCTGCTGCTGAGTAACAGTTTGAGAAATAGTGGAACAATTTTCGTAGCTGCTTCACAGAGTCAAGTGTGTCAAGCCTCAAAGCAAAGTCAAAAAAACACAAAAGGTTCAGCCTTTAACAGTCAAGTTTTTCAGAAAACCTCACACATCACACACTCGTACATGAATACACACTCACATGGACAGTTATTATTTGGAAAGCATTTTCTCATAAGCAGGGTTTCCCACATGGACATAGATAGAAAAAGGTTTGTTACTGATGTATTGCTGCAGTTCTTGGCCGTCGTTTGTAACTGTACCGTTTATTTGTCATAATAACATGCTGATAATGCAACTCTTATCCCGGTGCATGTCTGTTACACAGCGTACTGTCTTCATGTGTCAGTAGCGGGACTTGCGGCACATGTCACAGCGACAGGCCTTTGCTGTTAGGATCTCCATTTCATCATGGAAACGACCTCCAGAGCAGTTCAGGTGAACTTTGACCTTAGGGATGAAGACAAAGAAGGCACGATTAATTTGAGATGATGAAAAAAAATAAATAAAAGGTGTAGTTACATTTTCTTTTAAGATCTAACACAACATCCCCTCTTTACCTTTGCATCCTTGCTAATGGTACAGCATCGTGACGCAGAGGTGATGTTGTGAGTGAAGTTTGACGCCACCAGCACCGAGTACCTGGATGGAAAGGCGCTGGACTCGCAGTAACCCACACAGGCATAGACCAGGTGGGTTCCTTTACAAGTGCCCCGGCGGTCGCTGCGGATCGTCACGTTGAAGGCTGGAGAGCAGAGACAAGATAGAAAGTCAGAGTGATGGTTTAGGTGAATTTTTGTGATGCAGCATTTTATAAAATCTTAATAATCTGATATACATAATATTAAATTAAAATATGAAACCCTGAGCTCAATGTAAAACTAAATTCTGATACATCAAAGGTAGTTTCATTAATACTTACGGTGTAAGTGACACCCTGGGGTGGGACCATTATAGCTCCAACCAATGGGAGAAAAGAGAAGCAGGAGTGACATCACTGGAAAGACCAGCAGGCAGAAATGTGAGGTCATGCACAGGGACATCTTGATGGTGGTCTGGAGGGTCAAAAAAGAACAACAAAACAGAAAAGACGTTACTTCAAAGCCTGGGAAAATCTCAGATTTTTACAAAAACAGCTGAAGGTGGAACACCGCATTTTAAAATGTGCAATGTTTGAGCCGGAGGAACTGAGGCCACCTCAGATGTTGACGTTTTACTCAACCTGAGCTGATCCCCTTTCCTCTAAAGTGTTGCCCAGAGCCCCTTACTTGATAGGTGATTTCCCATCCTGCCTTTCTGCCTGTGTCACTCAGCCGAGGAACAGGTAATGTGAATTAAAAACAACACCGTCTTTCATTCTCTTTTCACTCTGCCTCATTTAACAGCTACCTGCTGACACACGTAAGCACACGGCGTTAGAAGGTGAAGAATCTTTCCTCTATCTGCCTCCCTCGCTTACACACGTATATAGGTGAGAACATGTAAGTGAACACAAGCATGTCTGATGTATGATGTTCTGTTAGTGTCCATACATGCACGTGTTCATCCACCCCCCATGAATTCACACTCCAACACGTGTGTAAATAAAGTCATGATTTCCCTGGAATTCGGTGATCCCGACCCTTGACCTCCAAATCGGCAGTTATTTCCAGCTCTGCTTCCTTCTGACTTGAGCACTGGGAATTGCTGCTATGGTGCTGATGGAAAGGCCCAGGGGACACCATTAACACTGCTGGTATGACCAAATTAACAGGTCAGAACAATACGTTTGAGTGTGTGTGAGGACATTAACCCAGTGTCAGCTGGTGGGGCAGGGGGGGAAATGCCTGCCTTTTTCCTCTCATGTGGGGTTTCCGTGCCTGAAGGTTTGGTTTGTGTTGTAGGAAAGAGGGTTGTAATATGCAAGTGGGAGGGCTGCTGTTTAAGACCACCATACAGCCAACACAGCATTAACCCCAGGAAAGCCCTGATCCTCAAGTCCAAACAAAGTATACACAGAGGTTTAAATCAACACTTTTAGTGCTGCTTTTGATAATAAGTGTTCATGAGAGGAATTAATGTAAAAAAAAAAAAAAACAGGAAAAAAGTGCCTAATCTGCAGTCATTTCATTATAACACTGAAATTTGGCAAATACGTCTTGGAAATATTTTCAATTACTCAACTTATTTTCTTTTTGTAATTTTACTGACACATAATAGACAAGTCAGCTATGTTTTAACCTTAAGGTTGCTGCATAAAAACAGTGTTTCCCCTCTAAAGTAGCTCACAGCTTGTGCAAATCAGTGTTTAATGAAATGAGTAGTCTCAATGACAGGAGCGGCTTAGAAAAAATAAACAAGGGCACGAAGGTGACACGTTTTAGACACATCCTGACTCAACATGTGGTGCTCCAGTGTTTTTTTTTTTTTTAAATGACTGACCCATGTGGTCCATAACTCATAAACAAAATACTTAAATTTAAAGAGATGAAAATTGTTAGAATGGCAGAGTTTATCCAAGTGGTGACGGTTTTCAAAATAAAACCCAAAACTCACTTATACAAAAAAGTATTTGGACAGTTTTCATCACTTTAAAACTTGGAAACAATCTAAACTATAAACAGCTCATACATTTACTTAAGCCAATGTGAAAAGCGCAGAACAAAGCGCCTTAACATCAATAACTGTTAATTTCTAGTAATAATATAAACATCCAAAAATCGAAAATTAATGAATGAAATCTCCAAAAAGTTGGAAATAAAATCTCGAAGTAACGGATGTTTAAAAAGGAGCTCACGCTTACCTGAAGATGGACTGTAGAGCAGGAAGTGTAGCTTCTCCTCTGCAGGGCGAGTGTGTTGACTGACAGGTGTGTGTGTCCGTTCTGAGCTTCATGCAGGGATATAAGTAACACAGGTACGAGTGGAGGCACTTATAGCTGTGGACACACCCACAATTAGAGAGCTGAGAGTCGCTGAACCTTTTCTTCTTCTCTACGACTCCTCTTTCTTCTCCACTTTCTACCTTTTTTTGAAAGCGTTAACTTTGCCTTTCACTTCCTCCCTGAACTTCTTCCTCCTGCAGCTTTACCATCTCTGTGTCCCTCCACCCCCCCACCCCCTAATGCTCTCTGTTATAAACCATTAGGGGCACCCTTACTCTGACACAGAGGAAAACTAGATAGGTTTTCCATCATTGCACCACCACAATAGTAAGAACACACACAGCTTTACCTCACATGCATTAACACACACAAAGGCATGGAGCCAAATGCACACACTCGTATCCATGCATGGCCCCCCCCACCAAAAAAAAAAAGAAAGAAAATAAGAACACTTCTCCTGTCACTTGATTCAAACAAAGAGATCGATCAAACACACAAAATAGGAGACATCACACACATACTCACACACACTTACAAAAGACTGCCTGGATTTCCATTTGTGGTAACAGGCGGAAGGGCAGAGTTGGGTCAGAAGATATTGTGGGTTTGGGTCATCTGTGTGTGTGTGTGTGTGTGTGGGAAGGGGGGGACATGATGGGCATTTTGGGAACGCCTGGCTCAGTTTGTCTTTGTCTGAAGGATGTCAGCTTAGCAACCAACTCCCAAACTCTTGTGGGTAAAGTGATCTTTTAATAGACTCTTAGATTATTTGTTGGACATTTGCAGCAGTAACAAACTGCTGGATCAGACCACAGATGACTGCGATGAGCTCCCTGAAAAGTATCTTCAATCCCCATATGTGGTGTCTTGCTAAGTATCCATGCAAAACTCGGTTTCAGGGTGAAGTAAGAAATGTCTCAACTTGCTGGAACAGCAGGAATCGGAATCATCTTAATGCTTTGGGTTTTGGTTTTTCAGTGAGACTACCTAAGGAGTTCGGACTGGGCAGAGAATAATCACAGTTGTGGGTCACTGAAGCCCACTGTGAGACTGAGACCCACTTATATGATGCCATAAATATAAATGACTCTCCTGTAAAAGAACTATCTTTGTCCTGTCAGAAAACCTTGACTGGAAATGATCCAGAGTGTGATTCAGACTCACGTTTTACTTGAACCATGACTTTGTGGTTTATGTTTTATTCATCTTTGTTTAATTTGGGGTTTCAAGCTACACAAGCCTGTCTTTTACTTTTAAGCAGGACAAACTGCAGATTCTCATTATGACCTTAGATCAACTCCACTAAAAGTATATCGTTTCCTGAGGAACATCAGTGTAACCTGGTCTGCTCATGACCTTCTGAGTTGAGTCCTTTGTTGTGAAACAGCGCTACAAAAATAAAGATCTAACTTAATATACTTAACAAAAATAGAACTTGATTGACACCTTTAAGTTCACTGACTTTAAAAGTCTTTAAAGTACCATACTGTTTTTTCCTGAAAATGAAACATTTGAGACACTTTTAAACAATTATAAAAACTTACTATCCAACCAACTTGTGCTTCCTTTGTCGCATTGGCAAAATATTTTTTTACTGCTCTTTGCATCAGAACTCCACAATGAGATTTTCTGTCAGGTATTCACTCTGTCATGACCTCCTGATGGCAGAGGCAAAAAAAAGAAAAATTCTCCCTTTGAACGTGATCAGATTGTTGAGCTGTGATAAGTAAGGCCTCTCGCAACGTGCCATCTCTGCTGAGGTTGGACACAGTAAGACAGTCACTGTCCATTTCTTCAAAGATCCTGATGGTTTACGTCCACCCAAAAAACGTTTCCACGGAGCTAAGCCAGAGGATCTGATTGGCTGTCCTTCAAGACACTGGACAATAGTGGACTCAAATGAAGGCCGTTACTGGTGCCGACTGCAGCCCATTAACCATCAGACAGCATCTGAGAGAGTAGAGCTTTAAGAACAACAAACGTCTTCAAAGACCTTGTCTCCTTCAATGCCACAAAATCGCTCATTTGGACTTTGACAGAGAGCACCAAACATGGGACATTGAAAAGTGGAAGAAAGTTTTATTCTCTGATGAGAAAAATTGAACCTTGACTGATGGCTTCAGCTTTCCTGACATGATGAGGAGATCCCACTGGAGATGGTTTCTAGGCAGCACAGTGGAGGGGGCGCCATCATGACCTGGGTTGATTCTTCCTTCAATGGAACAATGTAGCTTCAGGTTGATCAGGGTTGGTTGTTCAGGTGTCAAATGGTGGCTGACTATGTGGAGATGCTGCAGGGGGCATCCTTCATGACTGAGGGTCCTGGTCTGTGTGCTAATGACTGGGTTTTTCAACAGGACAACAATGGCTGCCTGACAAATGACTTCTTCCAGAGAAATAAGCTCACTTCTTTGGACCATCCTGCTTGTTCCCCTGATCAAAATCACATTGAGAACATTTGGGGATGGATGGCGAGCGAAGTTTACAAAAATGGATGTCAGCTCCAGACAGTAGATGCCCTCCATGAAGACTTCTTCCCCACCTGGAGCTACATTCCTACGAGCCTCCTGGAAACACTCGCATCAAGCACGCCCAAACCAAATTTCGAAATAATCAACAAGAACTGTGGAGCAACTCATAACTGAGTCCTTTTCTGAAACTTTATTTCTATTTTAGGAGGGTTTTTGGGGGGTTTGAGCTATGGTCTTAAACTTTTGATCTGCAGATGAACAGCCCATTTCAGTTTAAATGTTTTTAATAAATTGCTTACTCTTTTGTTTGTCTCATTTCCATTTCTTTTTTTTTGCATTCTGAAACTCTATTAAGAACCCTTTTAAGATGTATGTAAATTTTAAATGTTAATTTGTGCAATTTTTCAGCTGGTCTTGAAGTTTTGATCAGGTGTGTAAGGGATTAGATATAAGGAAATTGTTGGCTTGTCTTGCACGGCAGTATCAAAACATTGTACTGCTTCATTCTAGCGCCTCCTGTGGACAGATTGGTACCTCTCATGTCTTGTTGGTATCCTCCCGGACATGTATAAGTGTTTTGTAGCAAAAACTGTCTCTTCTTGAGAATTATTGCTGTGTAAAATGACAAATGAAATAATGAATTCTTATCTGTTTATTGTAGTCGACCCTCAATCTGCAACTGTCAAGTGGCCAATCACAGTCAAGAATCTCACACGGCTGTATGATGAGTAAGATCCAGATAACAAACTGTCCAAAGAAAATCAAGCACAGGTTGTAGTTGTCGAACCCTGATTCAGTATAGATGTTTTGGCTTCCACTCTCACACTCACTCTCACACATCCTGAGGAAAACACAATTATCATCTTATGGCCCCTTCACCCCAGACATTCCCACTCCAGTTATGGCAATGGAAAACGAAATGCATGACATCATCACCCCAAACCCCCCAGCTACACTCACACCAACATGCAAAATAATTAGTGTGTTGATTATAAGTTGCAGGGACGGCCACAGTGTGTGTTTCTTCTGATTCCATGCCAACCAGAGGGAGAGAGAGAGAGAGAGAGAGAGAGAGAGAGAGAGAGAGAGAGAGAGGGGGAAGGACAGAGAGAGGAGCTATAATTCTGAATGGACTACAGCACTTCATCGGGAGGAAGTTAGACATGAATGAACTTTGTTAAACTGAACTTGAGACCCTTGCTCTTGCTCTCTCTCAGACACACACACACACACACACACACACACACACACACACACACACAAATTACTCTAGTGTGACTCAGCCGGGTGACTGATGTTTGTATCAGTCAGTGGCCCCGTCATTCTCGGCTGCTGTGGAAACCATGGCGTCTTCAATAACTGTAATATCATTAATGTGTCCGCTTCCACTTCTGCCCTGTTATTCTAATCTCAGTGTGTGTGTGTGTGTGTGTGTGTGTGTGTGTGTGTGTGTGTGTGTGTGTGTGTATGTGTAATGCGTGCATGTGTATGTGAAAGGGAATGTAATTTGTGTCTCAGTATAGAAATGATGTGTCAATGTTTTGTATTGACCGAGGGGTTGATATAGCTGTCTTTGTCTGTTATTCCAGGTCCTTTCTGTGTGTGTGTGTGTATGAGTGTGTGATGTTTGACAGGATATTGTGTGCGGTCAGAGTGTGTAAGTGGATGTGACTCTAAGATAAATGATGTGTGTGTTATTTTGGGCTCTATGACAATGTAAGGAGTGGATTAGACAAAGTTTTCCTCTTTCTGAGATGATGTTATTGTCCAGTTGACCCATTTACCCCCATGTACAAACACACACACACACACACACACACACACACACACACACACACACACACACACACACACACACACACACACGCAGGCATTACCATACACACAGACATGCACACACACCAAGCAGCCTTCCTAAAATTTTCAGTAACACTCTTTTCTGCAAAAACACACATACAGTACACACAGGGGAGTGGATATACTAAGTGAGCATCTCATGTGCCTCCAACTTTTACCCAAACAAAGCTGTGGAATGTTTACCTGGAGCTGCATATGACAGGGCGCAGGCTGAGGAGATACGTAACCATGATACTGAAACTTGTTCTTAGACATTTCCATTTTGGAATAACAGATCCTGGACTGCTGAAAAACGTAGATGAATGATTTACCTGAAAATGATTAATCTAGAATAAATACACAACTGAGACAACCTGAGCGGTAAAAACGGATCTTTCATTCAGTTATTATTCAGATGCATCCCCTCCTGATTCTCTGATCAGCTGATTATCTGTTTACTGAAGTACAAACCACAGTTTTTCATACAAGTTCTACAAATCAATCATCTGGCTGCTTTCAAACTTTACATCTGCTCTCCTCTCTTCAGCTGTTCGTGTGTCGTTTCAGAGTCCAAGCTCCTTATCACAAACTGCATCCCACCTTCTCCACTAAAGTTTTTGTCTCGACTCCATCTGGGGGAAATCCTGTCCTGCTCTTGAACTCACTAACTTTTCTAGTAAAGAACCTCAGACAGTGCCTTTTCATTCTTTATTAAACTTTTAAAAAACAAAAAAAAAGGTGCACTGGAAAAGAAATCTTTAAAAAAAAAAGTCAGGGTGGATTACTCTTTAAGTAAATTCAAACAACTTTCAAGCCTAAAAACACTAAATAAAATTGTTACAAGAAACGAAATGAAAAGAGGTTGGCATAGAATAAACGCAAGATATGTGATGGAAAAATCCAGTGCACTACAATAAAACAAAAATGCCTTATTAAAAAATAAATAAATTCATGAAAAAATGGGAGTTATTTGAAGAAAACAATACCACGAGTTAAAAAAAAATGCACCACAAAGCAGCAAGATAATTTTGCACCACAAATCTCAGAGATATTTGAGAAAAAAAGAGAAGGGAAACAGAAGCCTGCATAACAAGAAGCAGAGGAACACGTATTAGCTTCTGGTAACACACTGCGCACAAGAGAACTGAGTATGATTCACTCACACCACCAACTAAACATCTTATACCATCACGTGCCTGAGGCGTCATTTCATTTAGTCTCAACTTACAATTTAAAAGAATATTTTAACCAGCTTGGTTTCCCCAACCTGTTTCAGTGTTTGACAGTTTTCTTCTGTCAGATATGCAGGATTAGGTCCTGTTTCTTCTGGGGCATAACACTGAATCAGAACTCAAATAACCAATCATATTAATGTCATCTCAGCAGATTAACCAATCTGTGATAAATCTGTCATCTCTTTCTGCAGCATGCTGATAATTTTGAAAGCTGATGTGGTTACTCTGAACTGTGATACCTGTTCCACTCGGATTAAAGGTGCATATGCCCACAACTCACTCTGCTACCATAGCAATCCAGCCAGCCAAGTAAGGAGCCCCGGCTGAGCAGGTGAATCAACAGGGTCTGCGTCTTCTTCCCCCTCCTCATCCTCCTCATCCTCCTGTCTCACGTCCTGCATGTCTTCTTGATAGACCTCACCTGGACTCCAATTTCCTCTGACGCTGCTGACATCTGGTTTTAGCTGGGGCTCAGTCAACCCTCTGACCCCTTCCTGAAAGAAAAAGGTTTTAAGAAATATGAATAAAAGTGAAAAAAAAGACAAAAATTATTTTTTTCCTTATGGGTAGTACATATGAAAAGTGTCAGGAAGCCTGTGCATTTTTCTTTTGTGTGTTATTCCAATGCACTCAGTTAACATAATAGAATTTTTCCAACCTTTGAAGCAGAGAAACAAGTAAGCATTAATTTAGAGTTTCTCATTTAAGAAGAAAAACAGCCCCGAGCATCTACAACTAAGAAGAGCTTGGAGATCCTGATATAGTAATTTTGTTGATGTTAGTTGAAAGAAAGTACTGCAAAGCTGGTCAGAACTGGGTCCTACTTACTGAGAAACTTGCTTTAGTATTTTTTCCTTGTCAGTCCTGTCTTCGAGAGCTAACTTTCTAAAAACCGAATAAGTGTATTTCCATGATTGAAAATGAGATTTGTTTGGAGCTCAGCTAGATTTTTCCATTTGCCTTAGCGTCAAAGCATCCTATCAAAGACTGTATTTAAAACACTCCTACCCATGTCTAAGAATCGAGAACCAAAAACAGTGTGTTTAAAAATCCCAATCCCCACACAGTTAACAAATTTAGGGACGACAACTTTTTGAAGCCAGCTTTTGAAACATGTTTATGTATGCTCTAAAATTTTGGGCATATGGGCTCCAACACGGTCGTCTTAGGTTTTGGGGCCAGTCTCAAGGGACACTTGAGTAGATCTGCTTCTGCTTGCCACTTGTGCTGTATGAGGTGAAATCTGAATATTACTCATTCATAAAAATGTTGGTTTTCTATGTACCTACTCGGTTAAGAGACTCCAAACTCTTGAAACTCACTCTTATATTCAGGTAGACTTGTGCCGGCATGTCCCTCTCATAAATAGATAAGCCATGAGCTGACGTGATTAGTTTAAATCGCTTTTTCCACTGAAAAATAATTTAAGTGGAAACAGTAAAGCCTTGTGATGACTGAGGCAGATAAAAACACCGGGAGAGTGGACAAGTTCCAGAACTCAAAGGATCAGATGAGATTGAGCGTAACGGATTAAAACAGAGCGAGGTGTGGATAATTTTAGGACTTTGTTAATAATCAAACTGAAGTACATTACCAGAAAGACACACACACACACACACACACACACTCCATCTGATGTAATGCTATTATTAACCTTAATAACACTTGTTATCCTACCTGTCTGCGCTAATGTTAGCCTGGGGCTACAATAAGGATGGAGATGCTACAAGTGTGTGTTTATATAGGTGGCAGGGAGGAAACGAAAGTGTGTTATGAGATTGATATTAGAAGATAAAAAGCTGGAACCGGTTCAGTCTAAACTACTGTGGGCTAAAAGGTCTGACTCCTTCATTTGACATTTAAGACAGTTACATATCAGCTCAGCCGTTAAATCCGATGAGTAAATGACCAAATAAATCAAGATTAGAGAGAATTACCTTGTCAATATGTCCGAGATCTTCTTCTACCTCTCCTCTCGTGCACGAGTTGCACACGCATTGTCCGCTAAAGTTGGACACAAACAAGTTTATTCTTTTGTACGGCTGTGAGTTTATTGCACCACACTCTGCTCTACATCCATACTGAACGTACACTTTGCAACACACACATTCAAATCTGTGAATGGCATCATGAATAAGCAGATTTTAGGAAGCCTCTGACAATTACTAGTCCTGTCGGTATGTTTGAGCTCACACACTCTCTGTGTGTGTTTTTGGAGGCATCTTTGTTATGACTTGTAAAGTGTTATGGTCAATGTGGTGAACATAATTCAATGAGAATAGCTCACTGACACTTGGTTTCCTGTGAACACGTAATGATGCTTGAGGCTTGCTGTTTACAGGATGTTTTCACAGTCTGTCTATTTGAGTGTTTCTGAAGTTTAAAAAAGACAATCATCATGCTTTTTATTGCCAAACAAGTGAAGGACAAGACCTTGTTTGTGTGTGAAGACATGTATGTGTGTGTGTGTGTGTGAATACATTTTAAATTATCACTTCTGCTCCAGTGATCTGACTGTCAGTATGATTGAGGTGGCGCCTGCTCGCCTCTCGTCTGTTTCGTAACCATAAGAATCCCTGGAGCATCAAAATGCGGTGCGTACTTGTGCATATATATGTGTGTGTGTGTGTGGTGTGTGTGTGTGTGTGTGTATGATGTAACTGCTGTTTCTTGGTACACGGTTCATACCACGGTTCATATGTACTCGTGGTTAAATCTGAATATCCAATAATTAAATACAGCTCAAGGTTAGTCTTCACTGCAGAAGGAATTTACTCACCCTGAGCTCAAAATCCTGCTCTCAGCCTCAGAGTCATTTGTTGAGTCCTTTAGTATGGCCTCATCTTGTGGTGAACCTGTCTTACAGCACTTTGAACAAGGCACAGGATCAGCTTCTGAATCCTAGAAAAGCACACTATGGTGAACGTTTTTATACAGGGGGTTTTACTCTTATTAATTTAAGACCTTTATCATATTCAGGGTGTAATATGTTGCCAGGGAATACATAAATTGTGGGGAAACAAGTAAAATGAATGAAGGGGGAAAAAGTAAATACAACTATTAATCATTTTTACAATTCTAAGATAATGAAAAGACCTCCTAAGGTTATTTCTTAACTGTGATAAACAACCAAAAGAACTCACTGAGCTCAAATTTTCCTCCGCAGACTTTCCTGAAATGTAAACAAAATCATGTTCTAAAGAGTTGTCAGTCTGTATTTTGTTAAAACGTGTGACTGTTGAAAAAAATGTATTTTTCCCACAGAAACAAGGTTTAGTTGGAGTGCCTTTGTCCTAACCTTTCTCCAAATTTTTCTCCATGAAGAGGAAAATCTCAAACGGGTAGGCTCTGAGATTACTGTCATGTTGCTTGCAAACAACCTCTGACTCGTCCTTTAATGGCTTTTTGTCTGATAGGTACTGTTAATAAAATTTAACAAACTCTGAGCGTGATAGTACATTACAAGAAGACAATTAAAAGCTGATTTATTTTATCCATACACTGCAGCGTGGTGATGTAAAGTAGTTGCTTCAGTACCCTCAACTTAAATGAGCTTTTATTTTGTCTTTTAGCTTTTTTAACATTTGTTGCCTCTCTTTAACACGAAGATATTCAAACAACTCCAGAAGCAATGGCACGTCTTCTTGAGCTCATGTCCTTGGATCAGGTTAAAAGAAAGTGGAGGATCAATCTGTATTGACAGGAGATTAATAAGTGGAAGAAGTAGAAAACTGTTGGACAAATAAAAACATGGCTGAGTGAACAAAGTGATGATTGTAAAGGATACAAGGGAAGACATTGAAGTGGGGACTTGAGAAGGGTTGGAGACTGTCAAGGTTGCCAAGAACAGTTCTGACAATGTCCTTAAGAAAAAAAGGAAGAAATATGAACCTGGTCACATTACATCAGGTAGAAAAGTAATCTTTTAAAGGTTAGTGTGAATGACTGATTTATCACAGGAGTTCTGGATGCTGATGGAACTGAGCAGTGTTCATAATAACCTCCAGCTCTTGATTGAAGCAGTTCTCTCTGATGACTTCCTCTCCACTGATGAAAATATATCATATACAATATGGTATTACACACTTGTAACATTTACTGTGTTATAATACATTATGAGCTGCTCTAGTTTTGTAAACTTAATGAAAAAATACGTTTGGCTCATTATATTAATGTACTGTAGAAATAACAATGAATATTACTGATGCAGAATAGGCTCCAATCAACCGTTAGTGCCTTACGTGTCAAAGAAATAGTCTATAAATCTTCATTTGAGATTTTTAAGGCATCCTTTTTGGAAGCACTTCACAGTAAATGAATGAATGAATGAATGAATGAATGAATGAATGAATGAGTCATTTTATTTCAATCAGCAGCAGCAGAAATCATCACAATCACAATCAGTCAATTCAATAAAAAATAAAATAGGCTGATGAAAAAGATTTTAGAAATCTGGGAACACTGTGGGAACATAGGCATTACTTCTTGATCAAAAGAGAAAGCGGTTAAGATGATAACATTAATTTAGAAAATAGACATAAAGTACGTGACATGAATTGTGAGGGTTAAAGACGATATAAAACTTACCTGAAGCTGCTGCCTCCTCTGATCTTAAACTTGTAGACTAGTCTGCCAGCTTTGAAGCATCGAGTCTCAGGGAAAGAGAAGGAGAAGGCTGACAGGGACATGGCTGATCTAAATGGACTGGGCAATAAATTTTTTTTTAAAAAAATAGAAAGATTTACTTCCACATGTTTTCCCCTCACAGAACAACCAATAACACCTGCGAACTGTTATAGCAAGCTAGCGATAACAATTATAAACGTTCAGTATTTTAACTGCATAGATGCAAGAAGACACTCACGGGTAGATATTATCTCCTTTAAAGGGATGAATTTCCTGAGCGAAAACTTCACCCGTCAAACAATAGTTTGATAGATTAATATATTTTGTTGATTTGATACTGATACAGTTTATGACAGAAGCTAACGGTTAGAAAGTTCTATTTTAGAGGTAGCTGACAATTAACTGAGGCACACGACCGCCGCCTAGCGGTTCATACTGTACATCATATTGGATTCCGGCCAAAATAGACTTAGTTTTGCTCTCTAAATAACACTGCTGTGACGAAATAAAGTATTATCCTATTTCATATCTCATACTGCTGCCACACAAGACATAATGTTTGATATTTTCTTTCAGTTGACTCGTGTAAAACATAAATATATAGTTACTTGTTTATCAAACTATGATGCTGCTCAATGATTATAACATCGTTCTGTTATAATCTACTATAATCCTGTTTCAGGATTTAAAACTGTCCAACTGTGTTACCTTGGTATTGACATTAGGCAGTTTGAGTCAGCGTTTTTGCTGTTCGATTGTTAATGAATAACTTTGTCCTGACATTGACGCCAAAGTGTGACGTCCGACCTGTCACATGACTCTCACTGACTGCACTTCATGCGCCGTGAATTAAAGCTTCATCATAAAATTATTCTTATCAACCGTTACAGGAAGTCAGTCCTTTAATCTTGTACATATGAATGTACTTTGGCACTGTTCTTTATCGACAACAGGCTGAAATTTTGTGGAGCTACACTTGGAAAAATTATCAGGAGTTCAAAAGGTGAGGAAATCCCTTCAGTAGCAACAATGTTTTATGTGTTGGCATACTAATCTAATGGCGCAGTTTAGTTTCTTATTTTCATCAAAAATACATTGTGGTTTAACATGAAGTCTTGCAAATTTTAAACCAGAATAACAGTGCTGGCTTTTATTGTAAATATGGTCAATGTTTTGCTCACAGTGCACACTAGTTAACTCTGAACCTAATAAATCTCTCATTTAGTCTCATAATCCTCTGAATCTATCTATCTATCTATCTATCTATCTATCTATCTATCTATCTATCTATCTATCTATCTATCTATCTATCTATCTATCTATCTATCAGATGTCCTCATCCTCCACTACTCCTACTGTCCTCCTGAATACTGGGGTTCAGATGCCCCTGCTGGGTCTGGGGACCGACAAGCTGTTGTCCCCTGAAGAGGTGAACACGGCTGTGGACGCAGCACTGCTGGCTGGTTACCGGGCCTTTGATAGTGCAACCATGTACCACAATGAAGCCAACTTAGGCAGAGCCCTGAAAGAACTTCTGCCCAAACATGGCTTGAAAAGAGAGGATGTATTCATAACCAGGTTAACACATGATTCCTTCAAAAGTGCACTGAGTGTGTTATTCTATGTAGTAAGAGTATTTTTCCCTCCAGATTGATAGAGTACAAGTTTTGAGGCTCATAAGCAAAACCTTGTAGGTTTGTCATATAAATGTTGTCACATATCTCCCCATCCTTTTCTCCCTACAGTAAGCTGGACCCAAGGGATCAGGGTGAGAGAGCCATGGAAGGAGCCCTCCAAAGCCTGTCTCTGCTGGACTTGGATTACATTGACCTCTACCTGATTCACTGGCCTGGGACACATGGTCTTGAGCCCACTGACAAACGAAACCAAGGTACAAAAGATGGAGTTTATTTCAAAACAGTAAGTAATCTGAGGTCCTTAGCCATTTCCTTGCTAGATACTTAGGAACAAACCAATAGTTTCATGCTGAACTGACAGTGCATGACACAGATGTTGAGTTTAAAAGAGAATAATTTATCAGTAGTATTTTTTCATAATTAGATGCCCCCTCCCCCCAAAAAAACCCCAACAACAACAAAAAAGTTCTAACTGCAAAAATAAAATAAAATAAACAATAATAATAATAATAATAATAATAATAATAATAATAATAATAATAATAATAATAATAATAAAACCCTCTCTTTTTTCTTAGTTGAAAACACAACCTGTTAAAAACTCCTCACAGGAGTTTTAAATAATAAAAAGAATGGTGTGTTGAGTATTTTTAGATCAACCGTTTTTGTGCAATATGATGCAGTTTGTCTTCTCAGTGTTATCTGCTCATTATGTTGTTGTAGATGATTATAGCTATTAATGATTTTCATTTCTATTTGAACCCAGACAACAGGGCTCAGAGCTGGGCCACACTGGAGAAGCTGCATGCCGAGGGGAAGCTGAAGGCCATTGGAGTATCCAACTACACACCAGCTCACATGATACATCTATTGCAAAGCTGCAAAACTCGTCCTGCAGTGCTACAGGTAGAAGGCAGAAAGAAAAGATGAACGATACGCATTTAAAAGTTAAAAAAAAAAGGTGGCTTCATCATGGCAAATATAACAAGTGCTCTTTATTTGTAATACAGGTAGAGTTTCACCCACTGTTTGGCCAGGCAGAGTTGAGGAGTGTGTGTCAGGAGTACGGTGTGTGTTTCCAAGCATACTCTTCTTTGGGTAGAGGACAACTTATTGCTGACCCAGTTGTCATGGAGGTGGCAAAGCGCTGTGGACGCACAACTTCACAGGTATAGGCAACACAAATAGCATACAGATTAAAATGATTTCATTACAAATTAATAATTGATTATTTTTAGCATAAACACAAGAAACTTTAAAGTTATTGTTCTCCTTTAGGTTCTTCTGCGCTGGGCTGTGCAGCAGGGGATTTCTGTGGTCCCCAAGTCATCTAATCCAGACAGAATAAAGGACAATGCCAAGATTTTTGACTTCACACTGAGTGACACAGACATGGAGAGACTTTTAGGGTTGGACTGTGGGCACAAGTACTGCGTTGAGCCACAATGGTTGCCCATGGTGTAATTTTACAACTGCATTTCTTTAGTTTTCACAAACAGTAAATACTAGGGAGAAATTCCCATCTAAAGTTGGAACTGTAACTCAAGTTAAAATGAACTCAAATTAATTTTCAGTTGTCATACTGGACAAGTGAATGAGGATACAGCTTAATATTCTGACTGAAATAGTGTTGGGTTAAAGTAAGCTTTCACATAAGATAAGGAATTTGCCCTGTGAATTTTGACTATCAGCAACATAGACCAATATTTGTTTGTGAATTTTTTTCACAGGTCTTAGAAAGAGCAATTATTGATATATGCACAATTTTTAATGTATCACTCTTCATTAATAAAAATAAATATATAAGGTAAATATGGATTATAAGGTATTTGTAATCAGAAACAAAATGTTAAAATCAAGTATTTAAATGTCTTGGTGTTGGACAGCAGGTACACCATCCCCTTTCAATAAAACTGTCAAATGTTAAACAAAGATGTGGTTTTTGCATCCCTATAAGTCGACAGAAATCAAGCAGCAGTCACGGACTAAAACATTATCAGTTTGACATAACAGCCTGCAAACTTCACGTCGGTTCCTCAGGGATTGCCCATACGGTCCGTGGGATTGCTTGAACTAGACTTCTTCCTACCTTCCAGTCGCGTTTCCTCCGCTGATTGGCTGGATCTTCGTCCAATCAGCGGCTTCAGAAAAGGTGTCACTACGACGACACCGAAATCGGGTTAAACTGTCACGTGACTATCAGCTGACCACATGCGGAAGAATAGAGTGATTGTAAACAATAAGCTTAACGAAAGTTATGAGCTTAGAAGTTCCGTCCAACTCCTACCAGGGACATTTTACAAAAGGGACATTATAGATTGTGAATATACCATTGGCCCATTGTCTCTCATGCACTTACTCTACGAAAGAATCGCCTGAAAGAATACACTAAGTAAGTTAAACGTACCATCTTTATTGCATGGCATTTCCACCAAATCCTGTCTAATAATTTTAAAATTTTAACGTCTGACCTAAAACCTGACTTCATGAACGCTTCTAAGTCATTGTAACATCTAGTATAACGATGTATTCCAATGTGAAGCCAAATTTTAACATCCCCACATTCCACGGACTCCAGTATTTGTTATAACTATAATTTTACCATAATTTTACTACTACTAAGCATTCTGAAAGTTATCATACATGAGTTGTACTCAATATCGCGCGCGCACTACTACATTAAGTGTATACTTTCAACGACTTTATAAAAAGGTGTAAAATTTGTGATTCCTGTTAAATTATAACGGTACTCTGTTTCTGTTAAGTTGTAGAAAGGGTTAAAAAAGCTTGCAGAAATAAGGTCATCTTCTGCATCAAACCACCTCGTGCAATACCCATCACAATTCAACGACATAAATCCATCAAAAATACTTATTTCATTGTATCCTCTATTTTTTCTGTTATCAGAGTTGAGAAGACAAAATTGTCCAAACAGGCTACAAAGGAAAAGTGAATCTGACCAGATGTCCGCATCCTCCTCTACGTCCTCTGTTCTCCTGAACACCGGGGTTGAAATGCCCCTACTGGGTCTGGGGACCTATAAGTTGGTAGGATATGCAGATGTCTACCGGGCCATGGATGCAGCGCTGGCTGCTGGGTATCGTTCCTTTGACAGTGCTGCTGTCTACAGGAATGAAGCTGATGTGGGGAGAGCACTGAAGGAGCTCCTGCCCAAACATGGGTTGTGTAGAGAAGATTTATTCATAACCAGGTTAAGTGTAAGCGCGCATATCTTCCAAAAGCAGTTTTTAAGTTACTTTAGGGGTATAATCATTCATAACTAAATATTTTGCATTGCCTGTTATATCTTTAGATGTGTTATTTTATGCACAGTTTGGAGATTTGTTTTGTCAAGTGAAACTAACCATTCATAAAGTTTGGCTCATTGAGGCATTGCACAATTTTAAACAACCCTTACCCCCTCTCCTCCTCTTTCCCCTGCAGTAAACTGGGTCCAAAGGATCAGGGTGAGAGAGCCATGGAAGGAGCCCTTCAAAGCTTGTCTCAGCTGGATTTGGGTTACATTGACCTCTACCTGATCCACTGGCCTGGCACACAGGGCATGGATGTAACTGACCCACGTAACCCAGGTATGTACTTTAATAAAGCCAGTGTTGAGTCCGTTCACCTGAAAGGCTGTATTTACATGAAGGTTTAAAAGAAATGTATTTGGAGGGATTCTTTGCTTTCTGAATAAATAATTTACTAAGTAAAATTCAATCTGTCTTTGCAGTGTCCTCCTTGAGTATGCAGTTGTACTTGAATTTCACAAGTAATGATTTCCTATTAATATTTTATCCTAGGCAACAGAGCTCAAAGTTGGGCCACACTGGAGGAGCTGCATGCTGAGGGGAAACTGAGGGCCATAGGAGTGTCCAACTACACACCAGCTCATATGAAAGAATTGATGCAGAACTGCAGAACTCCTCCCGCTGTGCTACAGGTAAATGCAAACAGTAAAAGAAGATAGATACACATAATCACCGTATAAAGAGAGACATTTTCTCCAGCACTTTTATTTTTATCAGTGTAATGTTTTAATGTTTTTCTTCAGGTAGAGTTCCACCCACAGCTATGCCAAACAGAGCTAAGAAATGTGTGTCAGGAGTATGGCGTGTGTTTCCAGTCCTACTCCTCTTTAGGAAAAGGAGAGCTTATCACTCATCCTGATGTCATGGAGGTGGCAAAGAACTGTGGACGAACACCTGCACAGGTACAGGCAACGCAAAGATTAACAGAGTAAAATATTCTGAGGCCAGCTTTATCTTGTAAGAGGACTTTTTGCTACATGCATTTGGTGAAGTTCTGGCTTTCCTCCAGGTCCTTCTGCGCTGGGCTGTGCAGCAGGGGATACCTGTGCTCCCCAAGTCATCTAATCCAGACAGAATAAAGGACAATGCCAAGATTTTTGACTTCACACTGAGTGAGACATACATGGAGAGACTTTTAGGGTTGGACTGTGGGCACAAGTACTGCTGGGATGCATCACAAGTGGTATGATTGACAAATATCGCGCTCTGTGACTCCTCTTCCATGTGGCTGTTCTTCATGACTGACTGGCAGTGACACAGAAGTGAGACTCTCGCAGCAAGAATAACTGGAATCTACAGTTCAGACACACCAACATGAGCTATTATCACTTTTTCTGTATTGTCAGAACATTCTGAACAAAACAATTTGGCTTTTCGATGAGTCTTTTTTTGTGTTTTCTGTGTCCGATGCTGTCAGTGAACGAACAAAAGTTATTGTGTGATTAAAAAAAAGAATAACTTTCCAAAGTGTGAGTGTGTTCTGGACATGACAGTTCTAAAGATAAACACTGAGAGCCCACTTTAAAACCACTCTTAAAATTATTTATTCAGGACAGCATAAACCAGAAGTTTCACAGCTGTAGAGAAAATACATTTACAAAAGTCATTGAAAAATAAAAACGAAGAGAAAAGTTCTTAAAAAAAGCAAATATTAGAACTCAATTTTCTCCATACACAACTCCAGATTCAAGTAATATCAAGGATGGTTGCAAAACTCCGGGTGCCTAGGCAGCTTTTTCATATGAGGTGTGTTCACCGCACAAATATTTGAGTCAAAACTGAAAACGGCTTTTTCAGAAATGAACTGTGTCAGCCATTATTAAGTGTTTCTCATGTAAGTGACAGCAAACACACCTCACTGTTATGTGCTCTTTGCATTAAAATGTGACAGCAGGCTGTAATGTTTAAGGCGGTAGTCGGGCAAACAGACAAGGCTGGCTATGTGGCGCCACATCACAGGTTACAGCATGTTCAAGGCAGTTCAGTATATCGTTCTTTTTTCTCCCAAGCTTTGTTTTCTTTCCAAGAAAGAGCAAAGCATTCATATCTGGCTCCAAGCTCTCAACAGCATGTTCAGTCTCTTTGCTCACTGTTTCAACTTGTGTCAAAGTACGAGTATGGGTCTCTTGGGTGGAACGTTCTCATCGTTGTGACATCAAAGTTACTTTTTTTCTTAACACTTTTTCTGATCACAGAGTATGGGATGTATGAATTTTTCAAAATGGTCGAGCCTCTTCTTTAAGATCATTTATAACTGTACTGGCTTCAGTTTAACAGCAGGAAATGTGTTTGGAGCTTTGTGGCACATACCTCAGAATTTAAAGAGTTACAAAACTGTTCGAGTCAATAAGTTTTTTACACTCAGGGTGACGCATACTAATCATAAACTTCAACACATTTTTTTTTTACAAAAGATGTTGCTTCATTACAAAAAAAAATCTGATCAAAAATGTTCCCTCGCCAACTTTGGGGAAAGCTATAAAAACACTTACTGTAGCTCAAAGACAAGTCATGCAGTCCCTTAGCCTGCACACGCAAGAAATTCACGATTCAACCCCACCAAGGAGAACAAACTTATTACCATTTCCAAAAGTCACATTTGATAAACAAGTCACAAATAACCCAATGAATTAACCAAGATGTGTAGCAGTGCTGACTTTTGTTTAAAAGTATTTATAACAATAGTGATAACTTATCCAGAAGTCATATTGTTTGTATATCGTCAAACGGCTTTGAAAATGTAAAACAAAAAAAGTAAGTCTTATACAGTCGGCAACCCTTTACCAATTTCTCGATAGAGCCCATTTTATACACTGTGTAATGTGGTTATAAATGAACACCATGAACTTTAAAGTTTTTTTCTCACAACCAAGCCTGGCTGGAAGCAGATCTGAGGTGATGAGTTTTGCAAACATTTTGTAAAATCAAGTTTTTAATCTGGAGATGTTACAATATATTCCCCTTGAAACCAACTCTGAGAACATGTTGAATCCCCCCTCTGATACCGGATTATACTATCTGGGTATTTAAATGTAATCTGATTGATTATTGGAAGATAATCTATGGCATCTGACTGCTGTACTCACAGATACTGGATCATGGGCAGTATCACAGGCTCTACCAATGCTGGTACTGGTATCAGAAAAACTTCATTAAAATCCTTCTTCTTCTTCTTCTTCCCTAAAGTTTCATTTTCACAGTCCATTTGCACTGAATTACACAGTAAACATGACCACAGGCTAGTGTGCTGGCTCCTTCTACAGCAGATAACTCATCCTATCCCACATCTTTAAATATGCACGTAACATTAACACAACAGCCATGGATTGTACACTGCCTATTGCTAGGTTTGCCAAACTCATACAGAAGCATGGTAACTTCGTAATAGAAGAACTTGTAAAATAAATTCTTCCTAAACCACAAAGTTTGTAACCTCCCACCCACCCTTTTTGATAAAATATTAACAAAATATTTACACATAAAAATGTCCAAGTCTGCTTTCTTGCACATCCGAGGATTTCAAAAGATATATTGGTTTGTGCTTTTATATGTATGTTTAATTTAATTTTATTTAGATAGAATCTAACCCTGAAGTTTTACAAAAGATATTATTTCTGCATCAGAGATTGTCCTTGTACAAGATTGTTCTTCTTTTGATTATTTTAGACATAAAGCAGTTAGTGATAGTCAAGTACGGCTGTTGTAAAACGAACTGTCTTGCATGAAGCAGAGCGAGTAGGAAGCTGAAAAAGAAAAGGCTCAAGATGACTACCTTTGCCTTTGCCTGTTGATTGTTTTGGCACACAAATACAGTAGTTTCTATTAGCTTGTGTTCATTAACATTTGGAGTAAAACAAGCATCCATAACACATGACATTTCCTAAAAAATATGCATGGAATGAAATTTTAACAGCATACGAGGTGGCCTTGGGTGGTTCAGAGCTTTGCTCTCGCCATCTACAGTATGTTGCATATTTTTTATGGGTGAGAACACAAAAGTAAACATCTTTAGCTGGTAATCCATTAAATCTTCTACTGTACTAGTCTTTGTGTTTTAAATATGTCACATCTCTTCTCTTGGTGCATCGCCTCATCTGATCAATAGAGTTCTGATAGATTACAGTTGATACTCATGCTTTACTATCACACCTTTCACATTAGGCTGCCCAACACTATCATAAACAGCTGAACCAAGATAAACACAAAAAATTGATTCCCATTTAGTTAGCATTTAATGTAAAAATTGACACGACCTCGACCCAGACCTCAGCCGTACCCTTCTGTTTAGACCGCTCTCATTTTGATCAAATGGACTTCTCTTTGTGGGCCCTGCTCACAGCAGGACTCATTGGTCTCATCGCCCTTCTTCTCTGGGCCTCCCGGTTATTTTCTTTCCATTTTTCATCAGTTCCAGCTATTCTTCCATTCTTCAGTCCTTGTATCAGTCAAATGTCCTCTCTCAGTGCTTACTCAGTGCGGTGAGTGTGGTTTTCATGATGGTTGTTCTCTCCCTCCATCTCCTGGTGACTGAAGAGGTAGCTCCACCAGCTTTTAGAGTGGTGCATCTGTTTTGTTGTCCCAGTGCTCCTTACTTTTCTCATCTCCTGCACAAAATAAATAGAAAATAAGACACAATGACACTAAGAAAGCCATGTTTGGCCCTGACAGGAGCTGGTTTCTTTGGTTGCCAAAAATCCAGTTATAAGTTCATAATCTTTAAATCATACTACTCACTAAGTCCGAATTCATCCTGCTCAGGATGTACAGTTTGAGTGCTGTCAGCAATGAAAAATCTCATAGACAGGAAGCGCTCTTCTCACTTTATAGATTACGTTACTATAAACTTACAAACAGGTCTCTAATCCAGCCCCTTCTGCCTCCTGTGTCCACTTGACAGAAATGGTAACCATACAGTTGTTGAGTGTTTTCCTTTGGCAGTTGTCTAAAGGTTGCTGATGGGATCCAGTGATATCGTTTACCTTCTGTTCCATTTCCTTCCCTATCCTTTTTCCTTTTTTTTCTTACAGAAAGCTATGATATAACGTCCTGTCAGACTCCCTTTTGTCAGATAACACTTTATTAATCCCCAGGGGAAGGATTCCGTTTCGCTCATATGACATGCAGGCATGACCTCTTTCCATGTTGTGTTGTGCGTGAATGAGTAAAAATGAACACCTTGACTAAATGCGCTTATATTCACTCCCCAATCTCTCTTGTTTCCTACTCAGTCCACTGTCCTCTCCTCTCACATTAAAGGCATAAAATGCCCAAAAAAACAACTTAAAAAAAAAATTCTAAACGAACGTGGACTAGTTTATTTTAATTGGTATAAAATGAATTTGAGCCGTTTTTTCATTCTTACCCCTTTATCTAGCAGGCTGTCAAACTCATCGCTCATCCTTCGAAGCTGCCGCCCATATTTCTTAGCAGCCCACAAGGCAGGGGGAGCTGATTTTGATCGTCCCCTGAATGGCGCTCCTTCAGTGGGGGTGCCTGCCTCTTCTTCTCCCCTGGCTTGCAGCTCTTCTTCTTTAGAAGCAGTGTAAGCATTGGACTCTGAGTTTAGCCTGATTCGTCCTGTTGCTACGTTGGAGAGACAAAGGTTAGAGGGGAATTTGATGCGGCACAGGTCAAAATTAGATCAAATCAGGCCACTATAGTTACAACTGATAAAATGCATTCAAAAACACATAGCATCACTCTTTAAGGCTAAAAAAAATAAAATGGCCTATCATATTATCCTTACAAAAGGTTTGAACATCATGTTTGAATTTTAGCATATTGCTTAATAATCTAATAAACTGACACAGTGCATATAATTACAGAACAACTGGGGATTTAAGGTGAGGTTTCCTACCTGTCAGTCTGAGCTCAGGTAGAGTTAGTGTGTGTCGGGGAGCATGTGGCCCCTCCACAGTTGATGATTGGTTTTCTTTTTCCTTTACCTCCTCTGAATCGGATTCACTGTCTGAAATAGAGAATATTGTAGCCATCGTGACATCTGAAAGTGGAAAAACGTGATTAATAAAGAGCAAGAGTAAAGACCCCCACATGACTTGAAAAGAGAGCTATGTCATTGCAAATTGGGAAGATCCACACTTTAACATCAGAGCAACGTTGATTGGATTTATGGTTATTGATTTAAAACGGCACAGGTGGACTTGACCTGTATGGGTGAACAGCATGAGACGCCAGGCATGTTGACCTCACATGGCCTATAAAATACCCCCCCCCCTCCAATATTCTTTCTTTACATATTTATTGTACGTAGGAAAATGTAAAAAATGACTAAAATTACAGATGTGCTGTCGTATGGCGATCAACAGAACATAAGCTAATTATTCATGAATCATAAAATGGCATCGTCCATTGTATCGCTGATGCTGCCCCTACCTAACACACCCAAGCAGGATATCTCATTCGTTTCGCTGTCCCTCATATTTGTCAGTCCAAAGGTGTTCACGGTGTAATAACCTGCGAGATAACCAACTTGTTTTGACAAAACAGTGTCGTAAATCATAATACTTAGTGATACAGCGTAATTGGACAAGCGTATACTCCTTCTCCGGTCATAACACCGACTCCTCTGTTTTGTTGTTGTTGACTGAAGAGGACAAAAGAAACTTCCTAGAGGGCGGAAGCTGCTGAGTAGCTCTATGATCCGAAGGCCCTTGTAAGAAAGGGAAATGGAAATGTTTCCTTACCCGAAATCTCTATAGTGTTAGTCCAGAAAGTGCGAGTGTGTCTTTAGTTGGCCTCATGCGGCCGCAGCTGTTGTTTTTGTGATCGGCGACTTGTCTTTTTACTGTACAACTCAGTTTAGCTCCGCGCTCACCCAATCGCCGAGCGTCGGTGCACCGCCGCTGCGCGCTGACGTCACTGTTGCGAGCTAGGACTGGGCTGGGGCTTTGTTTATCTCTCCAGTTTACCGTAAAACGTAGTGTAGTGGTAAAAGGGATTTATTGTTTCCTGATCGGTTGTCGTCTTTCATTTAATACATTTCCCAAACGTAAGCAGAACTACTAATGCTACGGCTTGATAATGCTCCAGTTGAGCGTTTTGCATTAATTATGATTAAACTAATGAAGTTTAAAGTTAAAAGACTGAATGAAAGAAATGAACTTGAATTGTTAACGTAGCAGCAGTATTACCCGTTTACGGTATTAAAAGTTTTTTTTTTCTCTCTTTTTTCGTGCATTGATGTACACGTAACATGAACACATTACCAGCATTTCTCATATTCCAATAATGTGTTAAAGTTCATAAACACTTCCTGTTTAAATCTGAAAGTGAGTTGCATAAACGGTTAAAGCAAAAAGAGGGATATTTTTTAACCTGTCTTTCATCAGGGTGGTAGAAAAAGTGGCTTATTAGTTGGAAATTAGTGTCAATTTAGGTATAAATGCCTGTATTTTAACATTACACTTTTAGTAATTTTACCTGTAATGTTGCTTTTGGTGTTATAACATCTAGATCTTGGTAGAACAGCCACACGAGCGGTAGCGTTCACGTTGGAGAGAACAGCTTAAATAAACAAACATACTAGCATACTAACTAACTAACTAACTAACTAACTAACTAACTAACTAACTAACTAACTAACTAACTAACTAACTAACTAACTAACTAACTAACTAACTAACTTAATAAATAAATAAATAAATAAATAAATAAATGGCGTTTTGGGATTTACTAATATAAAGTCAGTGGCCCTTATCTACCTCCAAAGTGGGTGAAAGGCTGATTTAAAGGTATGACAGGTGCTGGAAAACCAGTGTTACACAACAGGTGTGTGAAATTTTTTTTTTTCTCAGATTACAAAGCAGGTAAAGCAGGTGGTGTAAGAAAGACACACAATACCTTACTGAACATGACTTATGTCATGGTTGAGGTCATTTTAACTGCTTTAAATTTGTACAAAGGTAATTAAAATATACACCAAACTGGTAGTCAAGGTGATGTGTTTAACATGCTACTCAATTTGGTGTTATCTGAATTTTCCCTGTATTTTTCCTCTCTCAAAGACTTAGGCAAAGAGTGGATTTGTGAAGCATACTTGCTTCACAGTGATTTGTTGTAATGCCATGTATGAGCAGCAGGTGGAGAGACAGGACAACAAACTGATGTGTTCTGATTTTTTTCACAGACGTCTTCTTGACTGTTGTGGCACATGTCCTGTCACAGGTAAATTAATGGTTAATCTCTGATGATCACATACTGCATTTTGGGGTTTTTTTCAACGATTGAAGAATGCTTCTAAATAGCAGGTCTGAGAAAGCCATGGAATGCTTTTTTCTTAGTTAAACTGCAGAATGAATGCTGAAAATGGTGTTCATGAGGCAGCCTCTCCTGGCTGACTCTCTACTTTGCACTCTTGCATTTTCCAGTCATCAAAAGGACAGCCAACTACAGTGATATTTAAATCTGCCTCTATTCCCTCCCTCTTATGATTCTACCCCCTTCCATCTTTTGCATGAAACATGTTTTGGAAGAATATTTAAAACAAGTATTTGCAAAACTGTAGGGTCACTCTGAAAGGAGGGGCTAACTGTGACAACATTTGCGGTGTTGCGATGCAGTTTTTTCTCATTCAGTACATCCAAATTAAACTGGGTTCTCCAAGCTTGGACAAACACGCAAAGTCTGCACACTCAGCTTTTCATACTGGTTTAAGGATAAAAGAAGCTCAAGGAAGCGACTGCAGAGACTCGCTTCTTTTGAATGCTATTTTTGGAGGGATTAAAGAAATAATACATGGGAGTTCTCTTTTCGGTTGCTGGTTGCAAACCATGCAATCATTATTCCTTCAAATCTGTTTTCAAGTTTTAGAACTTGTACATGCAAGATTAAGGTAAAGTGTGCACTAACTTATTAGCATAGAGAGACACTAAGAACCATCCAGAGTGTCTTATAAGCAGGATCATTTTTGCACACACTCAGAGAATGTGTTTGTGTATAAGTCTGCTGTATTTGACTGTAATCTGAAGGAGCCATACAATTAAGATCCATTTATATCCGCCTGTACCAACCTCGCCCTGCCTCCCTGCCTCCCTGCCTCCCTGCCCCTCATCTGCTGGTTATTTTGGGAAATGTAGGCGTATGCACTCCCACACAGTCGCTAAACCACCACTCTGAGTGTGTGTGTGTGTGTGTGTGTGTGTGTGTGTGTGTGTGTGTGTGTGTGTGTGTGTGTGTGTGTGTGTGAGTGTGTGTGTGTGTGTGTGTGTGTGTGTGTGTGTCTATTTGACAGCAAATGCAGCACCATTTCTATGTGGCTCCTGAAACGCTCCTTCCAATTTACTGTTATGGCACTGCCTCTCTGCCACCACTGCAGCCTTACTCAACTCACTGTCCTCTCAAATATTTCCCCTTTTTGGTCTATCAGAGAGATACCGAACAGGAGTTAAACATTTTGAAGTAGGTGAGCTTAGCGAGAGTAAAGAAGAAAAACGTTGTGGAGAAAAAGGATGATGGTTTGGTTTGCTGTCCAGAAAAGATAAGAGGCACACTTCAAATACCGCCTGAATGTACCAGACAAGCAGAGAGAGACGTAGACTCAGAGACTGAAAAAAGCAACAGATGAATGATCAAACAGTAAATGCAGACAAAGAGATATGACGAGCGTCTGAGAATGCAGAGAGAGAGAGAGAGAAAATTAGTACAGATGAGAAACTTTTGCAACCTAACACAGAATAAAGCAGAGTCTGGGAGACGGAAATCTAAGCAGAGAACATGAAAAAGCAAATTTAACCTACATCAGAGTGCCTGCTTGCTTATTCAACTGAGCCCTTTCGTCACTGCCCTCAGAACATGCTCATTATACACGGACCGCTCCCTCGCTGTATAACCCAGTCACTCGACGATCACAAGGCTGACATATGGCCGAGTTCAAATTTAATCCACTCCACCCTTGAGAAGCTGCTGGTCTTACATCCCAGGGTTTCTCAAAGTGATGTTTAGGACTAAAAATGGACTGCTGTCTTTTTTCACCACCACCACCACCAAAAAAAAAAAAAAACATTTGGGACCACTGCTTAAATCTGACTCTTCTCATGACAAGTGAATAAACAGTCAGGTTTGTAGATACTATATCCCCAGAAAATACAGCCGTGTTTTGAAATGCTTATTTTCCGTCTTTTTATTTATTTATTTGTTTGTTTGTTTTATCTCTGGACACTAAACAACTACTTTACACTCAGAAAAAAATACTTGCTTTGCTATTAGTTGCACTGATTAGGAGATTAGCATTTAAGGTTGATATCATGGGAAATCATGTTCAATTAGAAACATCAGTATTAGTAACGCTAAGTTAGCTAAAATGAGCATTTAAACGTTAAACGGGGGAAAAATTGACAGTATACAGTGCAAATGCAACATATTTGTATATTATAAAACAGAAAGTGATACATAAAACTGATCTATTTGGTGTTTTTTATAGCTTTTATCATAACACATTCATTTAAACAGATTTCATTGATGAGCTTTAGGTAGTAAGCTAGGCTAACAAAACCCATAGCAACAAAACACTCAACAAGACAGAAAATAAGCCAAATTTCTAAAATGTTTCAGTGTTGTGTGACACATAATGACTCGGGTAGCACTGTAGCATTAAGCTAGAAAAGCTGAAAAACCTTGTTACTATGAAAGAACAAGCTGACACACATAAACACACTCCTTCCGAAATCCCTTTCTTGTCGGTTTTACAAGCCATACACCCTCTCATACAGCCTTTTCCACCCTTTAACATTATCAATTATGGTTAGTTTGTTTCATGTGGCTGTAGCAGGAGCTCAGAAACACATGTACTCCAAATGTTTGTGTTTGTCATTATATTGTCTGGTAAAGAGTAGTCTGTGTCTTTCCACAGACCCTTCATAGTTAGGTCAAAATATCAGTGAAATGCAGATTTTCACAACTCAGTGTTATAAACATTCACAGTTTACTTCAGCTAATTAATGAATCATTTAGAAAGCATTGTTTATCACCATAAAAGACATTATTGTAATGCTGCTTTAAGCGTCTGCTGTTAATTTAGCTTTTGTTGGCTAATCAGTATATGTTTAGCATACAGAGCGTTGCCTGCAGCAAAACATAATTTACTGCCATAATTAGTTATTATGATATAATACAGTACAGTATGTACATTAAAGCCATGTCCTGGAAACTAAGAATCACTTAATTGGTCACTTAAAAGGGCTGACAAATAAATGTCATGTTATCACAAAGATAGATTATTTCTGTTAGCAAAAATGCAACATTGATATGATAGTCACTGCATCATACTTTACTTAACTGATCTGACTGATCTGGCTGTTTTCACCTGTCTGTTCAGTCTCATTCTTCTGTATCCTGTCCACTCACAGCAGGTGAAATCCTTCATTGTGGTCTTCATGTCCAGTGTTAGCTCCGTTAGCCATGTCTCTATGAATAGCATGATGCTAGTCTGCTGGTATTTCCTCTGGTTCTGTGTTAGCATAGCAAGCTCGTCCATCTTGTTATAGAAAGATCTTATTTTTCCATAATGATGGATGAGAGGAATGGTTGGTATTGCCTCCTCTTAGCTCACACCGCAGTACCAGCACGCCGTCCTTGCCTCCTCCTCCGCTCCCAGGCAACTTTGGACTGGTTAGCATTGACATGCTATGGGCTGCTAATAGCTGAGTCTCAGTGTAAAAAGGTAAAAACACCATTGCAAATGTTCCCAGTTTGGTGTCACTTGCCAACAAATGAGTCATAAAAAGTAATGACAGGCAGAGTGAAAGAATGGGTATTTATCAAGTATTTCTTCTCTTTATTTTTTTTTTAAAGGATGGCTCACTCCTACAAGGGTTCACTTACATGGCCAGTTGATGCTTGGGGTGTTCACACCCCTACTCTGTGACTGAAGGAAGATAAAGAATGGCGGTTGGTTATGCTCAGCTGTCAGAGCAGGCACCTCGTTATCCCTACTGCAACTGACCTGAGGCCAGTCCTCACCCCTGGCCATCCCAGTCTCCTATTTCCATTATGTCATGGGTTTCTGGGTTCCTGAGCTGTTTCATCCAAGTAAAACAAATGCCATAAAACTGATGCTAAATAGACCATAAAATGATGTGCAAACACAAGTTTTGAACCTTAACCTATTGAAGATATTGAGAGTAATGCTAATGCAAATGCCTTTAAGATAGTATGCTTTCGTACATATTTGAAGGTTAAGTTTTTGTTTGAGCTAGCATAAGAGACGGTGAAACCTTGCTAACTCTATAGCCAGGTTAGTGAACGCTAACAGCTGTGAACACAAATCATTTTTGTGTTCATAAATTCACATTTTGTTGTGAGTCAAAACAAAAGAGAAACAAGGCATGCATTGCTGAATGATCTGGTATTGACTGACCCTATCTTTCTTTCAAATCTTTCTGTCTGACCTGAGCACTGTTAGATTTTTTTAATGTGTTGCAGTAGCTTAAATGTCTAATTAAAAAAGGAATCTTGCATTATTTTCTGCTTTATACAGAACCTTTTATCATACTCTCATTTGTCAACCTGCTATCTTGGGCACCTTTTTAAGGCAAATAGTGATGTTTTTCTGTGTGACACATGTTGGTTCAGGCCCCATACCCGTTTTCCTTTCCACTGCTCACAAGAAGAGTGGGTAATCTATCCTTCTTAAAGATTTTATTTGTGTTGTTTGACAGGGATGAAAGGTGGGAAATTGGATGGAGAGGCACAACGTGGCACAAAACAAGATGCATTTTCAGCCCAGATGAGCGTACATGGTATCTACATTAGCTGATTTGCTTTCCTCATTGCCTGAATCCTCTACTCGGTCTTTCTCATTTCACCAACTTCACCCTTTCCTTTCCTCATTGTGTCTCTTCTTCCATATCTCTGCTTTTGTCTTCTTTTCAATCTGTGCTCTTTTTTCGTTTTCCGTTCCTCTTCCCCCTCATGTCCTCCAATGCTTTCTCTTCTTGTCTTTCTTGCAGTCTGAATTCTCTCCCCCATTTTTTTTCCTCCCTCATTGTGAATCTGGGTTGCTGACTGAACTAGTTCATGCATGGCTTGCTAGCTGATGGCGTCATCGCCTCTGTTTAATTAATGTTGTTTGATAGAAACAAGCTGTCTGTTGGACTCAGTCAGGTGGTAACTAAAGCTTAAGAGCCTGCTTAGAAACAAGAGCGAACTGAAATTCAAAAGCAAGTTTGAACTCCTGGAGATAACTGCGATTTTGCCCTCATTTTTTTTGTTTGGAGACAAAAGTATTTGATTGGACGGTTTCATGTTCTGTAAAACTTTTCTTTACCATCAAAGCATTTTTCTCAATAGATCTGGAAAAGTGCTGCAACTTGTACCGCCTAGGGAGACATACAATTACATTAAAACACCAGTGAATTCTAATGAGAACTTACACATACTGCTGGCTCAAACTGGTCCCAGTCAGCAAAAACAGAAATTGGGTAAGTAACTCCAACATTAGCATAACAATACAAATCAGCATAAAAAATATGAAAATGAAGGCTGTGATAGATGACCATCATTACAGGGAGAGGAGTTGGAACACTTTTGCCAATAACTCAATGTATTTTTCATCTCTCCTCCTGTCAAAGCCCTTTATTATATTTAATCCAACTGTATCCGTGCGCGTCCAGCTCTTGCTGCATTTTCATCAGCTCGAACTGTCTTCATGGAGGTAAACGTCACAAAGTAATGAAATCATACTGCACAAAACTCCACATTTTGATGTGTATGTAAAGAAACACGATGTTTGTTAGGACATTTATACAGGTATCCGTGTTTGTGTGTGTGTGGGTGGGTGTGATCTGAATCACAGTGAAAGGTCAGCATTGCTTTAGGGGAGACAAAACAAAGGAGACAGGAGTGATGAATTGCACTTTGGGACCATTTTCTTTTTAACACCCCAGGACAGGTTATATTGAACTGTGTGAGTCTATGTGTAAGACGTAGAGAGAGAGAGAGCTGAACTGCTTTAAAACAAGTGCAGGTAAATGATAATAAAATACTGTTTAGCACAATCACTTTCTTTGTTTTTCTCGTGTGCATTTCACGGGTGCTTTAACAAGATCCCTGCTGTGCACAGTATCGCTTCCCCTCTGACTTGATAACCTGCTGCAGCTTCTCTTAAACAACTTCAGGTGCAATTATGCAACAACAAAAACTCACACATGGATCGATGAGAGACAGGATCTTGGTTAAGATGTTTATTTAAACACAGAATGTAGAAGTGATTACAAAGATGAACTCAGTAGTTTGTTGTTTCACTTTCAAATGACAGCTCTGATCCAGCACAGGCGTCACCCTAACCCCCTTGGAGTGCTTTTTGAGTTTTGCATTTTTTCTGAATTACAATCAGATCAGGCAGGATACATGCAGAGATTCTGTGTATGTGTGTGCCCAAAGGTGTGTGTGTGTGTGCGTGTGTTTAGATCTGATTGGTTTCAGCCCCCTAATTAATCAGCAGCTCTGTTTTAACGCTGATCAATAACCCAGCAGGTTGATGGAGGTGGTCTTTATCTCATTTTAATCTTTGTGTGTGTGTTTGTGTGTGTGTTTGCATGGTGATAATGTTGCCTCAGAGCACTCTGGTATAGAAATGTATGTAACGGTTAAAAATGTATGCGTATGTATGTTTTAGTGCCACAGCAGCTTCAGTTCACTTAGTGTTAGCGTGTCTCGTGAGCACTTAGAGATTTGCTTTTGTGGCGCTTGATGACATGCTAACGGTAAGAACGCCACAGAGACAGATGCTCTGACGCACTTTTACAGCCGTTAGCTCTGCAATGACCAGGGGTGGACAGAAACAGCCAACTTAAGGGTGTAGTGACGTGTGTGTCCGTCTCATTCTACCCCATGTGTGAGAGCATTTGTATCTTTTATACTGTTTGGAAATGGTTTTGCGATGTATGTAGGTAGCTAAGATCGCTCAATCCTACATATTTTAGCTGGTGAGAGATAGAAAGAAACGATGTAATCTGGCTGCTCTGCTCGTCATTTCCCTTTCAAATTATCAAGGCTCATTTGCTCACAATCCTCCTCATCATCATTTAGTTGTGTTTCACAGCTCCCCTATGGACCATACTCAGCATGACTTACAATTGCTTCAGTAGTCGGACACAATGAGTCTGAGGCAGCTCATGAATAATCAGGAACCAGCAGAGCTTTATAAGGTTAGAGATAAAGCAGAATGGCTTGATTAGTGGGCTTCTCTGTAATCACGTCCAATATTTGAGCTGGCTTAATAGTACATGAGGGGATTCCAAATTGGGATTTGGTGGATCCGGTTTCTGTTAGCCTTAATTTACTAAAGGTATTGTCTGTAAACATCTGAGCCCCTTTCCAGAAATACTCCTACATATTCAAATCAGCCTGTGTTGTTTGGGATTATTTTCTTTGTTTGCTGTAACATAGAATAAGGAAGCATTACGCGTCAGATTGCAGCATGCACCCTCCTATGAAACTGTCAAACACTTGTTGTCTACAGCTTGTTTAGGGGGCCTTTTACTTCAGCATAAACTTTGTATGTACCTGTTCAGTAACATGGAAGTGAATCAGGTGAATCAGTCTTTGATTTCCTGTTAATGGATTTAGTTTGCATTTCATGGCTTGTTTCCTGTTTGATCTTTGTGATCCTTAGCTTGTCTTGTATCCTTGCAGGTGTGTTTTCACCTGTGTTTCTATTTTGAGTCCTTGTGTCTCCAGTGTCTTTAGTTTTACATCCTGTCCTTGCGACCTTTTTGATTGCACCTTGATTTTTTTCACCTGTTAGTTAGTTTACCCTTTGTGAATTTAGTCTCAGTTGGCAGTTTCTTCATTGGATTCTGTTGAAGTATTTTTTGCCTTTCAGGCTAAAAAGGCATGTTTTTCAACTGTTGTCATACATACCTGGCAACCCTGGCTAGCTTGAAAGCTGGAGCAGCACAAGTTTACATTCAGTGCTAGGAAATATGCCCATCACTTTAGTTTTGTCGAGAGGAAAGATGACAGCAGCATCTTTGTCAGGTTTGAGGTACTAGTTCTCTTTCAATTTAGATCAACTTAGACTGGATTTCAAAAACTGTGTATCTCCTGTTCATAGGCTGCAGAAAAAAAATGCACCTGCTGCTAATTTCAATTAAGACGTTGACACAGAAGCCAAATGCAAACTCAGAATCACGAGGAGAGAGGACACGATTACCAATTTTGTGGGATGTAAAGAAAAGTAATATAATCAGTGATGTAATGAATTACTGTTGGTAATAATATTACTTTTTTCGGGTAATGGGTCTAATACTGATGCCAATCATTTTAACTAACTCATCATTTTGTGTGATTTGCTCATTCTAACCCTCCAAAAACAGAACTTCCAGTTTTATACCTGTTTTCCATAGAGGGGCTAAAAAGTGATAAATACAGCGTACACTTCCAACAGCGGTAGTGTTTGAGTAGGAGTTTCTTGAAATTTCATGGTAGCTTTTCAACAGAGGGGCTGAGCTGTATAGATTCCCCGAGGGCAACACACTCACTGTTGATGAAGACTCCATACAACCTCACTTCAAAAACTTCCAACCATCCCTTTAAGCAATATCTGGATTTCTAATTTTAGCTCTTTTTGAAGACACATGCCTGTGTAGCTAGTGCTGTTGCTGCTGTCTGAAAATTGTAAATTTTGTCCTCTCCGATGATATATAAACAAGATTAACCTTACACAGATTCCTGTCATCTATCTGTTTACCCAACATACCCAGGACATGTGTATCAGTGAAACTTGGACCCCAGTTGTCACTAAAGAAAACACCATCAGGCTTCTTCTGCTTGCATTAAAGAGAGGGTCACGCTTACAATGATTCCTCCAAAGAACATTTTGAGAAACGTGTCTCTAAAGAAGTGTGTGTCATTAGTGGTTTATATGCTGGCATAACTTGTTTTGATTTAACATATTCTTCTTCTTATCTTATTCTAAAACATATCAGCTCAGTTCATTAATATTAAACAGAACTCTGAGAGGCTCCTTTTATCTGATCAATGCGACAATGTGCTACAGTTTCACCATTCTCAAGTTAAAGAGCCATCTCAATATTTCATGAAGAACAGCAATCACCCCCCAGGCAGGAATGCTTCACACTAACGCTTTCAAAGATGCATATGCAATATGGAAACGTCATCATACCAGCTCTATACAGACAGGCGGCTTTGCATTTTACCTCATTGCCATAGAAACTGGAAAGAAATAAAGCCTAGTCTGACGATTTCAATGAGGTTGTTTTTGGCAATATAGTAGCGATGGAGGCATACACGCAGAGGCAATGGGGGAGGGGTAATAGGCACTGAATGTGTGAAGCTTTGATGTTGAGCTGAGAGGAAGAAAAACAGCAGAATTGAGGAGCTGAGAATGATATGTGGGTGACTGTAAGTAACAAATATGTTTCAGCTGTAATTTTTTTTTAAATTAATGAACTCCAGTATATCTACCTGAAACAGAAAAGTTAATTAAAACCTTCAAAGGAATTCATTGTATTAGATGTTTGTTTTTGGTTATCTATCACCTTAGCGTTCACCTTTTAAGTCTTTGAGAGTATGCTAGATAAAGAAAGCGAATCAATGATAATTATATATTTATTCGTAAAGCAGCTTAAAAATCGTGGGTTTATAAAGTTCTGAGACAATCAAGGAAAAGAAACAAAGGTGCCACAACAGAATAGTGAAGATGAAACCTCAACGTGAGACAATCCAACCAGCAAATAACCAACCAAGACCGGAGGTTGCCGCTTGGTCGACTGTAATGAGGGGGCGTGCCCCAAGCACAGTACTACTCGTCTATCACTGACAGACGTATTGTCATTGGAGCTTCCAGATTGATCACGCCAAAGCGATTCCCATAGTGAAACACTTCACTCTGTTATCAAAGAACCAGGGATTACGTTAAGTCACCCAAAGTTTTATTGCATTTAAGGTCATTTTTACATATTGGGCTCTAACATACTGTATAAGTGGTCAGCTCAGTTGATCTACTCTGGCAGGAAGTGAACCATCTTTGTCATACTGAAAGCCTCGTATTTACCCTGAAATTACCACAATAACTGCAAATCCTGTTTAATAGTACATCTTTCGGGACTTGTTTCAGGACTGTTTTTTTAAAAGCTTTTTTGCATTGTCACTGTTCATCATCTCACTTGTAACTTCAGAAGAAAATAAAAAGCTGGTTGAGATGGGGATTGTTATTTGCACTTGGATGGGGATAAAATATGATTTCAAGACAAATTATCAGATGACAGCTTTGGGTTCTCAGATGACTTTATGGTTGGACAGTTTTCAATCGCCTTTGACTTCCATTTCCACTGAAATTCATCCACTACAAACAAAAATGAGAAGATTTCCAATGCCATGATCTGGTCTCTGGTCTACATATTTAGCATTTTTAAGCAGGATCTGAACTGAGTTGAATGCTAAGCTGCAGTGCGGGTTATTGACCATTACCCTTTGCATGTGCTTTGTGAATTAGACCCTGTCTTTTTGGCTCATTTGCGTACAGTTTGTGGGTGCAAAAACAACAAAATCCTTAAGTGAATCAGACCCAGAGCGTGGTCAGGTTTGTTCTTTTTGTTGAGTATCTTCAGATAACGTTTGTTGTAAAGAGGCGATATATAAAGAAAATCGGTTGAAAGAAGCACAAACGGGAAACTTCTCTAGGAGTTTACAACAAAGATCGTCTCATGAAATTCCTAATGCATTCATTTGGAGTGACTGTCATAAAAAATGTGATTGAAACATGAATCCTTGATCTGACGCATACACTGTTACACTGTTAATGTTGCAGTTCTTATATAATGTATCAGATCTAATCTTTGAATCAACAAATGCACCTTTTCTCCAGACAACTAACTGCTGCTGTTTTAAAAGATAAGATTGCAGTCTTTCATGATCAGACAAATTATTTTTGGCCTTCTACAGGAATGAGCTGCCATGTTTGATTGTCATTGCCAAATGAAAGTCCAGCTTTTAACGAAAGAAAATAACACACGTGGTTTAGTTGTTTCCCAGGATTCTGTACAGCGCAGCATTATCCTTTAAAAATTTGAAAAGGACATTAAACAGAATTTTTTATCAGTGTAATTACTGCAAAGAAGAACAGTTCCCCATTTCCAAACACAGACTAACATTATTAATTAATAAAGACTTTTAATATTACATGCACAACTGTTCACATAATCCCCAGCTCTGTTCAGTTCCAGACTTTGGTCTCAGCAGGAGCTAAAACAGAAATGTGTGTGAGTGTGTTCCATGTGTTGGCATCTGTATAACTGAACACGTGCCTGTGCGAATTGTTCTTTCATGCAAATCTTGTATTTTTGTTTTGCGTGTGTGCGCAAATGTGATTTTTGTCCACCAATAAATTTGCTGTTATGCATTTAGCTGGAATGAATTTGGACATGGATGGCTGTGTGTTCTCTCAGCATATGTAAAACTTTGGTGTTTTTATGTGTGTGTGCGTGTGTGTGTGTGTGCGAGTCGTCCCCTCGGGGTGTGAATTAGCTTGCGTAGTAAAGGCCATGCTTCACGCTGAGACAGAACTCTGATCAACTGTGTCGAGAAGACTGATAATGCAAAACTACCGCTCCCCTCTCCCTCATTATTTACACTGACTCTAGAGCTCCCTGATGCTCCCGCTCCTTCTCCTGCTCTACAAAACTCCTCTCAGCTGCCTCCATCTTTTTTTTCTGCTTGTTTCTTCCTCCTTCTACATAATTTTTGTCCATTTATCCAATTTTCTCACTGTCTCTGATGAGACACACAACCCAGTTCAAGTTTTAGTTAAAATGCTCTGTCTCATTTTCTTGTACTATTTCGACTTCTTGAAAATGATCTTTTGCCTGTTTTCTGGTTAAGACTTGAATGTTTTCTCAAGGTAACCCCAATAATAAAGAAAATAACATAATTTTAAAAATGAAACAAAAGTAAATCTTGCATTATTCAAAGATCAACAGTGGTGCCAGATTGAGTCAATAACAAACGCACAAAAATATTCATAAAAGTTCATTAGCACAATATTTACTCGCCATTCATCTATGAATTGAAATGAGATGATCAGCCTCTAATTAAATTATTACCATATCTTTTTTCTCAGTATGCAGTTTTCAGGAGTACACAAATCTATTTATTACTCGTATTTATGACTCTTTTTTTATGACTCGTGAGAGTAAAGATCTGTCTGTTTTCTCAAATAAAAGGATTTATTGGGAGTGTGATACTGCACAGGGGGGTTAAGCAGTTTTTGATCATACACCCAACTCACATGCAGCAGTTATACAGCAGGTCTGTTCAAACTTGAGAGTCTATCAATAAACTATTAATATATACATTACCTCATCACTTTTACGCTGTAAAAATGGTCTTGAACAGAGAAAAGTGGTGTTTATAAGAAGATCTGCTCTCCATTCATCTGCTCCCAAAACAAACACACATCTTGGTGAGAATCACACTCTTATGACAGTGGGTGGTGGTGCTCATGGGAAATGGAGTCTTTATTCTGGAAAAACACCCTGATTCCAGCTGAAGGTTTCATTGTATTAAACACCAAAGGGACAGTAATCACAGAGCCTTTAAGTATAGTAACCAAGTAAAGTTACTCCGTCACTGTCCACCACTGACGGTATGTGAAAATATTCACTCAAATGCAGTCACTGACATGTTTTTCAGCCGGCAAATGTCCTGTGACTATTGTCAACAACACATGGAAACAATAGTCAATAACAATAATTTGCAAAAGACAATCATTTGTGTCAACCACAGCTCAAACAGTTCTTTGCAGTAAGAAATGCTCAGATGTGTGCCTCAGGTACGAAAACAGTGGATCCAAAGGTGTGGTGAGAAATGTAATTGACCTGATTGATTGGCCAGCCCATTGTGACATTGTAACAATTCCCAGCTGGAATTCTCAATCTGGCTTTAACCGTTTTTTCCCTAGCAAGGACCACACATCAACATGACGATGAAACAGTTTTATTAACATAACGTGTATAAGAATTTTGCTGGTTGTATGACGTTGTGGGGAAGCTTCGAGAAGGGATCCGCCATAGCTCCCGGGCACAACGGACCCCCCTATTTAGAACCCTATCGAGAAAGAAAAAGTAAGAAACCAAGAGAGAAAGGGAGGGAAGGGTGGGGCGTACAAAGCGAGAACAAACAGGACTAGTGAATTAGGAGGGTTTAAATACCGGAAGGGGTGTGGTTGAGGTGTGGTCCTGCTCCTGAAACTCTGCTTAAAGCTCCACTAAATAACTTGTTGTTATTTTTGGAAATACAGTAAATCTTTATTTTTAATTTGGAGACAATAAAACTTAAGATTAAACGTTGCTGATCTGTTGTGTTCCTTTTTACCTAGCATGGTAGTTTATAATATTTTTTGCATATGCACAGTCATCAAACCATCCCCACACGAGTTAGTCTCTCAGTCAAACCCAATCAAAAAAACAAAACAAGACTAAACAACCAAAAAACAAACAAACGAAAAAACCTGTCCCTAAGATAGATTGTGAAAAACCCTAAATGATATCCCACAAAAGATGTTGTCAAGCTAATGTTTTCACTTTCTTTTAACAGCTGATTTTCTTCATTTCACAGCTTTGAATTTGATATATATATATATATATATATATATATATATATATATATATATATATATATATATATATATATATATATATTTCTTTTATTCATTGATCAATACTTGATAGTTCATTGTGAAAATAAGCAATGATGTGAGTAATGGTTGGCCTAGCCTTAATCTTTTCCTGCACCTCATCCATCTTTGGTCGTTTGTCCTTCCTTTACACCTCTGCTGCTTTAAAGCTCTACGCTGCATTTACTACTTCTGTTCCCCTTCTCTCCACTCTCACCTCTCCCCTCTCCAATGATCTATGTTTATCAGTGATGCTGCTGGGAGTGCACGCTCCTCTGGTTCACATTCCTCTCAACACACACTTTCACAAAGGCACGAACACACCCGGTAATAGCCGTTGTCTAGCTCTCTGCCTTTCCCCTCCACTCCTGCTCACATCAGCGCATCCTTCCATCCATGGTCTATCCATCTCTTTTTTTTCTTCCTAAGTTCCATCTTTCTTCGTCCTCCTCTGTCTTGTTGTTCTGCAGGAGAGGAGGGAGGATATGCTCTTTGCCAGAGATAGAGAGAGAGAGAGAGAGAGGGCGAGAGAGGAGTAAGTAGGGAGGGCACCGAGAGCGCGCGAAGAGAAGTGCGCGCGCTCAGTAGCCGCCGTCGCTTCAGAGGAGGAGCCGTTTATTCCGCTGCTGAATGAGGAACGGAGCGGAGGGAAGGATGAACAGCCAGAAGAGAGTGCAGGATGAGTGAATGAATGAATGAACGGATTCCGAGACCCGGGCTTCTTCCAGATTGTAACCGGTAAGAGAACGCAAGCTTACCTGTGTGTGTGTGCTGATGTGAAACACAGTTGGCTATAATTGTTTAGTTTCTTTATTAATGACATGGAAGGTATGTTTATTTTAAACGAAACAGTCGGTGTGGAATAAGTGTACACACATTTGAAGCGCGAGGTTCAGTCACTTTGACAGTCGGTTAGTTGCAGCGGGTGGTGTAATTTGCACAGATAGGTTCATGCGTGCGTAAATAAGGAGCACACAACCTGTCAGGAAGATCAGGGGGGAGGGAGAACTGGGAAGAAGAGGAAAGGGAAGGGAAAGTGACGGCAAAGGAAAGGGGGAAACCACGAGCAGATGGGGGTCCCTCTCAGGTGCGACACCGCAGAGCCCTGCCCTGTCTCCCATGTCCGGGAGACGCGTTCAGCACCGCTCCAATTAAGGCGCGCGGTCTCCACATGTTTACTGAAAAAAAAAAAAAAAAAAAAAGGCGAGGTGGGTCATCGCTGAGTGAACGGTGCAGGAAGGTTGTGGACCGTGTAACTGGCGGCCGGTGAGGGAGGATGAGATCAGGGTCAGGTAGCGTGAACACATGGGGGTATGGAGTGACTGCGCACCGGGTCAGGGTGCAGGACGGGAATGAATGGCCACTGCGGGGAACGGCAGGCAGACTGAATGTTAAATACCGACAGTGAACTCCGTACGGTTAGTTGAGGAAACAAAAGATGAAAGTGTCATTCGTTTTTTCTTCATACAAATCAGACACACTAGAGTTTCGACGAGGATGATGCTTCTGATGATAAATACTTGGCTGAAAGTTTAGTTTCATAACGTCTGTAATATTTAAGACCAACAAAAATTCATAAAGGTGACAAGACCTGTATCATATTTTTATATAATGAAATAAAATCCTGTTTTATCATATGTGAGTGTGCCATTCTATTATATCGCTGCATTTTTCCACATTGGTTTTCTCATCACCTTGTCAGTCATTTGAACTCGGACCTGAAAAGGGTTCAAAGGTTGCAGTTAAAGTGTGATTGACTGGTTGTCAGTGGTGGTGACATGTGATGAAGATGAATATTGATGGTGTGATGGTCAGAGGGATGATGATGGTTATAATGGAGATGGATGGGGGTGGTGTGTATGAATACACTGATAAGAACCAAGGAGTTGATGATGTGGAGGATGGTGAACATAATGAGAGGAAATATCATGATGATTGCACATGTTGGTGGTTGATGATGATCATAAGTATGGTGATGATTACGCTGGGTTGTGAGGATGATTGCGGTGGTGGTTTGAAGCTAATTTAGTTTAAAGCTAAGCTGCATTGTGTTAGACGTTGAGTGGACCGCACACTCTGAGACTTTTACATCAGTGGACCACTGAAAGTGCTTCGGACTGAGATGGCGTTGATAATAATTCCACTGATAATGATGCCAACGAAAATCTATGATGAAAATTCTGATGAGGATCTTTTTCTGCAATTAGCTGAGCCTGAAATTAGGTGGATGCTTTTGGACCCAATTCATAATGATAAATAATTAACACAAAGACATGTCACACTCAATAATTCAAGCACTCAGGCTGTCCAAAGGAATATGCTATTGTCATTTACATGTCTTAAACCTGTTTTTTTTAGCTTTGATGCCATCTAGCTCAGGGGTTCCCAAACTTTATCATGCCAAGGGCCCTCAAACAGCATTAGCTTCTGACTGAGGACCCCCTTTGCAAACCAAGATTAAAAAAAAAAATTTGGCATGTGATATGAGACTACAAATGGGGCTTTCAGTGCCTGCTCAGGGAAAGGTAGCTTGCTGTGTGAAGTCTACCTTTTTATTTCAGTCTCTACCCGGTGTTTTTGTATCAAGTGACACTGAGGTTTGAAGGTTTTAAACACTCGTTTGAGAGGGTCTCCAGACATAGGACGCTTTTCGGACAATCATGGCCATTTTTCTCTATGGCTTTAAAGCCATACTTAATATATGCTGCCTCATATTTTTGAATTTTAGTTGGCCATGTGTTTTTAGGTTTTTTTGCAGCAGAATCCTCCACGGCAGGGCTGTTGGACTGCTCCTTCTTCCTGTCAAAACCTCTTCTTTTTTTTTTTGCTAGCTAGCAGCTTGATAACAGGCGTAAACTGCCAGTTGACACAGTTGATGACATCATCATGCCCAAGTTCGAACTGTCACGTGACATGTGGTTAAAGTACAATCTGAAACTTGAGAATCTGATGATTACGCAGTTTACGTGTTGTACGTCCAGGACAAATGGTTACATTAAAAGAACAATTAAAAAAATAAAAATAATTTGATTCTAGCGCCCCCTGGCGGCCCCCCAGGGGGCCCTGCCCCCCACTTTGAAAACCACTGATCTAGCTAACTGTTACATTCCGGAATGCATTAACAAAAGCTAATGTGGGCCATGTCTGCAGGGTGATGATACATAAGGCAACAATATGGACCATCAGACATTTATAGCTATTTTCAGCGACCAACATATGGGGTCAAAAATGTAGTTTAATGGTTTCTAGCAGCAAGATTAAACGATTTAAACATTAAAGATGTGAATTTCTTGTTATATTTTGAGGGATTTGTCCTGTTTTAGAAGACATGGCACAGAAATAACTTTTAAAGACGATGATTCTGTACTGATGATGATTCTTCGTGGATTTACATCAGCGTCAGCGCTCTTATTTGAGAGAAGAATCATTGCTTGTGTTGCTTTTTAGAAACTCAGCCACAGTGTGTTTTCTGTGCTCCCTGTCATTCCAGTTGGTTTTATTCCATCTGTCCACTTATACATCTAAACTAAGCAGTGGATGTAAATGACAAGGCCAAATAAACCAAGTGTTTGCAAGGAAAACACTGAAAAAAAACAGTGATTTATTAGTTTGTAAGAGACCCATTCATCGAAATGTCAATACTGACATTAATTTGGTCAGGCTGTAACATTTATAGTTCACACAGGGGTGTGTGTGCTGTTTGTGAAGTATACACTGCACACCGCCTACGTACCTGCTTAGTCTCTTTGTGTTGATGCCAAAAATATACAACTCTCTCTCTCAGTCTCTGTCTGAGGCTTCCTTTCCAGCGACTGTGTCCTCAACTAATCCATTAATGACTTAAGCAACACACTCACTTCTCCGCTGGAAAAAGGTGGTAACCCACAACTTGGCCTCTATTCTTGTCCGTGTTAATCTGGTTATGTATATCACTGGCACTGGTCTCTGGTGACTTGTGTCATTCCTGATTACTGACCTCTGGGATCCCGCTACTGTCAGCATAGCATGTCTGGCCGGTAGCTGGGAGGGACAGGAAAGTCCCTTCGGTCATAATCCTCTTCTTTCCTTTGAGTGTGTGTGTGTGTGCGTGTGTATGTGTGTGTGTGTAACACGCCGTTCGTAAAGCCATTGGGGGTTGTTAGCCCTGGAGGTGGATGTCTTGTGTTGTGAATGGTAAAATCTGAAGAAGATGATGTTGACGATGATGGGGAAGTAGGAAAAAAGAATGAATCATGTAACCCGGAGCACAGACCTCTTCAAAGGTCACCAGAGGAGAACCGATGTTAAGAAAGACTTACGGCCATATAAGCTTTTTCTTTTTTTTCTCTCCCAATCAATTTCTTAATTGAACAATTGATCAGGTATGTACTTTGGTGAGCTCTATACGAGAGCAGGTTGTTGCTTAAGGTTACACCTCAAATCAGAAATACATAAACCAATTATTTTCTATTCCCTGCAGGGCTGGAACGGTTCTTCATGGCGTTTGCATTCTTGACTCTGAAATTCAGAGCCTTATAGACTCACACTCTCTACTTTGATGGCAGCAGAGATGTTGAAAATACTTCAAATTTAACCTCCTGAGACCCAAGCTTTTGTCTGGTGTGCATTTTTTTTTTTATTTCTTCTAGCAATTTGAAATAGGTTAGACCTAATTGTATAATAACCAAACTTTGTCTTTGTACAGGAAGTTATCGTTTATTTGCTTTGTTATTGAGTTATTAATGTTATTGTTCATAAATACTCTGGGTCTATTCAGAAAACTTTGATATCATTTTGACCTTTCTCCATTTTTCTTTGGGAGCTGCTGAAGACATCCTTATATTCCATATTGTTTTCACTGATAAAGTTGTAATGATGTGATATCGCCAAAAAGATGATGTGGGCAATCGTTCCTGAATGTGGCTAATAGGTCAAATGTTAAAAAAAAAAAAAAAAAAAAAAAAAATTATATATATATATATATATATATATATATATATATATATATATATATATATATATATATATATATATATATATACATATATATATATATATATATATCATGGGTCTAAGAGGCAGTTATGTAATACCGTCATATGGGTATCCAGGGTCTCAGGAGGTTAATTGACTCAAATTATTTATTAATCACAAGTTTTTATTAACTTTCAGAGAGAATGAATAAAATTAACCATAAAATGAAGATCATGTTTTTGTTGCATCAGGCAGTTTAAGAGCGTATTATTCAGTACAGGATGTCAGCCTGGTTTGGTGATCTCTCTGTTCGGTTAAAATCTAAACTTGTTCGTCTGGTGCAGACCGCCATGAAGGTTGTGGGGAGGACTGAACATACTTCTCTGCAGTCTATGAACGGTCTGTTCTCAGACAAGCAAAGCGAGCTCTATGTGACACTTCTCATTTCTTTACACAGAGTAAGAACTAATTTTTTCTGGATCTAATCTTCACATTGGCAGACGGTCTACAGTCCACTTCCCAAAGCATCTGGCTTCCTAACAGACATGCCAGCTACATTTTAATTTGCTTTTCCCTGTTTTTTGGATGTGGCGTGAATCAAAAAAGTTTATGAACCATCACTGTTCACCTGTTGTGGCTGCCCCTTTAATCAGGGTAATTTCCTGAAGCTTTTTAATCTGAGTGCAACCTCACTGTGAGTCCCACCTTAAGGCTTTAAAAAGCATGGCATCCTGCCTACAGGTTGATTAATTAAGTCCCTATAACAATGGGCGATGAGGACACTGATAGATCACTGGGTTCATCTCCTCTGGCCGTGACACAAAGTCACTGGCTTGTCCTATTTTACTTTATTTTATGTGCTCTTTGACATTCACAGTAGTTGGCGCGTAAAATGCTGCCTGCTCAGCCCAAATGCATGTCACATAATGGCAACTCAACACTTGCTTGACTTGAGTCTGCACTGACATACTGTCAAACAAGTCTATCAAACTCAAAGCTTTCCAGCCAGTGCAGGTATTTATTCAAATTTAGCTCAAAAAGAAATTAAAATGATATTTCCCATTACACAGTATTACTGTGGACTGTGTGAAAACTCTTGACATAATGGAAAAGTTTACTGAAAGAAATGATCTAAAGTGTTAAAAGGGAATGATCAGGGTAATTCACCTCCATAAAGACTAAGAGATAATGTGATACTTCTATATTTAAAAATCCGCAACAATTTTATTTTCAGACGTTGGATGAATGTATCACCTCCTGAAATAAACAAACCAATAAAAATGCAGACCGGGTATTGCTCTGATTTCACTCATGAGGCCGACCAGGTTGGCGGAGCCTCTCACATCATTCATTCCACTCCGTTTCCAATCACTCCCAAAGCATCACTTCAGGGATTCATTTGACACATTTATTGCCAAAGGGTGTTATTTCCAAGCTGGGCAGCAGTTTGAGATGTACCAACAGTGATCTCACTTGCTCAGCAGACTGATTTGGCCCTCACACTTGTGTATATCACATAGTCCTTCAGAGGTAAAGTGGCAGATGATGAACTGAGTCCTTAATAGCCTTTAGCACTGAATGCAGCATGCACCATTTGGCTCTGTCCTCATATTGACCAAATTTGAGGTGACAATGGGATCCTGTCATTAATACTCTAATCACACCTGTTATTTGTAACTTACTTTATTTGTTGGATTGGCAGTTTTGGTTAATTCTGTAGATCTGTAGCAAAGTACATTTGGTCATGACTAGCAGCAGGTTTCTATCCTCTTTTTAGCATAGCCAACAAGGCTCCATCTCTCAAATCAAAAAGGTCTTCTTCATGAATATCGATCATAAAGAGTAAACAAATATATGAACTTGACGGGAAAGCACAGGTAAACAAATCATCACTGTCTCATCTTGTGGCTTTTGGCACGCTAAGCAAAAGTTAGCTTGTTGAACAGACGTATTTAAATTACGAAGACAAAAAAAAAAAAAAGGATTTAAGGTGGTCATGGTGGTTATTCCTTCTGTCTGCACCATCCACAGTAACGCTGTAACCTTTTGAAGACCATTTCCAAGACTTTTTTTTTTTTTCTCAAATTAGGCCCTATGTTCCTGCATTTCCTCTTTCATAAAATCGTAGCACATTTTATCCTCCTTTCTCCCAATTTGGTTGCCAGTTAAGGGCTGATACATGCGGAAATTGGACGCGTGAGATCCGCACAAGCGACTGTACGGCATCCGTCCGGTGTATTGCAAACACACATCTACCACAGTACTAAACTAGAGAAGAAGAGGTTGTTCACACAGTTTACAACATATTTACACAAATTCCTCTTCTCTGCCAAGTTTGGCTGCAATTTCACGCCAGGAATTGTTAATGACAGGCTTATCAAGGTGATCTCTGTGTGGTGAATTGTATAATATATGCCAGCTTTTATTATACTTCGGACACGAGGAGCCCCTGCATGGAAGTTTGCTGCGTGAAAAGGACCGGGCGAGGGGGTGAGGCTGTTAAAATGATGTCATTCGTCTGCAGGAAGCTGCGCGGACTTCGTGGACGCGTCAAACATAAATCAGGCTTTACACCCAACCTATTATCCATCAGCAATGGACTACAGATGGAATGTAGCTTTTAGCTAAATCTGTTGTGACCATCTCTTTGTTTATTGCAAACACTAAATGGAAGTTCACATTGTTCTTGTAAATAAACTAAACTAAGTAGCACAGAAGCCTCGCATAGACTAGCCTCACATCTGTTGAATGAAGCACAGCACTGAACACAAACCTTAGTATGCAGTGCATCAGTATCTCTAGAAAACCTGGTGAGCATAAAGAGGAGAGCTACAGGGATGCTTGGAGTCATTTTCCAGCACTCTGGAGGCATCATAGGAGAAACTCCTCTGTGTCAACCTGTCAAGCTGTCTCTCTTGGTGTTTTATTCATCACATAAAGGATATTTACATCTTAAAATGTCCTAGAAATGTTGGAACATAGGGATGACCCCCAACAGCTGTGAAACAAAATATTGGTAGAGCGAAACATCATTCTTCTGATTATTTAGTCATTGGTCACTTGTTGAAAAAAATAAAGCACTGTGAACAAAACTTCCTGCCAGTTTGACTCACCAAGTCACTTCTGTCACTTCACTCCTGGGGGTGGCGTCCGTAACACAAAAGAAGGCAAAGGTAACTGGCAGAATTTGACAGAGGAATCATTTTGGACAACAGTAAAAGAAGTCGGCCACTTTACGACCAAAAAGAAGACAGAAAAGCAAAACACCATTCCAGTTCTTTGTGCCAGCATGAGGTAAAAAGGTGGAGGATGCACTCATCTGCAATGAATGGACTTCACGTACCACAGAGCTGTTTGTGACAGTTATTGCCCATTTCACTGACAAGGGAGAAATGCGTTGCTAGGTGCTACAAACTGGTGTGATGCAAGAGACTTTTGCTGATGCTCATATTGCAGAAGATTTAGTGAAGGCTGTGGGGGAATTTAAGCTGACTGGAAAAGTATCTTATTCCATGGTCGTGTTTTGTTTTTATTGAATCATATTGTATCTTCAGAGTCTGTGACATTTAGTTTTCTAAATCTGAATATATTAGATCTTATTAATTAAAGTGATATGTAAAGATATGTGTATTTAATATCCAATGTTGTTTAATATTTTATTTTAATGAGTGATTTCTAGTTCAGTCCCTTCTTGCAAGTTTTAGTGAAGACTAATTGGAGATGTTTGCCAGAACTCTTGACCAGGATGTCTCATGTATCTTTAGAGATTATCTTCAATCACAATCCAGACTGAACATGCAAAGACATCTAAAAAAAAAAAAAAAAAGTGTGCACTTACAGTTGCCCACATTCCCTCGCAGGAACATCCCGTAACTGACAAGACTCACGTTTCCAAACAGACAAAAACAAAACAGAAAATCTTGATGCCGCCCTCGCTGCTGTCCCGCCAGATGATGTTTAAAGAGGAGCAGGGCATTGATATGCAGAGAAGCTCACCCTGCTGCTGCTGCTAAAAATAGAAAACACCAAGGTGGAGGGAACCATTTGTTTTATGAGGAAACCAAGTCTATGACACACACATTTGGACTGGTGTGTGTGAGACAGTAGCTGCTGTGAACAAGTCTTTCTCTGTGCCTGTAACTGTATGTGATCTGCACATCCTGGGAACACTGTCCAAGGGATGGTTTTGTTGTTGTCATTGCCTTAAATAACATGCTGGGAGTTTCTTAATGCTTGGCAGCATGAGAAATGGCTAAGTGTAGAACAGTGGCTGCGCTGGTTACAGTTTCTGAAGTATAAAGGAACAGACAGCAGGAAGCAAAAAAAAAACAAAAAACAAAACATACACAACCATACTTCTGTCTTTTCCAAGTCGCTCTCCAAGGCCAGATTCTACACAATCTGCTCTTTTGAATTCATGAACAAGATGCTCAATGTGAAACGGACAATCACACACGTGTCCAATCAGCTGTGAAAATGGGCTCAGATGAAGAGGTCTGTAAAGCTTTTCTGAGTGGATGGGCTAGAAAGGGCTCTCTGTTGCATAAAGCAGTCTTTTTGTGGGAGGATTCAGAAGCATTAGGTAAATTGAGGCGATTGTGAGCCTCTCTGGAGTGGCTACTGGTTGTCGTACAGCAGAAGCAGGGTTTCTTTCTTTTTCTTTTTTTTCCTTTGTAGTACAAATATACTCCCTGGTGGTTTCGTTCTGACTCCCTCCACCTCCTCCCTTTTTTTTGCCCTGTCATTTTTCTTTCTGTTTCCCCTCCACCCTGTTTGTACAGCCTTACTCTTTAATTTTCTGCTGTCTCCATGTCTGCCCTACTCTCTCTGACCTATCTCTGGCTTGGCTCTCCAATCTCTCTCTCTCTCTCTCTCTCTTTCTGTCTTACTGTGTAAAATGCCATTAAAACATTACAGTGCAGTAGATAACTGAATAAAGTGCTTCCTTTGCTAGGATATCCATTTCCTAGAGATTAAAACATGGAATAGCGGTACTGGTCAAACCACAGACTAAAAAAACTGATGACATGATAGGTCCCTAAAAGTGAAGTCAAAGGATTTGGGGCTTTCACTACGACAGTCTGTATATATGTTCCTGCTCCTCCATGTTTACTAACGGAGCAAGAAAGGGACTGTAAAGCCAAAATACATGTCAGATCACTTTCAACAGTATTTTCTTAAGTCATTAAAATTCTTTATCTCATTAATAATGACATCATGTTTAATTTTCTGGAAAAAAAAAAATCAAAGATTCCAAGCTGGATGAGGCATAAATTTCAAATAGGATTTTTGTTAAAGAGTCTACTTGGTTTGTCAGGCGATCTCTCCTTGTTTGAGTCTTGCAGGAGTTTGAATAGTTCATGAAAAGTGGTTCAGATATTTGCTGCTCTTCAGTGAATTTGACAAATCTAAGTAAATAAAAAGGTGAGAGAGATGAATGAATAATCTCCTCTGAAAACTTGTTCTTGTTGTGGTTGTTTGGTGGTGCTGTCCATGGTGCTGATGTGACTGTCCTGATATCACATTGTTACTGACAGTCTTCAGACTCTGTATGAAATTCAAGGTTCATTTCTGTTTTGAGGCTGTATAATTTTGGCACAACAACTTTGCAAGTATTATAAACAATAAACCTCAGTTTCAAAAATTAATCTAAAAATGAATCAGAGTCAAATGAATGAGTCATTTTTTAAGATGTATTCATGTTACTAGAGAGCCAAAGAAAACATTTCGCCCTCTGCTGAAGAAAAGTAGTAATGTTTTTTTCAATGCAGCTTGTAAACAAAGAATAAAATAAAGGATTTAAATTTTGAGAAAAAAAAACATTAACAGGAAAAAAAAAAAATCAATTCAGGCAGTAAGGTGTTAATACATATATTTTAATAAGGGTTTTGTTTTTATTTGATTACTGCGACATGCTTTCATATGCTGCACTTTTTCAATGGTGTTTGTGCTAACATTGTAATGAGGCGAAAAATATTTGGTGAGGTGCAAAATCTGAGCAAGTATTGTTGTGTTGATCCAACATTCTGGCCCCATTTAACATATATGTACAGAACAAGAGCCTTAACGTTACAACTTAACATCCATCAACAATACTTTTGTGACTGAAAGAAAGCCCAAATGGCCTCATGTTTTGTATTTTCTTCTGCCTCACTGCAGTTACAGCCTCGGGTCAGTACTAAAAGATGGTTATACACTCCAGAGCATATCCTCTCACTACTTACAGCAGTGAGAGGATGTGCTGAAAAAAGGAAGATCAAGTTATTCCACATGGTAGCAGTTTAGTTTGTTGCACCTCCACTTTATGAAAAAATATCAGTCTAGTAAAGGCTAGAGAATTAAAAAACGAATTTCCACATGTTTTTAACAATTCTGTATATTTCATCTATATTTAGAAATTTTCTGCCACTTAAAAGCAGAAAAAGCTGTGAAAACAGTATTCATATTATCAATTACCCAGCTTGCCTCACTTCTGCTCTGCTGTATTCTTCACCCTTTCTTGATGGAAAAATGAGCTGTTAAATGCTTCCATTTGTTCATATCAAATCCTCTGTTTGGTGCAGCAGAGGCAGTGTGCTCTGTGTTTATCCTTCCTGAAAACAGCTGCCATCTTTTGCCCGAAACAAAGTCTGCGACAGTGGTGATAGTGACATAAAACATTGCTGGGCTTCAAACCAAAACAAGGAGCTGAAAGATACCAAATGGCTCCGTTAAAGAAGGGGCTCTGCAGAGCTGGTGATAATTCTCTGTGGAAACAGTCCCTGTGAAAGTGCTTGTGGTGTTTTAACACACTGACCTGCAGACTTAAAAACAACCTGCTGAAAGATGCTAAACGCTGTATTCGTCACCGTGATCATCCTCTTTCAGGTTCACACAATCATTCTGCTCATTGTTGATATCAGAATATGGATTATTGCAGCTTTAAGATCACACATGGATGGCAAGAAATCTCTGTTCAGTCATCTTCTACACCAGTAAAACTGATGTTGGCTTTTTTTTTTTGTTTCTGTCTTTCACTTGACTGTCATTTCCATTTCCTTCCACCTCTACACCCTTGCTCTTTTCCGTCCGGCCGTGCAGTCTCTTCTGCTTCTACACTGTTTTCTTTTCCTCTCGTCAGGTTTACTCCTGTCTGTCTTTTTCTATCAGTCTCTTTCCTGTTCTGTCCTCTCACATCCCTTAATCCCCCTCTTGGTCTCGCTTCCTCTGCTCTCTCTCCATTTAGCCTCCCAGCCCCAAATACTCTCCACAGCTTCTTCACCTGTGCTCTCCATCCTTTTTCTGTCACTGGGTTGTTTCTTTTCTTCGTCCCCTCACCCTCAACCCTCCTCCGTCTCCTCTGTGTTCAATTTCCAGCATGAGTCCTGCATTTCCTTATTACTTTCTGCTCCTGCCAAGCTCAGCATCCCTTCAGTCATTAGAGATCTTGCCCTGCCCTGTCCTGAAACGCTTTATCTTGCATCATATTCCATAATTTACTTATCTGTTTTAGTCTTTTATTTCCCTGCTGCTGTATCCCTCTCATGCTTGGCCTCATCCCTTTTTCATTTGTGTGTAATCTGTCACAGCAGCATAAACCCAAACCTTGCTTATGTAATCTGATGAGAGCCACATACACACATACACACACTTCGCTACCATGTTGCATGCATGACTGCAGGCTGCTTCTGCATGCGATGTGTCTGTGACGGTGTGTTCACGAGTGCATGCATGTGTGACTGTGATCTTGCAAGTGTCAGCTTCACTGGACCGGCTGGTTTGTCTGTTTTTTTTTTTTTTTTTTTTTTTGTTGCGTGGATTGTCGTGTCTGCTGATGTATCTGATTGGATTACAGCAGGGGATGAGGATCAAAGTGTTCAAGCAATAGACGGGATAGCAGTGAAATAAATAAAGTGAAGCAGGAGTGGATGACAGTTGCTCCTAAATACTTATAATCCACTCTGTTGTCATGCTATATCAGTCGCTCTGCTTGACTTTTACTCAGTCAATGCACATCTCAACCGCTGCTGTGTGAGTACAACAGAAAGAGAAAAGAGACTTTTCTCCTTAAAACTGCTTAAAATTATACATTTCTATTGTTTTCTTTGCATTTGTGGATGCTTATTACCTTTAAAACCCGCTTAGACCGCAGAATAGGGCTGCCACATACGATTATTTTGATAATCGACTAGTCACTGATTATTTTTTGCGATTAGTCGACTATTCGGATCATACATAAATTGCAGCTTATTGCACCAGCATACAGCTAACATCATTAGTTTCCAGCTTCAAGTGTTTAAGGTATGTACTAACTAAAAATGAAGACAGTTAATATGATAGTTCATTCAGCTTTTAATGAACTTTGCAGCTTGTAGCAGCATTTCTGACATTTTTTTAATGTACCAATTTTCTATTCAAACATGACATCGCTATTAAGTAGGTAGCTCCCTGTTGACGTTAATGTTAGCAGCCAACTAGCCAATTAGCTTACCGAGATTGTCATTATTCGTCAGAAAATAAATCAGCCACGGCGTGCTGTCTTTTCAGATGCTCGTGCATCGCCGTCGTACTGTCATGGAAGGACATTTCTGCTTTGCAGTTTTTGCATTTCACACTTTTCTCCTTTATTTTGGAAAAATGCTCCAAAACTTTCGAGCTCTGTTGCCGGCTAGCCATGATACTGTTGAGCATAACTTTTCCGGTGACATCACGGGTGACCCTGGTTACCACTTCTGGGCATATGCGTCAAGGACAGAACGGCAGACGAGACAGATGAAAGTACAGCGGCAGTTTTGAGGGAAAAATAAAGTTTAAAAAAGTATTAAAACGACGTCGTCGATTATTAAATAAGTCGCCGACGAATTTGATCGTCGGCGTCATCGGGACTAGTCGACTAATCTTGGCAGCCCTACTGCAGAAAGACTGAGTCCAAAAGAGCATCAGTGTCAGCTCGAGTCTAAAATGAAAGAAAGAAAAAAAAAATTCCTCTCAGTATTTTATTTCCCAAAAATAATGAACTCAATCGACTTTTTTGAAAACACAATTTGGAAACTGAATGCTTTTTTTCTGGGCCAGAGCAGATTTTTGTTATTGTTTTGTAGAAAACATTTAGATATTAAGAGAATCAGCTCCATTTAACATCATTAGTTTTACCCCAGCTCTGTTGGTCCCATTTCCTGAGCACAAACAAATCAAACACGGTCCTGTTATCCATCTGCTCTGCTATCAAACTGCACTGCTTCTTTGCATGACTCACACACACACACTCACACAGTGAGCCACACCTCTTTTTGGCATTCATCTGTAGGAACAGTAATTTCTCATCACCGCATGGGTATTTACTTTTGAAATTAAAGAAACAGAGAGGAGAGACAGCAGGCGAGTGCCAGCTCTTATGAGCATGGCTGAGTGCAGAGCCAAAGGACTTGTAAAGTGGGCTCTTTTCCTTAGCTGGAGGACAGCAGTGAGCAGCCATTGGAGCGGGGAGAATGATGAAGATGACAATTGAGAAAAACAGATAGAGAAAATAGAAGATGTACTGAAAACAGCAGAAGATTTCACCACAGAGGGAGAAAAAACTCAGGCAAGGACGGATAAGGATGGAAGTTAATTGAACTGAGTCCAACAACCACAAATATCTCCCCCCTCGCGGTGCAGACGAAGCGTTTTGCACATATGCGCCCATCTTGCAGCAAATGCCCCATCCCTTGATGTTACCATTACTGACACTCCGATTCCAAAAGAGTCATCTTGACTTAATCCGGTGGTTATGAAGCTTTTTTTTCAAGAAAGTGGCAGCTGGTTGCCTTGTTTGCTTTTTATTGTTTGTTGCTAAAAGTGAAAGTCATCTGGAGTGAACATTTGGCAACAGCAAATAACCGTGACATAAAAGCTTTTTGTCGAGGTGCGCAGGGTGAATGTAGCGCAAACACTCACAGTCAGAGTGTGAGGATCCCTCAGGATGAGTGGTGCTTAGTCTCTCTCTCTCTCTCTCTCTCTCTCTCTCTGTCGAATAAGCAAGGAATGCTTTGATGAATTTAGTTGTCATGGAGAGTGTTTAAACCTTAATTTCTGAACATATCATATTTGATACAGGAGTTTTAAAGACCTCTATCTCATCAACATGATAAACAGTTTCCTAAAAACCTGTTTAAAAAAATGTAAAAAAAAATATCCTAACCCTTTGGAGATTATTATTGCACTACAGACCTTTCCAAAATGGCTGCTCTTATGAAAATATCCACACACTTATTTTTTTAATGAAAATCAATGCTAATTGTCTGAAATTTGGAAAGAATAACATCTAAGTTCTTACCAGTTTTTCAAAATATGGATTTTTTTTGCATTAAATGAATTCTTATTTACCAAAAACTTGACTGAAAAAGTTGCCAAAACCACCAATTTTTTTTTTTTTGTGGATTCTCATAAAATTATGACTTTTTTCTCTTAAATTTTTGACTTTTTCTCGTAAATTTACCCTAATCCTAAAGTGGCTCCAATCCTCTGTCATTCCAAACATATCAGTTCCAAAAACTTAGATTTTTCCGGCTGTGTTTTGATGGTTCAGGATTTAAAGGGTGAAGCAGTGTTATGATTTTTTTTTGTTGTTGTTGTTGTGAACTCTGTGTGAGTGTATCTGTATGTGTCATTGGCCCCTACAGCAGAACATAACACTAAAATGAACAGCTTGCAATGTGTGTGTCCACACGTGTGTTTGAGTGTGAAGCTAAGTCATCATTGTGGAAAAAAAAAAAAAAAATCCATATGAGTGAAGGAACTCTGGTCCGTTTTGGAGCATGTTGAGAAACTGTGAGTGAGCTAAGTTTAATGTTCACTCTCAGGGTTCATATTCATTTATTTATACAAGATAAGTATGTGTGTTTGTGTCTGTGAGGGAGTGTGTGTGCTCTTGAGCTATCTAGCTCCCCCAGGCTCTCTGCTATTCTGTGTGTGTGTGTGTGACATTAGCAAGGGACGGAAGCCTGAGCACCATGCTGCCAGTACCTCTCAGCATCATACACACATACACATCAATGGGAACAGGACACACACACACACAGAAGGCCAAAAACAAACAAACGGAGCCTGGCAGATACTGGATATGAACATCTGCAGTATGACTTACGCTTGGGGAGAACACGGTGCTGCATGTGTGTCTGTCCACAGGAAGAAAATAGATCCATGACTCCCTATCCATAGAAAGCAGGGGGAGATTATGGTGATTGTGTGTTGCATAATACCGTATGTGTAATATGCATTATGAGATTGCATACATTACATTACGAGGATTATCTAAAGCCACTGTTTGAAGTCTGTCAAACTGCCAGGGCCAGTTAGACAGAAGCACTCTCACAGCATGACGTCCACAGCTGCATGAAGCCTACTTTACATCTTTGTGTTTTGTTTGTAACACATTAGAAATTTACAAAGATGGACAATGTGTTACATCGAATTACTGCAGACACAACAGGAGAGCCAAGAGGTCTCCTCACATGGCAGGTCATGAGTGGCTAAATAGGTTAACCATATAAAAAAGTGAGACATCCTGCTATTTAAATACAATACACTGGCTCAAACAGATCTGAGTATTACGCAGCCATGTCTTGGTGTAATTCCTGAGTATGGATTTACATAAACAACTAAAACTAAATATACCTGCGTCACTTTATTTATCTGTAGGAATCACATCAAGACATTTTGTATCCATGTGTATCTCTGTGAGGACAGACGTTGAGATCCTCACAAAGAATCCACATCTCCTTCACAAAGGTCAGAGATAACAGGTTTAAACTGAGACACATTAAGGGAGGTATGAACGATGGAGCTTGAGGTGTGTTGAGTGGGATATTTTTTGAAGATAACCATACTGACCTTTAGGGAAAAAAAAAAAAGAAACTTTGTGTGTCTGTCGGTTGGTGTCTTGATCCTGGAGACAGCACTAAGGAGAACAGATGGGACTGATTGATGTTATATAATATAGATTCCCGAATTAAAAAGCATTTCTTCAGAAGCTACAAAGCTTAGCCTTCTAAAGTGATAAGCTAACAGAAAATTTTCACCAAATATGCTAAATATTAGGGAAGCACGGATCCAATCCTGGTTTTGGGTATCCACAGGCTCGAGCCCCTTAAAGCAGGATGGGGTAGTTTTACGAAAGGGTCGATCTGTGGTGCTAATCTAAAAACAACCAGCTCTGTGCCTTCTTTATATAATTTTGTACTAGAATTTTTGTCGTCACTTAAAGAACTTGACACCAAGTTAATTTACGATTAAATCAAACAAGTTCTCCCACTGTTCTCACATAAATGTCACTTTGTTTACAGTATGTGGCACTTTCTTTGTTTTTTTTTTTTCTGCATTAATAGTCTACAAGGTGTTAAATTTTATAGCTGAATATGAATTTCTGTAAGCTCTGCAGCATTGCTTTAACCAAAATGCTGGTGAAGATTTAAACACTTTATGGTTTAAATAGATATCATTTTCAGTAATTCCATATTTATTATTTTTTATGCCTTTTAACCAAAAAATTACCAGTCTTCTCCCAGAGTCCCAGAGTCCCAGAGTAGGGCATGCAGGTTATTATTTTAACACTGGTATTGGATCAGTATCAGTATCTGTTGATACCCAAAGCCCAGGTATCTTATTGGGACCATAAAAATTGAATGGGTGGGTCCCTACTAAATATTGTACACTTTTAGAAATCCCCCTTAAAACTCTACAAATTCCAGTATTATTATTTCAAAAAAGAACAACCACAGTAAAAAACCCTTAAGTACAGAATTCAGTGATTATATTGATGACACCGATGAGGATGCTTTTGTTGGTGATGATCAAGTTAAAGTTATTCGTTATCAAGTTATTCTCTTTGTGAAAAATAATGTTTCTTGGAGTTCAAGATGACATTGATATTATTCTTTTCTGAGACCGAAGCTGTAAACTGTACCTGTGGCCAGAACAAATGCTGAACTGAGAAATAGTTCCTCTTCATGTGGACTCTGGGAGGTGGTCCACATAAAGAACTGAGTAGTTTTGTTTCAGTTTATAATAATACGGTTCAGTGTGACAGGGAGCTCAGGGTTATGAGTGACAGTTGTTAAAGAGTCGCTGGTATCCTGTGATTCAGAAAAGTCCACAAGTACTGTTGGTGTCGAGTCCCACTTATGACACCAAATGGTTTTCGTAATGGGCATAGACGTGGGCACCAGGTTTGGAATTATTCTCGCTCTTCAGTTGAATCCTCCTCTTTCTTTGCTCACTTTGGTTCATGAAGGCGCCCTCTCTTATCCACAGTACACTTGACACGTCCTCATGGCTGTTGAACTCACTCACTTTTTTGCTCGTTTTTATTTTTGTCTCTTTTTGAAGCCTTGCAGGCCCAAATAGCTGATCTGTGTGCAGCTGGAGGAAAAACCGTACTGTATGTGGTGTGTCTAAGAACAGTGTAAAAATGAAAGGGGTCTTTGGACGGTAAAGTAAGGTTCAACAAAGGCTCCACTCCATTTGTTTTAATGTGTTTTCTATACTACTGGACTGATTTATGTTGAAATCCTAAATTAAGTCCAGGTTGGGTTCCTGTAAGTACTTTGAGATCAATTTTACTGTGAATCCTTTTCCACTGGCTGGGTCCAGATCATGTCCTCATAAATGTGGTGTAGTTATTAACCTCCAGCCCCGGGGCCTTGTTAATGAAGCTAATTCTCTGATGTGGGCATAATCTAGAGGTAGAATGAAACATTTATACTGACTTCACTATTCATCTGTCTGCTGATGCTCTATCAGACCTCTCTGGTCCTCACAGCCTAAAGGCCTCGCTGACACTTTTCTCATTTCCTCCTCCGCATCCTCTGTGTGCTATTCATCTCTACTCTTATCTGCTCTGTTATTTTTTTTCCCCCTCTCTTGCCATCCATGTTTTTACTGCTTTTTTCCTCATTTGAATCTATCTCCTCAACATCTGCCCCCACCTTTTCATTGCTGCACTCCTCTCTGCCATTATGAGGTTTACAATCTGTTGCATGCTTGGATCTCAATCGCAGCTTCAAACATGCTTTTAGATGGATCAAAGTAGATATCAAGCATTACACACCCGTTTAAGCAGGGCGCACACACATACAGGCATCGCATGCATATCCACATTCACAATGAACCTGTTGTGAATGATTGGCTTCAAAGACTAATACAGATGCTGGTTCTTGTGTTATCTCAAATTTCTCCTGCACATGCACGCAAACCCGCCCGCTGAAATGACACAGATGGGTATGCGCAGCTAACATGCGTCAAAATGTGTGAAAGTGTGAGTGAAATACAGGAACAAACCGATGTGCTTTTCTGTGTAAGAGAACACAAAATTGGGTGTTCAGCTGAGTGTGTGATTGCCTGTGTAATGAATGCTTGTTATTCTCAGATCTGCTGGTTAAGTAGGATGTCTGGGAGGGTCGAACACTTCAAAAGCTCTTTCATGCCTGCTTTGGTGCAGGTCGCATCGACCTCTGGATCTGCGGATCGATTGAGCAGCCTTGATTTAACTCATTTGGGGGAGCAAGAACTCCCTAATTGAACTTGGGAAAGCACTCTCACACATAGGTTTAAGGATGGGAGGAATTGGACAGGCTCAAGGAACAAGCTCTGTACCAATAGGAATAGTGTTCTAATCAGCAAAATACATTTTTTTTTCCATTTGTCTGTAATAATTTTCATTCATTTTTTAAAATTATTTCTTTATTATTTAGTCTTTTATAAAGTGAAATACACTATTTCTGTTTTTAAATGAAAAGAATAAAAGTGTGCCTTAGCTCCATAAAGCTGTATGAATGCTATTTTTTGTCCCTTAAGGGCAAATACACAGTTCAAACATTAACACCGTGCTTAAATGTTACACTGTACCACAAAATTACTCTGTTCAAAAATATCTCATCTAAAAGTTCTGGATCCTATGATCCAGGCCGTGATGGATGCAGAGAACCTGCACACAGACATGCAAACACACAAGCATGTAAGCGTACACAGAGATAAGTGAAGTGGACAGAGAGTCGGGAAAAATAATGTAACAACCGTCACAAGAGACACAGAATAAAATCTCTCCCTTTTTTTAAAGCACTCTAAGGACATCTCTGTGAAGACAGCATTATTCTTTGAAGGATTAATACTAATTAATGCAATGATTGGCAGAATAATTCCTTTTTGGTTTGGTTTTGGGCCTTGGTTTCTTCATTTTTGGTTTCGGCCAAGAATTTTCATTTCATTGCACCCCTAATTCATGCCCATCCACACACACTACTGACCAACAGTTAGAGTAATTCAGTGTTCGGTGTCTTGATCAAGGACCCTTCTGCATGTGACTGCAGGAGCTGGGATGAAACTCTCAACCTCCTGATTGAGACTCGGCCACAGCCGCCCCAAGAGCAATGTTTTCGAAGCAAAACAACACCTGGGCCATGCTTTTCCATTTCATGACATTTAAACCAAGCTCTCTCCTCCTCTGACACTCTTAGATTCCATTATGTATTCTCCCACCATTGTCTAATTCTCTTACTCCCCCTCTTTCACTCTGTTTCTTTTCTTCCTTATATCCTTGAAGAAACAGAGGCCTGAGGGGTATCCAATGGCTGATCATACTGTGGATAAAGTGGATCCCCTTCAAAAAAAAAGTGCTCACAGGAAGAACTTTAACAAGCAAAAAAAAAAAAAAAAATCAGCATTATTTTAACTTTAAATTGTAAAATTAAAGATAAGAGACTGTTTCATCCCATCTCACTGATTGTGCTTACGAGTGAAGTGTAGGGCATAATGTGTGCAGTCAGCTAGCTAGTGAGGTTGGGTGACTCTTTGAACAGCTGGCTGCTGCAGCAGGAAAAAGTGATGCAAGAAAACCTCAAGACTGAAGGAGAAAACTTAACATTTATTAATGTTGTTATGGAGTTCAAGTATTAAGTTGCACAGATTTCATACACTGTTCATTGAAAATTTCCCTGCACAACTAACAGAAATTGAACACCGCCTGGCTTAACCTCTCAAAATGAACAACTTTTTCTATTTTTCAAAGGTATTTTATCAGAAACTGGGTTGTGAATGTGACTGCTGATCCCTGAGCACTAGCTGTTGATGTGCTGAAGGACACTTTGCGGCTGTCTGCTGCAGAAATCCTGCTTACTACTCTCAAATCTTAAAGGTTGAGAGCTTTTTCTGAAACAGCTCTCAAACAACCTTAATGTGCACTTGCATTGCAACACATGCTTTGATATTGTGAAAATAAAGCACAGGGTTTCTAAACGGTGGCTTTTTGAGTATCCTTCTGAAGCAAGTGACTTTGAACTGACTTTTATAAAAATGTCATAAAAAGTATGTAATGAATATTATATAAAAACACAACACAATATATTGTAGTGTAATAAACTGGTTTTTTATCAAGTATAATGTTCAGCAGTTAGCATGGAGATCAGACGACTTGAAGATGCTGACGGAGGTTGAGGAGAAAGGCTGAACTGAATAACTGAATCTTAATGGCTGATTTTTGCCCTTTTCTCCATGTTTCCCTCACTTTCATCTGCAGGTGTTTTCCATAAAAACCTGTCCAATGTGCTCTGTTTCATCCTCCCTTTCAGAGTGATTCTAAATGAGTTTAGAAAGTGTCATTAAATGGTGTGGTCGCCCGCCCAGTTGCAACTTTTTCAAATTTTGTGAAATAACTGAAAGCACAAAAGTGAGCACAACACTGATGTTTCCACTGCCAACTTACCACTTAAAGTGAACGAGTGAGACACGGGATGCTTGGTGGATGTTGCGGCGTTCACTGTGGCATTCGCTGCAACAGCGTTGGGGTAGCTGAAGCTGGCTCGTAACCTGAATGTTAGCTCTCAACTCGGAGCAAAGAAGTGTCTGAAAGACAGCCCGTATTTTAAAAAACTTGTTTGTTGGGTCACTTGTAAGTCGAGTTAATTCTGTATTGATATCAAAGTAAAGATCCCCATGTTGGCCCAGTCATCTAACAGCTTTTTGTGTTCTCTCAGTTGGAGAAAGTTCATTGATTTTTCTGTTTTCTCTCACCGTTCCCCTCTTCTCTGTTAGATTGGTCCACATATTGTTGCAGGAGCCCATTTGTCAATTACTGCATTTACCCTTTTTGTAGTTTCTTATCCTGAACTCAACCTAAACACCACATCATAAATCAACCTTATAGGAACCAACTGCTGTTGCAGGAACCATTTTATCGATTTGAGTGTTTTGATTTAGGAGTTTCATCTGTTAACACGGAGGAATTTTTAAAGATGTACTGCATCAGATCAGAAGGAGGAACTATACATGTTTTGGCTTTGTTTTTGGGGAGCTGTCAGGTCGTGCATCTTTTTGTGCAGTTCACGATGTTCTGTAAGCTCTTTGAATAAGGAAAGCCAATGCTGTCTTTGTTTCTCGTTCACAGCTACACACACATGAGGAAAACAACTGCAGCCCTCCACGGTATCAGATGTTGAACCTAGCCTAAAGGTAATGTAGCTCCTCTTCTTGACATTGTGGAGAGCATTACTTGTTCATATTACCTTTTATACCCACAGCCTGTCATTAGAATAAAACCGACAAACTTGCAGTTGCAGGCCCACACAATGTGTTAACCTTGTTATTACCTCTGTGAACTGCTTTGGTCCTTTGGATTGCTCTGCCTTAAGGCTTTCGATCACAGGCGGCGGCGAATGCTGAAATAGAAATGACAGAGGCAGAAAGTTGATTTGAATCAGATTTACTCTAAAATCCTTTGTATTCATGCTGTGTGTTTGTATTGACCGCGTCACCCTCCCCGTTGAAACGGCGTCCCAATTAAATGCAGGAAAATATCCTTGGTTTAAGGAGAGATTAGACTGTTTCACTTGTTTCACTTAAGATTCTGAGATTTCTTTTGCCACCGTCTCGCTTTCTGTCTCTCCTTGTCACACACACAAAATAAAAATAAACACACACATACAATCACCCACTCCTCTCATACACATAATAATAACATTTAAGACTTTTCTATCTTATTAACCACCATGGCAACAGCATCGGACCAACATTACACTCTCCTTTTACTTGCTTTTTATTCACCCCTCCCTTTGTGTGTGTGTTGCACACACATCACACTCACACACCAAGAGATTATATTTCCTTTCTCCCCCACAATACAACCATCCAGATTTGTACTGAATTGGATATTATTGGAAGTGACATACTGCTGATGCACACTCACATTCCGTCCCTGCAGGATGTGCCGCTGGATTCTGCGTGATTATCCGTGTGATGGGTATTTTTGTGTCTTTATGTGCGTGCAGAAATAACGGCTACAGAGACTGTGGGTGAAACCAAATGAGTGAGTGTCTTCTTGCGGCTGTGGCAGGTGTGTAACCTCTTCAGGGCAGAATAGCACTGTTAAAAGGGTAGAGCTGTGTTTGTGTGTGTGTGTTTGTGCGTGTGTGTGTTTGTGTGTGCACCATCATTAGGTAAAATGGATCGGTGATGTATGATATATTAGTGCAGGAGTGAACCATGTGTATGTATGTGTGCACTCTTGTGTGTTTTAACTGTTAAGCAGGTGAGAAGAGTTCAAGATGTCTCTAAGCGTGAGCAGATGGGAACTTTATTGTTATTGGAGCGTGCACTACATGATTCATTTATGTTTTTTGAGTGAGTTTGAGTGTGTGTGTGAGTATGTGTGTGTGTGTGTGTGTGTGTGTATGGGTATTCATGCAGCTTATTGTGAATGTGCTATAGTCACCCTGAGGAGGTTATATAAACACAAATTTATACCAGCCAAAGCACAAAACAGTAAGAAATGTGACGATGTGCTCCACGCTACATAATTATTTAATGAGTCTATTTTTTCTTGCTTTCACCTGTAAAAAACAAACAACAGCTGTTTGTGCATCCAGACTTTTAATCAGACAAAAGGAAAAATAAGTTTCGTTCATGACATCCATCTCTCTTTTTTAAAAATTTTGTTTGTTTTTTGTTTATTGTTTTTGAAAAGCCAGGTTTAAAAACTCTTAAATGGAGATTAGATTTTAATCAGGACATGCAACAAAATGTACTTTAATCCACAGTTAAGTTTCAGCCGCAGGTCTTGGGTGACTCACACATGAAATACTTCTCTACTGGCTTTTGTCGCCTGCTGACAGTAGTCTGATTAGCTTCATTGTTGGTGGTAACTTGGTGGAAATATATCGGTGATATTTTAATTTCATTTGACACAAAGTGCAAATTACTTTTGGCTTGTTAAACTGAATTGAACAGTTCTTTTAGGGGCCAATCCTTCATGCATTTTCCATCATGGCCACAGAAGGAATCAGGAAGACACAGCAATGGCTTGACTGCGGTGTGCCAAAAGGGAAAAACTAGCATCTTAATTAACATCATTACTTCTTAATGTTGGTACTTAATTGTATCCAGAATAACACTGACAGCTCTGAGTTTGTGGCAAGTCTTAACGCTGGTGTCTTTGGTAAACAGTTCATTGTTACTGATAGAATTTCAGATGGGAGTCCAAACTTGTTTTTCTCATTTAATGAAAAAAAAATACATTAATTAGATTTTCTTTGAACCTCTCTTTCAACAATCTAAAGTTTTACCATATGGAATATAGAACTTAGGTGCTGTTCATTAGACTTACACCTCGTCAAGATAAAACCAGTAACTACTGGTTGAATTTGGTTTGGGTTAATTGGAAAGTTAGTATCAATGGACAGTAGCTCTGTCTGCAGGATCTTGTCTTGGGAACAAAGACTGTATAATAAATGGACATGGTCTCTATGACATCAGCCGTCTGTTTCTGTAACAGTTCTGAAGCAAATCATCAACTGGGGGCTTTGAGCCTCCATGCTAACAGCTGTAGGGCATCTGCCTGTCAATCAGCTAAGCTGTGCCTCTGATTGGGCAAACTCGGCATTTCAATATCTTCTAAACTGCTGTTTTAGAACTCCCCCCCCCCCCAATTTTTTTTTCTTGATGTGATTGTATTTTTCAGTAGCCAGCCTCAAGCAGACAACACTTCCTCATTGCCTTGTATTTTTAGACCGGAGGTTTCCACTTGCTTAGGGACCAGTTTCAAGTCCCAATGTACAGAGGTTGGGACTAGATGCCTGTTCACTTTCTGTTCACTGCCAGGGTGCCCTTGAGCAAGGCGATGAACCCCACTGGCTTGAGGCACTTGTTTCTGTCGCTCTGACTCCACACAATCAGTGCTGTATCCTGTTTTGGACTTTGTTTGTAGCAGAGTGAATCTCTGCTTACATTGCATTAGTATGCCTCCTTCTCCTCTTCATGCCAGTCATCAACAATTATCAGTCCAGCCTGCAGTGAACAGCAGCAAGTGCCATGACCCTCTGTCTTCTATAATGTGCTATGCATGCAAACTGGTTCATTATTTCGGTCACCTGCTGTGGAGGAGAATGAAGCCCAAAAAATGTAAAGAACAAGAAAATGATTTGGGTACTAAAGCTCCACATATTCACTTCATTTTGACCATAAAGCCGTCTTCTCTATATAGAAGTTAGATTTATATGGTTATTTTCATACATTTTAAAGTGGAGTGTTAGCTACTTTCTTTCCAAGCGTTGCAAATTCAATGTGGAATAAAATATTTAACGAAACACAGTCAGTTGTTCTGTTCTCAAATCTGCACTTGAAGTAGATTTTTCATCTTATCACCTAACACTTCAGATACGAATCAGAGGCTGACTTGCATTTTTCCAGCACCTGATTCAGTTTCTTTCATAGGAAATATTTCTCACCTGTTTTAGACGTTTGAAATTTGCTTCAAATGAAAAAGTTGACTAACTTTGTTTTTTGTGTCACTGGAGTTGTTTTTGTTTTAAAAGTTTTAAGATTTGTTGGCAGCAGGGACAGCAGATAGCAAGTGAAGGGAGGGATGGGGAATGAAATAATATAACCAAGATTTCCTCTTGGTTTCCAAACAAGATTTTATGACTCTTAAATCTCAGACCTTATGCTAACTAGTCTAATCAATTATTTAACTTTTCATCTCCTTCATGGCCATATTTGGAGTCAGTCTATTGGGTCAGTCAGTTTTTCTATTCCAGTAGTTCAGACAGAGTGTGAGTGAGTATAAGAGTTACTAAAAAGGTAGCTTTGAGTTCTCTCTCCCCTCGGAGCTCTGGATATTTGTCGTTGACTTTTGATTTTTGGATGAAACTCTAGAGAGCCTTCTTTAGCTCATGTCCTCTGGTTTAAAATAGGCTGAAATACTCTCCCGCTGCAGCAAACTGAAAAACATTAAATCAAAGTTGTCCTGAAGGTGCTGGGTGGGTTGGATATTGCTCACAGCGAGGATGGGGATTTGAGACTCGAACAAAATCAATAACAACCCAAGAGAGGTGGTGTTGTGGTGGAATATCAATCATGGTTTCCAACTTGTGTGACTCACAAGCTTGAATAAGCACCTAAATGTGACAAGAAAACTAAACATTACTAGAAAAACTGAGACTTGGACATTAAAATCTGGTGGTAAAGTTTATTTATTTATTTATTTATAAATAAATAAATATATAAATAAATAAAACTCTCACATTAAACATCTTTTGGTGACTCATGTCCATTTCTGGCCCAGTTGGTTTTTGATGCATATCCCTTTTCTTTGCCTTTTTTTACAGGCACTCTGTGTTTCATGGTTCTGATATTTATACCAGTGCTTCTGATAGAAAAACAGAAAGTGGAATTTTGAAGTAACAAGAAACTCCGTCTGCGAACTGACACTCTAATTTATATGCTGAGGACAGGATCAACCGAGCAGTTCCTTGAGGCTTTAAAACAGTAACCTAAAAAAAGAGTACTTCTGTGTGGTGATGTTGGTTGGAGTTGACATTTCCAATATGGCAGCCTCTTATGGTGTAAAAAATGTAGCTGTGAAAGTGCCCTGTTGGATGTCCCTGTGATAAATAAAACCTTATAAAGTGCCCTCACTGGTGCCCTTCCATTTCTGCGGAAATACCTGAAAACTTGCTGTCATAGCGACATATCTAGCAGTTGACACATTAAAAAATGTCCTCTGGAGGCCTTTCTACTGGATAAAATCCAGAATGTGCTGTCTTGAAGTTCTTCCAAGAGGTTTAAAAATAACAAAGTGCACTCTGGTTGCCCTTCCTTGTGTATTTAATAGTGAAAAATACCCTCTGTTTGCCTGGCCAGCAGATTTAAGGCAAAAAAATGCTCTCTGGATACATTCTCTGTCTTTAAAATGCAACAAGAGACCTTTTCTTTTCCCATTTCTTCTGAGCTGATGCTAATGCTAGTTCCAGGCTAGTACCTGACTAAACTGGTGCTTAAAAAGCGCCAACTCATTGCTGGGCCAGAATGAAGCACTGAGGAGACCCAGTGCTTTCCGGCAATGTGGTCGTCCAAAGAGATTCAAGGGGTTGTTTTTCAATTTATTGACCACCAGATGATGACCTTCTCGAGCACTGTGTGTTACTGGAGCCTCGAGTAATGAAACATGTTTTGATAAAAGTGTAGATGCTTCAACAAAGCCTTGATCAACCATCACTAAAGACAGGAAACCTGAAGCAGTTGGGGTTTTCGGCTCTGGATCTTTATGTCATCCCTTGCATGCATAAATTGAACTCCTCCATTGTTGCTTTGCAGGCTTCAGTATGGTGCAAGCGCTATTGGGTAAAAGGCTACGTATGCAGTGAAGTACTGACATTTTATGGTGACACAATGATGTGGCTCCAACTTGGCACCTAGAAAAAAAAACAAACAAACAGGTTCTTAGGAAGAACATATAAGAACCAACTTGATACATAATGAGCACCAATGCCTTCTCAGATACCTTAATGTATAAACCACGATAACGTGCACCACTGGTAACTTTACCATACGTTTAGAATCATGTATGAGCTGTGAGTAATATTTAATACCCTCGAAAGTCTTAAGTTCAAAAATCTTTTGGGGAGGACGCTAGTTGGCTGCTTTTTTTTCCCCACAGTCCTTTGATGGGTTACAACTTGTCCAAGTTTTGGGCGCAGGCTTGGCCCACTGGTTCTGCACCCATGTAGCAGGTGGCCTGGGTTTGCTTTCAGCCTGAGGCCCCTTTCCCTCATGCCAGTCCCTCACTCTCTTTCCCAGTTTCCTGCTCTGACAACTGTACAAAGCTCTTCAAATAAAAGTGAAAAATCCCAAAATATCACCTAAAATAAATAAATAAAATGCCCAGTTGTCCCTCATGGCATACACCAGGTGCACCTCTGATTCAACAACCATCTTTTTAACATTTCTTCAAAATCAGTGTCTCTTCAAAGTCAATCTGACTGGTTTTCTTTAGTTCCTCATTCCCATAGTCTTTTTTATGATTTTCAAAACAAACTCATCTATTATTAAAGACTGAACAAAGCAGCTTCATGCAAAAAAAGAAAAACCTGTTTCATTAGAGAGACGAACAAAACCTGTCTACTAAGAGTTGCCAGTACTCTCCTTATTCATTATGTTGTGCTCTGTCCCTTTTGTTACTGACTGTCAGTCAACCAAACAATAAAGAGCTGACTGGTACATTTTCAGAGCCAGGCGATGTTAAAATGATAGCACGATCCAATCAAACAGGGTTAATTGACCACTGCTTTTAAGTCTCACGCTGTTATCAGATTCGTCTTCAATCTAAGTCTACAGAATCAGACTCAGTGTCAGAAAGAAGCAAGTGGAGGCTCCTGCTGTGATGTGAAGCGTTTGTCTCTGCCATCTTGCTTCTGACTGTGACAGTGGTTGCCAGTGTGGTGCCGAAGGCAAAATCACCAACATCCAGTCTCATTAAACAAACCTCTGACCGAGCAACGTCTTGGATTCTGTTTGTACGGGGCTTGATTTCTCACAAGAACATACACATTTGTATCCCCCAAAAAGAAATAAAGTGAAAGAGTTACTGAACACTTCAAATCAGATTAACAAGGGAATGAAACAGCAGACGACATGCAAGCCTGTGGTATTAGAAACTGAGTGAGTTTCTTTCAGGCAGCACAGTCTGCTGGTCTTGTCAAAGCAGAAACATCAACATCAGATGTCTTGAAGTCAGTTCTGTCATCTGCTGACCCACTTAGCTGCTGATATTGAGCTCCTGTGGGTACAAGAGTCCAAATGGGAGGAGGGGTTGCTGAATGATATAAGCTCTTGTTTGTATTGATGTTTGTGTTTGCCCACTGTCAGAACTATCAGGATCACTTTTAAATAAGATTTAACTGCTGCAATTTATTCTATGCTGTTATCGAAGTTTCAGAAAATTTGCTTTTTTGCTTTCTTGCCGAGTTTGTGTGGCGTGCCGATGCCAATCACAAAGGAGACAAATTGCTGGATGTCTTCCATTATTGCTCATTGTTTATTGTGTCCTGTTTTTCTTCTTCATTGGATTTATTAGTGGGTTACACTGTGACGATATCACGTAGCTGATGCAGCTATTGACATCTGGCTTACATGCCGCCTGCCAAGAAGGGCATGGTTAGCGGTGGAAACGCAAACAGGATCAGGCTTTGCCAATCCAACCCTTACCAAACTGTGCTGATCCATACTTGCTTGTGAAAATGGGACTATAGAGACTTAATAGGAGGAGGTGAGGTTTAACTAACAGCCTGGGTGTAGATCTGTGAGAATGAATATGTGTTGAAATGCATCACTCTTTTACCCCGTTTCCCACTCCATTGATGATCCTCTCCCTGTTCATGTTGGGCTGTAAAACTTCAACTTGTTAAATCCTGGTCTGGCTTCTCTCATTATGTCGGTTTGTTGTTGTGGTCACGTTAAATCCACTTTTTTTTTAAGGTAGTTTCCATGCACGACTTCCTGTCCCTCTTGATCTGCCCTATGGTGAATGGAGGTGTCGCAGCTCTGACATCCATCAAATTAGGATGTAAGTCGACACATCAACTTGAATGGAAACCTATCTGATCTAGTGCCGTGATGAAACGGAGCTGGACTGGTGATGTATCTGGTTAAACAAGAGCAAACTGCACAGTGCTTCAAAACTTGGTAGGTCTCCAGTGTTGTAATAAAATTAGCATAATATGCTGTACCAATCAGACTTTGAGACAGAGCAGATGGTCGAAGCAATTAGTGTGCGACTTTTGATCCTGTTAGCAGCAGGAATCTATTATTGCTTAAATGCCCCAAAGTTTTGTCAAAAAACCGTCACATGTCAGTGCCCTGCCACATTGAAACTCTAAGAACAGGAGAAATGAGCATTTTCTTTCACATTTTCTTTGAGGGTAATTTTATTAAATGGAGTCGCACCATTGACTAGTTATTTCCAGCACACTTTGAGTATATTAATAGAACATTCACAGATCCGTTTGTCTTTGCCTGCGTGCCAAATGAATAAATTGTGTAAGGTTTCAGAATATTCATATCAAGCCAAATGTAAGTCCTCAACTAAAAAGCACACACAGGAGGTCAGCCAGGTCCTGGCAAAGTCAAAATCCCAGCTGTGAACAGTGTCTAAAGACAGATATGAGTCATCCCTCTGGCAGAATAAAACATCTTTGAAAAAATGTGATGCCCACCCATGCAGTCTGTTCTGGTGTTTGTGCACACACGGTTATTGACTCTGTGTTCGCGTGTCTGTTGGCAATGCACATCGGCCAAATCAGCAGTCACCTGCAACAGTGAGTCACTCACTCACCCTCGACTCAGTACGGTGCCATTTAGACGAGACTGCAGCACACTCAGAGGTGTGAAAGTGTGTGCGTGCACTCATTTCACATTTTGGTCTGCTTTTTCCCCCTTTTTTTTCCCTCTGTGCCTGGGTTGCATAAGCTTTGTGTCTCTGTGTTGAGAGCATGACAGTACTTTGCATGCAAAATCTGTGTGTGTTTGTGAGTGTGTGTTTGTGTAGCCTGTGTGCTGATGTGTGTCTATATTTAATAGTAAGCTCGGTGTTTCTGTTTGACCTTTGGAAATCCCTCTGTTCATCACACACTGCTGCTTCACTATAGATTCACACACAGATCATTCCTGCGCGTGAATGTCTATGTGTGCGCTTACTATACTGGTGTGTGTGTGTGCTAACACCCAGAGAGAGAATCAGAGAAAGGTAGGGGGAGAAGGAATGAAATGACATAAATGTTTAATTTCAGAGCTGGAGTTGTGCAATTTTGATATATTTCATGCATAATTTATATCAGTCATGAAATGAATAAAGAGAAGAGTCAAAGGGACAGATGTTAAAGTAGTGAGAGTCGCAGGAATGTCTGACCAGCTGGACAGCTCACATCCAAAGGTCAGAGGTCATGTAGACACTCAAAGATTTAATTAAATAACCTTTTAACTGCTGTATTATACTCATTGAATGTGTGTGGTGGTGTTATTACAGGCAGGCCCAAACCTTGTGCATATGGATCCGAGCTCCAATCGTTATCAGAATCCTAATGCTGTTTCTCCAATGGGATCAATAATGAATACATGAGTAGGGAATTGAAATGCATTCCCTTTAGGGGTGAGAGGTCAGTCAGGTTCTAACCAGTTTCTGGGGGCAAAATATTTCAAATGTCTTTTCATTAGCTGCTAACCACAACAATATCCATGAGGCTGGATCTTTAGTCTGTCTGTCTCTGATGAACTGGTCCCGTCTTAGTGTCTCTGCTGTCCTGAGGTTTGTTCACCGACACTCTCAGTGATTCCTCCTTAAGCAGTTTCTTTGTTAATTATTTTTTCACTTTTTTTTTTTTTTTTTTTCTCTGATATGACTTTTAGTTGTGGAGGTGGTGACTGACTGGAGGATTGTGTCCAAGCTGTTGACTCTGATGGACATTTTTTTCCTTGTTGACATTTACTACATTATTCTATTTATATATTTTCTGGACTTTTTTTGCATTATATACTTTCTTGTATTGCTGCTGTGAATGAATTTTCTGTTAAGAATTAATAAAAAATACATTCTATTCTATTCTATTCTATTCTATTCTATTCTATTCTATTCTATTCTACCCAGCCCTACATCCAGCCATTAGTGACGAAAAAGGATAGTTTGTACTAATGAAAAAGAAAAAAAAAATGGATTAGCAGTATTCATGAGCTAGGTTAACGCAGAGAGCATTAAATTTAGTGGCAGTAGATCCCGTCATTACAAGTGTTAACGACAGGATTACCGCACCTGTTCAGCTGTTTTAAAAGGATGGCAGGCGACGTGCTTATGCCTTACCGTCCAAGACAAAATATGCAAAGACAACAAGTATTTTAAGGCTCAAATAAATCCTTTGGGAAAGTATGATGATGTGGGGCTATACTGCAAATTTAGATTTAGGAAACAACATTTTTCAGGTAATAGTTGAGATAAGGAAGGCATTAGGAGTCTCAAACTGGCAATGCTCACTGCCATCGGTTTTATTTAGCTTTTCGCTTTTATGTGTCTGAATCCTTCCAAGATGTGGTGAAATGTTGGAGCTCATCAAACAGCTGCTTGTCGAGTTATTCATGGAGTTACTGTTGCGGCGCTGTCCTTTTATTTTTGAGGTCTTCTGCTGCTACTCTGAAACACCACACGCATTTACCCTGTTCAAGATCTTGAGCCAAACGTTCTCTTTGTTTATCTTTGACCAGCTGATAACAGTTGTTTGCTGTTTTATATTCTACTAATAAAAAGACTATTTCTTCCACTGAAAACTTTCATGATCTTCTCTCAGTGACACCGTTACTGCTCGCTTTGTTTGTCGCTGTTTATGCATAGTAGGCGTGTGCAATTCAAATTTAATGGATGGGGGTTTTCCAGGAGGTTCCCCTGGCATACAACGTTCTGCACCTGCCTCGCTTTCATACGCTCAAACAGGCTTTTCCATAATGGTTTGTTAAGACTAATCATCCTGTTTGTGTAATGACTGGACATGCATACATGCCCTGGTAGATCTCTTCTCGCTGTCTGTCTTGTCACTAAACGAGATGCTTCCATTAAAATACACATATGAGCGAATGGTTTCTTTGCTCCTAAAGAAACTTATTCCAGTGGCATGATTTGAAGTTCTCTAGACCTGCCTGCTATCTCATCTGTTGTCATCCAAAGATGCTTACGTGTGCAGATGGTTTTGTTTTAGAGCTTCGGTTAGTGTACAAATCAATTGAGGCACAAAAGAAGAAATCTAGGTGAGAGAAAACGTGATGTTTCCGAGATAGATCTGAAAAGTGAGCGGTTGAAATTGAAAGCTTGTGGAGTTGCAAGGCAAAACTGTCATCAAGGGAGGAGACGGATGAAAGAAAACACATGGCCGGTGGAGGTAGGTGAGGGATGGAAGGCTGGGTGGTGAAAAGGAACTGATAAAAGAGGCACAGAGATGTAGGATTATAAAGCAAGAGGGTGATAAAGAGAGGGGAGGCTGCCACATTACAGCAGAATTTGATGGACTGCAGACCGGTGTGGCTGCCTGGTGAAGGAAATCAAGATGAAAGATTGAGGTGAACAGGTGACATAATAGAAGAGTTTCACTTGGGAAATTTGTAAATATTCTGAAATGTTTTATCAAAAATTCATGATGGTGGTGCCTTTAAAGATCTTGTGCTGTGGGCATCATGCACAGTGAATGATGGGAGTCTGGCCTCAATAGTCCATGCATAATTATGCCAAAATATACATATCCTTACTATATTTAAGTTCCTCCTTGTAAATAACCAATTAACTCCCATAAAATCCTGTGAAAAGTTTCCGACTTTAGAATTTTGCAACCCTAATTATGTGCACAGAATCCTCCCTGGCATCCAGTGTTTGAGTTCAAAGCAGTGTTGGTGATCAGATTTAGATACACTTTTTGTTATTGTTGTTAAAATGATCTTTATGTCCCGATGGCAATCAATGCATGATGTAGTAAAATAGAGCGAAAAATAACTGCTGTCGACTGCAGGAGTAAACTTGAGCAAACACCAACCAATCCTAGAGTTTGGGATCCTATTTATTAAACCAATCATATCCTGCGTGTACATTTTGCCAGCATGCACTACCTCTGATTCAATGGGCATGACCAAGAGGGGGTTCAAGTACGCTGGAGAGTGGCAGAAAAACTACCTATACCCCGATATGTTTTGGAGGAGCTCCAAGTGTGGGACGGTGGGGGTTAAAACGAGTCCTGAGGAGATGCTACATTCAAATTCATGCTAGTTTTCCATGGCTACCAACCCTGCCTTTAAGTATCGTGCAGGCAGGCCCCACAGTAATGCATAAATATGTAGCGTTCAAGACGGTGCGAAATATTAAAAAATAAATAACAACTTAATTTTTTAATTTCTAAGAGATGGAACAACCACATGTGAAATGGATCCAATTCCATCCCATTATCTGTACCTTTCCAAATTTATATTCAGATTCAGGCTCATTGCTTGTGGGTAGTTTGCATTAGAAACAAAACACATCAGAAAAGAGAAGAAAATAAACACAGACATGTTTTTTTTTTAATAATTGCACATGATGTACCATTTATGGATTCACTTCATTGATTTAAACCCCGAACATGATGTGAAGTCTTCATGACTTTTATGTTCTTGGCAAGTAAAGCAGATTTTTTTTTATTGCCCTCGATAAGTAATGACCTTGCTGCTCTGCTTACCAGCTGCATGTAAAAATCAGAGACATTCCGTCTCATCTGGTGAGACAATTCAGATGGACTGACAACAGGGGCTGGACTGAAGGCTTCTAAAATTTGACACAGAGTGATGGGACATAAAGAGGACGGTTTCTCCCAGTTTAACTACAGAGTGCATGTGCAATGGTGGTCATGGATGAATAGTGCAGGAAGCTTAGAGAACCTCAAATGAATACACCTAACAGGTGTGACATACTTACAGCCACAGGAACACACACCACACTTCACATGAGCCAGTCCAGTAAATGCTGTCGTCTCCAGTGTGCAGTCATGCCTGTAAATGACCTGTGATGTTGGCTTTCGTTGCTGTACTGTGGAATTTAATTGAGGAAAATGTGAAGTTCGTTGTATATTAGACTTCATGCAACATTTAGCTGCAATAAAGTTATTCGAGCATAGACGACCAGGACTAAGAGGAGAGGAACCAATGAGAAGTTTGAATCCTGGGACGTGCTGAGGTGTTTGGGAAAAGACTTGCACACACATACACACACACACTTTGCCCTGCTTCAGCAGCCACCATCACACTGTCCTTGAAGAGGACACTTATGTCCCCCCATTCAGTCCTTACTGAGGCCGACATGCAGAACTGTGAGCATAACGCTGAATGAAAATATGTAACCGTGCTTCATCAACCCTTTAAAGACGAAGGTCAAAGTACTAATCGATGACTTTTTATATGGATGTCCATTTTGTTACTTTGTGCTGAAGTCTATGTGGTTTCGAGTTATTTCCTCATTAACAACAAACTGTAATCAGGATTTAAACATAAAGGGAAAAAATACTCTATTGTTAACCTGTCATTTCTAAAGATTATCTGACTCCAATATTAACCATCATGTTTGTATTTCCGTAACGCCCTTTAAAAGATTTTGAACAGATTATTATAGACAGAAATTAATACAGAAGCTTTGATATGAACTACAAAAGCAGACAAAGTCCATCTATTTGAATCTGTAAATATTAATATACTGGATGGATGTAAGACAAGCTAATCTACAATGCAGACATTGTACCATTTTCCACAGCACCATGACGAGTGGTGCGTTTGACTTTTCAACCTGTAGTCTATTTATCAGCTAATTGGCCCAATTTAAATATATTGACATTTTTATGTGAGGTGAGCTATGCAGTCAGCAGCTAAATGTGAGCTACCGGTTTCCTCTGATTCCTCACTGAGGGCCTTTTTTCCCCCTTAAGTACTGTTGGTCCCACTTGTGACAGTAAGTTGTCTTGGTTTATGGGTGGAAAGTTGGAATCTTTACTGCTAATTTACTGGTAAACACAGGTGATTTTACCTGCTGTTCTTTGGTCAACTGAGTCTCATTCTTTCTGGAGAAATTCAGACTCATAAAGGTGTCCTCTTGTGTCCATAGTAAACAGTTATTTAGTTTAGTTTAATTTAGTTTTAGATTACTTTGGTTGCATTTTTATCTCTTTGAAGCTCACAGACACAAACAACTGGACACTGCTGTGCAGCTGCAGAGACACTCGTTGTTGTGTCCATGAGTGGTGTAAAATAAAGGCTTGGCTGGCTTCTCCCATGGGCTAAACTCTTACTTTTGACAAGTACCTTGTTCAACCACATTCACCTTCACAAATAAAACTCCCTCTCTATATATCCCTCTCCCTCTCTTATATACAAAAAAGGATCTAATTTAAATTTCACTTTAAAGAAACTCTTTTGGTGTCCAAGTGGCCATCACTAAAACCGCAGGTTAGGTCATGCTTGATCGTGTGCAGTATGGAAAAAGGTTGCTCATTTTGGCTTACAGGGAAACATCTGTCTTGGTTGGCAGGTAACAGAGCTGGTTTCTATGCATTTTGATCCTCTCACAAACAGTTGGTAGCTCTTTACAGGGACTAAGCAAACAAAAAAGGGTTGAGGTTTTAGTACTTGTGTGTTTGTTTCCAAGAATGTATTTAAGCTGTCACGGCTTATTTATTAGTCTCTTGAGGTGGTAAGTTGTTGAACCCTTTCTTTGCTCGTTTTTATTTCAGCACCAAACAGCATGGGCACATACATTAAGAGAATGTTTGTGGGTGCTTTATTTTTCAACTTTGGTGGTTTGACGTCGTATCGAGTTAGGCTGGTTTCTCTCTTTGGAAGTTGTCAGCTTGCAGTAATGTACTGTGATGTATTATCTCTGAACCCTTATGGTAATTGGATTGTTACAACCTTTGCAGTTATCACGAGCAGCAAGACTGCGAAAAACAGGCGATGACACTAAACCTTGAAGAGAAATCAAAGGAAAGAGCGTCACAGTCATTCTCGTGCTGGTTAATTAACAGACGATTCATCGCAGGAAGTGCAGTGCAGGGACACAACAACAGCACGGCCTTCCCAGTCACCACAGCCACGCACTTGGATGTTTACTCTCCCCCAAAGGCCTGCATTTAATATTTCAGAGCTGGTAATTTAATGCAGTGCTTGGATGAGAGCTTGGGACACATATATTTTACTACGAGGCAAAGGCGAGGCGACACAGCGGAGATTTGTTGAGGAGCTGTGTTAGAGAAGGACATCTGCATCTTAACTGATTTCTGGCTGGATATTTTTAAATTTATGTGCAAAAAAATAAATGATTCATGCATTATGCATGTGTAAAAGTGTGTGTGGGGTGTTTTTGATATCTGATGTAAGAGCTAATTTCAGTGTTTCTTTTGGGTTTCCGTGCAAATGGGATGTGCAGATGAGAGCTTGTTTTCTGAGTGCTGTTGTGTTAGAGGTAGTGTTTAAGTAAACTATTGTGCCTTTGAGGTGTGTGTGTGTGTTTTTCTGGGCTTTGGTTTAAGTGTGTATGTGTGTATGAAAGGTATCCTGCAGCTAAGCCAGATGGCAGTGTCAAGTACAGACTACTGAAATCAACTGCTCTGACATCACCGCCCCATAGACGCACCCTGTTGTGCATGTGCATAATTGTGTGTGTGTGTGTGTGTGTGTGTGTGTGTGTGTGTGTGTGTGTGTGTTACGACCAATCATGAGGTCAGGGTGACTCACAGACTCTCTGCACCTGTTAGTCAAAGTCTCTCTCCAACTTTCTTTCTATTCTTTTCTCTTTGTCTGCATCAGAGCTGGTTTCACCCATGGCTGAACACACTCATTGAGCGTGCTCAGCATAATGAAAAAACACACTCACACACACACGCACACACACTCAGACACATGCGGGCAGCAGCAGTAATTAACAGCGAACTGCGAGAAGCCATTATCATTACAGGAACGAGGTGGGATCCAACGCTCCCACCTACATAATGGACAATTAGTCTCTGCGTCATCACGCGTCCAACAGGAAACTCTTTTCAGGAATGGAAACAAAACTGATGAGGTCTTAACTGACAATTCAGTATTTTTAGCAGACTATATTTCAATCTTTTCTCTGACAAATAACCATTGTCATTGGGTGTTATTGCTATCTGGGGCTCAGAGTAGGGGTCACTCTGGTTTCTCCTTTCTTTGAAAGCTTAGAGCATTTTCTAAGAAACTGAAGATGGTTTGATTGGACTCTAAAACTATTGAAATGTATCTTTTTCTAAGTAGAATAAAAGTTTTGTCAGAAAAAAAGGCCAGATGTTCTCATCCTTTTGCTGCCAGTATATCAAGTGCTTGGAAGGACTCCACAAAGATAACTTCAAGATGTAACATCACAGAAAGAGTAAACAAGTTCCCTGAACAGTCAGAAAAAAGCATGATGCTATAATCAGGTGTGTTTGATGTTCCCCAACTCAGTTTAGGTAGTTAGCGCGCCAACAGCTGATCATTAATGCTGGCTGTAAAGGGCAAAATATGGCAGATTGGACTGCTATGGATTTTTTAAGTCATTTTATGGGAAATGTAAACATCCAGGTGTCAAAATCTATAAAGTAAAGGTACTATTTCAGTCTCTTTGGTTGGCTAGCAATGTCACGGCACAAGAAAGAGAAGGACTCAGATGCAGCACAAGATGTCGTGATGCAAAATCTTAGTCTTTATTTAGAAAAGTGTCATAACCAGGAGGCAAGAGAACAGGCAAAGGTACCAGATGACAGATGACGTCCATTTTTTACCCAGTCACCAGTTAGCACAGTCACAATTATCTCCTAAGCACCAGTTGCTCTGTAACAGTCAAAACTTGATGGACGTTGACTCTGTTGTATAGTATCTTTTCTGACAACTGACCATGGAACAACTGGACATTTTTATGCTTCTTACAGTTTTAATTTAGTGTTTGAAGAACAATAACGCGTTTCCACCGCCAAATGCGTGCTTTTTGATGACGTAGGTTGTAATGAGGTCGATAGTTTCACATTCAAAAGTCAACATCAGTAACTGCAGAGCATCCTTTGATGTTAATTTTTGTTTCTTGTTTATTCAAGCTCATTCATATTCTTTAACACTGGCAATGACAAATGTGAACCAAGATTTTACTCACACTCAGGTTGTACTGTAAAGTACTTTAAAGGTTACTTGAGGCGATCCAGGTTTACTTCCTACCTGATTTACTTTGGGGTTTTTTTTTGGCCACAGAATTGATTCCATACAGTATAAATGGGTAATCTTGGATCGAATGCATTTTGAAATTAAACCTCCTCAGCTTGCCTGCTCGCCAGAGATGAATGCATTAGAGGCAGACAAATTGGGTGAAATTGCCCCCCCAACCCCCCACCACCACCACTCAGTCTGGACTGATGGAGCCGCTACAAAGCTGTGACGGCCAAACAGCCCTGTCTGAAATTGATCCCTGCCTTCTGAAGAGTCTTGAGTTTCTGCTTGAACTAAACATCCAAATGACATACACAGTGTTGTTATTCATGGAACAGTTCAAGTATAATGTGGTATTGCGTGCTGTATACACTGTTATATAGATGATTGGAGGGTTTTAAGGATTTCATGCAGGATATAGCATGTTACCAGAGGCTTATACATGAATCAAGACTGTGCGTGTGTGCGTGCGTGCGCCTGTCTTTGCCATTGTGTGTGTATAGGATTTTTATTCCTCCTCAAGGTTAAAATGGAAATCCACACCGTTCATATGAGTCAGGCTGTATATCTCTTTGTGGTTGTGAATTCTCCTCTTTTTTCAGAGCCATCCCATCCCAATTCTTTCTCCTTCATTCTTTTCTGAGATCCATCGTAAATAAAAACTTTTGTATCCCAATCTCCTCACTTCTTCCTCACTTCCATGTCTCCTCTCTCCTCTGCACTTCTCCTTTCCTTTTTGCCGTCTCGTCCTCTATTGATTGCGGTTCTTCTTAATTAACAGAATTTATTTCCAACAAGCCAAACACTGATTATCTTGTTCCAGTCATAGATACACCCTCCTACGATGCTGCATCTCGACTTCCAAACACCAGGTCAGAATAATCAGACTCTACTCAGACCACAGTGCCTCTTCATTGCACCACTTCTGATTTGTGCTACAGCACAGCGAGAGCTGTTGCCCCAAGAGATTTTGCACCAAACGACTGGAAAATTAGAAGGCTTTGCTGCCAACTTTTCGAGCACACAAAGCGTATCAAGGGATAAGCTGAGGGTTCTTGAGCATATGGGGCTTATGTTTCAGAAATGTCTTACAAAGGGTGGTTTCCTAGAGGAGACCAGATACATTCATGTGTGTGTGCCTGTGTGAATGTGGTGGTCACAACAGTGCTGTTTCTCTAGCAGTGAAGCACTCAGCTGCTTCAAGCTTCATCACATCAAAGAAGAGAATCTCTTCATCTCTTAAGTTTTTGCTCCCTACATGACTTTCGTTCAACATTTACACTTTGGCAAAATGAGATGAAACATCAAAGGAAAGAATCCAATTCTTATTCAGTCTGTATACGCATGCACTGAAAAGAAAACAGATATTTATTGACAGCTTAGGCTCTTTAAATGGAAAACACATTACCATGTAATAGTTACTCATTCATGCATTACTCTCTGGCCTCTGACCCTGCTGCCTGCTCACCCTTCCTCACCTACATGTAAATGACGCAAAACCCTGACAGAGTGATTAACTGCCTCTCTTTTGAAGTTACCTTATCTCCAGACAGCAAACACTCTTCAACCATATTTTCAAGTATATATACCCGTCCCCTTTTTATTTAGGCTCAGAGCTTAGATAAGCTAAGTTAAGGTGTTTTCTTATGATGATTTACTCCTGTTATTCTAGTTTGGTCAAAACTGGCAAAATCATTTACCTTGCCAGTGTAACACTTGTGCCAGCAGACATGTTTATTTCCTGCAGAAACGTCAAAGAGAGGACTGAGTATCAATGCATTGTTGGAAGTTACCATCAAAAGCCATCCATGCACATTTGCTTTGAGAAACATGTTAGGAGAATAGTGCTTTATTTCATTTATAATGTAATATGATTGATTGTAATATGAAGTGTGCTCATCAGTATTTGATGTTTTAATGAATGTACTCTCAATGCACTTCAATCAGTGTCTTAAATTCCACCATCTCCATTCTGTTGTGTTGGAGCGCTCTGGAACTGAGTCACGAGACTCCTAGTTTTGCTGGATGTTGTAGCTTGACGCGTTGAATTGCACCGCTGAAACATCCGGTTGATTTTTAGAATAAAACTCTCTCTGGCGAGATTATGTTTTCTTGAATACAGCAAACATGTCTCGATGAGTGGAGCCAGGCCTGAAAACGCAGCTCTAGGCTTTTGATGACTGAGCGAGGACTGAGGTGGTTTAGACTTGGATCTGGTGGAAGTCCAGCATTAGTCCAAATCAGTATTTCCAATATGGCTGCCATGATTTCTTAGCTTAAAATGCTTCTTTGAAACCAATGAGGGGGGGCTACATCTGCAATAAGTTCATGATTTATGCAGTCTACACTCATTGGAGTCATTTGTTTTAAGCCTATGTTAGCAGCAGTTAGCAAGGTTCGCTCCCTCTTGTTTCATGGTGGCGCGCCAACCTTTCTGTCACGATTAAAAATCAAATATTGAAGATAATATTCAGACATTTTCACCACTGTAACACAGATTAACAATATCACAGTAAACTGCTGCTAAAATATTTCCTCTTATTCTTAGATCTTGGCATTTTAGCTTGTGGCCTCAGAAGGTTCTTGTTCTTAAATGTGTCTAAGAATTAAGCTCCCCTCAAAAAAACACTCATAGACCACTGAGCTAAATAGCCCCAGAACAACAGCCCAGATAGCCAACTGATGTAATATAAACTGGCATCATATGTGCACTGGCGCTAATGTTAGCTTCAGTGGTGTCCACAACGCTTACTTCGACTGCTTCTCCTGGCCAGTGTCACAGGTTTTCTCTTCCTCATTTGATTTTCTTTTTACTGTCCCCGTCTTAAGCCACTGATACATGATGATTTTGCCTGTAGGCCCATTAATGGGGAGTTCAAGGAAACTTTTGTAAGTCCAGGTGAATATGTCTTTTTGTTACTACAAGAGTTGCTTGATTTTTGACCCTACAATGGAACCTGGATGCTATGGCACCCGCTGGTTTGTAATGCCTCAAGAAACTAAGGGACTGTTTAGTTTACCAATAAAAACTGAGTGCTTATGAGCTGCTGAGTTTATTCTTTAGTTTTACAGAAACATATTTGTCTTTTGACCCTTAATTGGAATCAATGGAGGGGGACAGTGGAGAGGAGCTTGCAACTAATTTAAATAAAAGTAAATTCAATGCTGTGAATTTCACACCTTAAGGTATAAATGAATCTTAAGGACATCTGGGTGAATCTTTAAAGCCTCTTCTATAATTCTCCAAGGGATGCAAAGCAGTATTTGGAGTCTCATTTAAGTCTTGCAACCTTCTCTAATCAATGCTCATATAAGTTACAGACTAATCCTTTACTGAGCTTCCCAAATAGTCGATAAAGACAGAGCACCGAGTTTAAGACTTGAGCTGTGGTGATAAGGGAGAGGAGACTGCAGAGGAGAGGTGCTGGACATTATTTAAAGGATGAACAATAGAGCATGAATACACGGAGAGTAAATTCATGTGACAGTGAGACGTCTCTAGAAATAGTGCCATGTCCCCGATCTTTCACGCTGCTGTCTTGTTTCATTCGTGTGTGTGTGTGGGTTTGTAGGTGTGTGACCTTGTGGTAACGAGGTCCATTCAGCAGTTGATTGCCAGGCCGCTCTGACGTTGCTGCTGGTAATGCTGGGAATTGATTCGCTGCCAAGCTCCTGAAATTTCACCTCCCAATCTAAATCGCTCATCCTCTCACTTTTTTTGACTCCTTTTCCTTTCCGCTCCTTTCATCTCTCTCCCTCTCCCTCCCTCTCCCTCTCTCTCTACGTCAGTGTCTTCCTGGCCTTGCTGTCCTTTTTCCATCTGGATTTAAAGGACTCATCTGTTGCTAAGCCTGTGCTACAGTGAGTGTATAGTGTGTATTTGTGTAAATGTGTGTTACCTTGCTAATTGTATCTGTTAAAAGTCTTGCCAACCTCATTGCTTCAGTATGCCAGTCATTAAAACACTGATAGTGAAGGTCTATCCACTGTCATTTGCAATCATTGTAAGCGTCTATAACTGTGGAGAGGAACGTGTGTGTGTGTGTGTGTGTGTGTCTGGTGAGAGCATGACTATTCTTTTTCTAATAATGACAGCAGAGCTTCATTCCAACTTTGTCCCATTGTATGCATCCGCGTGTGTTTGTGAAGGAGCATTTCATTGTACATGCAACAGTAAAATGTTGAAGCCCCCCTCGCCTCCCACTCTGATAGCCGACAGTTCCTATACTACCCCTCTCACACACCCACGCTCACTCTCACACATAATTAAAGTTTTCTTTTCCCCTCACTGATATAATGAAGTGTTGGTATTGCCGCGTTTGAGCATAATGTGAGCACAGTTGCATGCTGTACACTATGGTGTGGGTTTAAGAGTTGAGCAAAGTCTGAAAAATGCCTCATCTCAAATGAAATGTGGAACAACCTCCAAAATTTCACAACAGAACCATCACATTTAACAAGAAAATACAGAAACTGTTATCTGTTAAACAGGAGGGATCTTTGTAACCAAAATTGCAATGGCTGTGATTTTCAAACTGGGGAACCCAACGTTATGACAGTGGGGGCACATGGTGCCCAGTACGTAGTTTTGGTAGACCACGTTTAAGATGTTCGTCCATCGTCTCCCTTCACTGTGGCGCCTGACTTGGTTTCGTGCACAGCATGCTTCGTTTGTGTATCAGTGCTACTTGCGCAAAAAAGAGTTTAACATTAACCAGAGAAGACTTGAACTGTGCCGTAGTTTCTGTAAGTAACAGCAGTAAATCTCTGTGATTCAAATGCCAAAACTTTATTAACATCACTGTTGTTCTTGCACGAACGTGTAAATGTAGTTTATGCTGCTATCTCTGTCAGAGCAGCTAACAGCTTACTGTCACTCACAGACAGATCAAATAATAAGAATAAGGATTAAATCTATCAGACTCTTGTTTACTGAGTGAGTGAGACTCAGCCCCTCCCTCTGCAGAATGACACACTGACAGCAGGAGAGGAAGCTCTGAACATATTCATGTTATACACGTGAAGATGTTTATTTATCATTTATTTTATTGTTATTCTTTTAAATAAATAAATTAAAGTAAGTCCTGAAAGATGGGTAGTGATGGGCCGGAGGAGTGACAATCAGATTAATTTATTAGAATTGTAGAATTAGTGGCTTAAAGTAAAACTAATCTTAAAATACTTTGCATTTCCTGTCAGACCGAGCTACCTCAAAAAGAGACAATTTCTTTAGTTTCTCAGTAAGTTGGTCACAGTTAATTAAACGCTGGCAGAGAAAATGTTCCTGTGAAGACACAATTTGAATAAATCTGCTAAAAACTTATTATTCAGCTCATTTTTGAATATTCATAAAAGTTGCTTTTCCCTAAATTTTCAGAAAGTTTGATACATGAAGAAAAAAATTAAGGGCAGCATTTCAAACAACTTAGGTTTCTGCATGTTTACAAGCAAAGACTGCATCAAAATAAAACATTAAACAAAGCACATAAAAACAAAATGAATTTGCTTTAAAATAATACTTGTCATTTCTTTTAATCCATGTAATTACAACTCCTAAATAGACAGCCAGTGAAACACTCGCTGAGCCAGTTAAAGGCACGGTACACCTGTGAGCCCACGATCAGATACCACCACCACCTCATTCTTTAATTCTGAAAAAGCTCTTAACACACATTTTTGTACAGAAATGCTTCACATTTTACATAACTCCAGTGTGTGCAAGGCCCATTGCTCACCATGTTATTTTAATCTCCATTTAACAGTCTAATTTATGAAGAAACCATCTTATCTAATTGATTTAGTTAATGTCATCTCTATATAATCTACTGACATTACTCTGGGTTCTCCCATCTGGCTGACACACACATACACACTCACACTAAGTGCATCACCCACACGTTTCATAGTCATAATGATAATTATAATAACTTTCCTATCCCATTAATCACTGTGGTAACAACACAGCGGAACTGGGCATGTTCAGTATCATCTCCACGCTCTCTATTTCCCTGAAAGTCCTGTCTTCCATTTGAATATAGAGCTGTTTGGACGTGTGCTCCAATTTTTTTTAGATTTAGTCAGAAATCAAGTTGTTTATCTAAAAAGTTGCTGACTAGTTTGCTGTCACGTTCTGATGCCAGACTTTTTATTTGGAAAATTATAATCCACAATTATTGACATGGATTGGCCAGCCGTGATTGGTCAGTTCTTAGTTGTAGTCATTTAGAGTCCTTTGCCGTTCCTTTGTTTTCTTACTATTTGTGGTTGTTTTTTCATCCCTTTGTTGCATCTCTTTGTGATGCTTTAGTCAGTATGTTTACGTGCACAGTGAGCCACAGTTAAAGTGGTTTTAGGTGATCCATCTGGGCTTTTGCCCATGTGTGTGCACGCCTGAAGAAGAATTGATTTATTGTCAAAAGTGTGTCAGCTTCCATGTCAGCAGGTGGAAATATGCCTCATTTCAGCCTGTGACCTGTGAACCTCCTTCTAGGTGGTCAATAATGCGAACAAGTTTTTTTTTTAAACTTTATAACTATTCTTTATGGTTGAAATGATGGCTTTGCATTGTTTGCTTTGTTTCTTTCTTGAGGTTTTGTTTACTGCCAGGCTCCCTTCTACACATGATGCTGTTTGGATTTGGTGTCAGTGCATCATCTCAATATGTTAGCTTGGCTTCAAGAAACTTAGTGTGATATCATTCAGTCACTAACATGTTTATAAATATCATACATTTATGATCTATTGGCATGAAAAACAGCATATGAGATGAGTGTCTCTTTGAAACCAGTTTAGATCTTTCAGTTTCTTAACTCCTCTCATCTCTAATTTGTATTTATTTAGAGTCCCTTTAAAACTGGTTTCCAGGTTTTTTTTATTCATTCATTCATCTTCAGTACCGCTTATCCTGTTCAGGGTCATAGGTGACTGGAGCCTATCCCAGCTGTCTTAGAGCAAGGTACACCCTGGACTGGTCTCCAATCAATCACAGCGCTAAGGGACAGGTCAGCGTTATCTCTTCTTAGCTCACACCACAGTACCAGCACGTCTTCCTTGCCTCCTTCTCCTCAGCTCATGGGGAACATCTGGCCTAGCACCAGTTAGCATTGACATGCTACAGGCTGCTAATAGATGATCAGTGTAAACAATGCAACCATGGTTATATGTAGGATCCCGGACACACACAGGAACAAAAATAATAAAAATATCACTGCAAATGTAACAAGTTTGGTGTTAATGGCCAATAGATGAAACATAAAAATTAATGACAAGCTTAAAATGAAAAGATAAAAAAGGGACATGGCAGAGGGAGCTACCACAGTGAGCGGCCACTTGAGCAGCGCTTAGCAACAAGAAAAAAGAAAAATAAAATCCTCTTTTTCAGTGATATTTTCAGGGAAGCCCTCTGGGAGGTCTACCTCACGCTTGGGGCCTCTAAGCCTGTGCCTGCCAGGCCTGTTCAGTAATCCAACCATGTCAGACAAAGAGTGGAAAAATAGATTGACAGGAGGATGAGCAATAAAGAAAAAAAAAACCCTGTCAAATAAATATGGAAACTGCGCAGGGAATAAGAAAATGGAAGCTTAAAGGAAGTGATGGCCCTGTAGTGTTTCCACGGTGACTAATGGGATAAAAAAAAAAAGCTATTAGCACTGTAAGGCATGAGTAGGTGACCCAGCGAGAAAGACAAAGATAAGAGTGCATGTTTAAAGCACAGGGGCTACTTGTGCAGGGAGAGAGTGGAACCACGTTTGTAAGTGTGTGTTGCGTAAAGAATAGAAAGTGTGTGTGCACTTACAGGTACAGTGTGTGATTACTCCATAAGTCTGGGGCATGAGAGATCAGAAGGGATTAATGGAGCTTCCAATTATGGTTGTTGGTTTTTCTTCCCCCATCCCTCTGTCTTTCCCTTCCTGCATCCGTTACTCCTTCACAATGACACACGTTAGCAAACAGCCTCTGCCTCTTTATCTCTCTGTCTCTGCCTGCTAAGCTCTAGTGACAAGGGGATTTTCTTTAGCCTTTTTTATTAAGATCGCTGTTATTTGTCACACAAGAGAAGGGGCAAAAGAGGGGGTGGGACCGAGGGACGCAGAGAGGACTGAAAAAGGCGAAACGATGGAGGAACAGTAAAGGAAAGAGGTTGAAGGGACGTGATACTGAGATAACAGATGAGGCTGATGTTTTAGAAGTCAGAGGAGCAAACAGGGAGAACGGGCAAAGTTGGAAGGACAGAGAAGCAGAAGGAGGTAAAAGAGACGAAAAAGAGCAAGTGAAAAAAGCAGGGGAGCGATGCTTGAGGATGATGGGAAAGAAAAGGAAAAGGAAAAGGAAGCAAAGAAACTTGCATCATCGCTCTGAAACACGCCTGAGGGATGAGGAGGATGTTTGTGATGATAAACTCTTCACCCTCACTGGCTCTGCCACACACGCACTCACACACACACACATGCGCACACACACGGTCTCATTTACTTCATGTTTGCCAGCCTTTGTCCCAAGATGTAAATTGAGTCCTTGGTAATGTTCAGTTTGTGGCAAAGACGAATCCCCACATGAATACATCAGGCATTAATTATCACTGCATCAAGGTTAGCACTCAACTGAAAGTTTGTCCTGTTTCCAACGCAGAGCAGATCAGAACTTTATTCATCTGATTTATTTATCATCTGCAACCAGGGCAACCATGTTTTCTTCTGTGAAGGAGCTGTTAAAAGACAGTCAAATTTACTGCTCATATTGATACGACGATATAAAAAGGGACTAAAGATGGATCAGGAGATAGTTCAAACCTGTTTCACAGTGGGGTACTGGATTGGTCCAGTAGTGGTTCATGTACAGAGGTTAGAGGCACACAGGCTGGGTTTGATTCTGGCTCCAAAAAGACCAAAAAAATAAACATTAACACAAAATAGAAACAAGCTACTAAGTCATGTCAGCAGTTTTTAAGTTCTTACAACCTCAGCAATTTTACTCACCATGATAAACGTATTAATCCCTATAAGTCACTACCATGTCTAACTTTGTTTTTCCTGATCTTTTTGTATTGGCAGTAGTGTGTTTGAAGTTTCCAGTAGCTAACTTTAACGGTGACCTGATTTGAAACTGATTGACAGCGATGGAACTACAAGCACCTCTTGGACATCCCAAATTTCATTTTCCACTAGTAGTGTTATAGAGCAGTTTTTTTTATGAATGGGTCTTCTGTTGAATTTTTGATAAAAAAAGGTGAAGCGTCCACATTGCAGGGACGTAGTCAGGATTTCACTCTTGGGTGGACCAAACAAACTTTGTGTCAGCCTGAAATTACAAAAGTTAGATCACTATAAAAATGATTAAAAACGACTGACTGATGCACTACTGTTGGTATGTGGATTTGAACGCTTTTTGCTCCTTTAATACGTGATTGCATTTTTATTACATTTTTGTGCATTAGATGAATCCACACACTATCATAGAGTGTAAGAGTGGTGACATTAACCACCGTTAAAACAAGGACAAAAAAATCTAGTCTTTCTCTAGTCAATAAAAAAAATATAATATAATAGATGTAATTTAGAGTTGAGGTGGACCTTTGGCATATTCACAGACAGCTACAGTGTACCTGCCTGTAAGTCAAGTCAGCCGTGCCCTTACATGGGCAACTTGTTAAACAAGGAGTCTGACAAAAATCAATCAGTGTGCTTTGTACTCAGAAAACCATCAAAAATCTAAACCAGTTTTGAAAAATAGGCCTGAAAAATGTTTATTTTTTAAGCTTTTATGGCTGGGTGTTTTTGTGGTTTCTGGTATTTCTGCGCAGAAGATTCTTGATGAACTAGTTTTTAACACTTCCACATCGGCTTCATATTTTAAGTCTGGAGTTTTTCACTTGGGAGTAACTGAATGCAGACAGTAACAGGTTGATGCAATTTATTCTGACTTACATTTTAGTAAGGGGGGGGATGAACCATCAGCAGTACTCAGGCACAGGGGCGGTTGGAAGGTTAGGATGCTGATGGGCTATTCATAACCAAAGATACCAGGTGTGTGTACAGGTGGAAAACAAAAGCAGATAACAGAGGGCGTTTGGACGAGTGCCGGAGAACGGCAGGGGGCCTTAGGAAGTGGGAAAGTGACTCTCTTAGAGGAACAGGGACACAGATTGTGATGTGTATGCATGAACATTTCTTGCAAATATTTGTAAACAGTGCTTCTCTCAGTTTCTGTCTTCTGAAGTGTTATGGTCCGCTAGAATTAATTACACCTCACTTACCTACTCGTCTATGTTGCATTTCTTCTCTCTCTTTCTCTTTCTCTCTCTCACACACACATACAGATGTCTGCTTGCTCACAACTCCAGTCACTCTTTATGAGACATGTATTCAAAGAAACCAGTTTATTTTCTTTTATTTTATTCAACCACTTTCCTCTCAGATTTTCACCTCACACCCCTCATTGAACGGCATCCTCAAACTTACACACAAACACTCTTATCACACAAAGCTAGCCTTATCGTATCACGCATCATTTTTTCCCCCTCACAACCCATTAAAACCTTTTAAACTCCATTTGGCTGATGTCCTCGCCCACACAAACATTCACATGCAAACACATCGTGCCGACGAGCGGATGGTAACAAAAGAGGGAGAACCTTTTCTAAAAGTTTGGCTTCAGGCCGACAGATTCACACTAAAGAAGATCACATAGAGAGTAAGATTTCCCTGAAGAATTCAATCACAAAAGGAATTAGACATAAAGGAAAACAGAGAGAGAGAGAGGAGAGGATGTATTGCTTCAGGCAGGATGAAATTAACCCACATTGACTCGGTGGCCTGTGGTGAAATTTGTATGCTACAAATGCCAGACTCTTCTGGAGGCAAGGAACAGCAGGACTCCTCTCCTCTCCTCTCCTCTCTAGTCTGGAATATCACAATACCTTCGTCTTTCACTGAAAAAATCTGAATGTGTGTTTGAATTAGAGGAAGCTTCAGATGCTGGAAGAAAAAGAGGTAGAAATGAGTGAGAAGATGTTCAGTTGAGACCAGAAGCAGGAGGATTATGCACAAGCTCTCTTTTTTTTCTCTCTCCCGGTCTTAACCTACGTGACCTTGGCGAGAGGCCTGATCCGATTTTCTGCACATCATATGACTAAAGCTGACATCTATACATGACATGCTTTGTGTGTGTGTGAAAGAGTGTGGCCTGTGCATGCATGAGCTACATTAACCACCATCAGAATGCATCGTTTCAGGTCTCTCTGTACGAGTTTGTGGATTTTGAGAGTGTATACGTCTTCTGTATGGTTATTATTGAGTGTTAGTTTTGCTCGCAGTGTTAAATGTGTGAGGGCGTGAGTGTGCAGTGTTCCTCAGAGTGATTGATGAGCCAGTGGTAAATCAATATTAAGCACAGCCCAGCCACAAAAAAGCACGAGTACTGACCACACACAGACATCTACAAACAATCTCACAAACAAATCCAAGCTCAAATGTTTAATGAAATAATTCCAGGAAAGTAAACCCCCTTTTTATAATTTTACGCACATTGTTTATCTTCAGGCTATGCACACCTCGTGTTGGATTTTGTCAGCAGTAACATTCACAGTCCTCTTCAGACCTTCACACTCGCCCAAGCTTCATAAACTCAGAGCCTGGTGATGCGTGTGCAGCATTCTGCTGCAACTTTTAACGCTATTTGGAGAAGATGGCCAGGCTGCATCCCTCATGTCTTTCTTTTTGTTCCACTGGGTTGCATTCACCATCTCCTTCAATCTGCACTCTGCTGCAGAGCATAGCCAGCACTTCGCAGCACTCTTCTAACATGGTTGGACAGCTGTATCCACAGCCCAGTGGGGCGCGCTTGCTGTCGCCCTTAAATCTGCCTAATTACGCATCTCATCAGCCTTTCAGTCGCTCGATAGCTGTAATCCCACCGCCACACACATTTCGTGAGCCGCCTCGTTTTCTCCACCTCTTGCTTTATCTGTGTGCATCTCCTCCCTGCCTTGCTCGGGTTTGGGGTTTTATCTCAGTGCTCTCATTTCTTTTTCTCACCACCTTTCTTCTTCCCTCCCCCCTCCATCCCTCTCTGTCTCCTTCTCTCTCCCTGTTGCATCATCATCCTCCTCTCTTCATCTCTCCTCTAATCTTGTCCTCACCAAGTAACCCAGCTCTCCGAGCTCTGTGTACTGAAAGCAGCCAGCTCCACGGCTTTCCAAGCCCAGAACAACTGCTCCCCTCTGGGTTACCACCCTGCCTCATTGCCTCTCCTCTTAACTCCCAACACCAACCCCCTCTACCATTTCTGCTACCCCAGAAACCCCCCACCTCCAGCCCCCAGCCTGGAGCATCCACAGCAGCAACCAAGGATCAGTCACGCATGCACATTCACCCACACACACACACATACACACACCATAAAATAACCATGTGTACGCTCACACCCAGCCAATACTTCCCCAAAGGTGGAGACAGCCGCTCATATACACTCAATCAGGCACACAGATACTCAGACACACACACACACACACACACACACACACACAAACAAACACACACGCTACAGATATGACCAAGATCAGTCATGCTGGCTTCATTTTCATTCTTCTTACAGAGGAAAGATAAAAAAAAAACTGTTTGCAAGGAGAAAAGATAAATGAAAGGAAGATAAAAAACAAGCCAAAGGATGTGGTCATGGGGGGATTTTAGATGAAGAGACAAACCAGAAGATGGAGAGAAGGGGGCAAGGAAGACAAAATACATATTTCAGAGAGAAACAAGAAAAAAAATGAAGTGAAATCAAATCACAGAGGATTGTGAAGAGCAATCTCGCACAAGAGAGTGGTTACATTTGTAAATTAAAAGTCCTCACGAAAGCTTTAAATGTGCTCTCTCCCTTTTCACCAACATTTAATCTTCAAAAAAGCAAACTTGTGTCCAAGTGCAAGTAATTAAAACCCATTAGTGCGCTGTCGCCCACAAGACAGGAACCCAGCTTGCCAATCGCTGATTTTAACGAAACGATGGACGACATGTCTCCACTTCCTCCCACTGAACAGTGAAGACGCCAGAACGCCCCATGACTGGTGATGACAACTGATGCACATTTGGAGCTGGAGTCTCAGCGGTTGATCTGAAAGCTGTAAAACTGACATCATGCCACTTTTGGAAACAAAAACACACAAGTAACCTGCTGGTAAAATGGTACAGATTGAAATTGTTACTGACTACAGCATGAAAGCTTTTTATGCTAGAGTTTGAAGCAAAGACGCCTGGCTGTGGGACGTTCAATTACTCTGTTGGAAGTGTTTGTTATTGTTTCTATTCTTGCTGGGTTCAAATTTATCAGAGCTGCCAGTCATGACCATGAACTGTAAACAGAATGGACTGCATGGCTCTGTCTTTCACCATTGTACCGTTTCGACTCCCAGACATATCTTACTATCCCGGAAAGAGCTACGCATCATGAAACGTGACGTAAAACCCAGTTTTAACGTCTGATAATGAACAAAAAAGGCACTTTTCAGAAAAAAGAGGACTTGAACACAATGCAGCCTAATAATATCGTCAAATCACCACAGCCTACTGATGTGAGAAACATTTCTACGAGGTGTAATACTTTTATAAACTTTGACCACAGCTCCATTCAAATGAATGGGGGAGGCAGAGTTTTTAACCTATACAGCAGCCGGTCACCAGGGGGAGCAGTTTTTATGGAAGCCTCACTTCAAGTCGAGCAAGATGACGTCTGTTTTATTTACAGTCTACAGCGATGACTTTAGACCTAAATTTTTTGCACCAATCTTCAGGTACCATTTGGACTGAAATCAGTATTTTATAAAGTAAGTCTAACGACAGAATTCATGATGTATATGTTGATTAGTAGGATCGACTCATGTCCTTTTTTTGTTATCAAGGTGGAGGTATCTCTCCAGTTAGCTGGAGGAGCTTGCAATCTTTGGCTTCACTTTTGGGGAGCTGGCAAGTCATACATACATCTTTTAACAATATGTTGGTGATTCCACTGAACCGGTGGATGTTTTAAATCATGATTGAAGACTTAACTCTCCTCTTTGGCCATCTGTTCTAGATGATTCTTGATATTACTTGTTTATTTCATATCAACATGTTTTGGTTTTTGTACCTTTTATAGGTCTTAGTCAGTATTGATTGTTTCTGAATAAGTTATGAAAAATGAAGTAGTCTTGACTTGATTTAGTGTGATGTAACTCAAAAAAAAAACTACAAGAAGATGAATGGTACGCAGGAGCACAGATCTGGAATTGGACTTTTTGTGTTTTGCAAAAACGATAGAAAAACTGTAAATAAATCTGTTCCCTAAGGCTTGTGAGAGGCAGTTTAGAGGGATGAGATTATAACGACAGATTGATAAAGGGGAAGAGTTTAGTTCGGGAATATGTTAAAAAATAGCTGTAAATATATTGTTTTATTTTAAAGTTAAGTATATTCAAAGTACATGTATATGATTCTCAACAGCCCAACAAAACCAAGAAGGTGGGGATTAAAAATGAGCTAGCAATAAAATTCTGTTTCCCTTGGGAGTTTATCAGTGCAAGTCCAGCCGCTATTGTTCTGTGGTTATGTAACAAGTCTTTAGCCGGAGGGCACAGAGATATTACACAAACTGTACTGCCATGTTTTTTTTGGCTTACACTCTCCTTGGGCTTGTTCCAGCAGTCACAGGTGATTTGCACAGACTACAAAGATATGATCTCACTTCACAGCTGGATATCAGGTCGTTTTGAAAAGGCACTGTATGAAGGGACAGGTGGATGGAGAGAAAGAGAGGACAGAAAGAATGAACCCATTAAAGTATGGGTGCCTGCTGAGTCCACAAAGATGTGACGAATCAAATGTGGTTTAACCCTGAGACAATGCTCACCCTGTGCATGTGTGTGTGTGCATGTGTGACATGTTCATGCGTGTGTGGTGATTCATGGCCAAATGAGGCAGGGCAGTGGAGCACAGCTGATGAGGTATGAATCAACAACTGTGGTCGGAGCTCCTACTGCTTTCAATAAGCAAATAGCTTGTGTCTGTGTGATGTGCTCCACGGTGGGTGTGAATATGCGCTTTGTCTGCCCTCAGCTCATCCTGCACATATACCTGACATCTGGCAAATTCAGTTTACACACACACACACACGTTGTTGTTCTGCTTTATTAAGCTGCTGCTACAGCAGTTGGTCTGGACTCTGTACTGTTGTTGAAGGAAAAAAAAGGATTCATAAGTATCGCACTCCCCTGGGCTGTGAAATTTAATCCTTCTGGTTAAATCTGTGATACACTCGCTGGTGCAGTCACAGCAAAAATCAATCAAACTTTGAAGAGCAGCAGGTGCATCTGCTTCACATGCTGCCAAACTAATCATCAGTCTAAGTGGCTTTTTACACTGAAATATTTAGTTAATGCAAAATTATACTGCCAGCTACAGGCCTGGAATAAGTACTTTTTTTTGAGAACAAAGGAAAGATTTTCTGTTCAATACTTCTTGCTGAAGTATGGCGACAAGCACCAAATGTTGCATTAGTAGACTCAGTTTCAGCTTTGGAGAATGACAGAACATGCGGGGAGCACGTCTTGCTTGTCACTGCAATTTAAATCAGAGTGGCTGGCTCCTGGGAGTGTGAGAGGGGAAAAAACTTCTGATAAACAGGATGAAAGATTTCAAAATAAATAAAAAATGACTCCGTGTAGATAGTTTGTAGATAATGTAAATTACTTATACAGCTTTAAAATGTGCCACAGTTTTATTTTCACCTCTCATCTCCTCTCTTCTCTCATTAAATCCCTTTTCTTGATTTCATTTTCTTTTCGTTTTAAATTTCTTTTTACTCTTTCATGCTTTTAGTATTTTTGCCCACATTACTTTCTCAACTTTTCGCCAGACTGTAGACATCTTCTTTTCTCTAGTAACTTCTCTTTTCATCTCTTTTCTTTTATATAATCTTTTCTTTGTCCTTCTCTTCTTTTGTCTCCTTCCTTCTTCTCTTCTCTTCTCTTCTCTTCTCTTCTCATTCCTCTTCTCTTCTCTTCTCTTCTCTTCTCTTCTCTTCTCTTCTCTTCTCTTCTCTTCTCATTTTTCTTCTCTACTCTTCTCATTTCTCTTCTCTTCTCTTCTCTTCTCTTCTCTTCTCTTCTCTTCTCTTCTCTTCTCTTCTCTTCTCTTCTCTTCTCTTCTCATTCTTCTTCTCTACTCTTCTCTTCTCTTCTCTTCTCATCTCATTTTTCTTCTCTACTCTTCTCATTTCTCTTCTCTTCTCTTCTCTTCTCTTCTCTTCTCTTCTCTTCTCTTCTCTTCTCTTCTTTCTTCTCTACTCTTCTCATTCCTCTTCTCTTCTCTTCTTTTCTCTTCTCTTCTCTCCTCCTTTTGTTCCTTTTTCCTCATCCCTCTTATTATCTTCCTCCCGCACTTGTTTACAAATCAAAAAGTAAACAGGAAATGTTACCTTGTTTACATGCATCATCCAACCATGAAATTTACTCTTGTCATACACAAACATGTTTCTACACATCCATGTGTGCACATGAGCTTTTGAACACTTGTCAGCTTGATTAAAGGCAGGACTAAACATTGTCACTGTTTGTGTCTTTGTGAAAGGATTAGTTGGTATGTTTAAATGCATGGGCTGCACGGTGGAACAGCTAGTGGTTAGCGCTGCTGCCTCACAGCAAGAAGGTTACAAGTCCCCGTTTGGCCTTTCTGTGTGGAGTTTGCATGTTCTCTCCGTTCAGCTTCCTCCCATGGTCCAAAACATGCTCACTCTGTCAATTTATGATTCTAAATTGCCCGTAGGTGTGAGTGTGAAAGTCTGTCTGTTTCTGTGTGTCAGCCCTGTGATTGGCTAGTGTCCAGTCGAGGGTGTACCCCGCCTCTCAGCTGGATTTGGCTCCAGCCACCTGTGACCCTAGACAGGATAAGCAGTATAGAAGATGAGGATGTTTAAAATGCATGTCCGAGTGGATGAAGAAAGATGCATCAGTCAGAGAAGGAAGGAAAAAAGTTCTTAAATCTCTGATACCATCAGAGAACATCAAAGCGTTTAGCTGTATTACTGTGACTTTGCTTTTCTTTTCGTTTTTTTTCATATGCTCCTCCTCTCACAGTAACGCTGCCATTTTCAGGTAATATTATACACCTTTTGTATTAATTTGCTCCCTGACACACAGCCTTGCACATTATTATCAAAGGGTTTCACTTATTCTAAGTCAGGGTTAAAAGTTAAAGACCATCTTGACTCAGCCAAAAAGGCTAATAGCTTTTTGTGAGCAAAGAGTGATATATGGAAATTATAAATACCTTGACACAAAGCTAAGCTCCTTAGCTGAAATTCAGCCACAACTGCATTTTTTACCTGAGCAGTTTAACTTTGTTAAAGCTACTTTTTGTCAACATTTATTCCCCTTTTTTAGGAAGGAAACTTTGCTAATTATTGCAAAACTACTTTCACCTAGTTTACACATAGTTTTTACTATATGATTTGGAATTTTGCCCACATGTAGTACAGCCATCAAATATTTTAACTAAATATTTGCTTTTAAAGGAAGAAAAAAAAAATGCAATGCTCCCTTTTTAAAGATGACATGACTGGAGCAACGAAGCTGGAAAGACCAGAGGTGAAAGACAGAGCCAGAGCAGAGGATATGGAGAGGTGCTAGAGATGTGGAGTGGTGCGTAGGCAGACAAAGATGGAGGGTCCAGGACGTGAAGTCATGTACATACCCAGAGAGAGGTGAGCTGGAGGTGAGCCAGATGAGAGAGAGAGAGAAATAAAAGGGTGGAATGATTCTGGGGAGGAGAAATAATAAAAATAATTTGGTAAGTTGTATGACGTAGGTTTTGCATTGATCATAATTACAAAGCTTAAAAATCTAAATGGTTGATTTTAGTTCCCAAAACTTCTGTATCATATTTGAAAAATTTAGCTGCTTCCCAAAGTCCCAACTTTGTTATGTGCTTTTCCGTATAAAAACTCTTTTTATGCCTTTATATTATTTTAAACATGCGTAAACTTCCTGATTTTGAGAGTCTCAATTCAAAGGCCAGCTAGTGGATGGATGGTGGCTTCCTCTGGTGCTTTTAGCTGCGCTAGTCAATGCTGGCTTGAGTTAGCAAAAATACCATGATTCACTGCGTTACCCTTCACAACACTCAACTCACAGCGTCCGTCTTTCATGTGACACCTGCATCGTTACATAATCCTGAAGCTCAGTCTGGTAGAGAGGCCCTGACCTTTAGATTCAAGTTTGAAAACCTTGATTATGTCAGTTCATCCATCACTCAAACAGTGCTTATACTTTGATAAATGTGTGTGAAATAAAGTTAACGGCTAATTAAAAAATACGACACCGACTGATAAGTTGCGCTCTGGGCTCCCCTTGAAGCTTAATGGTGTGTGAAGTTGCCAAAACTAATTTGCATTCGGAGGAGATTCTGGAAAGATTTTTGAAATTGCAGCCAATTTCTGGGTGGAAATTTCCCCAGTCATGAAAAAAAAGTGTTTTTTTTTTTTTACTTTATGACTCTAATTGAACAGTAGCTCAAAGCCTAATTTCTTTCTGAAATGAAGGAGAAGATAGATCAAGAGATTGGAGGGAAGCAGGAGTAGGACAGACGGCGAAGGAGAGAAGTGAGTTGAGTATTGAAGTGACAGGTTGTTGTCAGAGTAGTGAGACCCTGGAAGACAGATGAAGACAGGGTCAGCAACTCCTTGCTAATGCCATGGTGGATGACTAACTGCGGCTGTGTGTGTTTGAGTAAGTGTGTGTAGGTGTGTGTGTGTGCTTGTGTGAAGACGGGGTCAGCAATTTATCCCCCAAGGCTGACCAACCCTGAGGTTGGAGTACGTGTGAATGAGTATGAAAGTACAAGGTCAGCAACTTCTATACTTACAGGGCTGACTGATACTGTGTGTGTGGAAAAAGTGTGAGTGTGTGTGTGTCCTGTTCCCATTGATGCGTTGTGTTTTGACCCAACTCTGCTCAGTTCAAACTGTCCCCTGTCCTTTTTTCGGTCGGTTTTCACTCACAGCATATTAGCTCTGGTCCAACGTAACAGCCTGTCGTGGAAACATATTGCTGTTGTATCTCCGCTGTCGAGTGCTTGTTTTGCACTCAGCAAATGTTTACTGCCAAACACTGTAAAGCGGCGTAAAATCAGCTTTTACAGCTGGCTGCACAGCCTTGCAGTGGTGTACACTAGCCTAAAGATTTACACACAAGAGCGAGGGAGAGTTTATTAAAGACGTGATATGGGAGATATGGGAGAACTGAAAGTTCACTTTTCTCCAGACTTGTGATGTCTTGGTAAATATTTTGTTCACAAGATAAAGCCCTGAGTGAAAAGAGCGAATACAAAAAAAAGTAAGACTTTGGATGTGATTGTTTGCTCACCCCTGAAAAATTCATGAAAAGCAAAGTGAGAAAGGAAGTTTTGCCCAGAGCACAGCCTTTCAGACTTCTCCAGATGGAGAAAAATAAACCCAGACATTATTTCACCATTTAAAAAAAAATCACTGGATTGGAGCAGTGGTGGGCAAAATTATAAAAAAGGTAATTTGTTATAGTTACTTGTAAAAAAGTTAAAAAACAAAAATAATATTTTAATTAGTAACAATAACTTTTTCATAAATGTAATAAGTTACCAGGGAAAGTAATTATTGCGTTTTTGAAAAACCTTCAAATATGTAAAGAATTTGGATTTCTGAGATGGTTTCGCTCTGGGACATAATGTACACTTCACATATGTTTTCATTTTTTACATCAAGTTTCTGTACTTCCGTCCTGATAAAGGCGGTTTTAATTTAACAGACCGCTCCAAAATCGCCATTGTTGCATCTAGAGATGTAAAACCCTGTTTTTAACCTCTAATAACTAATGAAAAATAAACATTTCAGAAAAAAGGGGACCTGAACCCAATGCAGCCCAATAATATCTAAATATCACCACAGCATACGGATGTCAGAAACATTTCTACGAGGTGTAATAATTTTTTAAAGTTTGACCACATCCCATCTGGAACGAAAAGAGAGGCTGAGTTTTTGTCTTGTACTGCAGCCAGCCACCAGGGGGAGCAGTTTTTGTGATGACCTCAGAGTGAGATAATGTCCTTTTTTTTTTTACAGTCTATGATCCACATTAAGAAAAAAAAGAGGATTCCAAAAAGAAATAAGAATGTACAACATCAGAGTTGGGTTTTTTTTTCTGCAAAATCGACATAAGGTACAAAATTCAAAGTCAAAATAAAGTTACTGTGTTCCTAGAATAAAGTTACAATAAACTCCCTCAATGAAAAAGGATGTAACTCTTTGTGAAGGAAGTCTTGAGTAGAGGCCATATTAATGCTTAAATACTATAATATATCATTAAGACTGTTTTTCAACTTAAATCTTTTTTTCTTTTTGTTTTTTCTTTTTCTTTTGTGCGTGTGTGTGTTGGGATGTGTCATGGATTTTGGAACCCTTTTAGTTCCTATTAAAGCAGCTCAGTCAACGGTAACGTTGTCATCTCACCCTGACACACTCACTGCCAGCAACCAATTCACAGAGTCACACACCATCCACCTTCACTTGTAACTTGTTGTCAAGGGTCTTTTCACATCTTTCAGTGCCATCTTCTAAACCAAAAAAAGGTATTAAAAATGGTCACAGTGGTGGGTAGGACACAGGTTACCTTTGAGATGATAAAAAAAAGATGTCTACACTTTGTAAGTACTTTTGGTAGCTTTAGCATCTTCAGTTTTTGAAATGACAATGTAAAGTTAACCTGAACTTTCACTGTCCTTTTAGCTCAGTTTTTGTTCCCCACCATTTTTACGCTGGCCTCTAAAGTGCTTGTCTCACAGAAAACTGATTGTAAGACGTCTCTCCTCTCATTCAGAGGATGGAGGGTCAGACCCTACGGTTAGCTTGTTTAAACTAGTTTATGGACCACAGTGGGAGCTTCTCATCTCAGTATCCTAACTGAAAACAATCCCCCAGTTCTTCAGTACAAACAGAGTAATGTGGGTGTACTGTCTGCTCTGTGTTCTTGATAAAGAAAAGAGGTTTCTATTGACTTTTCTACCGTCCACATTAAAAAATAAGAGGTGATTGATTTTTGTTTCCCATCTGGGCTCCCAAACAGCTCAGGCCTGCCGCATTCACGTCCTCTTTATTAGAGGGTTTATTGTTGTAGCTGTACAACGTTGTTGTTGGCTGCAAGCACGTAATTAACAACATAAATACAAGCTCCTGTTCAGCCTTGTTCTCTATAATAATGACCTTTATTTTTTTCATTTCCTTTCTTTTAAACGTGATCTGTTTTTAGTCCACCGTAAAGCATCTGTTAACCACATTGTATTGAGCTCAATTAAAATGAAGAATGTTCGAGGGGAAGTCGTCAATAACAGTTTCTTGCTAACAGACTAGAAGAGATGTGGGTTAATTTCCAGTTTCAGTCCTTTCTACACACTTTAATTAAAGGAGTTTGAACTGATTGAAAAGCAGCTGAAAGTGTTTTTACAGAGCGATCAATTAAAGCCAAGAGGGAAAAAAAGTACATGGGAGATTTCAAGTGTGATTGAAGGGTTTAACATAACTTTTTTCCATCCCTTCCTCCAGGATTTGGACATCACCCCACGCCGTGCTGATCCAATAGAGCTTACCTGAGTCCAGTGAAGGCGCGGCAGCACCAGCAGGAATGGCCTCAGCAGCCATGCCTCGGCCTACATCCTCTCTCACCTCCCTCCTCCCCTCCCGCATCTCCTCGCCCCTCCTCCTCTTTCTCTTCTCTTGCTTTCTCCTTCTGTCATGTCCTGGATCGGTTCACGCAAGTTCACCTAAAGCCAACTGCTCAGCTAGTGGAGACCCGTGTCAGGAAGGTGAGCAAACTGGGATTTACATGCACGAGGAGGATTTAATAGATGATGATTTGTTGGTTGAAGACTTTGGTAAAGAAAGGGTTAGGCCTACAGTTTGGTTATCCCTGTGAGCTAATGGTATCACAGGCTTTTCTTATAGCTCAACATAAATATGATCAAGTGCACCATTGATACACGGCAGATTTCCGCAGGCTCATTTGAGAATAAACCAACATTCATTTCCTCTTTTTTAATTGCCTCATTTACAGTTTTTCATTTTGAAAGAAGCTTATTCAATGAATCAAATGATTTCTTTTGTACAAAATAAATACTCTGTGTGTAATTCACACTGACTGTCATAATGGTGGCTGCAGACGCAAACGACCAAAGAGCTTAACTGCTTTAATGTACCCAGAGTTAGTATCCTGTAGATTTAACAGCCCATTTCTATTATAGTGGATATCCATTAAAGATATATAGAGCAATTATTGTGCATAAAATAGACTGTAATAACTCTTTATTCAGTGGTTTGGGTCATGCATTATGCCAGAGGGAACATTAATCTATCTCTTTATCAGCTAAACTTCCATATTATCGTGGTTTTGTGATGACTTGATAAAACCTTTCCTGAATTTAAACTGCAAAGAGTAAAAGTTGCATTTCATAAAGTCGTATCACTACAGTTAGATTTTGTTTTTCATTGCATTCTGCAAGCCGAGTCTGTGCAGCTTGCAGCCCGGCTCTGCAAATAAAGAGAGAGAGATTTATATGCCACTTGCCAGGTGCTAATGTACTAGCCTAAGTTGAACAATGTCAGCAGAATATTTATCACACAGCCACATCAGGGGCAGCAAACTAATTGGAGGCGACAGTGTTTCATTGCCTTCGAGCAAACTGGTGAGTTATCGTCTGATTGTGCCAATTTACTGTCCTGAAGCCAGAATGCATCGATCCGTTTCATTAAGTCTAAGCAGGGGAAATGGTGCCGCTTATAACAATCCCTAATTAAACTGTCCTCTAAAAATGTTTGCAGATTTCCTCGGAGTGCTTTTTTTTGAGGTGTTGCAGCAAAGTTGTGTTTTATTATGTTTTTAAATCTGTTTCTTTTTTAGGAGTGGTACTGCCTGTGTGGAACCCTCAGAACCCGTCTGTGGGAGACAAAGTGGCGCGAGCCATCGTTTACTTTGTAGCACTCATCTACATGTTCCTGGGCATGAGCATCATAGCCGACAGATTCATGTCATCTATAGAGGTAAGAAAAAGATGAATAACAAATAGATTTGTGTTTGGTTCCACCACACCTGATTCCTCATCTTTATCTTTCCTCGGCCAGGTGCACACTAGAGAACTTTTAGAACTTGACCGATTTCGTAATGGTGGAAGACCAGGCACATACTGAGGACAGTTCTGACTGATTTTTAACACCACATACTAAACATTTGGTGTAATGATTCCACAAACATGAGATTTCACTGAAGCTCACGTGATCAAAAAACATACAGAGGGTGAAAAATCATTGTAGCTGGTCGACTTGGCATACATCCTGTCAAAAACGAGGAAAAGAGTCGGGCTAAATAAAACCACCGGCTGGTCTTCCTTTGATTTTGCACTGGGTACAGTTTTCATGAGCTTTAACATCCGGTTGATGACACTTCCAAGTCTGCTCTTCTCATCGGTTAGGCAGGCCAACCAGGAAACCAGCCTTAGGGCCAATCCCAATCAATGAAGGAGTATCTCAATCCTTTGGGGTGTACAGCCCTTGACATGGAGATAAACCAGGAACTCACTTGAAAGGAAGGGGTATGAGAAATTTCTCATATCAAAACTTCTGGAAATAATGACACTCATGTTTTTATCAGATATCCAATCCTTTGCTGTGCCACATAAATATCAGCCATGTTTTCAATTGCTGGCTGTATTTTAAAGTTGCTCGTTTTAACGCTGCTATAGCGACAGCTGTAGCTAAGAATAGTTACACTGACGTCAGAACAGGTTGACAAATTCACAGCAAACAGACTTCTCAACAATGTACTGCATTTCATGAATGATTTGACCGTTAAACTACGTTCAGGAGCTGCATTAGCTACAAAAGTTATGAAAAGCAAATCGTACAGTCTTCAGAAACTACATTATAAAACTTCTGAGTACCGTAATGTTCACTTAATGTTTTCTTTTCATAGCTCAGCTGTCTAATCACTCGTGTAATGCAGTACATTGTCGTGAAGTCCATTTTCTGTGCATTTGTGTATCGTCACTTAATAAAAATGTGCTCAGTTTGGAAGCGATAAACAATTGTCCCTCTGCCTGCGACAGTCAGCGAGGGGTAAGATGAAGGGGGAGGGGAAAGAGTGACAACTGCAATTGGCCCTTATTCTATTCTATTCTATTCTATTCTATTCTATTCTACCCCTCTTTCTGTCTGTTTTGTTGTTTTTCCACTTGCTTGTCTGTACCTTCACTTCTAATTCTGCTGTGTTGTCTCTTCACCATCTCTCTCTCTCTCTCTCTCTTTTTGTTTTCAAGGTTATAACTTCCCAGGAGAAGGAAATCACCATAAAGAGGCCAAATGGTGAGACGACCACAGCCACGGTCAGGATCTGGAATGAGACCGTTTCTAATCTCACTCTAATGGCCTTAGGTTCCAGTGCCCCCGAGATCCTGCTGTCTGTTATTGAGGTGAGTGAAATATGAGCCAGGGTGGTCACACATTAGATTAACTGGTACAAAAAGTAATGGGAACACAGTAATCTGATTTTCTCTCTCCACTTTAGGTGTGTGGTCACGGTTTTGAGGCTGGATCTTTAGGTCCCAGCACAATTGTGGGAAGTGCCGCCTTCAACATGTTTGTCATCATCGCCCTGTGTGTGTATGTGGTGCCTGACGGGGAGACACGAAAAATCAAACACCTGCGGGTTTTCTTTGTCACAGCCGCTTGGAGTGTCTTTGCCTACATTTGGCTGTACCTGATTCTGAGCGTTTTCTCCCCTGGGGAGGTTGAGGTGAGGCTGAGCAGACGTAGAAAGACAAAGATAGAGGAAAAATATTATTTATGAGTATAAAAAGGCAGGAACATATGTGAACTGTCTTGTTTGTTCTCTAGGTATGGGAGGCAGTGCTGACCTTCCTCTTCTTCCCCCTCTGCGTGGTCCAGGCCTGGGTGGCCGACCGCCGCCTCCTCTTCTACAAGTATGTCCGTAAGCGTTACCGCGCTGACAAGAACCGCGGTATCATTATTGAGACCGAAGGCGGTGCAGACGGAGGGATAGGGGGAATTGATGGAGGGGGAGGAGCACTTGGTCCAGGGGGGTTCACCAAGATGGACATGCTGGAGCTGGACGGGCAGATGGCGTTGAACTGTCACAGTGGGTTGGACGGAGGGCTGATGGAGGAAGGGGGACCTAAAGACGAGGAGGACGAGGCCAGGAGGGACATGGCGAGGACTCTGAAGGAACTTAAGCAGAGGCACCCAGATAAAGACATGGAGCAGCTGATTGAGATGGCCAATTATCAGGTTAGAGGGAGCACCTGCACACTCATAATACTGTTAAATTAAAAGATATTAAAAGTTTAGTGTTTTGTTTACACAGGCCGGATGTCACTGACATCCACTGAGCCATGCAATCTTTTATTTTGAGTTTTTTGACGATGAAAACTCTAAACAGTTTCACTCACTTCAGGGTTATTTTTTCTCAAATTGTTTTGTGTTCATTAAGTTTTGTAAACAAAACGATGTTTCCAAACAAATTCAGTTAGTTCTTGCCTTAAAGGCAATCGAGAAGCTTGTCAATCAATCAATCTTTATTTATATAACACACATCATAACAAACATTATCGCAGGACACTTTCCAATAAAAATTTATTTTATTAACAGAGACCCAACATCAAAACAAGATAAGAAGTCTGATCTCATCTTAACCCACCATGAGTACAGACCTTTGCAGCATTTAACAAGTTACAATGGCAAAGAAAAACTTCCCTTTAATGGGCAGAAACCTCGTACAGAACCAGGGATGGGATGATGTTATAGCCACTGAAACGCCCACTGAACAGCAAAGACAGTTGGGTATTTTTAAATTAAGTGAGATGCTGTGCACATAGGTGTAAACCCTCTTTTTTCTCCTGAAATCTTCATGGCGAGTCGGCTCTTAATGTTTGTTTAACTACCTTTTCCTGCTTGAATGGTCTAAGTAAACACATGGAGAGCTTGGTGCTGGTTTCATGGCTGAGATGAAGTAAGCAGGCCGAGCTGAAAAGCAGTGACATGATTTAAGATGAACCAAAGCTCACTCTCTCCAAGCCGTCTGTCCTGTTTAGAAAAAAAAAGGAAACAACAGTTTGTGTGTATCAGCGAGTACACACATCAACAGTATATGAGTATGGTCATTTGCTGCCCTGTCCCTTCCACTGTCTGACTAATGCGCACTCTTCATAGCATAAAAAAAGGCTTGACTTCGGACCAAGTTTCAGTTAGCCTGCGGCGCTATTGCCTTCTGCATCCCAAAAATAGCAATGTGCCACCTGCATGCCTGACTACACGTCATTTTAAGACCAACACACCCATGGGCCACCCTGAGGATCAGTGAACTCCTTTAAACCTCTCAGAGTACTCCTGTTTATCTTTTTGAAACAATTCTGTTGCTCCAAAAAAATAGCTGTTATAACTAGACCCAGAAGCTAATTAGCTTATTAGCATGAGGACTGTGAGAAGGAGGAAAAAGCTCCCTCAAATCAGATGCCATTTAAATCTGAAGCACAACGATAGATGAAAGAACAAAAACACTATCATTTAGGAAACCTGTCGAGAAAAATGTTTTCTTTAAAGAAAGGTACAGCCCACATGTTTTACTTATGAAACAGCAGCAGTAGATGTGTCGGCATCCAGACCCCACATGATGTATCACTTCCTCTTCAGAGGATTTCCTGTGTGCATCATCAACTGTTCCCACCTTAACTCGCCTTTCCCATCTAGCAACTGGTTGTAAACATCACATTACTAAATTTGACACTTTAAAGGCAATGTCAGGTTTCAGGCATCTCTTAATCCAACTGTCCATCCAAGCTAAAGTGCCTTTGTCCGCTCAACCTCATGGAACTCCTTGTTTAAACTGGTGGTGAATCTCAGTATGGATGAGGCTGTGAAGGATGCACTCATTGTATTTTATGTGAACCAAGAAAAATGAAGTTCGCTGTCTCGACTGTATTTGAAGGAGCCTGGAAAATGGGTCGGTCTACGACTTGCCTGTGCGACAGTTGGTCTTGAGGATGCAGCTCCTTGATTGAGGCACAAATGTCTTCCTGATATAGCCAACGTAGCATCGTGTTACAAACGTTGAAGCTTGCAATGTCATATTTCTGTTTGTTTATGAATGAAACAAAGCTAATGACGATGCTATTAACAATACACTGCCGAGGCGTGACTGAACAGTGGCTCTCATATCTTTAATTTTGTCTCCTCTGTTTATACTCCATCTTTCTTCCAAGTTTTGTTCTCTTTCGTGCCTTTCTCATCTCAGAATCATTGAACTGGAGTCAAGCGCATCATGTGTTTTCAGTCAGTGGTTTTTAAAGAGGGTAGAGCAGCACACAGCTGGTTCACAGAATTTCTTTCCAAAGTCTGAAGAACTTCTGAGTTAGTTAACTTCCTTATTGGCTTAATTAAAACTATACATTACACAAATTATTCTCTAACGTGTATTATAATTACTTCCTTTTTCATCCAAGCTAACACATTTGTTTCTAGGAAATGGAGGCACAGCTACTGATACTCATCAAGTATGAACAAATTATAAGGGACTTAATTGATGTTTTGGTTGCAAGTCAGATGAGCACAGTCCACAGATAAACAGATACTGTACACAGAGTAAAGATAGTCCATAGAACACCCCTCATGTAATGTTATGTGCTGATAAAATCAATAGTCTGCAATGAGGATGGTGCCAGTTGGCTTCATTGACAGCACTGTAATGTGCAACCCATCTGCCATCCAGGTGATATTGTACCCGGTAAGTTCCATGAACATTAAAACTTGTGATATGAAATCTCAACCTTAACTATGGAGGCTTAAACCTTACAAAAAACTGTAACACAGGGTCCACTTGTCGCCATTTTCCTAGCTTTCAGCTCAAAGCTGAGAGTGCGACATTTGGTCAAACGTTCTGCAAGTGCACCTTGAGTTAAGGTTTTTTGGTGATCTTGGATTTGCAGTTTTGTAGGTATTGTTGGAAAATATTCAAATTTAACTTTCGGTTAAATTTGTTGTTAGCTTTGATGCGTTTTGGATGTCACTCCTTCCTAACTTTAATGAGCTAGTTGAACAACTATTAGTTGATTAGCTTGTTGATGAATTCCTTTAAAGCAAAAAGGCATTGCAAGTAGAAAACATACTCATGTCTGCTGACTCATTTATGTTTATTTTATGAGTAGCACCTATCCAAATGGCAAAGGTGTTCATTCGCACATACCGTATTTCAGACTGTTTGAGTCCTGGTGCTCCCGCTTTTCCCGTTTCCTTTCATCTTTTCCTCACCTCTTTTCAGAGGCGTTTCTTGTTCGAGGTCTTTTATTCTGGTTTTAAAAGGAGGGAAGGAAAGGAGTTTGGCAAGCACCCGAAAGGTGCATTTGGATAGCTCCCAGATGTTTATTTGCATTCAATCCTCCCTCTCCCTGCAGCCCCTCCTTTAGCGTAGTTCTGTAAGTAAGACCGACAGCTGCACTAGAGATTAAACCGAGCTAGATGAATTAAAGTTCTTTTGGCCGTAATGATTCATTAATTAAAAAGTGAGACAGTTGTCCTATTGGATTTGGACCTTTGAGACAAATTTCTCTAAAGAAAAATGATTACCTTACCTAATTAATAACTTTTAATTAAAGAAACAACCTGTGATTCCATCCCTCCAAAGAGGAGGAAAGCTTCAAGGCCACATTTCATCCAAAGATCTCCACTGCTCGTTTTTTTTTCTCTCTCTACGAAGTAGATAGAAAGATGTTGGTAGAACCAACAATCACAGTCTTATACATTATCAAGAAGTTTATGAAATGAAGATAAAGTATGGCTTCAGTGTAAATGAGTTTATTCCTTTGGCGAGATCCTTCACATCGATACTTTCACGTCACCCAAGAAATGATTTAAGTGACTCTGCAGCTGACCTCTGACACCCAAGCTCCCTGCACAGATGGAGGAGATTATCTGCCTCACTGTTTAGATTAACATGAGCAGTTAATAAAAGTGAAGGCTTTGAGTTGAAAAGATTAACCTTAGAAAATAAGTTGTGGATTTTTTTCATGTGTGTAATAATTGTGTTGATTTTCAGGTCCTGATGCAGCAGCAGAAGAGCAGGGCCTTCTATCGTATCCAGGCAACCAGGATGATGATCGGAGCTGGAAACATTCTGAAGAAGCATGCTGCCGACCAGGCTCGCAAGGTGAGATACACATAATGCTCCTCATTTTTAACAGCCTGTCATTCGCAGCCGCTAAAGTCCTCAAGTTCTGAGATGTCATTGTTTCTCGTCTGCGTTTTCAAGGTGGTGAGCAGCAATGAGACGCAGGCCCAGGAGGATGACCCTCACACCGTCAGGATGGAGTTTGAACCCTCTTTGTACCAGTGCTTTGAAAACTGCGGCTCTTTGAAACTAACTGTTGCCAGACATGGAGGAGACCCTGGAAGTACTGTGAAGGTGTGTGTTTCTGTGTGTGTATACGTGTGTGTGTCCAGGACTAACTAGGGGAGTACATGTCTGAGAGACAGAAACTGAAACAAACACATAAGAAAAAAAAAACAACATAAAAGGCAAAAGAGAAAACAAACTCTAGCTTTGAACTGAGTTCACTTAAGTTTTGGGCATTTTTTTTTTTTTTGCACCTTGTCTGATCTTACCCATAACATTTTTTCAGTCCGGAGACTCTGAGCGTTCTTTTTCTCTTGTTTGGTGAAGGCTGGTAAAGAAATAGAAGCTTGAGATCGAGAAGTGCAGAAGACAGGGGGGGATACACAGCACACAACAGAGTCTGTTTCCGTGTTTTCAGCTTTCGGCTCAGGTTGTAACTGAAAATAAACGTGTATCTTTTTGCAAAGGCTCATTGATGTTTGGCTTAAAGCTGGCCTGATACTCTGACTAAGAGATTTCCTTTCAAGTCTCCAGCAGAGAGTCTGTGCCAGAGCAGTGATATCTGATCTGCTGGCTGACACAGACACAAACGGGGGCTTTGCAAGGCTGTGTCTCCCCTTATCTCCTCTTTGTATGCATATACAACCATAGCTGCATTCACACATGGAGAAACAAACTTGAAAACCTTTTGAAATCCTAAGGGTGGGCATCACGTGTACACATCTGAAATGCTGATTTATTTCTAACAACTCTTGGTAGAACATCTTCAGTAAGCAGGGTTTTATTTTGTTTTTCAGAACATAACAGCAAAAACATCTGAACATCCATCCGTTTGCATGTATTGACATACTGTACATGAAAAGAAAACTGTTGTTAGAGTTAAAGTATTTGCTGCTGTCTGCTGTCATGTCTACAGGATGGTTCTGACGCCATGTCCTGCTTCTGGAAAGTTCTAATCTCCTTAAAATTTCGAGATATCTGCAGGAGTTCATCAGTTAAAGAGGCTTAAGACATCTGTTTGCTGGCAGCACGGTCTGCCAATCTTATCGAATAAAGTGGCCTCTTTAGCCCACACAAAGGCTCTTCAGACATGATAGTAGAGCAGCACTTTAGAGACAAATAAATTATTAGCCTCACCAGGAGGGCTTTTCAATGAGGCTTTTTCTACTTGACTGCACACTTCTCGCCTCACACTAATAACTAAGTTTCAGAAATATCCAAACTGCAAACTTTTGTTAGCCTTTTTGACTTTACTAATAAAAATCTACCAGAAAGGTTTAACGTCTTTAGCTAAAGGTGCTAACTAACTTTGGTCATTGAAAATATGTGCAACAAGAAGATACAACACATTTTTTGTGTAAACTAAAATGATTAACTTTTTAGCAAACAGCTATTTTAAGTACTGCAGATAAAATAAACATCAGCTTTTATTCAAAGTGTCCCTTATATCCACAGGCTTAAAATGAGTCCAAGTTTGTTCACCTTAAGCTTTGTTTCACGCTCTGAATCTTACTGTAAACGTCTCTTTTACTATTGCCACTTCTTTTTTTTTTTTTTAAATACTTCGTTGCCAACTTTTTCTGATCACTTTTTCCTGTTGAGTTGGTTAAATATTCAACAGACAGTTTCCATGGTAGAAGAGCAAAGAGAAGATGAAAAAAAGTTGTTATTTTAAGAGAATAAAGATGTAATTAAAAAAAAAATGTAACAACTTTTTTTTGTCCCCAAAATGTAATGATTTGCTACATTTTGGGTCAGTTATTACATTTAGTTATTACATTTTTGGGTTTTATTTTTTTATTATTTTTTAAATACATTGTGAGTTGTTGTTATGAACTGAGCTTTAACAAGGCTTTCTAACAGGCTACGGCTTATCTGTTTGCATGCTGATATATTGTATCGGAGGATATCAGTTAATCAGCCAGCCCACTGCTCTAAAATCATCCTCACTTAACAGCTGAGGATGAACAGAAGTGAAAACAAGCCACCACTATTTAACAAATGTTTTACTCAGGTATGTCTTCACAGGATGCTCTAAATCTGGGGGGCTGCAGGCTGCTTTTACAATATGAGCCCGAAACATAGCAAACAGGATAATAATGGAAACTTGTGAAGTTACACTTTTTATGGCAGCGGGCTGGATGACCTCCCATGTGATATTTTATCTTAGCCTTCATCCTTCATTGTATTCACACTTTTAAAACAAACTTATGCTATACATTGTAATAACTTCTCCTTTATAGAGTTAGCTTAAAGCTACAGAAATACAGTTCTAAAAGCCAAGCTATTTATCTTACTTACAGGCTATAAGCAAAGAGGCGACGTCTTCAGTCCATTTTTTTCTGCTAAACAAAACCTTTGCGATACATACATATATATATATATATATATATATATATATATATATATATATATATATATATATATATATATATATATATATATATAAATTTTATTGAAAAATAATTCTTCAGGCTAAAATATCAGAGGTATCTCTCCAAGTCTGAAACATCTGAGTTATTACTGACCTCAGTATAAGTGGTCCGAGCACCATCGGCCACTGTGAAGGATGCATTGAGAAGTAGATTTAGAGCTGTGTCACTCATAAACATTTCATCAAAGACTAAAAATAGAGCTCAGTTGAAGAAAACACTACAATAGTTCCAGGATCCCTGAGTCATAAACCCAGCTTTCCCTTCAAACATTAATGTTTTTTTAAGCACACTTGGTGTTTTCTACTTTAGAAACAGCAGCTGAAAGAATCTGTTCACTGAATCTAAGAAATCAAGGTTATTCTGTCAGCCATTGTTCAGGATGAACAGGGTTAATAAACAGGGCAGATGGAGAGAGAACAGAGACAAGGGAGAGGATCCAGGGAAAGTTTTCTTGTACTATCTTCAAAGTCTTTATTATCAGACTGTATCTAACCAGAGGGCTCGGTTTAATGAAGCTGTTTCTCTTGTTTTCTCTCACCCTCTGTTCTCTTCTCCCCAAATGCCTCCCCTCCATCTCTTTCTCCTCTATCTCTCTGTTCTACTCTGCTCTCTCTCTTTTCCCTCTCCCTTTGTGCTTATCTTCCCTTTTCATATCTGTTCCTTTCTGTTTCATCTTTTGACGGCTCTCTTCACTCTCTCTCTCTCTCCCTCTCGTCTCACCCCGCTTCTCTGTGCTCGTATCTCCCCCAGGTGGATTATCGCACAGAGGACGGTACAGCAAACGCAGGTTCGGATTATGAGTTTGCTGAGGGAACACTGATCTTCAAGCCAGGAGAGACCCTCAAAGGTACAGAGTGATGATAACAGTGACAGTTTGTGACATGTTTTACAAAACAGAGGTTTGAATAGCTGAGGTCATCTGGTAACTTTCCCCCAATAGCTTTTACAAAAGTTTGCATATGGAGTGAAAGCAGTAAAACGTTTGTTTCAAAATCAGCATCCTTGAAATGGCAAATAATACCTGATATCTTGTTTTACCAGAAATCACAGTCGGCGTGATTGACGACGACATCTTTGAGGAGGATGAGTATTTCTACGTCCACCTCAGTAACCCTCGGGTGGTAGGGTATCCCGAGATCGGAACTGCCCCCCTGGATGCCAATAACACTCCAAAGGCTGTACTGGGTGACAACCACACTGCCACAGTGACCATCTATGATGACGACCACGCAGGTATGAGGAACTCCAAAAATAAGATAGTGTAATTTCAACTTATGGCTGCACCATTAATCATTGAAAGATCCCAATTTAAGCTTAGAAACTTTAGTTTCTAACCTGATGTGTTAGTTTTTGTTACTTAGAACAATGCATGGATTAAAACTGTAGAAGGTTGGCTTTGAACTGAATGAACAGACACCTGGGAAACCCAAAACAAAGCTGAGCACCCTCAAACCAGCAAACTACCAAGAGGATAACAGGCTCCTCCAAAAAAAAGTGTCTGAGCAACTTTGATTTTCTTCTCCAAGCTTCTCCACATGACTGAGAGTCTTATGACTTCTTGTGGTTGTTGGTGTTAAAGATCTACATAATGGTAACTGACTTGGTTATGGTTGAGTAGATTTTAATTATTGACTTCTGAGGGTCATCCCTTGTTCTCCAAACCTTCTGGGTAAGACAGAGAGAGTATAAAACAAAGGTTGTTATGAAGAACTTCAGAGAGTTCCATCTCGATTAATGTTGTTTTTGTTGTAAGTGTCTGATCCAGAGAGAATTTAGAGGGATGGAGGTTGAGTGGAGTGTGGGTGCTAATGATCTTTCATCCGATGTGAGTGGGCGCCACTCTCACAAAATATACATGCATATGCTACACCTTACAGAGAGTGAAAATGTGGGTGTTAATCAACCATGATTCACATCAAGCTTCACTTTTTTCTTTCTTTTCTTTCCAGGTATATTTACCTTTGAGAGCGCGAGTCAAAGGGTGAGTGAGAGTGTAGGAGTGATGGAGGTGAAGGTGCTCAGGACTTCAGGTGCTCGAGGCCTGGTCGCTGTCCCTTACAGAACGGTGGATGGCACCGCTAAAGGAGGGGAGGACTATGAACTGGCGTCTGGCAAGCTGGAGTTTCAAAATGATGAGACCATGTAAGTACAGACGTGTTGTCAGTAACTGTTATATCACTGCTGTTACAGCACCTCTTACGCAAACTTGAAAACAGACCATCTGATGAAATGCAAAGCTCCTTTAAGGCTTTACTTTCCTAAACAATTGTTTTTTTAACACGATACCACAATCTAAAAGGAGCTTTGGTGTACAATAAAAGCTGCTGTTGTTGCCTCAGTCGGTGATTGACACTTCTTTTGATTGTCAGTGACACGTACCTATTTCCTGTCAGTGTGATTGACTCTCATGCAGACCTGCTGTTAAGGTTAATTGAGTGTAAACATTCATTCACTGTTTAAATAGCTCTATTAGATAGATAACAGTGTAATATTGTCAATCAGTGTAGGCTACTTTGCATTAATATGCTTCCACACACATACACATGGACACACACACACACACACACGCTCTGGCGTCCTTGGGCACATGCATTTTTAATATGCTGATGTTAGCAGTGTTAAATTGACCAATACATAAAGCAGTTGGGAATGCAGTTTCCTTGGTGCCTCCTGGGGCATATAAAGCAAGCCCACTGTGAACGTGTGTGTGTGTGTGTGAGAGAGAGAGTGTATTGTGGTGTGAGGACCAATTGTAACATGAGGAAAGCTTTTTCTGGTTTCATTTTCTTTTAAGTGCTGCTTGATTAACGAGGTCAGGAATAGCAATCAGGGTTTAAGTATTACAAAATATGGCTGGTTAATGCTCTTATGTTAATGAAAATAATATTATAAATGTGTGTGTGTGTGTCAAGGGGAGCTAACTGTTGGCAAGGCCATTCAGAAGCTGCTGGTGTGCAACATGCCCTCAGAGATCTGAGACTTGGTAAACGGAGTGTTTGTCCACCTGTGTGTGCACTCTTGTACTTCTATCCTTGTAAGGACCGGTGGGAGCTCTAGACCTTGAGAGTGAAGAGATTTCTGTCTGCAAAGAGCTGTTTGAGGGCTAAGACTTTGGCTTCAGGTTATGAAAATAGAATAAAGCAAGTTATGGTTAAGTTCTGTGTTGATTCATGTAATGTAGTTGTGGTCAAAGCTTCAGGGCAGGCTTCAAACAAGTACAGGATTAAAGTTGTATGTGCGATAGGGCAAGACCAGAATTTCAAAAAGGGGAAGCTTGTGTGAGTCAGGGAAATATTATTATACAAAGGGAGGTTTTCTTTTTATTAGCACCCTACTTTCACTCTGACGTAAGGGCTATATCTAATCCTTTTTGTTATGTTTGTTGAAACTAACAAAAAACTATTCGTGCTCCTTCATGTCACAGGACAGACTGTTTTGGCTTGCCCTGCTATCAGTTGAAAAGGACATTGTGTCCAAATTGGGTTACAAAGATCTAATTAATGAGTTTGCAGCCAAGAAGGCAAAAAAAACTTGTGTCGTGTATAGTTGTAATAAAAATGAATGTATATTGTGAAAGATAAGTGGCTGAACCTACTTATTCAAAATGTCAGAATGCCAAAAATAAAGTGACTGACTTGACGTAAAGCTGTGGTCACAACACAGCAAAATCTTTTTTTTAGAGCCCGTGTAAAGCAGAAATAAAAAATTTTTATGAGTTTTTCACACCACAGAAACATGGTTCATTGACCACTGAGTCAAATTTGAAAGGTTAAAAAATTAGGTCACAAAATCATGGCACTTGGGGGCGTGACAGTGAGAGGCACTGGAGCCACTCACGGGAGGGGAGCCACCTCTGTGTACTGTACTAAGACGTTACCATCAGTAACAATGGAAGCTAGCACTAGCAGCGTCACCGGACAGACCCAGCCCTACCTTTTTGAGTCATCAGAGCCAGAAACTTACTCTGAGTCAGACACTGATAGAGCTCAGCTTCGTTTCTCACAGTCTCCATCAGAGTGGTTATTTATTTATTTATGTTTATTAATGTAATACTGACTAGTAACATTAGAGCCTAGCTAAACACAGTTAGGCTATCAATCCACCCATTTCTTCAGAAGCCTGTGGGTGTTGCTATGACAGATAACTACCTCTGCTGGTGGTTATTGGTTTCTAGTTACCTTACAACTGTATGACTGACCGCTGCTGGCGGCAACAGGGGGCTGGTTTATGCTAACGATGACCTCGTGATGTAACACGGCTAGGATTTCTGATCCTCAACACAGAAATTTGAAACACAGTTTGTGAAGCCGAGCTCCACAATTAAATCCTAAATGGTTGAACGGCTTTAACATGTTTTAAGGAAACACATTTCTGATCTATTTAATGTGTTTAGAAGAAAACGGCAGATTTTGCTTTACACGGACATTTCTCATCTTTTTCTCACTCTATTTTGGCTCTTTTTTAATCTTGAAAGCCATTTAATACTTTCTTTTTTATGTATTTCCCTTTTCTTTCTGTCTTTTTTAAAAAGTTTCTATCTTCTTCCTTTCCGTCAGACGTTCTCTTACATCTCCCTCCCTGTTTTTGTGTCTGGTATACCTATTTTTAGATTTTCTTTCACACAGGCTGATTTTTGTGATCCCCCCTCCCCCCAGGTTTTCTCCTCCCCTGTTCACCTTCTCCTCTAACCTCACCTCTCTGTCATCTCACGTCTCTTCCCCCCTCCAACTGGCTCCTGCACACTCTCAACTTCTCTCATTAGCATCTTCCTTCCTTTCACCTCTACACTGTCACCTTTATCTTGCCTGTCTTCACTTCTGTTTTCTTCCGCTGATGCTTTCAGGCTACGTCATCCTGCTTCATGTTTTACCCTCTTCTCATCTCCCGCATCCATCCATCCATCCATCCATCAATCCATGTCTGTCTGGTCCTTTACTCAGAGAACGAGGACTTGCTGCCAAGGCAATTTAGCTTGATCACAACCTGGTCATAGCTCACCTCCATCCCATGAACATGTCTTTTCAACCCGTGTTAATTATTTTTTAACTCAACCACTTCACTTTCCACATTTATCCTCTCTATGGAAATGAGCGTTCTCTGAAGTTTAGTAATAAAGTAATAAAACCAGGAGGGTGGGCACAGGTAAGAGTGGGTGTTGGATGAAAAACGGGCGAGCAAATACTGCTTAAAATTCTTGTGGAAATCCAAAAGGCACTGGAGCTGAACTGACAAGGGGAAAGTAAAAGGAGGTGAAGATGGAAGACAGGGGGAGGGGCTCTTCGGTTCAATTTCATGAGCTCTGGCCTGTAAAAGATCATAAAATACCACATTGATCTCACAAATTAAGTTTCCCTTGCTCTTCCTTCCATCCTGAGGTCAGAGGTCAGGATCTGAACGCATCATGCCTGTTTAAATCACTCATTTTTTTGCATACTGTCCATTCGCAGTCATTCATGTCGACAGTATGCCTATAAATGAGCTATTTCAAGTCTGAAGACATAACTGATGTCATAACACTGTCATCACACTCACAGATTTTGTTGTAGCAAATCTGCAACATATACAACTTCTTCTTCTGGCTACATCATGCTGAAGGCAGGAAGCTCAAACTGTACTTTAATGCAACCCTAAAAAGTCAAAAGTACCGTTTGACACTTGGAAACTCTTATTTAAGGCTGCTTCTAAACCTGCAGTAAAATCAAGGGGGAATATCGCATGAGCACATAAATATTCACAGCATGAACAGTGGTTGGAATTTATTCCCTCAGTGAAAATGTGGGAATTGAGTCTGACATGTAGAGCTGATAAGTGATAGATTGGAAAAGATAAGAGTGAAAATAAGAAGAGAAGGAGAGGGATATCTTTATTTCATAACTTAATCATGAACTGGTGGTGATGAAGGCATGGGCTGACTGATAGCAAAAATGGTGACATTATTCTCTCAATATGGGATATGGGAAAAATTTGGTGTCACTGCATTGGAAATCAGCCACTCGAACGTGCATACAGCAAATTGAAACTATATTTTTATCCCAGAGTAAGTAATTTATTCCATCTCCTGTACGACTCGGCGCTCTTCTCTTATTTATGCGTCTCCTGTTTGCCAGTGGAGGCATAAAATCTCCCCTGTCATCCTCTCCGCCTCCTCTCGCTCTTTTTCTCTCTTTATTTGACTTTTTTTAAACGAGAGGTCATCTCTGTTTAAAGTCAGAGGTTAAAAGAACAATGTGTGATTGTGTGTGTGTGTGTCTAACAAAGAGAGAGAGACACAGAGAGCTCACCAGGGCCTGTTTATTATTAGCTTTTTCTGACCTGCTACTCACTTCAGAGTCACAGCCAAGAAAGCAGACACTTGTGTGTGTGTGCGTGCATGTGCATCTGTGTGTGTGTGAGGTCCTCTCCCTTGGTTGCTCATTATAAATTTCAAACAGGTGTTGCTACCAAACTGTGCAGACGCCTGTTCAATTACTGGCGCGCCTTGTGTGTAGGTTATGTACGTGTGTGTTATGACACAACAAATATTTTTTGAGCTTTCATTTGAGCTGAGTCTCTGAGGATGTTTTTCAAAGAAAAGCACCTCAGTATACATTCCTTTCAAATTTGAGTGAACTACAGTATATATATCAACAGTTCCTAAGCCACATTCTTGTTTCCAAGCTGCCTCTTCTTCTTCTTCTTCTTCTTCTTCTTCTTCTTCTTCTTCTTCTTCTTCTTCTTCTTCTGGCTGTCGATTCATACTATCAAAAAGAGTGAAGTTTTCTATTCATTGGTATTTGCGGCTGATTCAAATCTTTAGTACCAGTAAAAACACAATGGAACAGTCAGCTTAATGGTATCAGACATATAAAGCTCGTCTCCTCCTCTTAAAAGAAACTGTGCTTGAATGACAGAGTCACAGGGACTTGGTACCAAACTTTGGTTCTTTGATAGCCCTGACTGAAATGCTTTCACAGTAACCAGTATCAAAATATGCCTTGTGTTTCAGTGCTAAGTTTCAGTACCCAAAGGGTTAACCATCTGATCAAGATCTGATAATGCCGCCGGTGATTGGCTGCAATGGTAGACATGGTTGCGGCTGCAGGACAGTGTTGCCAACTTAACGAATTTGTTGGTGCATTTAGCAACTTTCCAGACATATATATTAGGGTGTCCTCAGTATACTGACCTGTCACTTGTTTGCAACTCTTCTTTCAGCACTTGCAAAGGTGGTTTATTTTTTATGTAAGAAAACTGCTCAGAGTGGAAAAATACTACAGCTGGAAAATAAAATTCAAGACTTGTACAGTTATTTTCTTGTTTTTTAGAATAGGATCAGGGATCCCTGCCAAGAAAATGTAGGTGACATTAAAACTATACATTTAACAGAGTATAATTTCTATTGTGTGTGTGTTAACAGGACTTTAAGGTAAAGTGTGTAGATTAGCCATGAAAAAACAACACATTTATTGTTGTGTTCAAAGGTATTTGCACTGATAGACGTTTATGATGTTAAAAACTTGCCAAATGGAGAATCATAACAATTATAGATTATATATATTATTAGAAGTATCTTATCTTAGCTTATCTCATCGGGGTCTTAAAATCTCAAATAAATGTAAATGTGACAAATTTGGTTACAGGTCTTAAAATTTGCATATATCGATGGCTAAACATGCCAAGCTAGGGGCTAAAGCTACATGTTAGCTTATTTGTTTGGTTTTCTGGACAATACCCTTGATAAATTCAATCCACAATGCCACTTATTTGAGCACTGTCTGTATAATGTTATCAAAGATCAGCTGGAGAATAGTGAAGAAACAGAACATTTTTGTTTAGGTGTTTGTTTGCTAGCTTCAAATGTCTTTTTTGGATAAGTAACCTTGGATAAGTGACCTCAGTCACATGCTAATATTCAAAGCTAACATTAAAACAAATCCTTGTCTAATTTATCCCTCATACTTTTTGCTCTTGTTCTCTGACTAAAGTTTTACAGAGTTAAGATAAAACACTCTTAAGAGGAAAAAAGCAACTACTGGACGAACCTACCATCATCAGATTTTTATCTTTTAGCTTTTCTGTTTTCAAAAATCTCACGATGCAGATGGTAACACAGCTATTACCAGCAACCTTGACTCATTAAAAAAATAAGAGACAGTCTGTTGTTTTGTTTTGTAATGGGATGAGAGAAATTGCTGACACGCCCCCAGCAGACTTACCACTTCACAATATTGAGCTTTTCTGTAATCCCAGCATGCTTTCATGCTGCTTCATGTGCTAATGAAGCCCAAACACAAGCTCTTAGTGTTTTTGACAAAGCTGTCAGAAGAGCTGTGATCATACATTAGCTGCTGGTGAAGGAGAAGTCGACTCGTAACTTTGAAACAGCACGCTCTCCCTCTGGCAGTGTTTCTTGGAATTAACAGAAAGTGATAGAGGAAATTCAAGAATCAGAAAGTGTGAACTTGTGTGTGTGTGTATGTGTGTGTGTTGCACTCATGTGGGTGGGTCCTTGTCTGTGTCGAAGGGACTCTAAAGTGTTTGATATTTGCAACCTGTTTCCCCATCTGTCACCAAAGTAAGGTGACTAACCCAAAGCTGTTCCCAAAATAAAACATCCTTTGAACTGTAAAACCACTCGAGCTGTGTGTGTGTGTGTGTGAGTGTTTATGCATGCATAAGGGTGTGATTTAATGTGTCTTTCTATGTGTGCACAGTAAACACAGATGCACTCAAGTGTCTGACCTTGCTTGTTGCTGCAGGTGCTTGTGTGTTAACAGTTAGCTAATTTTCCTTACAGCAACGCTTGTTGCTCATCTAGCGAGTGTCAAATCATGTCTGTCTCTCAACCCTGCTCTCTCTCTCTCTCTCTCTCTCACATACACACAACACAAACAAATAGCAAATGAATAAACCCCAGAAAAAGATCAGAGTATAGATCTAACAGAGTTTAAAGCCTGTTTTCTAAGGTAGTCTGCCCTGCCTGGTTCATCTGAGCCACAGAGAGCTCCAAAGTCAGGGTTCCTATCCACAGGCTGATCTGCTGATTTATAGAAGGAGTGTGATGGGGTTTCCATCTTACTGCCAGCATCTTTTTGGCAGCTGCGCTAACGGAAAGCCACAGCAGTCTTTGGGTTTGTTTAGCTTCTGCCCAGAGTCATTATTTAAACACACAACTTCAGGAGAACAAGTTATTGTTAGATTAAGTTTTTCAGTCAGGACTTCTGTAATTTGCATCCAAAACTTTTGAACAGATGGATGCTCCCACATAATGTGCAGGAAAGTCCTTATTTGGTTTGACTCCCTTAAGGAACAGTGGGGGGAACTACCAGTATGCATTCTGCAGCGCAGTACAGCTGTTAATAGGTTTGATAGATGAAATACAGGTTTGTTAATTTGTAATTCAGATTCTGTGATGAACGAATGGTGTATTTCTTTGGTGGTTTTGTTTCTCAAATTTATAGAGGACAGAGAAGCCTTTTGGTTTTATATCATACTTGTAAGTACATTGATAGATAATCCTCTCTTTTCCTGTACATCTTTTAATACCCCATAATAACTGATTTGTTTCTATTTTAGAAGTCCTTGTCCAATAAACACTAAGTACGGTATTATATTTTGCCCTTTTTATGCCAAAAACACTCAGTTTCCAATGCAATGTTTCTGGTATAGCCGTCTTTTTTTTTAATGGCTCGGTGGATATTGTCAAAAATATATGAATGGCTTTCATTTGAGACAGGCCTTTATATGGGACAGACTCGTAACACTTGCTAAGCGAAGATGAAAAAAGTGTAAAGCTTTTGATTCACATCAAGTAGAACATGTCCTGTGTACAGGATTAGGTTCTGAAGATCATTTTGAAGACATACCACGACCTCTGTGAGACATGACATCCACCAACCTGCTTCACTTTGGGGAGGGAGAGAGAAAAAGAGAAAAAGAGAAACAGAGATGTGCCAGAATTCAAATTCATTTGTGTAAACATGCTGCCAGTTTCTCAACTTTAAACTGACATTGGCTTTTATTTGAGGGTTTACTGAGAGATATTATTGAAGTGTTATCAAAGCATGTTGAGAATCAGGGAAACCTAAACGTCTCTATCAAGAATAAATAAAGATTTGAACTGAACTGATGTCTTCAAGGAGAACCGCACTCTTTAAAGCTGTATCAGGATCCTTCTAAATCCTAACATCAGCATACAAAAGAAAAATGTGTTTATTTAATATTGCACAGTAGACATGTATTGTTCATTTGATGACAGTTTTCAAAGAACTCTCTGATGCCTCTTCTCTCTTTACACGCTCCTCTTCCTCTCAGGTTCCAACAGCAGCCTGCTAATGGGCAGATAACACTTCCACCCCCCCCGTCACCTCTGTTCCTCTGCCTGCCTCCCTGTTTCCTCTTTTATTTATGTTCCGCTAAAGAACATCTGAATTCCTCGGTCTCTGTTTGGAAGGCAGGCTTTGCTTAGTGTGTCCTTCCCTTGTTTGTTGCCGTAGAAACTTTTGATCCCTCTAATTGTTAGAACAACAAAGAGACGACAGCAGGACGAGAGAAAAACTGCAGGAAAGATAAAGAATAAAAAGGAGAAATTATGTGAGCTGTAAAGGAAGCTTTGTTGGGTTTTGATTTGTTATTTTCCTCCAAGGATTTGTTTTTCTGCTGTCAAGCGTCTGCTCTGGAGGTTGAGTCAGTAACAACCGCTCCCCATCATTTTCTCCTTTCAGTTGCTCTTCCCTTCCTCTCTTTCTATCTCAGTCGTTTCATCTCTCATTCCGGTTGTTGTTAGATCCTGTGATATCCAGTGTGTAAGCGTGTGTTTTTACTTCAATTAGTAAAGGAAATCATCCCTTTTCAAAACGTCTTATCAAAATTAAAGAGGCGTTTCGCATTACACAAAAACGGTCATGGTGTGTGTGATGGAGAGAGAGATGGAGGACAGAGAAAATAGATAAGATGTTTTTAATGACAAATCAGGTAGAAGAAATAAAGACAAAGAAAGATGGAAAGCAAACACTTTCATCCTCCCTTTCCGCTTTTCTTCTTCCCTCTTCTTTCTCGCTCTTCCATCCCTCCCTCTCTCTCTCTCTCTCTCTCACCATCTCCTCTAATGTCAGAGCAGTCAGAGTTAAGTAGCTTAAGTCAACATCTTTAACAACTTCATAAGCTTTCCCTCGTGTGTCTCCACCGCTCTTCGTGTGTGCGGTCTGCTTGTGCTACATTTTAGCTGTGTGTTGAAATTGACTTGGCAGCTGCTGTATGTTGTTTTCTTATTGACTTTTTTCACTGTACTAACAGTTACACCACTGGCACTGCCTCACACATGGCTCTTTCATGGCTATTTCAACCCTTTTTTAAATCCCTGCCCTGAGCTCTTCTTTCTCCCTTGGTATTTCTTGCAGTGCTCTTACACTCTAAAAATCACACAGACACTTTGAGTTGCTGTCGGATTTTTAGAGTGTAGTTTAGTCTAATATTTTCAGATGGCAGGTGTTGCAACGTTAAAATACAGCTATCAGCTCTTTGAAATGCTAACTCTGCTGCCTCTGCCGGTGTCTGTCTGTCTGCTTTTTCACCTTTCATTGTTGTTTCCTGGCTCCCTCCGTGCAGTTATCTCTTTGTTATTCAATTCTGCAGTTTAGCATCCCTGTCACTCTCCACCCCTGTTTGTTCTCTTTCAGTCTCTCCGTCTCCCGCTTTGTACTTCTTAGCCCTGCATCTTCCCCTGTGGCTTGCCTTTTTAAGCCCTGCAGTCCCAGCAGTTTTCTCTACAGCATACATGGATGCACACACACACACAAACACGCCCTGTGGTCAGAGTCCTGCATTGAGTCTGGCCTTGCATCCCTGTGATCAAACCCCCGTGGACTGCACACACCCTGTAATCACAGCCGGGAGACTCACCGTCAGCTGCAGCAACAGGCTGCCCCTGTCCTTCCATGCCCATGATTAAAGCCTCAAAACGGGTAGATGCAACCACTACACCCCCCCATACTCCCTGCTCCACATGTGCCCAGGGCCTCCCTGCTCCTCCTGCCTTGCCTCCACCCTTGCCACGCCAAGACCACATTAAAAGCCACAGTGATTGGTTCAGTGACCACCAAGGCTGAGGAAGAAGCTTCAAGCAGGGTCAGCTTGGGTGCCACTTTTTTATTTTGTAAGTTCTTTTTTTGTGACAAGTTTCCCCTGACTTCTCTAAATTAGATACTTATTCAGTTATTATAGGTCCAGGAGCATGGCAGGCCTCCTCTGAGTTCAAGAAAAATCATCATAAATCATCATAAATCATCGTGCTATCCTGGGATTGTAAAAATAAACAGAAAGGGCTATGTTTGTATAACTGGTAGATAATGTTTGACTTGGATTAGAGGTTTCAAACGAAAGTGTTACCCTTAAACACACGGACTCCATCTGGAGTGTTATGTCCTGAAGTGTTTTTTTATTATTATTATTTTTCTTCTTCCTTTTCCCATCTGAAGACTGAAAGGTAAAGCTTTTTTGTGTGTGGTGGAAGAATAGTGTCCTCTTTTGAAAACGTCTTTGAACGACGCTGAAAACGTGAGAGACCATACGTGATGAGAAAAAATGGCAGATTTAACTCATTTTTAGCCAGAAGTGTGTGCAGTGTAGTCCTGCACAGCAACAGATTTCATGCACCAACAACCAGAATCCCCAAACAAACACAACTCTGAAATAAATAAACTTGGTAGACAGACAGGAATCTTAATGTTGCTATCTACTTTTTGTCCTGGTACATCCATTGTGTTAGAAATTTCTTTCCAACTCTTCACTGTTTTCCTTTGACTGTGGAATATTTTACAGGACATGTTATTAAAACACTGCTCTTTTTACCACAAGTTGATCTTCCATCCCTGATCTTCATCTAAAGTTAAGCTTCTTTATTTTTGTAACCGTGGATATATGACTGATGAATCCTTTAAAGGCAAAAAGTTATATACAGTGTAAGTCAGTAAAAAAGAACAACATTGACTTTATTATTCCATTTGTCTGTACAGTTATTTTCATACTTTTGGGTTTTTTTTTGCTGTTAGTAGTAAATTTCTTATACCATCTCCTCAACCTCCACTCCAAACAAAAATGTCTCGCCCTATTTCCTGTTTGTCCATTTAAGTATGCTTTGCTTTGTTGGCTTTAACTGCATGTCCAGTTAAAAAGAGTGGAAAATTTCCAGTAAAATTTCAGGAAAGTTTCCTAAAAATTTCCATGGGAATTTATTTTATCTTGGGAATATTGGAAATTTTCAGGGTTTTCGCTTCTTTTTTTATTTATTTTTTGTAATAAACATGAATGATGTTTTCACAAAATGAAACACCCTGACTGAATACAAATTCATCTGTGTACCAAACATTCCAAGCACATTCATCATCAGTCACTGCTTCTCTAGCCCTACAGCATTTCCATTGAAACCAGATTTCTAGATTTGGAGTCTAAAAGTCCTGTATCAGGCATATTTGCTTATGACAGATAGTTATACCTGTAAGCATAACACTTAGACTCAGTTAGAAAAAACATCCCTGAAAATGTATAATGTTATTTAAAACTTTGCAATAGACATGTTTACACGCATGTCTGCTTTTAGCCAACAAAAATGTTAAATTTTTATACACGTATATTCCCCCAAAATTCCTATTAATGTCCTAAAATTCCTGTGGAAAGTTTCCAACGTGGAAAATTCCCAGAATTTTGCAACCCTAATCTGAAGTAATGCAAAGAATCTTCCATTTTTAACTTTTTTAATCATTTCTATTCTATCAACACTATGTCCTCTTAGTGTGTAAAGTTTCCTGAGCAAGGCAGCGTTGCCACTGGTTAATTAGTTGAGGTAGTAGTGAGGCCTTAAACAAATAACCAATAGGAAACTGTCTGAATAGTTCACCATGTGTGACACAAGCTCTGATTTTCAGGGGCAAAAACCTCGACCAGAACCGGACACGTTGATGAAGATCCATCTGCTGCAACTGGAGAGAAACAGAAAAAGACAGGCCTGTGTTTGTTCAAATGGCCCTCTCATTTCCTTGTTGGTCACCACAGCAGACATGCTGTATGCACGGCCACATATTGCCCAACTGTACACCCTCTGATTGTCAGAGGGCATCGTTAAATTCAATTAGAGCACTGACCTCTGTTTGTGCATGATTGGAGTCTGCTCTGATGGCAGTGTTAATCTAATGAAGTGAAGGAGGATGATGATGATGCAGCCTCAGACTGTCTGCTGCTGCTTCTGCTGTCCTATAACAGGGTTACCCAACTCCTGTCCAGCTTACAAGACACAAAGCGGCCGGTTTGAACAAATAAGAGAAATATTCTGATTGCGATAGGTGGGAAAGCAGTGGGCACAGTAATCAGGTGCAATCAGAGGATAAGTGCATGGATAACAGTTTTAAGGAGTTTGATTTAAGTCGGGGGTTGATGGACGGTGGTTTGATTGGAGTAAAACAAAGGATGATGAAATTAACAGTTTTTGGATCTCGGTGCTTTAATCCCAAAGTTCAATTCTGGCTCAGAAACAAGATGCTTGTATGATTACACAAGAATTTAAAAATGAAATGTGTGTTTATCTAAGTCTGCCAAAGTTGAATTTAATTTTAAATCACCATCTGCCAATCATGGTGACTTTAGTGACTGATGTCAGCTCTGGCGAACAGAGTTCTATTTTCTTCTTCTACTTTGATTTGATTTGATCAGTCATTTCAAACTTTATTCATACCACCTCGCACAGGCATTTGTATTTATGACAGGTTGGATTCCCTTGTGTAATCTGAGTGCAGGTGGAAGCTTAGGGTAGGCGTTATATTAGCTTTGTTTATTATGCATAGGTTTGTGTTCAGCAAAACTTTTGAATACTTTCAGTAATTAGAAGCTAAAAAAAAAGATGTTTGAGAGCTCTGTTAACAGATAAAGGCTCCCGTGGCTACCTTTAGCAGATTAAATGATCAGAGAAGGAACCGTAGAACATAACAAACACAATAATCATAGAAGTTTCCATAACCATGAGCGTCTGCTCCAAATCAACAAAGAACCTCCTCTGCTGTGGACTGTACCAACCCGAGACTTCTTCTTCGCTGCTTTATCATGAAGTTAAATTCGGCTTTGTTTAGCAGAGGGGAGAAGACGTCAGTCCTGCTGCTTCACCAGACAGAGCGCATCTGCACGTCTTGGCTCCAGAGTTTGACGTCAATCCTGAGCTGTTTTTTCTCTCTCTGGGTGCAGCATGAAACTCCTTGAGGTGAGTCAGGCCTGGAGGGAGGTGTCAGTGAGCGTGTCCTTCACTTGCACTGACCTCAGAGTGTTTGTCAATGCTTTAAACAGTGCACTGATGATGGGTAACAAAAGGTTGACACCTCTTTGAACCTGTCGCATTTAAAGTACTTTATCAGCATATTCACAGATGTTTAACGAAGCAGAGGAATGCTGCTTTATCTTTAGGGAAGAGAAGATGGACATTGTTCCATCTTAAAGCCTCCTTTTGATAGAAGTGTTGTTGTTTGTTCACCAAACCTTGAGCCCAAGTCTCAGGTCTCAAGTCTCCCAAGCTTTCATGTTGGTATCTAAATTTATTACTGAAGATTTCTGAAAACCTCCAACACCTCCACTGACCAACTCTGAGTGTTTCCCAGTTAGATGTCTGAAAGAGGGACCCGTCTCTTTGGACATTTTGGAGGGCACTGTTGCCGAAAACGACAGCACTTAGACATCCGTGCAGGGGATCACAAGAGGAAGCATGAATAATAATAAGCATGAAAAAACCAAACCATAGACCTTTAACAGCTCCCGTTTGGTCATCGGCTTATTTACTTTTTACTGAATCAAGTAAACAATGCACTTACACTGCAAGAGATTTCCTGAAAGAATGCATTTCTGACAACAAGAGCAAAAACTGCACAACTCTCCAGACTTGAGTGAATTCTTCACCTTTTTTTTCGTCTTAGCTCAAAGAGCTGCAGTGACTTTTGTTATTTTTTTATCTTGTTTTAGGCTCTGAAAGTGGCAAATATATCTCATTACTTGTCATCGACTCTTTTTCCACTGTCATCTTCTTCATTGGCCGACAGCCTGTCAGTTATGGTTCCTTTGTTGTTGACCACAGGGAGTCATAGAGTCAGTGTTGATGTGAGCGACATTGGCGGGAATATCTTCCAGTAAAACGTCAATGTTTCCACCCAGCAATAACTATATCACACAAGTCAGAATGTCGATATATTTTTATACTGATATTTCGTCTTGGGACAACAAAGTAGTGAAAACTGATAGACCGAGCGGAGTTCCACCAGGGACCACCTGAGACCTGCTTCAGGTCTCACCCCGCAGATTGAGAAACTGGACTCTGACATGATGAATGCTTACTGCTGTGTGAGAGTGATGAACCAGTTCCTGACTGCACTGGCTCAGGGTAATCTGGTGTAATACACACACACACACACACACACACACACACACACACACACACACACACACACACACAAAGTGATGTCAGAGTGATTAAATCACTAATAGCTTGCGGAGGAGAAGATGTGACTCACACTAACTCTCCATCACATCTCTCACCCTCTCTCTTATACTCTTTCCAATAAGCTCTTCTTCTTCTTTCTTTCTGACCCCATTAAACTCATTGTCTCTTCGTCTCTCTGCCCCCCCCCCTTGCTTTTCTTTTATTTACCCCGTCACATGTTGTTTTTTCTCTTTATCCTTCTTTAATCTCTTTTTTCCCCCGTCAGGTTTTTTTTTTTTTTTTTTATCTCTTATCTGCCCTTTTTCCTCAAATCCTTCAGTCTCCAACCCGTCAGTCCTCTCCTTTTTATTAATCTGCCGTTCTGCCCTCCACCTCAGCTCCATCCATCTTCCTGCACTGTCGTCTCTTCACTTTTATTCTTCCCGTTGCAGATATCTTCTCTGTCTCCCTCTTCATTTTAAGGGATGATATATCATCCCTCGCCGTCTTATCATTCACCTCTCCGTTCCCTCTCACCTCTTCTGCACTCTCTCTCTTGCAGCATTGCCTCTTCTTACCGCTTCATCGCTTGCCCTCTATCTTTATCACCTTTCACTTTATCATTGTCCTTCTTTCCTTTAAATCCTCTCCTGTTCGTCTTTTCGCAAGTGCATAAATATTAATAGCAGGTGACGTTTGAAGAAGTGTGTTTGTAGGAGAGAATTAGTGAAGAAAGTTTGTCCTGCTGTTTTTATAAAGTCAGCAGAGGGTTGACTCTTACCAAACACACACACGCTGAACACACACATCTGACTCTTTGTATAATCACTTATTAGTGGACTCCATTTCTTGTGGTTATTGATTCCTTCGACCTACCAGGAAAGCTTTGTGTGGGGACGACTGCTGGTTTTAGTTGTCAGTTAATACAAATGGAGGCTGAAGTAGGACGAGATGTTAAACCAAAGGGAGAAACATGAAAATGGAGAAAACAAGATCGAATGAATTTAAAGAGGTATAGTTGGAGTGATCATCTGTCCTCCAACTATAGAATGAAAAGACAGAAACATGATGCAGAGGGGAAAAAGGATGGTTTGGGGTTTTACTGTTTACTCTCAGTTGAATCATCAGGAAACGCACTGGGCCTCATTCACCAGCTCGTCTGAATAAATGTGTTTTTGAAACCACTCACGCAGCTTTTAAAAGGGATCTGGCAATCACCACTTCTTAACTTGGATTTGTTTTTAGCTAACGACAAAATCAAAGTACTCTCTGGAGTGCTCTTACCCACATTCGAGTGCTGCCATTTAAAATGTATTGGATATTGTGTTTCCTGTCATTTGACACCGTTATATATAAAATTAGGATGAAGTAAGAAATTTAATTGTTGTCAGCTTTCGTTTCAATCTCTTGCTCTAAATGGAACAATACAAAATTATGAGGATAAACTAAGTGAGAACATTAAAAGTTAATTCTAATTACATAAAAGTAATTTCTCTAACTGTACCCAGTCAGGAGAGACTTTAAAAAAATCCTTTCTTAAGATAAAGGCATAAAGTTATCTATAATCAGGGGCACCATCAAGTGGACAGACAGGTGTGCATCAGGTGTGATCTTAAAGCCAGCCTCAGCCTCACCTGCACACCAGTGTCTTCTAGATAATTCAAAGTTAGGCTGAGTCAATGTTCCAGACGAGGTGACCAACGTTATTTGGCTTCAAAATGTCTCTAATGGAGGAAATCAAATGCAACATGTCCAGATTTTATACAGTGCATGGTACAGGTCAGCTTCTAAAACTGTGTCAGACCAAGGATCGCTTATACCCCGTCCCCAATCCCAAACAACAAGCCCACCAACCACATGTATTATAAACTTGCATCATACACGTGAATCATCTCACCACTGCACCTTCGCCTGACCAGTGCTGGAAGTTTCGTCTTCCTCATTTGAGTTTTGTTTTACTGTCTCCGTCTTAAGCCGTCGATGCATGATGATTTTTCATGTATGTTTGTTGATGGAGGAACTTTAGCTTGACTATTTTCTCTGGGGGGTTTCAAGGAAACTTTTTTGAGACCCGGCAGTCCTGCGTCTGTTTTAAGTGGCTGTAATTTGAAAAGTAGATATTTGGGGTCAAAAAAATTTTTTATTATTTTTTTTTTCCTTATGCGGTCAAAAAAGCTGGCAGGTAATTTGGGCGCTGTTAATAAAGGTTATGACAACATTTGGATACAAAGTGACCACTTTGCTACACAGTATGGAGACCCGTTCATAGAGAGAGAGCAAACTAAAACCTTCCAAAGATCCAGATATGAGAGAGTGATGAGATGAATGAGCGATGATGATTGGTGACACTGAAAAATAAAAATTCCATTTACATCAGCAACAAGAAAAAAAAAAAACACTGTCAGACAGACGTACAGACGTACAGACTGATTATATCCGTGTCACAGCTCTACTTCAAACACAGTCCTGGATAATTCACTTCCCCTACTCTAATTTCCCCTGATAGTTGATGATAAAAACCTTTCATGACCTCTGGGTTATAAACACACTGGTGAAGGTATTGTGAGTGATAGATTGAAGGTAGATGTTCAGGGGAAAGGGATGCAGGAGAAGAGTGGAGGTGTCAGAGAAAGATGAATAGGCTCTGGGACAGGCAGTAAATGAGAAGAATTAGAGATGGGGCAAAGAAAGACGGATGGACCAAGGAGGGGGTTAAGTCTGTGATAGACAGAGACAGAGTTGGTTTAGGGGGGAGAAGGATGGATGAATCCATGGCAGGCAACAGAAGGGGGAGAGGAAAGGGCAGATGGAGGTGGGAAAGGAGGGAATGAGAGCAAATGATGGCTTTAGGGGAAAAAAAAGTGAGGGAGTAGGACCAGAAGGAGAGAGAGGGAGGATGGATGGTTGGAGAACGGCTCACACTAGGTGAGGAAAACTGTCGTCTCCCTGCGTGGGGGATCATTTTGTGTGTGTGTTAGCGAGAGCCTTTTGCAAGCTGCCCCGTACTAGCCGGAAGGGGATGGCAGAGTGGTATGAGAGTGCTAATGTCAGTTAGTCCAATCAAAAAGTTGTGGGCATGAAAAGTATTTCTGTGAGGACCAACACTGACTGTCCCTTTCATCTTTTATGATTCAGTGCTCATAACTAGCAGATTAATGTGGTTCAAATCCATTGGATTGTATTTCAGCTTTGAGTTTAAAACTGTTTTGGTCTCTAAGTGGGCAACTGGGCTTATGATCTTTACAGGACTTGATGAAATTATGAGGTCATCATATACGGATCTCCCAATTGTTGGAGGAGCAGGCCTCAAACACCAAGGTCTGCCCATAGCTCCGCTCCACACAGGCCTCCACAGGCCTCGCCAATCAGAGTGAAGGGGGTTTGTGGAACAGGGAGCTTTAAAGGGACAGCAGCTTAAAAAGAAAATAGGCTATAATAAGAGTTTTCTAAACCACCAGTGTGAGAATTTTTTTTTTTTTTTTTTTAAATCTGTAAATCACGCAAAGCTACTTCATGGGTACCAGAGAGACAGTTTAAAGCTGAAAAAAAGCACAATACCCTCTCTTTAAACTCTTCAAACTTTAATGGGAGATGGACAGTGTTTGCAGCACTTCCTCTTGTCTTCTTAGCCCTCATTCAAAGCACAGGTTTGGTTGTGTGCATGAGACAGAAAATGTGTCTGTATGAAATTCACCCATGAAAAATAGTCATGTGTATGCCTGATGAAAGGAGCTGATACTCTCCAACGCTGTCAAAATAGGATGACTTTAAACACAAAAACAGCAAAACTAACGCTTAACTAAATTTTTAAGTGGATCCCAGGCAAGTGAAACAGATTTTTGTCTGCGTGTTATGTAATTCTTCAAACAGCTCACTTCTCTGTGGCAGCCACTGGTTTGACTCCAACATAAATTTATGATGAGGAGCCTTAAAACATACATGAGAACAGACAAGATGAGAGAGAAAGAGACAGGAGAGGGTGAAAAAAATAATAAAAACAAGGGAAGGCAACAGAAAAGGGAGAAAGATGCCGCTTATTTATCTCTCTGTCTTTAATGGCGCTTGTTTTTCCACCTATTAATTAAGAGAGAATAGATAAAGAGAAGCTGGGAGTAAGGAGGGTCTATATGTCTTCTTATTTATCTACTCTGTCTTTTTGTTCCGTATTTTTTTTTTTTTTTTTGTCTTTCTTGTCTTATCTTGGCTGTAATTGTTTACTTGTATCCTGAACCTTGGCTCTAATCTCTCCATCTGCTGGTCCTCATTAGCTGATCCATCCTTTATCCTTACATTTAATGGCTTGTTCTGCATTCCCCTGGTCCTCTTTCTCAGCCATCCTTTCTCTTCTAATCCGTCCTCACTTCCATCCATCCGTCTATTCGTGCATCTCTGCGCTGTAGAGAAACCGATTGTGATGTATAATTAAGAGCTGCTAAAAGCATTTGTGGTAGGAGGAGACTTGGACTGGCAGCCGTAACGCTTAAACAACATTATCTGACGCACAACAACAACTTCAGGAGCACAAAGTGGTTATTACATATCCTGGTCATCTCCATAGCAACTGCCTAATGACAGCTTTGAGCTGTAACCCCGTCAAGCTAAGGAGTCTTGGACTGATGCTGTTGTATCCTGTGATGGACAAGTTTAACATTTCTTTGTAGAAAAAAAATAAAACCAGCATTCTCCTGGTCACGACAAATGAAGGAGAGTTTTTAAAACGATTTCCAAGGCACTGCAGGTGCATATTTAGTTAACATTTAGTTAACAAGTACAGCTCATGAGTGGAAAAGTGCAGCGTGTGTTAATTTTAGCTCCACTTGAACAAAGTAGCAGCTGCCTGTGTCTCATGCCTGGAGGTCAAGATGAAGCGCAGCATTGTAAATAGATGATTATGAGTAGAAGCTACTTGTCTTGAGTTGATGTCTTTGTCACATTGTTCCCGTGCTCTCTGAGAATGATGCAAAATGTCTGACATCACAAGCTGTTACATAAACCGTTACATAAAGCCAAAGTGTTTGGTCAAACCCCTGACCCATGATGAACGACGAGCCGCTTCAGAAAAACTCTCAACTGACTCACGGCTTCATGCGCTCTTCTGAAGTTGAGTGATTCCCTTTGGAGGCAGACAGCGCTGTGATTCCTTTATTCCCCAAACCTTCTGTCGGGCCTTTTTACTTATTTTTACATGAACTGGATTACATATGGAAGCCAATCTGCCATGTCTAACATCACTGAGAGAGTCTGGGATGAAGGCCGTCAGGCTGAGCCTTAAATCTTAAGCCAAGCCTTCAATCCCAACTCCCCACAATGGCTGAACGGATCTTGTTCTGAAAAATCAGTACTCATAAAACAGAAGGTGTACATGAACTGAAAGTGAATGTGGGTTTTTTTCCCTCTCTTTCATGGTGTCTCTCTATCTCTTTAAGAATTGAAAGTGCAGTTTTGACTCATGAGACTCGCTCTAAATAACACATCGCATTCATGGCTGAGTGAGAAACAGAGGTGGCGATATAAACACACTGTTGATTCCAGCACAAGAGGCAGCAGAAAGAAAAAAAACAACACTTTTTAATATCCAGATCAAAAAAGGTGCAAATACCAGAATGATGTATCTCAACATGAGGCCTGATTCACTCACTTGTGCAACTTTTGAGCTAAAGGATGTTAGCTAATTCAGAAAGTATGCGCAAAGGGTGAAATGCTCTGCAAAGCAAATCACGTAACTGTGCAGGAGTGTTGCCTGCATACATTCAAGTGAGCCATTTGACATTCAATTTAAACAAAACAGAACCTTTCCTATGTAAATGTGCCTCATTGCAAATAAACATTTTTTCATGTGGGCTCTTATGCAAGTGTGCGTTTGTATCTTATACCGTAGCTATAAAATAGCTGTAAAATAAGTATGTCACAGAACCTCTCAGCTCTGCATTGTTTAACCAAGCAGGAGAAAAGGTTAAATAGTAGCTTACATGTTTTCTCTCTCTTTTTCTTTTCTTCCTTCTCCCTTATTTATGCCTCAACTTCTCATCTTTGACCCTTTTGCCCCTGCATCTCTTCTCCTTTCAATCTTTGCCAAACACTGAGCTATGTTTACACTTGACTGTTTTCTCACCTTTGTTTATACCCTTCATGATTTTTTTTTTTCCTCCTATGAGCACATTAGCACTCAGTAGCTCCTCTGGATTACAGCACATAATGCAGATTTATCTGCATGGGTATATACGAGTGACGTAATTTGTGACATAAGTTAATCCGGCAAGATTTACTGCAGATAGAAGGGTATTAGCATGCATGGATGTGACTGATCTGATGACAGAGTGAAGCATGTACAATATATGATGGATTTAGGTGACTTGATATGTGCGCTTAACGCTGTGTACGCACAGCACATGCCCATAGATATGTGTGCATGTGTGTGTCAATTGTGGCTGTGTTGCAACTTAATGGCTGTGTCTTCTTTGTTTCCATGCCAACCATACATCCTCCATACCGCCCATTAGTGTTTCAGATTCTTATACCCTTCCTCTCTTTCATCTCTTCTCATGTCTTCCTTTTCTTCTTCTCTCCTGGATGCCATCACTCATTGGTTACACCGTGGGCCTACAGGCAGAGCTGATAAGAAGAAACCTCTTGTAACTATTTATCTTGGATTTGATTGCTGATGGTGCCAACAGGGTGGACAGAAGTGGACTGGTGATGGGTTTTGTATTCTGCGTCCTGGTATTGAGGCTATTCAGGTAGATGGTAGTTGGTTCTATGAAGGGTTCCGTTCAATTAATACATCAGCACTAATGCAACCATAGATGGACCAATGCTTAACACAACCACCCACGGTGCCTAAGTTAGGTAAGAACAAACCATAAATGTGCACAGGTTCTCAGTCACAGTAACACCAAGCTCAGTTTAAAAAAGGCAGACACTCCTCTGTCTGATTTTTGGACAGAGAAGAGTGTTGGTTTTAAAGAGGTGTCGAGGAAGCTAACGATGTTGAACCCCAACAACTTTCCCTTAATAGAGATGGTGCCAGTACACACCACTTCTCTCCAACAAATGATGTAGTTTTCAGTTCTCTATCCCAGCAGGGAAGGCCTCATATCCCTTTTCCGTTGAAAGAAACAAGTTCTAGTTTAGTGGGAGTACTTAGTTAGTTCTTATCACATTCTTCCTAAGAACTGGTTTGGTTTTTCCATTGGCAAGGAGCCAAGTTAAGGCCACATCATTGTGTCACCGTAAAACAACAGTATGTCACTGCATGCGTAGCCACTGACCCAAGGACACTCGCGCCACACGGAAGCCCATAAAACAACAATGGGGGAGCTCATTGTATGCAAGCACTGCTGCACTAGTTTTGTCTCTATTTTAAGTTTTGATTGAGAAACTCCAACAAAATGACAGACGACTCACTTGGCTCTCTTTTTAGAAATGTCTGTTTTCCACCGCTCAGTTGGTGCTAGCTAAGAACCAGTTTTCAGCACTCTGAGCCGGTGCTTTGTCGGTGGAAACACAAAGAACCAGTGCTTAGTCAGGCACTAGCCTGGAACTAGCACTGACAACAGCTCTGTCAAAAGGGGAAACACTCACAGCAATGATCATGTGACCCCAACGACTCAAGAAATCGTTCAACAACTCCGCTAACAATGACTACGGACAACTTAACGACTCAAAAACTTGGACAATAAGTCTGTTAACGACCCTTAGAAACATTTTAAATAAAAACAAGTTGAATGAAATACTTTGTACCTCTTTTCATGAAATGATTGTGAGAATCGGATTTCCTCTTTAATGTTAAACTGTACATCTTCTCCAAACTTTATTGATCAACCTTTTTGAAACACATCACAGTGAAAATAAAACTGCAGTCAACCGTTGCAGATCACAATCATTTCATGAGAAGAGGAAGAAAATAGTTTATTCCAACCTTATGAGCAACCATGTGTTTATTTTCATTAGCTAAAACTTGGCAGGGAAAGTAGCAAAGGAAAACTTTCCACTGAATGGCAAAAGACTGAGCAGAATCCCTCTTATTGATGAACAGCTATCTGTAACGACCAGATGCACCAAGATAATTGAAAATAGTACAACAACTGTGGCTGTGGCCTTTGCTGTGATTCACTGTAAGGGAGTCTGTGTGTTATTTTGACATTTCAACCATTCAAGAAGGTCCCACAGACCACAATGCAGTCTGGGCTGTTGTGTTCTTATGTTTTTTACATTTCATTCGGTCTAATCTCTTTAATAATTAAAAAGCTAATAGATTAACAAGATGTTCAAACCACATCTCACTGCTTTATTTCGACAGCTGCTGCACATCAATCAGAATTTTTAACCCAAGGGTATCCGAATGTAACATCTGTAGCAGCTACGCCACGTAAACAAACACCAGCTGTGCTAACAGCTAGAGCGGATTAGTCTCTGTATCACCCTGGATGCAGCTTGATATGAGGTTAGTTTGGAAAACAATGATGCAGTTTTATGGAGTCCCAAGAGGGACTGAAAATGTATTAGAGAACTGTCGTTGACTTGTAAATGTAACCTTTTCTTAAGGAGGAGACCCTGATTAATGTTTTATTTAAAGAGTCAGGGGGTCACTTGTGTCTGACCTCTCCTGGATTTCCCATGTGAGTGTCACAGAAAACCAATACATCCATTTCAAATTTCTTTGTCTCTCTTACTTTGTTGCTGCTCTTGCTTTTTCCTCATCACACCCTCATCCTCCCAAACCTCCATATATTCCTGCATCCCTCTCCTCAAACCTCAAATCATGCCTCACAACCATCCATCTCTGTCATCCCACACACACCAGAGGTACAACTTTATTACTCATCACAGCAGGAGACCACTTAGCAGCAGTGTGAATGTGGGAGAGACAGAGTTTGTATTTTGTGGTGTTTCTGAAGATGTGTTTCATGATATCATTAAGAAAGGTAATGTCTCCCCCCTGAAGAGCTTTCTATCTCTCCGTTGGCCTTAAATTGTTTTGTTTCCTTCCTCCACTCCAGAAAAAGAGCTCCACTGAGGTATCCTTTGAGTCCACTTGTTTCCGTAGAGGTGTGTGTGGGTGACACAGAGAGGTTCAGACTAACTGATATCATTTGATTGGATGTGGTTCTGCTATAGATTCAGGCTTATTCTGACATTGCCTTAAGTTCTACAAAGTTCACTGTAAGCAGTTTTCACACTGATTAATGTCATTTTAAAGTTATTCCTGATGTGGTGACAGAGGAGGGAGTAGGGTTTGTGCATTGGATGAAGAGCACTAAAATCTTAGAGAGCAGTTTCACTTTTTATTATCAGCAATAAGCCTATCTGAAAAAGATAATTAAATAAGACTCTTGTGTTCCCATTTTCAAATTATTCCATGCACTGCCAAGATTATATTCAGAAGCATAATTATTATGAGGGGTGCACCATATTTATAGAAATATCACTTGACTGGGTGTTGTGTTTACATACATCTATGAGATGAAGCTGAACAGTTGTGTGACATGCACAAAAGAGATGTTTTCCGCTTCACACCCATCTCCTCTTCAGATTTTGAGCCTTTAACATCTAAAGATTTTGAGGTACAAACCAATAACCTTTCCTCCTCCACCACCTTCTTCCAAAACCAAAAAAGCTATAGGAGTAGAACCATACGTCACTACATATATTTATATGTATAAACTGTACATCTATGAACGTTGGACATATGTTAAAATTCACAGCCTGAAGACAATCAGAAACACGGTTTACGAGGGATGATTGGTTTATGACAAAGTTCCCCTGATTTGATTTGGTTTGAGGTGAGGTGTTTTCATTTGGGCTTTCAAACCAGCAGAGAGAGAGCAGCAGGAGAAAGGGGCGGAGCTAAAGATGATGATTTTTATTTAATCTTTCATTCCTGCCTGTTTTGAGTTGGCGTGGTCACAGCCAACAGTGACCAGTGAATAAAAGCACAAGTGTTCACGAATCGGCGTCGTCATCATTGCAGCATCCGGACTGACGTAACAATATTTTAACGCCATTGGCTCTTAAAATTTGGGATATCCATGGTTACCACCAGTTACAGTCCTCCTTACTTAGTCAGCATCCTGCAAATTGAATCTTGCAGGACGAGATTTTACACAAATTGTGCGCAACTCTAGTTGTAATGGAAACACCAGCAAGGACAATTGTACTTTATGGAAACTTTGGAAATATCGCTTTTATTTTGCGAAAAAGTGTAATGGGAACGCAGCTATAGAGTGTGAGAAGTTTCCACCATTCCACACTCAACTTTTTGACCGTTTTGAGTGCGTCAACTGAAAATTTAAAGTGCACTGCGTTTTTCCGTACTGTCAGTGTGAACGCACTTACATGATTTGGACTCAGCCAGAATGGAGCAGCCTCGCTGTTTGGTTAGCAAAGTGCTAAAGCTGGGGAGGCCGTCTGAAGCTATAAAGTTGAAGTTGTGAGTAGAACGTTTAAATATGTGACTCAGCAGCAAGCAGCTACCTCAGAGAAGAAAGCACTTTTTTGTACATTTAAAAAATAAATAGTATATTGGGGAAAAACAATCAACAGGACCATATTTTCCAAGCAAACAGTTAGATTAATTTCCATGTAATAGGGACATTAGGGAATTATTTTTTAGCAGTTTAATAACCAGACTGTTTTTCAGAGAAGCACTGGACCTTTGTGTCTACATGTTTGTTTACTACAACCCCTCAAAGTCTTTTTGGGTGCCTGTTTTCCTCATTTTCTTCTGTCCATCTTTTGTAAGACTCGAGCTGAAAGGAAGCAGCTTGCGTGACTGTTGGGCTTCTTCACTTGTTTTAAAGTAAACTTGCTCTGGCAACAAAACTTGGTGATCTCAGTTTTAGTGATTGTGTGTGTGAGAGAGAAAGAAAGTTAAATAGATTTAGAGGCTCTGCAAAAAGCAGTTACGGTAACGGTGAGGTTTGTATATAAATCTGCCTCACTCAAGAAAATGAGTTGTTTGGAACTGCTGTTTTCTCTACGGAAATCGGACACACAAACACACACACACACACATTTTCAATGCGCAGAAATAATGAGAGGCAGTCTTTCAATGCCTGACAACACACGCTCAAACACTCAGCTCCCGGTGGCTGTAAATCAAAAGTAAAACTGCTGCCAGAAGAAAATGGAAAGTGATGGAGACAAAGATATAAAGAGGACCAGTGTCCATTAAGTAATGCATGGAGGTCTCAGCTAATCAAATCAAACTGCCGCTCAATCATTCCATTCTATGAGAACTTTGGAGCCAAATGCAAAAACACACAAACATACCCACAAACACACTGCGGCAGGATAAAAACTTATCCATTAAACTGATTTACAGCCCACTGTTTTCTGTAAGGGGCTTTTCAATCAACAGTACCTTTTGTTGACCTTTTTCACTCTGCTGCTCTCCTTTTTTCACCACTGTTTCAGGCTCTATTTCTGGCAGAGTTGGGTGTTCACTGAACAGGGCATGTGTGTGGGTCCTTGTGTTTTCTGTCAGCCTGTTGACAGTTTGGTACTTTGATGCTAGGCTACTGTCTGACAGATGAACTTTCTGGGGAGCAGGTGTCGAAAAGTAACAAGGCAGAGGTATAGAGGGTGAGACGGAGAGAGAGGGATTGAAAAATCCTGTCTAGTGTTGCTGTGTCTTGCAGTTTAAAGGGAAAATATTTGATGGTCTAGCAAGTTTGCAGTCAACAGATTTTTCTCTGAGGAACTCCTTCAGGAGCTTTACAGTAGATAATGAATGTTAAAGAAGCTACAATGCAACAACCAGCGGAAATAACAGCCGACACTTCTATTAACTTTTAATCTTTGCAAAGTGCTTTCTTTAGGCTCTGGGAGACAGACACTCTCTACCTAAAGAGTCAGCTCAAGACTTTCCTTTTTGATAAATCTCATATAATTACAGCAGATGTAGAGGATTCCCTTTCAAATTAAATTTACAAAATCAATACGATGGACCTGGTACCACTCAAAGCTTCAAAGTGCAAAGAAGCAAAAAGCAAGAATCAAAGAGGTCAACGAGATAATGTCAAACTTTTCCCGAACACAATAATAAATAACGTCACACTTGTGTTGCAGTTTCATTGTTTGATAAAAATAATATGCTAAACAAGCTAAATTGGTTCTCTCACCAAACGTCTCTTCAAAATAAAACTTGTTTCGAGATTCACTTTCAGCGCCAAAATGCTTAATTTAAGACCAACACTTAATACGTAAGTTGAAAACTAATTTCTGGCTCAGACTTGTACAAACACATTTCACTATAGCTATAGCTAGCTAGCCTTATAAAAATACAGTTAAGTTCAGCGTCCATGACTAAAGCAACTCAGTTAACAGTTCAATGAGTTAGAAGCTGTTAAAGATTGTATGAAATATACAAACAACAAAATAACATGCTCACAGCCTTTGTTTCATGATGTTTCTGTAGTGTGTGGATCCTGTGTTCTGTCTTTATAGCTTTAGCAGCACCTGAAATACAGTCTGCGTGCTTAAGAAATATACATTAAAGACCCTCTTAAACCCTTAACTACTTCTCCTTTAAACTTTAATGCAAGGGATATAAAGTCTATTTATTTTTTAACCTTTTAACATTCCATCATAATAATAATAAATAAATATTATTTTTTTGTATTTTTTTCATATTGTTTGGGCACTAAGATCAAAAACCACAAAATTTTGAAAAAATCTTTCAAACTGTAGAGATGACCCAATCAAGTTTGACTCAGTTCAACACAATTTAATGACATATAACAACTCAAAAACATGTTCTACTAAACAGCTGAGCTGCAAGTTAAAGGCGTAAACTGCCCTGGTTATGATATAAATTTATAAGTAAGTAAAGGACATTGTCTAAAATCCATATTTTGAGCTAATTTTAGCTAAATTAAGTCAGATAACAACTGTTGATAAGTTTTGCAAGAGGCCGTCCGGAGTCAGTTCAGATAACATAGTTTAGTTATTAAAATCAGAAGCCTTCTTCTCCATCTGGCTGAAATGGACACATCCTTCCAAAGCGACATTACATTCGCTGGCCAATCTGTTCCCGGACTGACTGTAAGCAGAATGTGTCAGTGCTGGGTTTAGCAACTAAATCTTTATTCAGAGACACACGGAGGATGGAAGGAGGTTTTAAAAAAGAGATGGGATTGGGTGAATTAAATGTATACCTATGAAGAATTATAAGGCAGGAGGCAGAAAGAGGTTGTAAGGGGTTACAACACAACACACACTGGGTTTACTCAGGGAGACATAAGTACACACTCAGACATACACACTCAGGGATAATATTGTACCTTGCATGTGAACACTAACAAATCAAACAACACACTCCACACAGAGCCCAGAACACAGTGAAGAGCACTCATCCTGTTTACATATTACACATCACACGCTTTAAACACACAGGGGTTTGTATGAACAGACATTCAGAAACCCTGCGTGCTCAAACAACTCAGTTTAACGTACACCAGCATGAAAAACATGAAGCATGTTCCTGGTTTGCACTTTGGGGATTTAAATACAAATGTATTCATTAATTTAGCCACTTTACACAAACAAGACACACACACAAACACACACACACACAGGCACAGGCACACGCACTGACTTTAGTGCTTTCATTATTCATAGTTGGTGCCGGTTGTTTCAGCACTCCCATCTGTGCTCTCCCCTCTCCATCTATATTCCAACCCAGTGCTTTCTACTTTTTGTCCTCTTTTCCTCTTCTCTTCTTTATGACCTCTTCTGACACTTTCATTTCTACAAACAGATTCTGCTTGTCAATACAAAAAATGTAGGACTCAATGCGATCCTGACACCAACTTCCTTTTAACTATCTACTATCAAGGCTTTCTTTAATCCCTGCAAACTGAAATTAGCAGATCACAACTTGCTGTGAACGCCCTCGTTTTGCTACAACTTCATACTCAAGTCTCAATTGATGAGCTGAACTGTAAACAGAATCCCATCTGAGTCATTTTGGTTTGCAATCTGTTACACATTTCTTAAGAAAATCTTTAATCAATATAAACAACGTGGTTTTTAGCAGCTTCCTTGCCAAGTCAGCAGCAGCAGCAGCAGCGTGTTGCTCAAATATCCGAAACTTCAAAGAAACAATTGATCCTGGGGACTAACAATGGTTGCCCAAGGCCCACTTGTTTGAAGCCCCTGCTTTAGATGCAAAGTGAGAAGGTTCATTTAAGTTAATTTAAAATTAGAACACATTTTTTCACACAAACCAAAGTGGTCATGAATGCCTCATGTAATCCTTGGCCTGATGGAATCCTCTGTGTTCTGAGAGTGGAGACAGTCAGTGTGTCCACTAAACTGTAGACCTCCATTTGCATAGATGTGTATGCTGCTGTTTTACTCTTGGATGTTTTTGCCTTTGTGATGGAAGATATATGCAAAAATGGCAGAATTTCTCAGAATCATTCAAGTATCTTTTTATTCACCAAAACATGTTAGTAGCAAATGTTTAGTAGGATCAAGTGTCTATAAATCTGTATGTACAGTATCTACATGTATTTTACTCATCTAATCTAACAGTGCTATTGTTATTCAGTTATCTTATCCATGTTATTATAGCTTTATAAAGGAAAAAATGTATAAATTTGTATGTATTTACAAATCTTTTATTCCTTGCAAAGTTCCTACTACAGGCTGCAGTTATGAAATTTAAGACACCCTGCCTATTTGAGACAAAAACAAAATGTTCATGCTCAATTCAAGATTATACCCGAAACTTAAAGATTAAAAAACTTACAAGTGCCAAATAGTTTGCAGTGATGAATTGCAAAGCACAACAGATCTGCTAAGTGTAACACTAAACTTTAATTGGGTTCTGCATTCCTTTGACACATAAGATCATAGCATATATTTAAGAGTGTATTTAACTTCAAATTCATGCAGCTAGTTGACTAGAAATAGTAAAATAAAAGCAGTTTTGAGATATAAAATGTAGCCTCATAAGCCATAATGTGAGAAATATTCCTCTGTCCTCTTTTGTCCCACTCGTTTTCCACTAAATGGAAGTTGGAGAGTTTTTTTATCCCCATTCATTTTTTGGTGTTTGGTGCTATAGGTTTGTGTTTTAATTGGCGTGTATTTCTTGTTTCTATTGTTATCCCTCCATGGGTTTTTTTTTTTAAGTCTTTTTTTTTAATTGATAAACAGGCATGTGGGAAAGGGGCATCAGTTTTTGGGGGGTTAATTTGTAACAGCACTTTATGTCATGTATGTTTATAACCTGCTACTGGATGCCTTGACTCTCCCTCAGGAACAGTAAAGTATCACTCCATCCTGTCATAAAAACAATGCATTTTCACTTTTTCTCATGTTTATTACACTTCCTTTCCTTTTATTCTTCCTGTTCTTCTCTCTCAAAACCAAAGCCACCATGTCAGATTCACAGGTCTAGATGACACAGCCAGGTGGAAAATGCACACTAATGCTTCCTCACTGCCTGTCAGATACTGCTTCAGTGAAATAAACATCATAAAATCTGATGAAACAGTTCAAGAAACACCAGAAACCAACGCAACACCCACTGAACCAAAAATATTCAATGAAGATTAGCTGGAACAACCATTAGCTTATATCATTTTATGTTCTAGTTAAGATGTGTTTGCAATACACATTTAACTAAATATCTTAACGCTTCATTTCAGGCCGAGCCTCTGGGGTGCTCCTTATGAAAATCAACTCAAACTGTGGCTGTGTGGTAAATGGCATCGCTTTCAGCTGGAAAATGTACTAAAGTCTGGGGGGAATTGAGCACCCTCGTATTGTTTGAGGATCATACATTTGGTCATGTTTCTTGTATTATAACAGATTTGTTCAGAGAATAGATCACGTAGCTGTCCTCGCCCGTACAGCTGCTCTTTGTGTCTGAGCAGTAAAACTGACCTCCTGTCTGATTACAGCCTGACGGGGTGAGGACCCTCGCGATTTAATTGACTTCTCACTACGAGGAGGACCATAGAACTGAAAAGGTTAATTATCCAGTAATGATGACTCTCACCCTTTTCTCTTTTTTTTTCTAACAGGAAGATCATCGAGGTGAAGATAATCGACGATGAGGAGTATGAGAAGAACAAGGCCTTCACCATCGAGCTGGGGGAGCCTGTTCTGTTGGAGATCGGGCAGAAACACGGTGGGTGTTTTTATGTGTTTGTGGCTGTTATAGCGAGAAGAGGAAACAGAAACTCGGAAGAAGTGATAAACAGAATTTTTATACCTCAAGAGTCTCGGGAGTCTTTGACACCTTACTTTTACAAACAGGATGAGACCAGAAAAGGTTGTGTGAAACTTCCAAAATAAAGTGAGAAGAACTTGGGGAAGATTTCATTTTGAACTCATGTTAAAGTTTAGAAAAAAATTTAAAACTGTGATTTTGAAACAACACCTCATTTTTTGCAAAAAGTAACAGCATAAGGGTGCAAGGAAAAGCCTACGCTATTTTTATTTATTATTATTATTGTATTCTATATTCTGCAGTCTGGTGAAATCTTATTACTCATCCCCTGTTGTCTGACTAAGATAGATGCCTCTGGGAGAGTGCAGCAAACTCTGTGGTAATTCTAATGTAGTCAGCCATAAACGTCTGAGCTGAAAACTTACTTTTCAATACATTTGCTTGGTTTACTGTGGACCACAACACTTTGGGGACTGCAGAAAATCCCCTAACTGTGTGAAACAGAAAGCAAATGAACTGCAGCTCCTGAAAAAAATGCTACAGACTTCACATTTATGGAAATTATTGGACTTCAGTAAGAAAACAAGATTATCGCTGAAAAACTTTATTGCGTATTAACTCTGATAAGTAATTTTGAAAACGCACTTCAGCATATTTCTTAAATTAAAAGTTTCAGAATAAGAACTTTTATATTTTTAAAGACTAATTCTACAAGTTAAAACCATACAAAGTTTATTTTCTTGTATTCATTTGATTACAAAATGTAGACTCTTTAATACTCTTTGAAATGCAAAATTATTGTATTTCAAATGAGAATGAATTAGGAGTGATCACGTCTAATAATTAATCTTGATGAAAAATAAGAGTCACCCGATGAGGGCAGATATCATGTGTCCCCTTAGACATTTTTTGGTACCTGCAGTTGTAGCTGCTTTCTTTTGTTTTCATGTTTATAATGAGGTTAAGTTTTACTGCACTTTGTGTTAGAGTTGAAAACGAGGTACTTGTTATTTGATAAGAAGGATGAGTGTTCAGTTAAGAAAGCAACAAGCAGAACCGCTTAACACATACATTGTTGCCACATTTGACAGACCCAGGCTCTGTAAACTCTGGGTAGTGACAACACTGGTGCTACCTCTTCCTCCTGTGGCCCTCACCACCTTAAACACAGCGAAAAGAAAAGTCTGTTCTTCTGATTGAACTAGAACTCATCTCTGCCCCTAATCTCCAACTTTCATGAAGTATGAGAGGAAAAAAAGAGAGAGAATGAAACAAAAATGGGGTTAATATTTTCCTTTAAGTTTTGTTTTGGCTCCAAATTGAAATTCTTTCTCCCTGAACTTCCTGAACTGCTTCATTGGACATTTCCTTTACCTTATTTTTCAAGTTCTGTCCATGCACTTCCAATTCCCCCAGCAGTGAGATAGCTGATCGTGCTACATCCTCTCTTGGAAAAACCCTAAATTTACAACCTATAGCTGATCTGAATTTGCTGCCAAGTCTGCTTATCTAAGCTTTTTCCTTTCAGACGCCTCCTCGGGCACTGTCTGTTCAGTGTAAAAAAAAAAAAAACTTTCCACTGACTGGTGAGAGAACATTTCAATCATAATCACCCTTTAGGTGACCTGAGTTATGCCTGTTTAAAAACCACCTTCATTAGTTCAAACACAGAGGCTTAACCCTCAGTTTAACACTTGACTACTCTTGAGGTACAAAGATTTGCAGAAATTGTACCAGAATGCAGATTTGTATAAGTTAAAAGAAGAGCTTTGTCAAGGAACCAGAACATGACTCAGAACACAGTAGTGTAATCTGTTGTGAATAAACATTAAATCAACCATGAAAAGTTTACTAATTGGCAGGGAGCTTTTCTGAACTTGAACCAAATACAAGCAAAAAAAAACTTTTGTCCTTTGTTTCCTTTCTTACTTTGAGCTCTGCACTTTTATTTCCTTCTTTCTGAATTCACACAGCTAACACAGAACTCTGAATCCACGAATCTATAACATCAAAGCCTTTTTTTGAAATGCAGGGTTGCTTGGGTTGAAATCTCAAAGAGCTCATTAGAGGAAGAAAAAAGCTAATCCCTGTCAGGTAACTTAAGGCAAAAGTAACAGCAATCAATGAAGAGTTCCTGCTGCTTGTTCTGTTTTGACCTTTCCACTCTAATAAATTTCCATAACACGGAAAGTTTATATGATTAAAAAAAAAGTGTGGAGCAACTTTCAGGGTGACATTTCACTTAAGAGAGAAATTTCCTCTGCCTCATTGAAATTCACTTTGACACACTTGCATTCCTTCATTAGTTCCTCATCTTTGTTTGCAGCACTGTATGCATACATTACTGCTATTACTGGTTTATACTCGTATACATAAAACTCAAATAGGACTGTGTAAAGTGCAAATAGAGGAGAAACATGCCATGTTGGCTGTACCTCCCCGTATTTTGTCAGATATTTCCACAGCCAGCTCTTCTCCCCACACAAATTTCACTCAGAGTAACAAGAAAATGTTCAGTCATTCTCAGAATAATTCATCTTGTTTCAACTAAGGTTTATTAGCAAAATGTTTACTTCTCATGACTTTTTCTGTCTCAAAATTATTCAATCCCCTGAACAGAATTGCTTATGAAAAAAATACTGATTATGAAAAAAACAGACGCTTTTAGATACTTATCTGTGGAGCAGTGAAACAAACTGGAAGTTTTTGTGTATGTGGGAAATGAAGGGGAAAATAAAGCAAAAGAGTTGAAAAGAACAGCATGCCCACAGTGAAGCATGGCGGTGACACGATGAGGCTCTGGGGCTGCTTTGTTTCCTCTGACACTAGAAATCTGCAAGATGAGGAGCACAAGATGGATTCAGTTCAGTATCTGCAAATCCAAGATAAAAATGTAGTGCCATGTAAGGAAACTTGAGAATTGTGGACCTCAAAGAGCACCAAGGCTTGGTTTAAAAGAAGTCCTAAAATATTCTAGAGTGCCCATCACAGCTGCTGACTTGAACCCTACAGAAAATCTATGGAGGGATTTGCAGAGAGATATAAGTGAACTGGAAGCCATTCATTTCCAAGGAGAGCTGCCAGAAGCTGACGTCTGGCTATGAATCACGTTTGCAGCAGTCATAACAGCAGAAGGGTGCTCTACTAAAGTACTAAAGAGAAGTGCTTTGTCATGAAGGGGTGGAATAATTTTGAGACTGCAATACTCATGAACAGTCACTTTTTGAGGGGAAAAAAACAACATTTTGGATTAATTAGCAAAACTTTTACTTTCTTTCTTTCAGCCCAGATGTGCCTTTTTTTGTTGTTTTTTTCCCTCAACATTGTTTTTGTTGATTCAACAACCTTAGACTGACACATTTATCTACATAACAACAAATTCATGTGCACAAATGCTATAACAGACACACAAACATCTCTCACGTACACTATTAAAAGACATTTTTAAAATAAATAACTAAATAGATAGATAAGATAAAAAATTTAGTGCATAAAAAGACCCCCCCAAAAAACAACAAAGAAATGCATAAAATATAAATAATAATATTAAAAGAGCAAATAATTTATTATTATTATTATTATTATTATTATTATTATTATTATTATTATTATTATTATTATTATTATTATTATTATAGATAAAAAAGAGTTCTTGTACTATGCTAGGAGTTTTGGTTGGGGGAGTGATTTAACCCTTAAACTACCTCTCCTTTTAACCCTTCAACTTTCACTTTTTAAATGCAAGGGACATGAAGTCTATTTAATTTTTAACCTTTGATTGTTCCATCCAAAATTAATAAATAAATAAATAAACAAACAAATAAATAAATAAGATTTTTTTTTCCCCTGTGTTGTTGGGGCACTAAAATCAGATGCCACAAAATTTAGAAAAAATATTTTGAGCTGTAGAGACGATTCAATCAAGTCTGACTCAGTTCAACACATTTTCAACAAGATATTGCGACTTAAAAAATGCTCTACCAATCGGTTGAGCTGGAAAGTAAAGGGTTAAGTACTACAGTAAAATCTAGAATACAAATCTCTAACATGGAATTCTCAGAGGTCTGTCTTTTCTACCCCAGGTTCTTCTAACAGATGTAGCATGTTTGTATTCTCTCAATAGTTTATGAAGGGACCCCAAATGTTATTAAAGAGTAACTCCTTCCTCCTACACAATCTTCTCTAAGAGCAGAGCTGTGGAAACCATTTGCTCAAACTCGGTGTACAGATATGCCTTCTTATGGAGTTTGACACATTCTGCATGTATTTGTATCATGCACCTAAGATCATAGGCTCCTTACACACAGCAGGGTCTCACTTCAGTATTACACCTGAGCACATCATTGCATACCTCCGATGCTGAGATGTTGACAGAACCCCTCTGAGGTCCACGCGCCAGATGTCAGTCACAGGAAGCTCAGTAGCCTGCGGCATGTTTCATTACACAGAAGCTGGAATGGATTTTATAACACTGTCACACACAGCAAGCTGATGTTTATGTGCATACGCACACTCAGAAACACGTACAGTGAATCCCATACAGTACAGTGCATTTCAATTACAGCCGCGCACATTGGTACCAGCTGACTCAATTAATGGCTGTCAGCGTGTACGAAGACGGGCTGTGGAGACATAAGGTATGAATGGAGGGATGCAGGGTGGAACATATGGGAACAGAAAGCGAGAAGGGTTGTTTCATAGCAGAAATGATAAATCCCTTAGGGGATACAGATTTTTAATAACATGGAAAGCTTAATAGCATGGAGTTCCCCCTGTGGAGCGTCAGAGTTTGAATGCGAGCATTTACATTCAGACTTTAACGACTGCACACATCATTAAAAAGATAGCACAGCAAATGATGCTGCAGCTGCCAGAGTCAAACAAATTAAAATGTAACTTGATACATATTCAGATCAGATGCAACGCACGAGTTTAATGAATAAAAAGCTGTACAAATTAAAAAAGGAAATGTTCAAGTGCCTGAAGGAGGATTTGAGTTTAAACACATTGTTGTGCATGTGAAAACAGATTAAAACTGTCCGTGAGTTTATTCTTATGAGGATTTGAGTCACAAAGGCTGTGTGAGTGTGTTAGAGACACTGTGTAAAAGCCAGAGGCACTCCAGCTCTAACGCAAGATCTGCAAACATTTTTGCAACTAACAAGTCAAGCAGAGTGATATTGATTTCTGACACGTACCAAATAATTTCTCTTAGTTGAATGCCCGAATATTTCATTCCACAGCGCTAAATCTGAATATCTGAGCTAGCCGTTACTTAAAATTCTGTCGCTATAATTCAAGTTTTCTTGTGTGTTTATCTCAGGTTAAAAGGATTTATAATGTACTGCAGCACAAGCAGAAAACAGTGCCACAGTCATAATTTTCAGCGATTAAAACCTGATGGAGGAGTAGTTCTCCTTGAATTTAAAAGCAAAAGATGTGAGCTATTCATCACAGGTTATTCTGTTGGTAAGAAAGTGGAATATTTTTGGATTTGTATTGAATTTATGACCCAATCAGGTTGATGAATGTGGAAGCTCTTTCTGGCCTTTTATAGAAAAAAAACTTAAATTTCATTGATCATGTGTTTGAATTGTTTTGAACAATGTTTATATTTTATTTTATAACCATACTAACACTTTTGCAGTCTCTTAAATAAATTAATTTCAGTTTTGTGATGCTCTCACTGAAAATTGCAGAGAGCAATGTTCTTAAATGTAACCAAACACTCACCTCTTGCTGCGCTGGTCGTCATGGTTTTGTTCCTGCAGAGTGACGTACATTGTTCAGGTGGTGATGGTGCATGATTATCCACTCAGTTATACATCAGACACATGTCACCAAACAAAGAAAACTGCCAAAAGTCAGTTAATAACACTTCACAGCACAGCTGCCCGGGGCTATGTGATAAGTGACATAATGAGTTAGTGCAAAAAGATCAGAGAGTGAATGAAGATCTGAGCACTGAGTGAAGGTAATTGATGCATAGTATGCCTGAAACTCGTTAGGCTAGCTCTCGTTTTTCTGAAACTGTGTTTTATTTTTGTCATAATTGAATCTGGCATCTGTGACCTTTTCCCATCAACCATGTTAAAACACAACCCAGAAACTCTCAGTTACGTATAAAGAAGTTGCATAAAGTGAGGAAAAAGTTGCAGATTCGAGTTATGGAGCAGGGGTTCCCAAACTTTACCACGCCAAGGCCCCCCAAAACCAATAGACAATGCTTCGAAATATAAAAGGTACATCAACTTTTAAAATGCTTTTTTCTTACTTTTATTCCCTTTTCAATACTTATTAGATTTAATTAGCATAGAAAATTATTAAAACGTGTTTTTAGTTCTGTATATTCCCAATGAATAATAAACTTTTCAACAAACTGTTGACAGATAAGACCAAAACGAAACAAATCAAACTTCTCTCTCATTTGTGTGTATGTGTGTGTGTGTGTGTGTGTGTGTGCATATGTCTGAGAGTGACAAATTACACCAGTGGGAGGGATGGGCTTGGTGGCCTCATATTTCTGAATTTTAGTTGGCCATGAGTTCTTAGGTTTTTCTGTCTTTTTCCTGTCAAAAACATTTCCATTTTTTTGCTAGCTAGCTACAAGCGAGCCAGGTCAACAAGGATGATCATCGTCATGCCCAAGTTGGAGCTGTCACACGAGGTTTGGTTAGGTAGAATCATAAACTTGAGAATCTGACGATTACAGCAATTTATGTGTTGTTATAAAAATAAAATAAAATAAAATAAAAAAAAACAGAAAAAAAAGATAATCTGATGCTATTTTTTCCCCTTTCCTCCATTTTTCTGAGGCCCCCCTAGCGGCCCCCACTTTGAAAACCACTGTAATGGAGGATATGACCCATAATTAAAGGCTTTGATTTGGTCCTTCGGATTTCTACACCAGCCCTGACAGATGTCCGACCTGTTGATTTCTCTTTAGGTGACTCCAATGAGAACAAGCCAGTTGTTGGAGCAGAAGAGGAAGAGGTGGCCAAAATGGGCTGTCCCAGTCTGGGCGAACACACACAAGTAGAGGTGGTCATAGAAGAGTCCTACGAGTTTAAGGTGAGTGTGTTTGCGTCGTCATAATCTGGATCCTCATCTTCATCAATGGCAGCATGTTCATGTCATCATTCCTTTGCTTGCTGTGCTGCAGAAGCTCTTCAAAGAGTCATCAGCTTATCAGCTAGATTTGAAGTCTTGTGATAAGCAGCACTTCAGTTGCGATGAAGAAGCTGGGATAAATATCTCCTAAAAAGCTGACCTCAAATGCAAATTTGATCTAAAATTTTTAATATGAGCATCAGCTGCTCTGGTTCAGAGGATGAATTATTCATTTTGTTAACATGTAATGGACTCTCTAATAAGACGCTGTCATCTGGATGGTAGATTTGCAAATACACAACAAATAATGTATTCAATCTGTCATTTTTTCAGTCCAAAACAAGCCTTAAAGAAAGAAAGTTGGTGCATGGGGTCCAGCACCAGTAAACCAGCTCACAAGCATCAATCACTTTGTGATTGTTAATTCATTCTTGTTCCAATAAGTTTCAAATATTTTCGCCTCCAACTTGTGATTTGTTTGTCTTGAAAATGTTACCATTCACACATTGTCGCACATTATATTTGCTCATTTGTCTGTCTGTGTCATTTTTCCTGTATTTGTGTGTGTGTGTGTGCTTGTGTAGAGGGCTGTAAATGAGCTTCTCTGGCGTTCTAAACAGGTTATAAATCTTTCGTACTCATTTCTTCTGTGCATGCAAAGCTTTCTTTCCTTCTTCCACCACAGCTCTGCCATGGAGTAACGGGGTTGTCTTTTTTTCTTATCGCATCGACACTTATGAAGGGTTTTGTCCTCACAAAGCTGCCTGTGTCTGAATAATAGTTGCTGGTGTAGTGTTCTATAGTTGCTGTGAGCTATTCTGCATCAGCTTCTTCCTCGCTGCTTCAGGCAGGGAAAGTCAACCAGCCTCCCTGCCTGCCTGCAGGTTCCCAGACTTTACAGGGAGCATCACACTGAATTTCACAGCATTGTTTTAATTAGCGCATCCTATACGTCAAACTTTCTGTGTCGGGAAACTGTGAAATTTTCAAATGTATTTTTCAAGCTTATCGGAGTGATTTGAAAATAGCATTTTCACCTGTGTGTGTCTGTGTGACTGGATTAACATCTTGATGGTTGTTTCTTTCCTGTTCTGCCCTGTTTGTATGCATTTGCATGTTTGCTTTTGTGTGTGTGTGTGTGTGTGTGTGTGTGTGTGTGTGTGTGTGTTTAAATGTGGTTGTGTGTGTAGAATACGGTGGATAAGTTGATCAAGAAAACAAACTTGGCCTTGGTGGTGGGAAGCAGCAGCTGGAGGGAGCAGTTTGTCAGTGCTGTCACTGTCAGCGCAGGTAACACACACACACACACACACACACACACACACACACACACACACACACACAAACAGGGAACATAAGTCATTTTGACTTATGTAAAGTGGTTTTGCTTGATTTCTTTCTTGACAGTGTTTTGAAACAATGATGGATGATGAAAACGTTCAGAAGTTAAACGTTTACATCAGCATTTTATTTCAAACTTTTTTATGATTTCATTCAGTCCAACTTTTGTCCTTCTGTTGTCCCAGCTCTGATGGGCCAATGTACTCAAAATAAGATTGTTTTCTTTTTTCTTGTTGTTTGTTTGTTTGTTTGTTTGTTTTTTGGACATTATTCCCGAGTCTTGCTGTAAGAGTACACAGAGGGCTTTAATATCCTTGCCAAGACTACCAAAACCATTTTCCAATCTGTATTCAGGCTGTGACACTACAGCCAAGAGTCACTTAGCGTACTTTAGCATAATGGCTGGAAACTGGAGGTGCTGGCAGGTAAAACCTTTGGAAAGAGTCAGGGTCCCTGGCTCTGGTCCCTTTTCTACTCTAAAGTCATCATCACCTGGCTCTCAAAAGCAACAGGTGTAATCAGTGTTCTCTGGGAAAAGTCAAACCAGAGTTGATAGTTTGTGTAATTCGATTAGTTTCAGAAAGTTAGAGAAGTTGTTTTTGCCAAAAACCCTCCAATTCCAACCAATCCAGGTGATCTTTAGCTTTATAACAATCCAGTTAGCTGTTCTGAGGAAGTATATTTGCTGCTCACCTATTAGCAAGAAGTTGTGTATCCCAAAATGTATCATTATTCCCTTTAATATTAATTTTAATATTCCCGATAATATTTTTTTATTATTATCATTTTAGAACTTGTTTCGGTGGGTAAGTTAACCACTGATTGGGCCCATATTCAAGATAAAGTTTTAAATCTTTAGAGTAAAGATGTAATATTATTAGAATAAAGTCAGTTTTACAAAAAAAAAAAGAAAAAAACTACAAGGAAAAAAGTCAAACATTTCCAAGAAGAAATAGTTTTAAATTTGCATGAATTAACTCAGATTCATGACATTAAAATCTTAAATTTGTCTCCAGAACTTGACATTATTCCGTCTCATTCTTGCTTGTTTCATTTATTCATTTTCTGCTCTCACAATCCAGGAGATGACGATGAGGAGGAGAGTGGCGAGGAGAGGCTGCCGTCTTGCTTCGACTACATCATGCACTTCCTCACCGTCTTCTGGAAGGTTCTGTTCGCCTTTGTGCCACCTACAGAGTACTGGAACGGCTGGGCGTGCTTCATTGTTTCCATATCGCTCATTGGTGTCCTGACAGCCGTCACCGGTGACCTGGCGTCACATTTCGGCTGCACGATAGGACTGAAGGACTCGGTGACGGCTGTCGTGTTTGTCGCGCTGGGGACATCTGTGCCAGGTGAGATGAGCAGAGTAACGATGAGTCGTGTAGCATGTCATAATGCATACTTCTTTCTTTTTTTCATACCTAGTAAACACTAAACAAAACACAAAAATTAGCTAGTTTTTGTATTTTGTAGCCCAATTTGATCCGGAACTAATGGACCATCCCCTCTAGATCTTTCACGATTCAGTCCAGTGTAAACAGGGAATTTTTAACCTTTTCAGATATGCTGGTTTGGATATCCAAGTATTTTTTAACCAGACTCCAAGCCCCTCTCCTTCACCCCTCCAAAAAGAAACAGTACCCAAATTTCAGCTATAACAAAAACACCTAAAAAAAAGGATGTCTGATTCTTCCTCCTCTATCTGATTCTAATCAGAGCCGCCCTCGGTGAGCAGCCTGAGAATAAAAATTGAATTGTAAAATGAACGGTAGCTCCTTCACAGCCTCCAGCCCAGCGTCTGCGCCCGCCTGAAGAGGACATGTTGTCCCAGGACCTTAATTCAATTCCCCTCTTCATCCTCTCGTCAGCCACTTTATTGTTGCTCCTTCATATGATTTATAGAAACAGCTTCTCTGCTGCTCTACCAGGCGGTAACTCTGATAGCTTGCAGTACAGTCTCTGGAACGTAGAATTTGAATCAGTTTCTTTAGCAGCCGTATTATAGAGTGGATTGAATTTGTAGGAGAAATAAATGCAGATTTGATAACTGTAAGCAGCATTGCCCCTGTCACGAAACACGGTGGCTTCATTTTTTATTTTTTTTTACTTTTGCCGCTCTTTTCCCCTGGATCTTTACCTTCTGAATCTTTTTTTTCAGTCATTGCCATCTTTTACTCTCTCTCTCTCTCTTTTCTCTCTTATTCTCGTCTGTTCTTTCCTCACACGCCCGCCTCACTTATCTCCTAAACTTGCCCCTCTGCCCCATCTCGGTCAATTTGTTATTCTGACTTTCTGTTACCACACTCCCTCCCTCTCTCTCTCTCTCCCTCTCTCCTCTTCTCTTATTGGCTGTTATGTTTTCACTATTGTATCATCCATCATTCTAAGTGTGCTGTGCGACTCAGGTGTGTGTGAGTAAAAAAAAAAGTGTGTTTCCACTGACGAGGTGATGCAAGTTTGGATGCAGCACATCCCATAGGTCATTATATCTTCCTCTGGGAGAGTGTGCTTGTGTGCGTGCGTGAGTCGGATCGCCCTAAAGCTTGTTAGCAGCCTTCATCTCCTCTCTTGTTTCCTACTTTCTGCCTCATAGCCTTCCCTCCTACAGATTTATAGAAGCATTTCTGTATTCCTTCAGTGGAGACTCACTGGAGGATTATCCATCCACTTACACCAGATTTGCAGATTCAGGCAATTAGAGGTCAAAGCTGATTGAATGCTGTGAACTGCTGAATGTTTCTGGCTTTTAAAGGGCTTTATGGAGCTCATTTGTAACCATGTGAACCATTTAAGTAGCGCTGTGGTTTGATATTTGAATAATTTGAAGAGTTAAACACTCCCGCAACTTTTCTGCAAGAACTGGAAAAGGGTCTTGGGTTTTTGATTTGTCACGCTGAAGATGCTTTCAGTGCATGTTCGCCAGCCCTGTCCAGTGACGGCATATGGGGGGAATTTGTTCAGAACTGCTTCCTACAGAAGAAACTGTCAAAATAATGTTCCATCTATCATCCATGCTAACAGCAAACACTGCAATTTTGTTTCATTTGATGGAGGTTACTGCTCCCCAAACATTTATTAATGACAAATCAATCATGCCAAAGCAATTTTAGAGGACTAAAAGCTGAACCATTGCAGTCATTACTCCTCATAATGCGCATTTAAATCCACATTTTAGGGTTCGGCTTAGGAGACAGATTGGAGAATCAGTTTCATGTGCTGAGCAAGGCTGGTTGAGGGGAAATTACCCAGGGGCCAAGGAGAGAGGGGAGGGTCATTGGTTACAAAATAGGCAGTAAAAATTATGAATGTGCAGTCCAGTAATTACAAAATTTTCTTGGTCTGCTTGCCACCTCCCATTCTGCAACACATTGGAAAAAAAGCCAGATTTGCTTGATGTAGAAAATCTGATAATTATAACAATTCGGGTGTCTGGAATTACACAAAACTGTGAACATAATGTTTTTTTAATTCGCAGTTTATTCTTTAAGGAGGTCATAAACAGGAAAGAGACACTTACAAAGTTGCAGATGCCTGCATATGATGCAATAAATCTCATTATTTTGTCATCATCTACTGTATTGCCTGTGTTTTGCAAGAGCCTCTGTGTTTGCCTGTAGTGTCAAATGTGCAGTTTCATCACAAACCCTTATTACCCGTATGTAAACAAACACAAGCTTTTCTTTTTGTGTGGTCTGTTACAAACAGGATTACAACTCATCACCCTCCGGAAAGTTTGGAGGATTTCTTTTTCCCTGTATGCTGGGATAAGAATTTTAACAAATCTGGCTCTCACACGAATAAGTGCTGAGGCTCATCTCACCAGCATGTCTAAAAATAGAAATAAGCTAAAACAGGCGTATAACAACTGGCAGCCTTGGTGCTCTAATCTCAGCACATTTTACTCACTTCTTCCAAATAGCACCAAATGGCTTCAGTCACATAAACCTGTTTCGTGACTGTGACTGTGCACGCCACTTTCGTTTGGCGTTTCTTCTACCAACTTTCTTATAGTGTTAAAGTATTGTCTAATCTCTTCTCTTCTACATCTGTTTTTTTAATAACCTTTAATTTTTTTTCCGGCACTGTTTGTTTCGTGCTTTTTGATCTACTGAAAAACCATAATGTTGGTTATACTTACCTATAAACACAGTCGGTTTTTGAAGGTCTTAGAGGGGAGAAATAGCTTCTGTGTCTTTTCTATGATGATTCAGCACAGTCTACATCCAGCAGTTTGGAGATTATTTATTTGTTTGTTTGTTTTTTTCTTTTTGTTTATTTGCACTTTCTTAGCTCAGTTTAGAGCCATTTATTTTTGCCATGGTGAGTTTTCAGTCCTGTTACAGTAGGTCAGCCTAAGTCATCATGCAGCCTAGCATGCTGTGCGTGTTAAAATGTTCACCGGCAATTGGTGGATTTTTTAATCATGGCAAAACGTTTTAAAGTAGGTGACAATGGTTGCTCCAATCGCGCTTATAACAGTGCATGTCTTATTTGTAGACCCGTCATCACGGTAAAACCTCTCTCCCTGTGTATTAAATATATGCAGTAGTAGTTCTGAGTTTTTGATTTTCTCTTTTGCTTTCATTTTGTATTTCTATGAGTACAAAACGTGGGTGACTGTGTGAAGGACAGCCACATCAAAACCATCAAAACCAGTTTAAAAACACTCATTTTTAGATTGCTCTAAAAATTTCTGCCTTTCTCTTCCAGACACATTTGCCAGTAAGGTTGCTGCCATCCAGGATCAGTACGCCGACGCCTCCATTGGTAATGTCACCGGCTCCAATGCTGTGAACGTCTTCCTCGGCATAGGAGTGGCATGGACCATCGCTGCAGTCGCCTGGCGCTCCAAGGGTTTGTCATTCAAGGTGGACCCGGGTAATCTGGCCTTCTCTGTCACCCTCTTCACCATTCTTGCTGTGCTGTGTGTGCTTGTTCTGCTGTACCGGCGACGGGCGTCAGTGGCAGGCGGCGAGCTGGGAGGACCGCGGACTTGCAAGGCGATAACGTCGCTGCTGTTCGTCTCCATGTGGTTGGTTTACATCCTGCTGGCTTCACTGGAGGCCTACTGCCATATACCAGGGTTTTAAATGGAGAGGAGAGGAGAGGGAGAGAGACACTGCCAACATGGTGAGGAAGAGAGAGGGATGGATGGAGGAATTTAAAAAATGCATGAAACAAGGAAACAAAGAAAGAAGAAGAGGATCCACATGAGTGATTTTTTTTCTTATGAAGTTGATCTTTGTTTATTTATCTCTATTTTTAATTTAAAACTATTCCAGTGTCTCAGATAAACTTCTCTTTTTTAATTTATCTTTATTTTCGGAAGAGGATCATATAGTATAAATTAAAAATCTCCTATTTATCAAAAAGTTATTTTTATACAGTCGTGAAAAACGAGAAGGAGTCTACTTCAAGAATTCATTAACATGAAGCTGGAACTGTGATGTTGCAAAGCAAGTTTTAAAGGATGTTTTTATGAAGTTCCAGTTTACTGCCACACAAGAACAAGAGCAGAAGATATCAACAGCAAGGAGACCTGTTAGGCAATCAGCCAGCCTTTGAAGGTGGAAAGAAAGCAGAGGAAATGTGAAAAGGGTTCCATTTGAAAGTGGAAAAGTTGAAAGAGGAAGCTCAAGGCAACAAACTTGTGAAAAAAAAAAAGTCTGTGTAAAGTTCAGGAGAAACCAGAGTGAAGGTGACAGAAAAAGTAAGAGACCACTCGATGGGGAAAAATAATCTGCACCACCTCCTCTCTCTCTTGCTCTCTCCGTCTTCACTGGATGAGAACAATGGATCCTCTCATTAAACCCACTGAACTCTGTCTGAATCTGTCAAAGACTTGTTACTTTTAACTCATTACCCCCAATTGTACACACACAAACACGATTTGGGGCCCTCAGGTGAATCTGCAGTGGAGGAATACTCACTAACTTGTGAACGAATGAGCAAGATAGAAACTGACAACTTTTTTTTTTTTTTCCGTTTTGATCTTTTTTTCTTCTCATCTTGAATACACTGTGCGAAACCATAAATCCATGCAACAAGAAGTCACACACAAACACACTCATACTACCTTTCCTACTAACACTCAACAGACTGAACACACTCCTCCCTCCCTCCCTCCTTCTTGCCTCACGATAACCCTTCCCTGTAGAAACTGTCTCAAAGTTGTGATAATGAATCGCTGTAGTCGCCACAACCCTCTTTTTAAATGAGCCAATCCCAACTTCCATCCATTTCATGCCAATCAGCAGCCTCGTGAAGGGAAAACACCCTCCCCCATTTTTTCTAAACTTTTCAATGGCGTCACGTGTTGATGTTGTTACCGTGCAATTGTAAAAAGAGACTTATGAATATTGTATTAAGATATGAAGACAAAGAAGGTGAAAGCGAGTCGTTTGAAGGATTGACTGTGCTGTAGATGATCAAGATGTTGGATTAGCAGATGGAGGAAATCTCATATTTGGAATGGAGAAACGAATAAGTCCACCTTGAGATAGTTAGTTTTCTTGCTATGAAGAAACATCGTGCACTACACATTGTGAGGTACACTGTTTACACCCTAAAGCTGCGTTCAATGGCCAGGAATCAGAAACACAAACAAACGGAGCTGGGAAAATGCGATAACACTCACAAGACGATGGAAGGAGCCAATAAAAATGAAGGACCTGACCTCGACAACACTGAAGAAGAAAGTGTTGATGACAGTGTTATCGAAGACAAATCAAAACTACTACCATATCCAGTGTTTCTAATTGTACATTGTAGGAACTTTTCTTCATGTGTGTGAGAAACTCTGATATATAATTAATGTGAAGTCCGCCTCTGTGTGAGGAAAACCCTTGAGGAAAAGGAAGTTCCACGTGCCCCCTTTTTTCTCCGAACAACAGTTGAAGTAAACCCACCATGAGGAAAACAAAAAACGGACGTTTTGCTGATGAGTAACACAAAACCTGTGATGACTCACAGATAGAGGGAAGAGTCGCTCTGAGGGGAGACGTACGGCAGCTCTGAAATATCACACGAGTGTTTTGCAAAGGTTGTAACATTTTCTGTGTTTCTTTGTTCTCCAAACCTCGAGTCACTGTTATCCAAAGATTTAAGAGAACAGTCACAGATCACAGTTCTTTTAAAGTGTGTGGTTTGGACTTGTAAAATTCCCAAAAGCTGCCAGCTTTGGCTCAAAAGACTGGCAGCTTTAAATTCATAATGTGTTCGCACATCAGATAAATGTGCATAACCAGGGGTTTGATTTATTTGGATGTGCCTGTATCTACGGAAGACAGGAACAGCCTTGGATTCTTCTTTTTTTATGCACTGCTATCTTGAGATAACGACTTATTTCGTTATCTCGACATAACAAAGATTGTTTTCTTCTGATAACAAATTAATTAATAACGTGTTTGTCTTGATTTCAACCTACAAGAGCTGCCATTAACGGCTTCCAGCCACTGGATGTAGCTGTGACTTACTAGTAAGTTACACTCTAGTTTGTTTACTTTAAGGGCTACGGGTTAGCAGATGAGAGGCTGGTCCAAAGCAATATTAAATGAATGAATAAACATTTAATTAAGTCTCACATTACACTGCAAAAATGAGGTTAGCCTACATTTACGTTTCCTTAGCTTTGTTGAAGCTGCGGGATAGATATGAGTTTGTTAGCCTCTCAGCTGCTAACTGTTAGCCCCTCAAGTAAACAAAACTAAAGTGTAACTTATTATATCGAGATAACGAAAAAAAATTGTTACAAAAAGATACGATCTTTGTTATATTGAGATAATGAAATAATAAGTCATTATCACGAGAAAACAGTTTGTAAAAAATATGAAAACTTCACGTCCGTTCTCGTCTTCCGTATGTATCAAAAGCTGTGCTATATTTTCTTGTTTTTCTGAGGAGCTTTGTGATTCAGACAAGCCTTGAGTGAAGTGAAAGTGAAAGTTAGCAACTAGAAAGACTCATTAGGATGTTATTATGCTACACAGCATCTGAAATCAACCATTTTGTTATTGTTTGTCTGAGAATGTGAGTAATCCAGGTTTACATTAAGTCTGTGTCAACACCTCTGCTTTGCCCTCTGGCTGGTCTGAAGCCCGACAGAAGGAACAGCATACGGCTTGTCAGTGCAAATGATCGTATTCTGTGAGTTAACAACAGCATTGAGAGAAAACCTCTGCAACCATTTTATTCCCTGACCGCCCACAACACTTTTTAGTAAACCTCAAAGAAAATCCTGAAAGAAAACAATAATTAAACTCTCTGTTTTACCGCCGTTCACTAAGAGAGAAATTGGACTGAAAACAACAATTTACCTGCCCACAATTCGCCTTGTTAAATATGGACAAATTAGCCGCTGCTTTCATCCCTTTGTGAGTGCACAGGAAGCTCAGTCGTGACCAGGCTGCATAAACAAAGGCCTTTGCAAAGGTGTGTGCTTGTACAAATAGGTGGTAAGTGGTTATTTGGAGCGGAATAATGTTCATATTTCCCCCGCTCTTTCAAATGTCACGCTTTAAATATCACAAAAAAAACTCCCGGTATTTCCTGTCAGCTGTAAAGGATAAACTTTAAAAATCTCTGAATCAGCACTCAAAGCTTCAGTACTTCCTTTAAAATCTGGTGTTAGGGGGAAAGTAAGGGATCATGTGTTTTTAGATGAGCTCAGCCAAAGTGAACTGATGGAAGGAGGGAGTTTGGTCATCCGCCATGATGTTCCTACTCAGGTTCAAAGAATATTTCTTGGCAGCAGATATAATATGAGCTGTATGGGAATCAGACATGATGGCATGATAAAGGTTTCTACATTGCATAAGAGCTGCCAAGAGAACACATAAATTCAGCGGGGAATTCACGAAGAACGGATCACGGCCGCTGATAGCAGCTCAACGTCTCACGAAGGAGACTGCTCTGATGATGTTGAAGTGCGAAAACACCCACTAAGTTCTGCAGCTCTGTGCAGTTTGTTCCACTTTTGAACTTATTGGGATGAGCTGCTGAATTCTATCCACATATATGATGAGCTGGATGGAGAAGGGAAGTCTGACTTTTTGTATTTAAGAGTCAGTTCATCACAGAAGTGACACAAATCGACCCACTTCTTGGAGCGAGTGAGCCAAAAGCAGCTTTTTCCAAATCAAAAAGAAAGATACATTTTTTAAAAAGAAAAAAACTTATGTGTAATGCACATCTCATATGTGCAGGGGCTTAGTCTCTAATTTAACCCCTTATTATAATAACAGGGATTTCCTGACTCATGTAGCTGGTGAGTTTGGTTGTTTGTCATAAGGCTTATTTGAATAGGAAAAACCCTGTTTGGTTAAATTTTGGTCAAAATGAACAGAAAAAAGTCCCTGTGAGGACTTTTTAAGTGATCTTGAAGAAGTCTCAGTTATAGATATACGCCTGATTGTAATCCACAACTAAACATGAGATTATCAGCACCAAAATAGGTGATTTCAAGATGCTATTGCTCTGTTTTCCTGTCTGGGTCATCCAGGACCAAATTGATTTACGGCACGTAGAAGTACCTGTGACAACACGTGACAAAGTTTAGCATTGAGGAGCAAGATCTGTCCCTTTTCTCTGCTGAGAAGGATTCCTGAGACATATTTTCTAGAGATGGTGGAGACAGGAGATGAACTGTTAGACAGAAAAGGATGAAGCAGAGGAAAGCTAAACAGGAGAGTGATAGAGCACAGGCTAAAACAAGTTGGGTTAAGCCGTTTGTGATAATGTTCTCTCCAAACCTACATGCAGCAGCTATACTGCAGTGATCTGATCAAACTTGACTCTATCAATAAAATTAAGAGCCAGGTTACAATAGCTCTGCTTGGTGAGGTTGGAGTTGGTAGATGAGCTCTGGTAGGACGTAACCAAGATTCTCACAGAGTTGTGTGCAGTAACCCCTTTTTCTTGCACCTCATTCAACCCCCTTGAGATTTTAGAAAAGTATGTTCTATTCTATTCTATTCTATTCTATTCTATTCTATTCTATTCTATTCTATTCTATTCTTCTTAAACATCAAAAACAATGAAATTTAATATGAAATTTACTGCGGTTTATCTGTTTGAGCTGGTAACATTTTAGTCCAAACCAAAAGTGTCACTTAAAAGTCCAGAAACTATCCCGTATCTTTATTTGGTCATACAGCCTACAGCTTATATCTGTATCTTGAGTAAGTGTCATCAGGATGCATGTCAGGTCAACCTGTTTTTTCTCAATGAGCTCTGTAACAGTTGCTAGTTTAAGTATGAGTGGGCAGGATAATAGCGCTGCTGACGCCACAGGAACACAAGAATACAGGGACGGGTTTAGAAATGTGGGCTTTTTTAAGGATGTTAAGCCCTGCTGGAGGACGGCGGAGCGTGTGCCTGTGTGTGTGTGTGTCTGTGTGTCTGTGTGTGCAAGCTTTTTAAGGGAGTGAAAAAGTGCAACCATATTTTTAGTCTCTTGTCAGTTGCTTAGCGACCATCCATCTAAACGCCGTTGTCTCCTTGTCTGTTACCATTGTGTGTGTCATTCTCTTGATGCTTCTCATTTTGTCTGCTTGCCCTTCCCCCGAGTCAAAGTGACATTACAGATCCTTACTTCTTTTTCTCCCTCTTGACGGGTAAAATTTATCTTATATCACTAACCTTATGTTGCTTTTTTTTCCCAAGTTGTTTCTTTTTATTTACCTTTGCTCCTTGTGCCTCTTGTTTCTATGAGTATCCACTCTGAGGCTCTGCATGTGTGTCTGTGCCTTTCTGTGAGAGCGTTTTGTGTGTGCCAGTTGGTGTTGTAATCTCCTTATAAGGGCTTGTCCTGTGTGTCCCTGGCTGAGTCCCATATGCTAGATTAATGAATTAGAATGTCAACCTGACCCATTGACAAAAAAAATAAAAAGCCTGAAATTTGTATCCCTCCCTTGAGCGTGCCTGTGTGTGTTTTTCAGTGTGTGAGGGAAAGCTAGATGGACTAAACCTGATACTTTCCCTTACCCATTGTTTGTGTGTATGAATGAGCAGTGTGTGAATGATGAAAATGGTTTGTTGACATCACATGATCTGACTTGCTGATGTCTAGACACAGACGTGAAAGACGGCATAAGATTAAAACTGGTGTGCAACTATCAGCACTGTCAGAAAATGGTCACTGGACCTGCTGGATAAATGTATGTGAGTATAGGGTGTTTGCAGGCACAGCTATTATTATTATGAATTTGAGGTCTGCACATTGTTTGTGAAATTATCCATTTCATGTTTCCCTTGGAGGCCAACAGCATCATTATGGGGAGCAGCTGCTGTCATGTTTGATATCGTCCCTTTTAAAATCGCAGCTGTCTCTCGTTGATTGTTAATCTTTACAAGCCAGCTCATATTTGTAATATATGAAATGTGATTAATGAAAAGCTGTTTCACGACACATTTGTAGAGCATTAAGATTTGAGAGGGTCTCAACAAAATGTGCAAAATTAGGATGAGAACGAGTCACTTGAGTTCTGTTGACCTTCTGTATATGAGGCCACAATCCTGCCGACTCACACCTGGACCCCAAAACAGACATGACACTCATGTATGCGGTTGTTTAATGAATAATTTTGTCCATTAAACTGTAAGCTATGTACACAACAATTATTATCTCCTGATTTGCTGTAGGGTGTTTGAAAGATATAACAAGGCTAGTATAAACTTTAATTGTGCGCTAAAAGAAATGTAAAGGAGGCAGAAGTTGAATAAGCAGCAGTTTTAATTGCTGTACCTAGCTCCTGTGCTAACTGGTTTCTGTAACTGACCTATGGCTAAGCCACCCCCCCTTAACTTACTCAGACAAAACGTAAACATTCAGTGACGGGCAGGTGTCACAGTAGGACGTCATTGATGACTTTTGGAGACCAAAAGTTAACATCTAATCTAAAAGGCACCAAATGGGTCTAAACTACACATTGGAGGGATATATTAATCAAGTTACTGTTAAGTCGGTTGATAAAAAGCTTCAGTTACGAGCCAAAACTTACAGGTCCCAGCGCAAATGTGAAAAATTGCGTCTTGTTGCTGTCACAAGATAACATGTCTGCATTGGGCATTGAGAAAAAATGGAACAGCCTTCTTACCATCTTTACCAAGAGTGTCTCTCCGTTAGTTTGGTGCCACCACTATTACAGATAAGCTAATGAAGCTAAACTCCTGAATTTGATGTTAGTTTGGACAACAGCTAACAATAATGAACGATCACCAAAATAAAGGACTAGAACAAAATAGGCCAATGAGCTCCCAACAAAAGAAGTGACATGAAGAACTACACAGCTAGGAGCTAATGTTAGGCTATCTTTAGCTAACACTAAAGATGTTAAAGATAACTTCATATGACTCATGTTGACTTACCTTAGAACAGACGTAAACATTAATTTTATTCACGGTGAATTGATGTTGTGGTCTGCTGCACAACTTTATCCAAAAAAGACACTTTTCTGAGTTGAGCTGTGGCTTAAGAAAGGGTAAAATAAAAATACACTCCATTGCCCAACTTCTCGAGATACCTTGTGTTACAGTTGCATGTACCCCATCAACATAGTGTGATCATGTTTTAAACTTAAAGTCTCAAAAGAGAAAAGTTAAAAAAAAAAACTCATAAAACCAAACAAAAAATTACTTCCCGCAATGTATTTCAGTGGATGTCTGGAAAAGAGAATCAAAGAATGTCTGAGTGTGTGGGAATGGCTATACTCACTGTGATTGGTTCAAAACAATCAAGGGCAGGGCTTAGCCACAGGTCAATTGTATTTGTATATTTAAAGCCATTATCAGATCTTATTCCAAATATATTACAACAAAAAATGATTGTATGACTTAGCAGTAAACTGAAGTCACTAAAAAATGTGTAGAGAAAGTATTTCTATGAAACATTGGATTTTATCTCATACAGAAACAAATCTTTTTTTCTGAAGCAGATTATAATGCATGTTATTAGTTAAACAACCCATGCTGAAATATGTTAGCAGAGGAATCAGTAAAGCCTTATGAAATGAAAAGAGCAATGACGCCAGTAAGTTTCTAAACATGTCTGGTTGGTGAGCGCCTTTGAGGTGACTTAGCTCATTTAAAAGCCACTCACATTTGTGTTAAGTATATTTCAATTATGTTTCTTTCTGTTATTTATGGCTCCGAAATACACTTTTTAGCTAACTATTGTCTGTAGTCAGAGAAGTCATGATAGACACGTGACTGCAAATGGTCAATCCTTAAAACATGGATCTGTTTTGATGGCCTGTAATTTATCTGACTGATGAGGTTAAGCATGTCAAATCTTTCATTGATGTTTGTTGATTTCATACATGTCAAAGTCCATTAAAATGATTCATCCTCTGACCAAGAAAAAAACACATAAATTAGTATTTCTGTGGAATAACAGTATTGTACTTTGGTCAAAATTGCAGATTGTGAACCAGCCCTGATGTGTGTGTCTGTTTGAAAGAGAGCAGTAGACCCAGATCCCAAAACATTTATTCACTACTATCTGTGTTTTGTTTTTTTTTACTCCCCTTTTTCCTTTTTCACTCTTCTATTGGCCACTCTATTGCCCTATCGCTCTCTATTTTATTGATTATTATATATCTTAGTGATTTATGCTCACCTTATCATATATATATATATATATATATATATATATATATATATATATATATATATATATATATATATATATATATATATATATATATCATGCAGCCCCATTTATGAGGTCACTAAGTGCTTTTGATATAAATATCTGCTGTTTATTTTTCCATTTATTTCATTGTTGTTATGATTATATTGTATATTTTTGTTGCATTTCCACTGTTTTGTGTTATTGCAATTTCTTTGTGTGTGTGTGTGTGCGCGTGTGAGTGTGTGTGCAGTTCTTTATATCATTCCATCCATGAGTGTGTAGCTGCATGATTTAAAGTCATTCTGAATACAGTGTTGATGTTGGAAATGTTGTAGTACAGAGTGAAGTATTTTTAAACGCTGAAAACGACATGACATGAAAAACGATATAGATGTTTACAAAAACCAAACTTTTCTTTTGTCTCTCTTTTTTTTTCTCAAAGATGAAATAAAACTTGACTGGCAAAATGTTCAGCAGAGTGTCTGTTTTCTCTCCTTATGAAGGATTTTTTTTAACAAAAACAGCTGGGGATATTTCTCATAATGAAGGAGCTCATTTCCTTAAACGCCTGGCAATTAACAAATGATCTACGGTAATCATATTTAGTTTAATCTAATAAAGATGGTGGTTAATTATCCACAGCCTTGCTGTAAAGCTGCATCTACAAACATCCTGTTTTCAAGCTTTTTGGGGGACATATAAAAAAAAATAATCAGATATTAGGCACAGGTTCAAATGAGGTTATGCACTGTCAGGTTAGATTTTTGTAACCCTAAAGTTTAGTCTCAAAAGAACATGTCTCTTAATGAGACAGTGTTTTTGTTTGTTTGTTTTTTAAAGGTCGGAATAAGAAAAGTAAGAGGAAAAATATCAAGTAGCAGTACTATTGCCCTCAGTTGTGAGATCAAGGCTATCCACATAACTTGTAAAGGGCTTCCAGTTGGTGTTAAAAGTAGCAAGGAGTGTTGTGAAGACAGTAACATGTCTAATTTTTGAGGGAATGCTGGGATTTTGGGGTAGTCTGAAAAGTGACATGGCTAATAAAGGCCTTGCTGAAAGATTTAAAAATATCCAACCAGAAAATTATTAAGCTGGGGACAAGTCTGAAACACATGCACATGATTAGCTGGGGCTTAATGGCATCTGTTACATTTACTGTTTTCATCAGGAAATATTTTAGCAAGCATTGGTACAGTGTTCCCTGTGAAGGACCTAACATTGTAAGAAGCCATGACTGGTACATATGGATGAGGAGTGTACCGGGTGTAGCACAACACCGAGGTGAGGCCTTGCCTTTGCCTTTGCCTTTCCCTTGGCTTTGGCCTTAGCCTTGGCCTTGGCCTTGCCTTGCCTTTACTTTACTTTACTTTACTTTACTTTACTTTACTTTACTTTACTTTACTTTACTTTACTTTACTTTACTTTACTTTACTTTGCTTTGCTTTACTTCACTTGCCTTGCCTTGGCCTTGGCCTTTGAATGGTTAGAAAACAAGTTTTATCTTACAGTCACAAAATTATAACTGTAAGATGTTGACATTTAACCTGTAATGATAGGTCACACAAATTGATGCAAATGTGAGCATCACTGTTAATGTAGGATCTAAACTTGACTCACATTGGAGGCTGAAAGTCAGTACATTTGGTCTTGCTGTAGTAGTTTTCAGCAACCAGACTGACAATGTGGTCAGTTCAAGAATCAGGTCAGCCTTGAAGTAGCAACACACACTAAGATGATGTGCAATTTATTCCTGGTTTTTATGTAAAGTGTCTTAATGGGGCATTAGAAAGTGTCTGTCACTTCAAGGAGAGTCTTCATACATAAGCACTTAATCACATGTGACAAATAAACATGAATATTTTTTTAAACATTTCAAAACCATCTTGTTCAATTTCACATTAAATGGTGTTGAAGTAATTCCTGGTGACACTTCATTCCTCTGCTCATTTTAAAAAACGAGGACAACCATGCAAGAACTGTGTCACATCATACAGCTCCTGTCTGAATCAGACTTTTAACTGAAACTGAAAGTATTCACTTCCAGACTGGAGATGACATTGCTGTCTGGACTGAAAATTCACTGAACGCTCACTCTCTTTCACCTTGTTCTGACTCCACCAGTACTTGAGAGAGTGTGCGGTCCCAAAAGGACAGCGAGTCCTCTTCCAAACTTGTGTCAGTGAACTTTCTCAGCTGAGGCCTGATTGGTCTGTTGCTGGTATCCGGAGTCAGCAGTACAGTCAGTCATCTCTCCATCCAAGCTCCCTGAGTCTACATAACAGTGTCATTGGGTAAGACTCTGAACCATTTGGTGATACAAACAGTGATCTGTGCGTGCATATGAATGGTACTGAGCAGCACTGATGGGCACTTCACACGGCAGCCTCTGCTGTCAGTTTGGGAATGGCTGAGTGCAACATGTAGCACTGTAAAAGCCTTTACCATGGTCTAAAACATTAGAGAGAAAAAAAAAAACATAAAAGCACAGTCCATTTACCTTTTAGACTGTTGAATACACCAAGAGGATATGGCATCAGGACATGTGGTGAACTCAGAGTGCTCAGAGTCAAAGGTCTTCATATAATATGCAGCTCGTGTGCTGTACACAGCAGGAGCACTTTTTTATAGTCAATAATAAAATGATCAGAGGTGTCTATCTGCAACACAAACTTATAAACTGCTCCAACACACTGGAATAATTATAATGTTGCTGAACACACTTTTTAATATCACCGTTAATGGGCCAATTACGTTCATCCAAAGTCCAAGCAGCCATCTCTTCCAGCTTCCTATAATATGTTACACAGTGACCAATCGCCATGTAAAGGGTCCCATTATTTTTGATGTGAATCAAGCCAACCCAAACTTAATGATTCTAGTTTTATGACCCTGTATAAAAATTAAATGATTTCACATTTAAAAAAAAAGAAAAAAAAGTCTATAATAAAAACTTTTTAATTTATTTTATTTTTTAACATTTTAAACTTCTCTGCTGCTTTTGAGATAAAAACTGACTGATTTCATTAACGATTTAGCCTGTGTTTTAGCCTTTAGCTTGTGTTTTAGCCTTAAGCCCGTGCGCTATCGCTCTTCCGTTTAGCTTTCTTCTTCTCTCCTGTCCCTTTTCTGTCTGACAGTTCAGCTCCAGTCTCCACCATCACTACAAAATTAATCACAGAAATCGTTTTCAGCAGAGAAAATTACGGATCTCTCTTCTCACTGCTAAACTTCATCAGCCGGTGTGGTGTTGTCATAGTGACTACAGTGTGCCATAAATCAATCCAGTCCTGTCAGAACTGATCGGGAAGCTAAGAAATAGCATTTAGAAATCATCTATAATGGTGCTGATTATCTCATTTTAAGTTGTGGATTACGTTTAGGCATAATTCTAGAAGTGAGACTTTTTCAAGATAACTTAGAAAGTCCTCACAGTCCCTTTAAGTGTCAGTCTCATGAAACCAGCAGGACAAAGTCTTAATTCATTTTAATCCAACATTGTAACATTTGGCTGGCACAGTGGCAAGAAAAACGTTCTTTTTAAAAGACAGAAACTTCAAACTGAAGGCTTGACGTCCCATACTACTTTCACTTCTGTAACAGGAAATAAAATAAACTAAATTATACAAACTGAAGTCATGTGGCCATCTTCAAAAGAATAAGAGAAACTTGTTTAAAGTCATGTGCAAAGATCATTTAAGTTAACATTCAAAGTGCAATCCTTAGAAATCAGTCTGAAGATGAGTTAGACGAGGTCAACCTCCAGACTTTTGTTATGTTCCTTTTAAAATGAGTCACAGTTAGTTAGCTTAGCATTCACCTGCTTTTCTTTTTTTTCTGTTATATAACCTGAGAAAAAGAACAATGTCATATTTAACGGTGGCCGGAGGGGAGAGATGGTTCAAACCTGGTGCATACACCCGCAGAGAGACACACATGCACCAGAGAACTCATCAGCACCCTTTTTCTGCTTTGTTGGTCAATAAATAGCTCTTTTGTTGCTCACTAATTTGCTCTTTGGTGCAAGCGCACATTGGAGGGTGACTGTCTGTGTTTGGATCCATTAACGACAGAATAAGTCCAAACTTTCACTCAGAGGTTTAGAGCCGTTTTGCATGTTTTTTTTTTACTCCTTTTTCTTTATTCGTTCTTCTTTGTCAGTTTCTGAACAACAACAAAGTGGCAGCTGTTATTCCCACAACAACTTCACAGTAACCACGACGGCAAGACACGTCTCCATTCTCCGCTGGAGGAGAACGAGACAGAAAGACGGAGAGTAAACACGGAAGTCCAGAGGGAGGGGAGAGAAGAGGAAGGTAGGTACAGACAGACACAAAGAGAAGGTGGAGAGTTGAGAGTGTGTGAGGAGGAAGACAAAAAGGAAGGCAGGAGGAGAGCAGGGGTGAGAATTTGGACAGGATACCAGACAGACACAGACAGAGCAATAAATGATTTGAAGCGTGAGAAAGGAGCGTGATTTGGAGCTTTCCTGTGGGACAAGGAAGAAGACAGGAAGTGACACGCTACATTGATCGCCTCTCTCCGGGGCCTCAATGTTTGTCTCCATGCTTAAACTGATTCTGACACTTCTTAGTTGGTTAATTGGCTTCGTCTTTTTATAACACACAACTTCTCATTAACACTCTGCAGACAAAATGTTTCATCCAAAAATGAGCACGACTGATGGAAGAAAGGAGTGTGTATTTATTCATATTTCAGTTTAGCGAGTAATGAAAATCAAATCAGGCAATTTCAGTATCACAGACAGCATCTGCACTTCTGAGGAAGAGAAAGTTTCTGTGTGTGATAAACGGATTGCCGGAAGAGTGAGACTGAAAACAGACTGATTCAAACAGACATCAGGCTTTATTCAACATGGAAATCAAAGAAAATTCAGTTTTCACAGACCAAGGCCTTAAAAACAGTTCACAACAAACCAATAAAACACAAGTTGTTTTTTTTTTTCTATCTATACATCTAAAGAATGTTGAACACATTTCCCTGCCAACAGATTCTTCTCTGCCTCTCATGGGGACAAATAAAAAACATTAAACTTACTGTTTCAATAACGATCAAGAAAAAAAATACGAGCCTGTTTATTTTTGATGTATTTCACATTGAACTGAACATGAAAAGGACTTTTTTAAAGAATATTCACGCTGACATAACTGTCCTCATTTAGCTTTGCTTCCTCTTGAGGACTTTGCAAACCTGCAAAAAAAAAAAAAAAAGGTTAATATCATAACTTTTAATATCGTGCAACCAGATATGGTTTAAGTCTCTTGCAAGTGTCAGCAAAATTATCAGCAAATTAAAAACTTTTTTTTTCTCCTCCTTTGGTTCTTATATGCCACAGCCCTTCCTATAATAGTTTTAGTATTTCTTTATTTCATTATATTTGTACATTTTACTACTTGCTTCACAACAATGCCGATAAGGTGCAGTTCTATTCCATTCCATTCTATACTATTCCACTCTATGCTACCTGACTGACAGACTGCAGTGAAGAGTACCCGTTGGCACAGCTTGTTCTTCCTCTTCTGAACCAAACAATTCAAACAATATGTTGAGGGCTGTAAAGCTGATTATCACGTACAGCAGTGATGTGTGCAGAGCCAGCAGGCTGTCAATCAAAGCCACACCTACACAGAGTGAGAGAAAAGGGTTTAGAGAGCAAACCGAGCTGGTTCAAGGGTTTTTTGTAAAAGTTCAGGAGGATTGTTACGCGCTGATTTTTGATGAGACTCTTTAACATGAATTACATTTTCCTGGCAGTCGAAACCATTTATGGTTAAGCTTTTGTATTTAAGCTTTTACATCACATTACCTGCAGTTTTTTCAAGTTTAGTTAGTCTTTCTTAGCTTCCAGAAATCTCAGACAGTGGATCAAATATTTAATATTTATTCAATATTTATTGCCCTCATTAAAAGGAGGAAAAAGAAATTGGAGTAAACTCAGCGGCGAGCTCAGCGAGAGGAGTGACTAACGTTAGAGAGAGAGAGAGAGAGAGAGAGAGAGAGAGAGAGAGAGAGAGAGAGAGAGAGAGAGGATGTCCACAGCAGTTCAGAGAATCCTGAGAGGATAAAAGAAACACTGTGTCAGCGTGGATATACTGAGAAGACTCGGCAAAATACAGACCGGAGTGAGAGGATGAGGGGGATAAAACTGAAGAGAGAGAAAAAGAATAAAAAGAAGCGGATGCAGAGAGAGGATAGAGCAGACTGTTGGAAAAAAGGGACAGAGGAATATGGGAGGAAATAAGATTGACAGGAAGCAAGAGAGGCGAGAAAAGAGGGGAAAATAAGGACTGAGGGATGACAGTGAAATGTTTTTTTTTTTCTTTGTGGGATTAGAGCCTGTCATGAGCAAGAGGGAGTGAATGTTTGGATTAGTAGAAGAAAAAGAAGAAGAAGAAGTTTGTTGTATCTGAAAAAGAAAGATGTGGGAAAAGAATGAAGAAAAGAAGCAAAAAAAAGTAAAATGTGTCAATCCAGAGACAAAAATTAGGAGTGAGAAAAAGTTAGGGTTTTGTGATAGAGAGGAAATAAAGTTGGAACGGATTTTGCAGGTGATGCGCCAGAATGTTTATGAGGTTATGGATGTTTTGAAATGACGCAGGTGATAATCAGAACACCTTACTGAGCCTGGATCAAATGTCCATAATCTCCCAAACCAATTGCCTCCTCTCAGGCTCTTTTGTGTTCCTGATTACTGAGGATTTGTGACAGGAAATCAGCGATCTGTGGAGGATTATATTCTCAAACCAGCCTGATGAGCAGAAGAAATAAAATGGAAAACAAACCAAACACAGTAGGTTTGTTCAGCATGTCTCCATGAGTGTTTGTCTTTCTAGTTATTCAGGCTCACCTTTCTTTTCTTTTTTTTTTTTGATAATTCTCTTCCTGCTTGTTCTTGTATATTAGAACGTGTCTTTAATCCCTGTGCAGAAATTGTCTCGTGTTTTCTGCAGAGAGGTCAGAGGTCAGCTACAGCTGAGACGCTTGTGCAGAGATGTACCTGTACTACAAGTTGAACGATTTCACCCGAGTCAGATGGTAATGCTTGAAAAAGTTGCAGTATTCAGCACTTAAAGATATTTTTAAATGCATTTATTTTTCATTTTTCATGCTGTTTCTTTGTTTCACCGACTCTGGAAGAAATCCTTTGCTCAGGCTAAATTCTGTAAGTTAAGACATACATCATTTCTTTCTGTTCTGTAGATAAGATTTAAAATTTCATTAATCTTTTTAATTCCTTTTAACATTTTTTTTCCACACCTGCATAGATTTGATTTCCAGCACCTGAGCTGCTGTTTCCATTACAGACAGTTTTACAGACACAGACTGCTCCATAGCACCAACACGAGGATGCTGACCTCAGTTCAGTCTGTACTCTCTGAGATGGAGTCTGATTTAGAAAGCGTGGAGAGAGGAAAGCTGTGCCTCCAAACTTAATCTGCCACCTCCAATAAACTCAAAACGCATTACAGATCAAAAAGAGTTGGGTAATAGACACTTCCTGATCACAGATGGATAGGAGGTAAGTGCCAAGGAAGCCTGAAATGTTGGTTGATTAAAAACAACACTCTAAGCGCAGCCTCGTTCATCATGAGGAAACCTGGAGAAGTAGAAAAAATTTTACCACACAAAAAGAGAACAAAACAACGGAGTACTAGCATTTTTAAGGTTTATTACTGAATGTTCAGTCATATACTTCATATCAACAATGAAGAAACAGTAAAATATTACATCTTTCCCTTTATATCTGACAGTCATATACACTACAGTGTCACAACCTACCACGTGCCTCATCTAATGTGTATTGCATGCCGTCTTAACTATCACTACTTAAGTGTACAAACATGGCTGCTGCCTTTAATTATTAAATGAGTCCAAAAATAAAGGATGGTCTCATTATCAGATAAACCAGAGGGAAGGAAATGGGACAGTGTGGTGGAGAGAAGAAGAAAAAAGAGAGAAAGAGAAGACATGACAGCCAGGAGCCTCAGGGTGGGCCTAAGGGAGACTACTCCCACCAAATGTCTAATAAGAGTAAAGTCAAGCCGTGTTTCAGCATGTAAAGCTGAGAGAAGCATAATGTGTATTAGCTACTGTGTTTGAAACTAGGTTTGAAATAGTGGGTTTGTTCAGAGATGAGCATTTTTAACTTAAACAGGATAAAAATTTAACAGGTTAAAGCTCACCGCTAACAAGCAGCAGCCTCCTAGCTGAATCCTGGTGGGGAGAAAACTAGCTAACAGCACTAGCATACTGATTTCTTTCTCTGTACTCTTAACATAAGCATGTTCAAAGGAAAGAGAACGAATGAAAGCCTTTTTTTGTTGTTGTGGTTTCATTGATAGTCAATAAAGACCCTGATTGAAAGATTATATCATTAAATCATTTTGTTACTTAAGCACTCCACGTGCCATGTTAAATTTTAGCTCCACTGACCGCATATGCTACGGACTAAGCTAGTAGTGTGCTATGTAATGTTAGCTTATAGCATGCTAATACCATGCAAAATGGTATAAGTGCTAGCAAACCACAGACTTTTTCCACATCAATCAGACACAGGGCTATTTTAGTATTTCTTTGGAGCTAGCTTTGGCTTGTAATAACTGTTATTCAAATTAACCTCTAGTTTTAGTTGCTCTTTGCTCTCAGCTTCAGACCGTATGTCCCATTTGGACCATTTTCAGGATGAGAGTCCCAAGCATTTTCTAAACACTGATAAATTTTGTCCATTTTTTTTTTTTTTTTAACAAAAATGATCCCCATGTTCATCAAATGTGATGTGAAACACTACGCCATGCTTGCAACACAGCTATCTGTTGCTCAGGTAGCCCAACATTCTGTCAGGAAGTGTCATGTAATGTCAGGTAGGCTGGAGGTCATACAGTTACATTGGCCAGAAGATATTTCAAGGCCCAAAGAGACAAAGACTGTGTTGCAGTGTAGGTCCCCAGTTGGGTAATAAACAAACATATGTGCAACTCTGTTTCCCTGCTGGGAGGTTTGACGATGATGGTCAACCAATTTCAGCCACTGAGCAGAGAACAGTCTATTATGGAGTGAACCTAAAATTTCAGGTGTGGCATATGTTTTTCAATTACGGGAGTTTTTTTTTTTTTTTTTTTTTTTTTAATAAACAATGATGGAACTTTTTAAATTGATATTATTTTTTTAACTTTCCTAAACTTATAATATATTTTTTTATCTGGACATTGAAGTTTATTTTAATGTTAATAAAACAGAATTTAATTGAAATTAACTTTTTACATCAAAGCCAGCACTCTCAACCATGCTGTGATGTTAAGTCTTTCCAAACCACAAAGATTGCACACCTGAGTTTAAACAACTTCCTGTGTACCTGAAGTTTTTTCAGGTTAAGAAGTCTCAAAAGTAAAAGAGACAAAAAGACAGGCTGCGTGTGGTCCGATGTATTAATGCTCATATTTTAACAGTCAGCCACAACTGACTTTCTTCTAATTTAAACCCTTTCTGTTTTCTCTCCTGCTCATTTATATAAAATGGAACTGAAATAGTTTAAACCGTGATGAGCAGCAAAAGTAGTTGAATTTAAACAACAAACATCAGTTTTCTTTATAACTGCCAGTTGATGCGTGTCAGGTTCCTTCAGATATAACTTTTCTAATTGTTATCTATAGTTGAAGACGGGTGTTAAGTCGATAAAGGTTTTCTACATTTTCTATAAACTGCCAGAGCTTTAAACCAAAAGGAAAAATCATTGAAAAGTGGTTGTATTGATGTTCATATCACAGGGACAAAAGACAAGACATGCAACACAAACAGAAGATGAAAAAAAGTGCACTCAAACATGGAAAGACTTTCAGCTGAAGGGCTTGTATTAATGGAATACTCCACCTCAAGTATGAGAACGTAAAAACCTCTGAGTATTTGGCAGATCTGTACAAAGCTTACAAATGTTACTCTGAAACAATGTTCCTTGACAGAGAGTCTGCGAGGAATGTAACAACACTTTTAGAGAATAAACCTTTGGATTTGAGAAGTGCTGGCACTTACATTTGTATCTCCTCCGAATCAAATCTTAAATCTTTAAACTGTTTGTACTTGAACTGAAAATGACAAACCAGACACCCAGGAGAAGCAAATCAGCTCTCCCTGAATGCTGTCATCATTCACACTCTTAAATCACTGGTTGAATGGATACACATAAAATGACCACGAAGGAAAAGGTGATGAAAATTTCATTTAAATAGAGGAACTTTACACAGACGGCATGAGGGGATTTATCAGACAGACAGGCAGCCAGTGCGTGTGAGGGTGGGAGTTGGGAGATGACAAGACAGGAGTCCCTGAATCTCACCCCAAAAAATATCTCTTCTCTGAGAAAAAGTCAAAAATAAATTCACTCCTGTTTCTTCAGCCCTCCTTTGCCTTCCCTCGATCCCTGTAACTCTTTAGCACTTTTGGTCAGTAGTAAGAATTCACATCAGCCCAAACACATGAAAAGAAAACAGATACACAGAGTGCTATCATTTACCCCTCAACAAGGCAGAAAAACACGTACAAATTTCGCTGAAAAAAAAAGAAAAACCCACTCTTGTAATACATAAAGATAGAGTGAGGCAGCATCGACAGAGAAATTTACAGAAAATTTTAGTACCATTAAGTGTGCGAACAACAATCCAGATTAAAAATCTACAAACTCAGGGAGTAGTGTGAAATATTTCAAAGGTTATATTATCTCTCATATCAAATTTAAATACGCTGTTTCTGTGTATTCCTACAGCATGACATGATCGCCCTGAATGGAAACAAGAGTCAGTTTTCTGAATTCTGGAACACACTCCTGTACTGGTCTAATTTGTGGAATAGACTAAAATTTGACGTTAAATGTCAAAGTGCAGTTTATCTGAAGCTGATCTCTTACAGTGTCACTGCTATTTATTTATTAGGCAGACTGTACCGCACGATGTTCTTCTCCAGGCAGCAAAAGTGGCAAACTAACTGCACCCATGGACCCTCACACACACTTAGCCAGCTCTTTTCACCAAGCAGGAAGTATTTCTCTCACGAAAAGCAGATGTCTCATCAAGAGATTAACTTCTGGCCAAACAAACACACACACACATTCTCTCACACTCATACAAACAGTTGAGTAAATCCGCAATAGTGGTAAAATATTGTGTTTCTGTCTTGATGTGTGTATCGTGTGAGTTTGTGTGTATGTGGTCTAGTTTTCAAAAAGGGGAAGAGATTGAATGCAAAGAGGATTTTAGAGTCTTTCTACTCGATGAACTATGACAATGTGTTAGCATGCGATTCTCTGTGTATATGAACAACTTTCAGACAAGCTCCAGTAGAAAAGACAGTCAAGAGAATCTGTGTGTGAAATCATGAAAACCCTCCCTTCTTTTTCCTTATAGACACACATACACACACACACACACACATATATATACACACAAAGAGATTTTTTGTCATGTGGATTGACATTCTGACGGTAACCACCCCTGTGCAACCTTGGCTTGATTCTAATTGGAGGTCAAAGGTCAGGGACATTCTCTTGACCAATGATGTTGCTCATCCTGTTGAGACAGCTGTGCAGTTGTGTGCCAGAGTGTGTGCTCAGGCACACGCCTGTGAAGTAATCTGGCTAGATGAATAAAAAGCTAAAAACACTCTTTTAAAATGGACAGGTGAGGCTGCAGCGCCACTCGCTGGTCAGCTGCTGTCATTACAACTAATTTAAAGCTGTCACAACTTTTCTGGAATAAATCTACTAAAATTCAGCCCTGCTTCCCTTTAAAATCCTTATTGATTATGAATCCAGGAAAATAATCGTCTAGCCTTGTTCATTTGTAAAAGTTAAAGTGGTAAACATGTGGCAGTTGTTGTTTGTAAGCTGTACTTATAAGTACCGTTAAGCCTTTAAATTCTATCCTATCTGTTTGTAGGACATGACGCCCTGCTGAAGCAGTCTCGTTGGTAAAATGTTGCTACAAACAAACGTCAACATATATCCTAAACGAATGACAGCTGCTCAGGTCAGCTGCTTCTTTCACTCTGCTCCTCTCTATGCAAAGCTTTTATAAAGTGTCAAAAAAAACAACATTTTTTTACGAAAATTTACAGTATAAAGCTGAAGCATAAACAGTGTGAAACAGTGTAAAGTCTGTGTTGTAAAAAAACGGCAAAACTAAAAAAAAAAAAAAAAATCAGATGAGGGGAAAAAAAAAAGGTTTAAAAGAATCTGACAAAACAAAAACTGTAAAAAAAAAAAAAAATTAAAAATGTTTGGTTATGATTGTTCCGATAAAAGGCATCCAACAAAAACAGCAAAATGAAAAAAAAAAACAATAAAGCTCTGTAGACAAGAAAAAAAACATCTGTAATAAAAAAGAATAAAATTAGTTATTAATATCATGCCAGCCCACAGTATTATCATTATAGACCCCTATTTTAAGTAATTATATTCCTTTTTACAAGTTATTCCTTTAACTGAATGACATCTCCGCCTCGGACAGGACAGGAGTAGTAGTGGATGAGGAAGTGGAATCAGCCAATGAGGCGATGCTATTGTCCATGCTTCTGTTCCAGGCGCTGCGATTAGGCGTTGACGGGTAAGAAGGTGTGGAGCAGTTGGAGGGCGGGCCCGAGCCAGAGCTGGGACTTGGGCTGCTGTTATTGGACAGAGATGAGCACAGGGCGTCCTTTCTGAGGCCTTTGTTCTGGAGCTCCAAATGAAGATGCTGACAGATCTCCTCTGGTAGTTGCTGATACTCCTCCTCGAGCTCCCTCTCCAGCTGGGACTGGAGCTGTGTGAGGAACAGAGAAATGTCAACAGAAACCAGAACACTTCCTACACTGACAATCCAGACTCCTGAGTAGAGTTTCTACACTTTCATGTAGAGTCTGAGCTGCAAGGTGCGCCTCATTCAACGCGCTTTTTCCTCACCAGTGGAAACTCCTCGTCTATGTGCTGCAGCACCTCCCGCTGCCTCAGCATGAGCTTGTCCTGTCTCCTGGTCTGAGCCTCCTCCAGCTGTGAGGGCAGAAGAGAAGGTCATGAAGAAAGGAGGAAGGAGAAGGGATGAAGAATTGAGAAAAGGAAGAAAAAGAGGAATGCACGGTGAACGGAAGTACAAGGAGGACAAAGCGTGAAGGCAGCAGGTATGGTGCAGAAAGGATGAGGGAAGGAAGCAAGGCAGCACGGATTAGAAAGCAGAGATGAAAAAAGGGGGAAAGAAAAAGAAGAAAGCGTGTAAGAGGAGTGGAGTAAAGTTGATGACAATAGCAGAAAAATGTACTGTAGAGTAAGTCACTAGCACTTCTGAAAGACTGATAAGAGAGAGAGTGTGTGTGTGTGTTCAAGTGGGCGCTTACTCCGCGGATTAAGGCGACAGAATCTTGAATGTGTTTCCTGTTGATCTCATTCAGTTCCCTACAGGAGGGTGAATGATGAAGAGCAGCCACACAGAAAATTAGAGGAAAAAGACAAAATCAGAGCTAATTAAGATGAGCTCCGACTGAACAAAAATCCATCATTACAGCGTTAATTAAATCATCCAAACAGATTCAAATGTATTACGTTTCAGCCTTGTCTTTGTCACGGCTTTTGGCTTCACTGATGCTGTTTTGTCGCTTCCTGTCCAAGATCTTCTGGAGCTCTTTTTTCTCCCTGTAGACGCACAATTATTATTCCAATGACTTTAGGCTCACCTTATAACTTTACAATATGAATGCAAGGTGAAACAGTCACACTCACTTTTCACACAGCTCTCTGAGCTTCTTCAGCTGAGCTGCTTGGCATTCATGGGCCGTCTCCTTTAACTTCTGGAAGGACTAAAAAAACACAGCAGCAGACGATAACCTGTCAGAGAATCACTGGGCAGATGTACCAAAGTGCTAAAAGTCTCTCAGAGGTCAGATGTATATTTAATCACTTGGAGGCATACAGTCATGCTTTCAAAGAATGAGTATCTGTGCATATGTTGTGGGAGAGGTTTGAAACTTTTCATACACACGCCTCTGTGTGTGTGTGTGTACATGTTCTTACCTCTTGCAGGTGTGTTTGTTGCTTCTCTCTCTCCGGTTCGTGAAGCTGCTGCCGGAGCTTCAGCAGCTCCTGCATTTGCCGTTCCCTATGCTTCTCAATCTCCTGATCCAACGCTGTCAGCTCACGCTGCATCGGCTCCGGAGGCTCACTGAAAAACACGCGCACAAACATTTACAAACAGATCAGATTTAGTTAAACTCATAGAGTTTCAGTTTGACTGAAGGACATTCTCTTATTATGCCATTTTCTCCCTAATCATCAACTGGGGTGCTGATCCGTTTTAAATCGCAATTCTTCGATACTGCAGATTTTTGCAGTTTTACTTCCCTTATTTCACACCAGTCCATTTAAAGTTGGATGATGATGATGTCTACAGACTATATCAGGAGCCATATTTCCCCCAAAAATGAACATCACGTGAGTCAGTTTTTAAGACGTATTCAGACGATCTGACGACATGTTTTTAGATCGTCAAAGAAAAACAGAGAGAAAAGCGTAACACCCAGCTTGTAAACAAATACAAAAATGAAAAAAAAAATTGAACGAGAAAACTGATTTTAAAATTGTCAAACAAAAAATCACGATATTTATGCGAATCAATTTTTTTCTCCCACCCCTACTGGTTAGTTTTCATTGGCGTCTTTGGTTTCCATCTTGAGCTGGACCACAACTATCTCTGATAAGAAATTCTTGGTCAAGGTAACTCTGCTTTGCATCAGGCCCTGCTCACCCAGTCAGGAAACAGTCACCCACTCATTATACATAATTTACTACACATCATCTTTCTATCTCTATATCACAGCAGTTTTCAGAAAATTAAAGTGTTTTTTGTGCCTCTCCTCCTGTGTTAAAATCAAAAAGAACTTTCTTCTCCTGACTCCAACAACCTCCATTTACACCTCATGAATTTCCTTCCATCCATCCATCCATCCTTACTTTTTCCTGATGCTGCGTTTGAGGTGTTTCTCCATCTGAGTGCGTTTCTTCTGGCTGTCAGACTGAATCTGACTGCTCCGACTCTTCTGCTCCTTACTCAGATTCCACACCTTAATACACAAACAAGCAAAAACTTACTCACTGAGCTGCAACAAACGCAAATCATCGACTGCAAACAAAGTGAACGTTTGACATCTGTTTTGTTTAAAATGAAGTTTAAATCGAGCAGATTTGGATGCATATTTTAGTGCTTCCTTTCTTTGAGGATCTGAGGTTTTTTTTTTTTTACCTTTTTGAGGTGTTTCTTGCGCAGCTCTTTCATCTCTTTGCTCTGCTTCTTCAGCAGCTTCAGATAACTCTTCTGCTGCTTCAGCTCTTCTACAGACTGGGCCTGGATGTCTGATAAATTACAGAAAAACAAAACATTTTGGAAAATCAAAAAACTTCATGAAGCTCTATGTGACACACGCACGTGAGTTGACTAAAGTCCGAGTGACAACGACCCTGCTATAATGGTCTTACCTGTCAGGACACTGGCTATGAGGTCTTCCTTTGGAGACTGAACTACACACAGAAAGAAATACACAAGAAAAGGTACACAGACATGAGTGAAATGGATGATGGGAAAATGAGTCTGACATCAAACAGAGCAGTGTGCATGAATGTCCTGCATGTCCATCGAAGACGTTACAGAAGACGTTAATCCCACCATACTCGGTGGATAATGGTGGGAATTGGTGCAGTTGGGTCACATTCATGGACATTATATGTTAACAATATTATATGTTAAGTTCGGTATTCTTACTAACTCGTTGTTTGGTGAAGGAAAAATTTACATCCAAACTAAAGTTTTTTCTGGTGTTTTCAATTTCAGCACAACCTCCAGATCAAATGAATTAACCAGAAGCCCTAAAGTAATTTGACTATTTCACTTTAAGTTTAAGTAAATACCAATTTAAACACAGACAACCACAGCAGGTCGTTTAAAATTCTGAGACACTGCTCAAGTGTCATATCCGGGCGAAGGATTAAAAGAAAAGAAGAAGAGTTGGACTGTTGCTCCGTGGCTTCTTCTCGGCTTTTCCTTTCATTTTGAAATCAGGATCCTAGAGACTGGAGGAAGAGCAGAGAGGCCCAGAATGTAGGATGTTTGAGCTCCAGTGTAAAGGATCTGCAGTCGGTGATGGTTCAGGTGTCACCTGCTGTTGTTGGTCCTTTGTGTTTTATCCAGTTTAAAGTAAACGTAGCCGTTTACCAGGAGGTTTAACGGCACTTACATGCTCCCATCTGCTAACAAGCTTTATGACTATGCTGCTTTCCTTTCCCAGCAGGACATAGAAACTGCACGCAGTGCCAAATATAACCAAATAGTTTGGTCACCATGATACGATTTTGATATTGACCAGTCAGCTCACCTCAGCTGAGCCCCGCTGAGAATCTGTGGGGATGCAGAGCGGCAGAAGGCCACTTTCAACACAATCATGACTCCAGCTGTGACACATGTTGATTTCCCCCCAAAGCCACACCACACTGATGCAGTAATTCATGGTTTAGGAGTCCCAACTAAGCACTGAGAGTATACATGAACATACTTTCCAGGAATTGGTCATTTATGTATTTTAAATCTGCTTGTTTTTGGATTGTTATTTTAATTATTTATCAATAATTAGATTATTATCAAACTGAATTTGATACATCTAACTTTAAATTTGGAAAAAAAAAAAAAAACTTTTACACATTTTTTCATTTCTTGAGACTGGTGCGATGATGCAACTTCTGAAGCACTAATGCAACTCGTGTGTCAAAAAAAGTCTATAAAAGTTGGATGGAATGACACAACAGCTCACACTTAGCATTTCCATTCTGCTTATTTCCACTTAAATTTCCATCATTTCTTTTCCCTAAATGAGACTGCAGGTATGCTGGCAGCTTTTTGTAAATGTCTGCGGATGTGTCTACCTGGTGCAGGTAATTTGATGATGTCAGGGGTGTCGTCGAACGAGCCTCCGTGCTGGATGTGGAAGGGAGAGGGGAGCTGACATCCTGGAATGACTTCGCTCTCTCTCCTGGTCTCTCCCTCTTTGGGCTGGTTCGGGACATGCTGAACAGCAGCAGACAGGCAGATATTTAAGGCCTAAAGTCATCAGGCTACAGGTGTACTAAGAAGAAAATCAGTTACGTGTTAAAGAAGGTTTGCTAAAGAACACATGGTTTGATCCTGCTCTGTAAAGTGTTGTCAGATTCTAACTTAAAACACTTACCTCACTGTTGTCCTCGATGAGCACAGCCAGCTGTGTCTCTCTCTTGTGTAACTGACTGATGTGCTTGATGGGGTTTGTCAGAGCCTCTGCATACTCTGAGAACATACAGAGACAAAGAGAGCGTAAACATGCTACATATCAACAGGTTCACACATTATGACTGCGTGGCTGCTGTGGCTGTTTGCTTTCTTTAATGACACATCCATGTCATGAGTTTGTGATTCACAGTTCTTCGCTGAATGTTTTTAAACAAAGTGAACTGATTTGCTGCTCACCATGGAAAAACATTGCATTTAAAGAATTCTGATTCAAATCTAAGACAGCAGAGACCTGGAACTTTTGGTAAATACAGTCACAGGGTTTACAAGTTAAACGTGAATAGAAAATTTTTACTTTCCAAATTAAGAAATAGTTCTACATGATTAAAACGTTAATTTTATCTCTTGGTAACTGTTTCATTTAGAGTTGCGACAATTAATCAAATAACTGATTATTAATCGATTACTTAATCAATCGTCAATTATTTTGATAATCGATTAATTGGGTTAAGTAATTATTTAAGAAAAAGAAGTCCAAATTCACTGATTTCAGCTTCATAAATGTGAATATTTTCTGGTTTCTTTGCTTCTCTATGACAGTCCTGAAAATCTTTGGTTTGCAAACAAGACATTTGATGATGTCATCTTGGACTCAGAGAAACATGGACATTTTTCATCATTCCCGACATTTTAAGGACCAAACTACTCAACTAATCGAGAGAATAATAATAAATTATGAAAATAATCGTTAGTTGCAGCCTTAGTTACATCATGACTAATCTCCAAACCTTGGATGTAAAGCTACCTTTAAAGAGGTTATGTTGGCGAAACGACAAACCATTCATGCGAATCTATTACCACATTCAGTGTCCCATTTGCTGGTCTTATTAAAGAAAGTTAGAATGTAAAATAATCCTGTTTTATCGTGAACACTGTGCCACGACTTTCCTTCCAGGTGCTGTTGCTTGAAATTTTCAGAGCATTTGTTTCCTTTGGACTGAGCAGACATACTCCTGTTAAGCTAAGCTAAGCTAACTAGCATCTGATTAACATTTACTAACTCCCAGCAGTCATTAGAAATATAGCATTCTTCCCGACAACACACACTTCAGGAAATGTCTGTGTATTACTTTGAATCTGCCCACTGGTTGCCATTTAACAATAAAACTAGTTAGCATGCTAGCAGCTGATGGTAGCTAAGAAGTGTTTTTTGTGTATTTTACTCATTTAAAAGGGCAGTAATTAGTAATTGAGCATAGCATAGCATCCATGTCAATATGCCAGAGTTAGCCACAGGGCTAAAATGTTGTGCATCACGATAGCACAAGAATTAAACACAAAACATCAAAAAAAGCTAATAATAAGTACTAATCAGCCTAATAGATTGCTACAAGGACCACAGAAAATCTAACATATCAGTGACATCATACATCGTACAAGAACAAATACATGAACTAGTCTAATACTTATCTTAACGTGTCATGTCAGCTGAAATAACTGACGAGTTAACTTTCCTAAATAGTTGGTAAGTAAATAAACTAGCTCGTGTGGGTTGGGTTGGGTTGGGTTGGGTTGGGTTGCTGATGCTGTGCTCCTACCCTGGTGCTCATTGGGAATGTAGTCCTGAGCCTCGGTGTAAACCAGCAGAGAGGGCAGCAGAAGGGGCTGGTTCAGCTCATTCTTCAGGTTGATGTAGTGGTAGCCTGCAGGATGAAACAAAGCAATACGCGGCTGTTTTTGATCGATGCTGGAGAAAAGCTGCAGTAAAGTGTCAGTGAATCACGTCACCACTGAGGGCAGACTTTAGTACATCAGTGGAGGGCTTTGTTTAGATCAGAGCTACCTCGGTGCTTAACATTTCAAGTGTGTTTGTGTGTGTGGACTCACCAGGTCTGATGGCTGACACGGGGAGAATCCGGTGCCCTATAAACTTGCCGTTTTCTTCAAACACTGCTATCCTCAGAGAGGCCAGTGTAGGGAGGACCACCTAGAAAGAGAGGGTGAGGGGGTGAGTGAATGCTGTGGGAGGAAGACATTTAAGAAGTAACAGAGGACAGAAAAGGAAAGGTGAGTAAATCTGAATCCTTGAATGCGTTTTGAGTTACCTTATTAAAGACAAACATCTCATCATCCCACACAGGGTCCAGAGAGTTCCCGTTGGATGTTTTGGTTCTGTACTTTCTTTTTGTGTCAGCAGGAAGTCCAAAGATGTCCACTTCCACATACACACCCACTTTCTTATCTGTGAGGAACTGGCCTGATATTACCTGGTGATGTTAAAAGAAAAACAGATTTGTTAAAATAAACATTAATAAAAGTGAACCCATTCACATCAATGATAAAACAGTTTGTCCTTACCTTAATTTTGACAGTATTGGCGACTATACCGTCCACTATGTTTTCAGTAAAAGGGTCAAAGTGTTTGTCTGTCCGTCGCATGAACTCAGGCTTCAGCAGGTAACCGCTGCGGCCGTTGTACTCAAATACACCCATGTTTAGCTGCATAGGGAGGTCTGATGGGGGGTAAAAGGAGGACAACTTACACTTAGACTTCCTTTATTGTTATTACACAAATTGCACAACATTGCATTTGGGTATGAAATGTTGTTGCATTAGCTTCCTGAGTTACAACCCATCAATAGTGAAATACTGTAAAAAGGGTATCAACAAATAAATATACAATATGAATACAAAGAGCTATAAATAGACAAGTGTAATTGAACAATGGCTATTGGAAAAATATTTCATGGAAATAAAAAATAATAGAATAACAAAACAAAAAAAGTATGAAATGCAGCGACATGTTCAAGTTATTACTGAAAAAGTTGGGAAAAGTTGGGAAAACAAGGAAGGGATGGAGTGGAGGAGAGACTGTGAAGACCTGAAATATTCAAAAGATTAGGTGGTAGAAAAAAAACACACACACCTTTTTTATGTTGGATCAAAAAGTTCATTAAAAAATTTAGCATAACATCACATAAAATTTTTCTCTTCCGATGCTACCTGAAGCGTATAAAGAAATAACAGATCTTACCAAGAGTCTGGAAGTTCAGCGCCACCATCTGGCAGCCCACATTCCAGAAGAGCTGAGGCATGTAGTTGGAGCTGTCCACTCTGGTTCCTTTGGGGTAGATTCGGCTCAGCTGATTCTTATTGTACCTGAAGAAGTGCTGTTAAGGACCAAACTGTACATGCTGCATGTTTTTCAAATTTAAGGATTTTTAAGAAAATTCTGCAACATTTTTTTTACCTTAAAGACTTTACATGTTAAAACTTTTTATCCTAACTTTGCGTTCAAATGTTTTCAAATATATGAACTCCTGAAAGACTCTGAAGTCTCAAGAGATAAAAAAAAACAATGTGGGATACTCGACAAACTCCATGGGGGAACTCTTCAGAGTGTCCATGCCTTTTGTTTCCACAAACGACGACATTTCAAAGAACTTCCTCCTCTCTGTTGGACAAATTCATAAAAACTGATTAAGTACTTTGCATTGATTACAAAAGGGGAGAGAACAGAACGCAATGAGTGCAGTAAAAATGAAAACCCTCTTTCTTATGAGCTACATCAGGAACTCAGGAGCTTGAGTTGTATTTTTAATAATTTCATATCTTTCCCGTGCTCAAGAAGATAAAAGATCTTTCTTTCACACAGAGACTTACTGGTTGCCACCTCGAAGCTCTTGAATTTGACGGGTTCGATGTAGTTGACAAGAGTGGACATCTCCTCCGTGGCGTTCACCTCACTGCTGGCTGTACCCTGTAGGAAACAGACACCGATGAGCCGTCTTTCAAAGCATCAGACGTGCTGACACGGTGTCAGTCATCGTTCCTGATGGATCTCACCTCATCAGAGTTTGGCTTTTTTAACTCTGTCACAGGTTCATCCTCTTCTTCCTCCTCACTCTCTCCTTCTCCGCCTGCTCAGATGAAAAAAAAAAAAGATAATCAAACTACAGTCTGCTGAATCCTTCTATAATCATCCATTGAGTCTTTCTCAACCCACCGATGGATTTGCGAGGCTCACAGTCTTTGACCATCCTCTCAGCCATCTTCTCCTCCCCATTGGACAGGAGTTGACCCGTCTCTCCATCATTTAAAGGACAGTCTGCATAGACAGAAGCAATAATAAGATTCACCTGATGTAGCTGCCAGTTATTGGAAGCTGAATTTACGTTATGATTGCATCAATTAAACAACAAATCTGTAGATTCTAAGTCGTACAGCAGCAGATAGAAAAGTATGCAGACATTTGTGCTCACCATTGTTAGGCGACGACTGCTCCTCCTGCTCTCTACGTCGTATGCTGCCACCACTCGATGGCCGGTGGTGGTGGTGCTTCTTCTTATTTTTAATGAGGATCTTCCCCAGCATCTCCTGTGGTGACGGGAGAAGCTGACCCGGTTCTAGCTAAAACACACGAAACACAAGGAGTTTAATCAAAGTGGGTGTTCAAGAAAGGATTAGATACACTGCGACTGATTTCACGCCAAACCAGAGTCTAAAACAATCTTCTGCTTTTATTCATGTGATGAAAAAGGAGAAGAAGAGAAGCTGGAGTTGATCATTTGGTTAAATTCTTAAAACATGGAAAGAGAAGCTCATCAAAGTGAGCATCTGAAATCTGCCTATAAATGTTATTTACTGACGCATCGTGTGCTTAAATGAATGAGGTTTGTATGCACAAACAATAATGGCGAGCCAGACATTTAAACGTGACATCACAACAAAACACAAGGGAAGGGCTGCCAGAATCAACGCCACTTTACAAAAATGTGCTTTAATTTAAGATTAATGGAAAACAAAGTAAAAAAAAAATATATTGATAACTTTTGTTTAACTTTTTTTTCAATGATTATACAGAATTAGTTGATCTAGAATCTTCTATTCTCAATAGTTTAAGATGTTAGGCTGCACAGACGTGCAGAAGACCGGTTGTTCTCTATGCGTTTACCATGTGATTTCATCAGTGAATTGGTTTTTATGCACAAATAAACTTACACGAAGAGCAGTGCAAGTGTTTCCGAGCAAGGAAACAAGCATTTGGCCCCAAACATGCAAAGTCAAACTTAACAGCCCGATTTTGAGCGAACCGTCATATGCAGCTTTTACAGACATATGCAAACCACAAACAAAGGAGTTGGTTTTCTTATTTCATTTTGGCAGGTCAGTTGATACTGCAGATACTCCAGAATATGATCAACAAAAACTGAAAAATAGTTTATTTTTTCCCAGCATTACCCCTTTAAGCAGCACAGGTGAGATATAAAATATTTTTAAAAGACTTAAAAAAAAATAAACACAGGCCATCACAAAAATTTATATAGGCTAATCATTAAAAAAAATCATCACAGGGCTCAAAGTCACTACCTAGATACTTATCTCAGTGCCCCCCTTAGTGTTAGAGTGAGTGGACTCTGTGCGCCACCTGTCAGCATTTAAATCTGATGCATCTTAAAGTTGTTTTTCTTTTTCCACTTATTTAAGTTGTTCCCTCTGGTCTAGATCATTAATTGTGTTGTTCTAATTCAGATGTTTGTTAATTGAGAGAAGTATCTGCTTAAAAAGTTAAAGTTGATTCAGTTCATGAACTCAGCCAGAGATCAGTCTCACCGGATATTTCTCCAGTGGATCAATGAGCAGAGCATCTCCAAAGATAGTCCTGCAGTATTCAGCCATCTTGGCCTGCTGCTTCGCTCTGACAGAGAAAGAAAAAAGAAGCAGCTTAGTCAGTAAAATCCATGAATTTTCGAATGACTTAAAAAAGACGTAAAAGATGTTTTATGATTTGAATCTGACTCCCGTTGAACGATTATGCGACTCACGAGTCTACGTGGTTTTCAAAAGACAGGATGACGGGGTACGGTGACGTTTTGAAAGCGCTCTCTGCTATCGCCTCGATCACCTCCTGCAGTCGGAGAAAGAATGAGAAGAAAACAGCAGATCATTAGACTCTTTTTTTTGTTTCATCTGCTAGAAAAAAAAAAAACTGAATCACAAAGCGCAAATTAACTGTCTCCACACAAGCACAAAAAAACGTTGTTTTTTTTTGTTTTTTTTTTTTATGAGGGTCAAAAAAATTTAATCCAAAGTTTCGTAAAACTTAAAAACAAGTCTGTTAAAAAAAGAAAATCTCCGCAGTTTGTTTTTCGAATCAGTCCTGCTGCCTTCACGTTAAGCAGTTCTCATCACCATTATTCATCTCTGAAAGCCTGTAAAAGAGAAATATTCTCAGCTTGTCAGAGCTTTAGTATGTTTAACATAAAAGTCAATGAATCATAATTTACTATGTGAGCCTCTTAACCTGCCATAATCATGAAGAAGGCAGTTTTTCTTGTGCGAAGCTGTTAAATCTTTCATGATTCAGTGATTTTATTGAACAGTTTCCATATGATGCTGGTCGTATTAACAGATGTTTATGTAAGGGGAAAAAAACCTACAAGATCGACACATGAAGAGCCTCGTAAAAAGCAGAACAAGAGTAATAATTCAACATCATAAAAGTGTCCAAACTCAGCTGAAAAATAAATCAGGAAAGATTTATTGGTGATTTAATGGTAAAGAATTGATGGCTACTACCTTAAATGGGATCTCAGTGGTCATGGTGAACCCGTGGGTGATGTAGGGCTCCTCGTCTTGCGGCCGGCCCTTCCAGCAGTCCAGCTCTACGCAGCGGCAGCCGGTCAGCAGAACTTGCCTGTACATCTCCACCGACGACAGGCCAGTCAGCTGGCCAACTGCAGGAGCGCGGCGGGAAGAAAAAGAAAGTTTCAGCTGCAGGATATCGACAATAAAGCTAAATGTGTGTCACTGGAGCAGTTCTGAAGGTGTGTGTCCGACCTGTGAGGTACGTGTTGTGCGAGGAGTTGATGAAGTAATGAGACAGCGGCTGGTTCATATCGTCGATGACATCCAGCCTCTCTGGAGGCGCGATGCTGTTTTCCTCTCCTCCGAGATAGCGAGTGAAAGCCAGCAAACTTATCTGGTCTGCAACAGAGAAGGTTGACAGACTTCCTTCACATGTTCAAGTAAAGAGATCAGCATCAATCTGCTCCTGGCCTTCACAACAATCAGATTAGGCTTTTACATGAAAAGGCTGGAAGTCACTTAATGACATTATATCATGTGCTTTACCAGTAAACCAACCAAAAAGAGCAAAAAGCTCAGGACAAACAACAGACCTACAGCTCCAGGTTAGTCAGGAGCGCTGTGGATCAGCTTTCAGATTTTGGCTCGCAGAGATGTTTAGTCACAGCTCTGTTTTGTACAGTTTATCCACAGACGACAACAGCAAAAGGTGAATTCATTCATGGATGACTCCTGCAGATTTATAAATAACTGAGCACACCTGCAGCAGGTGAAGCCTGCTTTAAAACAAGCAGGTAAGACTGAAGTCACTCAGATGCTGTTTAAAAGTCATCAGATGGTGAATGTTACAAACCCGGCTTTATAGAAGTGAGACTGAAACCATCAACAGAATCCCAAAAACACCAGGTTTTACTTCATCTAGGTGACTAACAGGGAGTGTCTTTACAATTTAATAGATATATTAAAAAAGAAATTGATGAGATATCTTATATTTTAGCACTTTAAAGACAAATGTGGCTTAGGACCTTCCTAGAATCTGAAAGGCTGCAACAAAATCCTTCGATGTGATTGGCTACGTCTGTGTCAGAGGTGGGGTTTGTGTCAAGTTCAGCTGTTAAGGCTGCTTAAAGCGTCCTTAACCCAAAGTCTTCTTGAATCATTGCATGTTACAAGATGAAATGACCAGGATAAGATGCTGTTTTGTGTGTTTTGCTCATATTTTGCATTTTTGCTCAGGATGGGACAGCATCAACAAAAAAAGCATTAGGTTTCCGACCTCTCTCCAGTTGGCTTGTGTTGGTCTCATATTTCTCCATGGTTTGTCGGACCTGCTCTCTCTTCAGCGGGGGGTACAGCACCTCGTTCAGTCGGGAGTCTCGCTGCTTGCGGTTCATGAAGTCCATCAGCTGGTCCAGAGAGATGAAAGGCTTCCCCTTAGAGCCACTACAGCACATAAAAATAAAGTTTGCGTGTGTTGAACTGAGGCGCATGTTGTCAGCATTTCAAGAGATCCTAAAAAAAAAAGGCTTGTAGTCCAGGTTCAGGCAAAATGTTTGTCTTGTGTAAGTTATGCCTCACATACCATTCTTCAAAGATGCTTTGTATCTCAGGGCGCAGACAGAGGGTGGCGAGAAACTTCTGGAAGGCCTCCCACGTGAAATCATCTGGCTTGAGCCCCTCTGACTGAAAGAGAACAGAGAGATTGTTTTGATAGAGTTGGGAGGAAAAAGATCGAGGCTTCCAGCACCAATTACAACACAGTCCCTGAGAACATTAGGAAATATATCATAAATCATTTAGGCTGTGAACGCTGCAGGCTGAACATAAATATCCTCATTTTTTCCCACTTTGCGTGTTTTTATTCTGTTGAACCAGCAGGAGGCATCAGAGCGCAAAAATTCAAGGAGAAATGCTGACCATGCAGTTTGCACAATCTAGTCTCCCGCTGAAGAAGAAATGTCTTGTGACTCAACCGATCTGATTCTTTGAAGAGATTGCAGCAGCTTTTCACATTCAGGAAACCTTCTTTTACCACCCAAACCACAAAGCTTTGGTACCTCAAAATGCATGACACCACCATAAACAAACACATGACTCCTCTTATCATTTGCTTTCAGTTCTAAAAAATAAACAAAGTTTTAGCTTATTTTGAAAAAATAATGTTTAACTTAACGGAGTGCAGATACATTGAAACATACAGTCTATTAATCAGGATTATACGCAGTAACCAATGAGATAAGCAGCCTACGTAGTGTCATCATCAAGGTGTTTCAGCTCAAACAAAACTGAACCCAGAGCCGAGTTGAAAACTGAAACAGAAGAGCAGCTTGTGGCATCATTTACGCCGTTTCTTTTCCTCATTTTTTTGTCGCTGGGTTACAGAACGCACGCCAGCCGGCAGCATTATTCACCCTCCTTGTTTGTTTATTCCGAAGTCACATGTAATCACGGAAGCTTCAGTGACAGCTCATGTGTATGAAATCATTACCACAAACGTTAGGTGTGTGGTCTTGCGGTCTTATTGGATCATTTAGTGTGTGTGACCTGAAGATTGTCGTGTTAAAAATTGGTATAAACTGTCCTAATGTGCGTCGTCTCCCTCAACTTCAAAATCTGTTAAGATCTTCATGTCAAACAGTGAGTTTCTGGTCTTACTACGCAAAGGCATTCGGAGAATTCTCCAACAGCCCAGGGTGACGGACTGAGTCATTATTACTACGAAGAACAACAGGAACAAGTATCTTAAGTGGCGATGTTGTCAGTGATTGTTGATCGGATGATTACCCTGTTATTTACGAGGCCGCACTGCTCCAGAGCCGTCTCCACTCTCTTTTTATCTGAGAACATCTTCAGGATACTGAAAGACAAAGTTTGGAGGGAACAAAAGTTTGTTTTAAAAAAAAAAAAAAAAACCGAGAGAGTTAAAATGTTTTTGTTCTGTTAACAGAGTCTGAAAGGATTAGATTTACATCTTCTATGACCAAAGGATGGGTCAAATGTCAACAGCCAGCAGAGATAAAGTAAAGTAGAACTGATAGTGAAAGTGGAAGAGAGCCAGAGCAGAGGAAAGGAAAGAAGAAGAAGGAGGAACTGGCTTCTTTTATAACTGCGTATAAAGTGAAACAAGTGGTTCATGTCAGTCTTTCTCACTTCTTCACAGGAATCTTCCCGTCCTGATTCACCTGCAACTTTAACTTAGTGTACCTGAAAAAAAGAGAGGAAAAACAGAGAGAGACTTCACAAACTGTTTTCAGACGTCGCGAGTTTAGATGAGACAAAATCAGCCCTTACGCTTTGAGGAGGAAGGTGTTCCGCGATGCATTCTGGGAAAGTATGTTTGTAGCCAAAGTGAACAGCTCATCTGTCCAAATCTGGAAATGCAAACACACAGACGCATGAGAGAGATAAACTACATGATGCAGTTTTTTTACACACAAAATAACACATGGAAAAAAAAAATCCTGCTTGTTTAACTCCTAAACAAACACGTCGTAAAAAGAAAGTAATCAGCATATGGCCTGAGGGAAGAAGGCCAGAAGAAGACGAGGAGAGGAGACAGACGGAAGAAAGGAAGGAAGGATATAGTTTCAGTTACCTTTGCTGTGTCCTCCTGCATCGCCTGGAAGTTAAGGAAGGAGGTGTTGACCAGGTCGTTGCCGTGAACGATAGTTACCAGCTTCCCTTCGACATTGTCACCCTTACCGAAGCCCAGCACCTCCCGCAGCTTTGGATCCTGACACACAAACACACATTTGACTTTAATTTCTTAAAATATAACATTAAACACAACTTTCTAGGACACACCACTGTTTTATGAGCCTGTAGACTGTCCATCCTTTTCACTCCTCATCAATCTCTTGTCTCCAGAGAACAGTAAATGTGATGCATGTGGTGCACTCTGATCTAATTAAGCAAACGACTCCTTCCTTCTTTTCAGACCACTCTCTCTCTCCTCCGGCAGCTTTCTCCATCTCTCTATCAATTATACATTCTCTCCATTAGTCCCTCTCCATCGGCTCTCTCTTTCATTTCAATTAAACAAATTAACTTAGAGGATTGTTTATCGAGAAAGTTTAGTCAGAGCAGCATAAAGCATAGTCAGAGCAGCATAAAGCATAGTCAGAGTTTATGTTGTTGGAGTTTAAAGGATCCCTGCAGCTGAGTCACATTTTTCTTCTTCTTCTTTTTTAATCTCAACAGTAGTTCCTCTTCTCAAACGATTATAAGCAGACGTAAGTATTAACGGTTTTATAAGAACAACTGTCTGCCAAATGAGTAGCTCTCATAAAACTGATGACATTGTCTTCTTTGGATTTTCCAGAGCAACCCAAACACTTTCTGGAGGTGAGAGATGAACTTCTTTAACCAGCGTCAGCATTAAAAGTACAATTGGACGCAGGATGAAAAAATCCAGAATGAGCCGCAGGTTGGCTTCGTGTTTTCAGTCTGTGCCCTGTATTTGGGATTAAAGGCAGGGTTGGTAGTCATGGAAAACTAGCATGAATTTGAATGTAGCATCTCCTCAGGACTCTGTTTAGCCCCTCCTCAAAAACAACACCCCCACTCACATGCACGAGCGCCACGGATTTGCAACCATATGATTGTGACTGAATCAAAACCACAGACTCAAACTGGTCCTCAGCACATAGTTTTTGTTTGCACTACGTTACCAGTAATCTGAGTATAGGTACAGGGCTAATGCATGTAGGCAAAATGTACGCACATGAGGCGGACAGAACGGCAGGACGGAATTTGATTGGTTTAACAATTTGGCTGCCAAACGCTAGGATTGGCTGGTGTTTTCCCAGGTTTACTCCTGCTGTAGACAGCAGATATTTTTTGCTCTATTTTAAGAACACATCATGCATTGATTGAGATCAGGAAATAAAGATCATTTTAACCAGGATAACAAAAGAATCTATCTAAATCTGACTACCAACCCTGCCTTTAATTCTTTGATGTGATAGTTACTGGTTCGACTCAGGACCACAAAAGTTTGCACCATTGCTTTTGTGTTCCTGACACATTTCAGCAACGTTTTGCTTTTCCAAGTCATGCAACCATTTAAATGAAAGATTTGTAAGAACTCATCCAAAGCTAAACGGTAAATGAAACAGGCAGGTAAGAAAAGCTGCAGGATGTGTAACTAAAATGTTAATAATGATGAAGGAAACTGCTCACGTTACATGTAGTCATTTGATACATCACTAATAGAGGAGTACTGATAAAGCAGCTTGAACAGAAGAAGCTGTAGTGGGGCAAAGTGGAAGGCTTCAGATGCTGATGTCTCACTCCTGGCAGATAGACGGCTCACCTGTGGGTCTGCTTTTTTGTGAGGTTTCTGCCTGCCATAAATAATTCTTTGGAGTTGTTTCCAAATACTGCCGGGTAGGTCTGCAGTCAATTTAAGTTAGACCTCTTAAAATAAAACAACAAAAAGCACATCTAGACCTGCTTTCTTTGTAAAGTATCCTGAGATATCGTGAATTTAAATTTGTCCCTTAAAAATAAGAATCATAGAAAAGATGAGAGGGATTTGTGTAACTTTGACTCAGTTATCAAATTACAGCTTTAAAACTCAATTTTGCACAACTCTGGACGTCTGTTACAGGTGGCTAAAGTTTTATTGCAAAAAAAGGAGACCTTCTCTTGCAAAGTGATTTAAAGCAGAACCTTTTTTTTGTTTTTATCTAATCCAACCACATCAAATTAGAGCTCTAATAATAAAAACCCCTGGCTATAACTCTGTTATCCCTGGTCAATATTATCCACCCATCTGCCCATCGATGACACATCTTCATGTTTGAACTGGACCACTAATGACTTGCTTTATATTAGCTGCTCTTACACACCAATCATTGCGCTTACACAATGACTTCCCTGCCAACAGTCACTGGTTATATCACTTCCTGTCTGATGGTCCATCTGTCAGCGGGCTCATTAGCGCCCCGTCACCTTTGTACCATCAGCTGAGAGAGGAAACACATGCATACAGTGGAGGCACACACACACACACACACACACCTTTCTGTGACAGTCACACTTGAGCATCACAAGGACAAAGTTATCAACAGCAGGAGGTGACAGCTTTTCTGTCCTTCTCAAAACACACACACACACAGACACAAACCCATGACTAACCTTTGGTTGTTTGGCGTATTTTCCTGTTCTGGTGTCTCTGATAGTGGCCATGTCCAGAATCTCCACCTCCTGGAAAACAAACCGGTTTGTCAGTTCATGGAAAATTGTCACCATTAGCAACATTTTTATCAAAACATTAGATGAAATATCCACACCAATTGGAAGTTGTGCAACACTGGGGAAATAAATCATGTTTCTTTTAAATTTAACTGAGCACTTCAAGAATAACCACCAGGCTAATCAACCCTCTTTTTTCTTTTGAAAGTCTAATCTCTTCTTAACTCTCCTTCCCCACATATTTTATTATTCCTGAAAAAAACTACACAAGAATGGCAGGTCTCAGTCATCGTAAAACGTGACATAAAACACAGTTTTTGTCGTCTAATAACTAAAAGAAAAGGAACAAAGAGGACTTAAACACAATGCAGTCCAATAATAACTAATGATAATAAGTGAAAAAAGCTACATAAAATTGCTTAAAGTAGTGAAATAAAGCTGAAATTATGGTTTGTGTGAAATTAAAGGAAAAATATGGGGAAATGGAAGCAGAAAAGGTGCAACAGGTAGTTGAAGTAGTAGAAATAGTCACATACTGTTGTGATGACATGATTCTTAACAAAGCGTTTGTTTGTTTTGGAAATGAATGGAGATCAGATCTTCTTTTTAACACTACTTTTCTTTGTTCAAGACAACTTTTTACTGGATACTGCTGTTGTCTGAAACATGACAACAAGTAAACTTTGTCAGTTTGTAGCATAATTTAGTAGCCAGCTATTTAAGTGCCTATCCCAGCCCATCTAAAGTGTATCTGTAGGCTTTAACGTTAACGAATCCTTCTGTCCTGCTCATCTACCAATCAGAGCTAACGTAACCTCACTCTTCTTTTTACTAACAGACTCTCAGGTTTGATCAGATCACTGCAGAATAACTGCTGCATGTGAGTTGGAATGAACATTATCACAAACAGATTAACTTGTGTTTAGCCCTTAGCACATGCTTTAGCCTTTAGCTCGTGGTTTAGCGCTCCCATTTAGCTTTCTTCTTCTCTGACGTCCTTTTCCTGTCTGACAGTCCAACTGAGACTTTTTCAAGATCACTTAGAAAGTCCTCACAGGAACTTTAGTGATGAAACTTTTCCAAAACCAGTGAACAAGGACTGTAGTTTCAGCTACAAAGGGAGCAAACTACATTATATTATAAGTACACCAGTGCTACCCTAACCCAAACCCTAAATCCATCAGCTTTTTACTTTGTCCTGCAGCTCATATAAGACACAGCTGGAAAAAAAAAAACACTGATGTAACAAAAGTGCGTGGATGCTTGGGAAGAAGAAGAAACCCTGAAGAAATGCCAGTGAAGACATAAATTCCTTAGGTCAAGGGTTTATAGCCTGTCTCAGATATTCCCTTCCATTAAAGACTCTTTTATTTATCTTTTATCAGACTCTCCTGCTTCTCAGGACATAAAACACAACCAGAGACAAATGAACTCTGTGTGAGTATGTGTGCGTGTGTGTGTTTGGGTGAGACAATGGAAAACAGAGAGACACAGAGAGAGAGGGGAAACATTTGGAAGGAACTTTGCTCTCACACACTAAGGGATATCTTGGACATGTCCTTGGAGCAGATTTGTATGACTGATGCTGTGACACAAATACACACCAGCATGCAAGCATGCACAAGTAAACAGGCGAAGCACACACTGAGAGACGATGAGAAAAGGGTTGTACAAGGAAGCTGGGACGAAGCAAGAGGCAAAACTGGGAGAAAAGCACATGAGGTATAGAGTGCAGTCATAAAATCAGCCATAAACAGAGAGGAAGACACACTGTAAATATTTGTTTAGGCCTACATTCATCCCCCAGGCCTCCTCACTTCATTTCAGTGACCAACATGTTGGTCTTCTGCTCTGCTTTCTCTATCACTGCACGGCTTGTTTCTTGGCAATGAGTGCATTTTAGGACAGAATTTGCATTTTTTCCTTCTTTCATCAGATGTTTCATTGATAAAAACCATAAAACACTGATGTCATTCTTTTATTGTTTGCTGTCTGAATCTGGGACAGTTAGACTGTTAAATGTTTTATTTCCTGTGTTCAATCCAGATTTTCTGTTCAAAAAAAAAAAAAAAAAATTCTCATGATGTCACACTTCTTAACCAAAGTTTTGAAACTCTTCCACATTCATTCTTTCATTACTTCACTCCAGCTGTGATGTCACCGCCAGGCTGTCTCTATGCTCCCCTGGGATTGGCTGCAAGTAAAAAAAGCTCAGAATGATGAACCAATTGGATTCAACTCTGTCTCAAACACTGTCATCTGATTGGCCTATGGAGAATAACTTACTTCCTGGGAGAATAAAGCGCTTCTGGGTCTGTGGGACACACATATATACACACACACACATACGCGCACACACACATATACACCTCCTCTCCCACAGGTCGTGGTTCCATTCTACCATTGCTTTGATGACTCCTTGGAGATCACAGTAATGGGACTACAACTTTTACTGCCGTGTGTGTGTCTGACAGTTATCATTTTCTCACTTCTTGGTTATGTGAACACACACACACACGTTAAAACACACTGGTGGGAGCGCAGACAGGCATATCCTCAACATGCTTGTCCTGACTTGTGAAACATCCTGACCTGTTGAGCAAGACAGAGGGTGTATACAGGAGTGTGTAGGTCTGTGCATGTGTGCATGGAAAAAGGCTTGTAAGTCAGGGCGCATTGGATGCCTGTGACACAGCAGCCGAGGCGACTCCTCAAGTACAAATGTGTCAGCTTGTGATCAGAAAAACGTGTGAGTTTGTAGTTAAAATGTGTGTTTTTGCAAATGATTGCGTATCTGAGAGCACAACCTGGTGAGTGGGTAAGTGTGAAGGTCGGTCATCTCCGAGCACATTCCTAACATATTCTGGCCTTCTGCTCGGTTAGCGTGTGTGTATCTGTGTGTTTCAGTGTGTAATATTTAGCTAGTCGTGGCAGCTGTAGCCCTCCATTCATCTGTCAGCGCTAAGCCCAAACACTGCTCGCTCCATTTATCACTCCAGACTCAGCTGCAGACTCATTATGGTTCCAAATGAGTCTGGATGACAGTTTTCCAGGAGTCGTGTTGCGATAAAGAGCCACAATTTACTCAAATTTAATGTGTTTGGTGTGCTAAAGGATTTTCTCTGAGCCTACCTTAAACATGGATTAGATATGGATTTCCTACATTTCCCAGAATGCACTCTTTTTACTCTTTTAACAAACATTTTGAACTTATTGAACCTGTCAATAACACTGGAAGGTAGCTAAAAAAAGACTTGCATTCTGACTTCCATTTGTTATCTATTGACCAGCAGGCTTTGGTGTCGCAATCTATACGCAGAGCAAAAACAGGTGGAACAAAACACTAAATAATGACATCCAGGCTCCGGTCTACAGTAATCTGACGAGTTGTCTAAACATGTATGAATTTCTGCATGTGATGCAGCTAATTAACAGTCACATTTTAAACAATGGAGGAGAAAGGATTCAAGCTGGTGCGATGCAGAGGTCGAGACCATATGGGAAATTTGGGTGGATTCCAGTATCCAGGGTCAATTGGATAAGACACAAAATCCCAGAGGTTCTCCATTGCGCCAACTCTGATGAGACCACGCTTCTTATGAAGAGACGTTTCATGATGACGTAGGCAGGCCATGAGTGTCATATTACGATGCACAAGAGGCAATCATGCTTAAGTCTGGTTTATATATTGGAGTAGCGGCGGAATGGCACTGTGGGGGGCCAATCATGCCTAAGTACAGTACAAATGGCCAGTGTGACCCTAAGGCATTGTTGTAATGGTGTCCAGATATTAGAATACTTTTAATTATTTTAATTTAATTCTCCTTACAGGAAGAATAATCGCAGCCAATGTGTTGGTGGTTTTGATAGAACAATAATTATTAGGTAGGTCTATATTTAGGGACTTAGCCCAAGTACAGTTAATGTGAATGTAATTTGATTAGGCCCACGTTCACTCACCCCTTTCCTTCCTGCATTTCTTTGATTGACTTTTCACTTCCCCTCCTCCCTCCCACTCTGCTACTGTCCTCCATTCATTTTCTTAAGATTAGAAAAACAAGAAAGGGCACCTCAACAATCAAAAGACCGCCACTCCTTTCCTGTGACGCGCCCGAGTGTGCGTTTGAAAGATCACCGCTGCTAAATATGTCTCGAATGACCAATCATAGCTGCTATCAAATGGCACATGATGACGACACATAGGAAACCGATCCTCCTGGACACACACACACACACACCATGACACACACAATCATGAACACAGCCAGGACAGTATACATCTCCACCCTCTGGTACAGAGGAGAGGAGGGATGGCCTTATTAGAGGAAGATTTTGAAAGACGCTGGAACATTGGAGAAGTAGAACAAAGAGATCTTCTAACTGTTTTATAGCCACGTTGAGAGAGTTGGCAAGGTGTTTATAGAAAGAGAAGGAGGGGGACACTTAATACTCCTGTGAAGCACAGGACAACTCCATAACTTTGTCTCTGTGTTACCTCGTATATGTTGACTACATCACACTCATTTTTTGTGTCCCTCTTCTGCTCACTCATTAAACGTTTATCTCCCTTTTTGTCTTTCCTCTCAACTACGCATCATATTTCACCCGTCTGAAAGAATGAAAATGAACAGAGAGTGAACATTTAGTCACTTAGCAGACAGAGTGATGTAGAGGGATTAGTAACCAGAGAAGTATTGGAGGAAAAAAAGGAAGACACGGGGGGAAAGTTGGACCGATAAAAAGCAAACAAACAAAGATGAAAGTCACATTAAGTAAAAATACATGAGAAGAGAGGGAAAAAAAGCCTCATTTATGAGAAGACAGACATCAATACAAAGAACACACACATCAACAGCACAGTCATCTAAAATGTCTCCAAGGGTTGAGAAATAAAGGCAGAATTTGACTCAACACACACACACACACACAGAGACACACAAAACACAACACAAATGAAAAGAGTTGCAGTAATCACAAACGTTCCAGAAATATACAAACACACATAGATCAATGGGACTAAATTTACAACATCCGCAGCCACCCACGGCCCACACACACACACACACACAGATTAGACAGAGCATGAAAAAACAGACAAGAACAGCATGGAAAGGTGGTGTGTGTCAACGTTTGGAGGTTGAAGGAAAACTTCAAAACTTTGGGAGAACTACTGAAAATTTCTGAAACATTTACAATACATATGACCCAAGAGCAAGAAAGGTTAGCTTAGCATGTTTCACTCTAGCACAACTGTTTGTTAGGGATTTATTTTGGTAGGGATCAACTTGTCCCTTGGAAACATGCCGAGATTGTTGCAGCAAAGTCAAATGAAGCAAGAAATGAAAGAAGACAATTCATAAACATGTAACAGCGGGGGGTGAGTCCACAAGAATATGGTTTCTGATCCTTCAACGTGCAAGACGTCAAGGCTGAACCAGAAAGTTTCTCAGTGAGTATCAAACCTGTGATGAATCAGCTGCTTAAAATGGCAAAGAACCCTCGGTGTAATAAAAGTCTGCAGTTTTATACCCAGTTCACATAAAAAACGTTAACTTGGCAAAAAAAAAATCTGCAAAATGTTGACTAACAACTTTGACAGTTACCTTGGTTTGAGATCTACAACCTGCATATCAGGACACTCTGCTGAAAGGTTTATGTAGCACAGGGGCAGCATCATGGTGACCAGATCTTAATGTTTTTCAATATCCTTGATTGTTTGTATCTGATCAGATTTTAAATTTAAAGTATGACCCATGTCCTGTCTACTGAGATGTTTCAGTCAGATTTACGCCCCACAATGATCATTGAGGGCATGACCTGATTCAACGCTTGTCATAACCAAAGATTTGTCCGAATAATCCTCAAGGGTGTGGTGTTAATACAACTATGTTCCTGCTCCTGACCTCACCAGATCCTCCTTGAACTGGAATTGTGAACACCAAACAATAAGAGAGTAGTCCAGCAGTCTTATGGAGTCATTAAGTGTGTGTCTGATCCATAGACTGTTGTGTCAAAAATCAGTCTAAATTGTCTTTATGTGTGTGGTCTCCAACAATTTCAAGACTGGTAAAAACTTTGGGAAGCTTAGTTAGCTTTAATAGCTAATACTATGAAAGATAATTAAAACTAACTTAGCAATGGTTTTCTTTAAAGTTCAATCCCTCAGCTGCTCATACAAACACATGTCAGTAGTTCCACACAGCTATCCAGAAAAAAGAGTAGGACATGAAGCAGTGTTTAAACATTCACACAGAAACACTGAGGAAGCATCTGCTAGGACGATAGATGCGATACCACGGGTGTCTCAGTTCTTCTATCACTTCAGGACTCTCTTTTCTGTGTGTGTGTGTGTGTGTGTGTGTGTGTGTGTGTGTGTGCATGTGAGTTAGTGTGTGAGAGGGGGGTCAGAATGGAAGCTTCTCTGACATGTGCACTAACCGATAACGTCAACAGAAAATAAAACATGTGACCGAGCACGGACGGGAGGGAGGAAGCTGTCACACACATTTAAGTTGAGTGTGACTGACACACTCATTTTCCCTTCCTGCTGACCGCTCAGTGCTCACCAAGTGTAAGCGTGTGTGTAGGTTTGTGCATGAGGTTGACTTCTTGCAGGTGTGCGTGTGATATGTAAGCCCCTTGTTCCAAGTTAATTCCTTGAGGATATGTGACTTCAGCCGTGGAGATAATCTCTATTAGATCTCTACTTATACCTGCCAACAATCATTCTGCTACAATTCATCTGGCCCTCTAACACACTCTGAAACTACTGCAAGCCTGGAGATACCCAGCCACTTTAACTATATGAATGAACAGCTGTTCAGCTATTCAAAATTTTTAATTCCACCTCTGTTTCATTGTTTTAACAAGAATCAATCAACAATTATAATAATTATTCAATGGTTTAAGACAGCCAGCAGGAAAAATTACAAATATTTGCTCATTTCAGCAAAAGTTTCAAGATGGTGTTTTGGTTTGATAAAATTAAAAATATAACCTGCAAAGATTATACCCCATTCTTTAAAGAAATAGTTCTGCCTCTAATATGTTTGTTGATTACACTGAGTTAGAAGAGAAGATTAATATTACCCTTGAGTCTAAACAATTTATATTCATATAGTTAGCCTCAGTTGTCATTAGGATTAGCTTAAAATAAAACGTGTAAATACTAGGCAGTAGTGAGCTTGGCTCAGTCCAATGTTAAAAACTTAGCTTCTTACGCTAAGCTAATAGCTTATATTAGATTTAAGTTTGCACTTGTATTCAGAGAACATATCTGAGTGTAGTATCTATCCTTTTAGCTAACTCTCAGCAAAAAAAAACACATTTAGCAAATTTCCCCAAAAGTCATTCTTGAGCAGTTATAGTGTGCTACTCATAAGGGGTATAGAAGTTAGGGCGCAGACTGATGGCTGAAATTGCACCAGATCAATGTCCAGTCCATCTCCCCACCAAAGCTAACTCAGATCCTACTTCACTCGAATGCAACAACAAACCGTCATAATGGGCAGAGCCAGAACCTGAAGTCAACAAGTTCAAGGGATTTAGAGGCCAATAAAAGACAACATGGATGAGAAGAGGCTCATCATTGAAGCGGTCATGTGGACCACAATGTCCCCCCACTACAACGCAGTTAGTGGGAGGCTGACAGAGGAGGATGAACAGAGCCACCCACAACAGAGCAGAGATGGACCAGACACAGATCTGGTGGGAGTCTGGCATTAGCCTTGTGATTAGCCCAGTAGCAGTCACAGGTTTGGCCTCTACCAGTAGCCCCTTTCGCCATGTGTATGCTTCATGTCCTTAAACTCTAATTCCTGTTTCCCACATAATCCACTGTCCTGTTCTCTCAATAAAGACATAAGAAGCCCAACAGCTCCAGTACTTGACCCAGCCCTGTGCTTGACATAGGTCCTTGGTCCTTTGCTTTACATCATCCATAACACTCTCCTTCAAGTATTTCTCTCATCAGTGACCCTATTTTTGGCAAAGAGTAGTCAAACCAAATGTCAGACATGAAGATATGTCCCATATGTTGAGAAAACAGTCAATAAAACACCAATCTCAATCTCATACGCCAAGAAAGTGCTAGCCAGTTTTGGGGAATTTCAGGTATAGCTAGCAGTTAGAAATAAAGGACATCTAGCCGTGACTTCTTTTTTTATGCATTTCTGTAGTTAAGAAACAAATCTAATGTTTGTTTAGAGATAAAAACACAAGAGGATTACATTTCGGGCCAAACCAAAACTGCAACAACAGAAACTGTAACACTTTATACAGCAAAACTTGAGTCATTTACTCAGATATTCAGTAATTATACATCTTGTAAGAGATTAATCAAACAGCAAAAGAATTTATTTATCAAACTTAGATTTCAAAACCTTTTATTTAAAATGAACTTTAAACTACCTTCACCAACAACATACGCTTCTTGAAATACTGGAGGTGGCTGGAACTATTCGCACTCTTCCAGTAAGAATACAGATAAATAGCCCCCTGGGGTGTTTGTTAAACTCCAATCACTGGTAATTCCTGACACACTGGAAAGAGTGTTTGTTTGTGGTTTCTGTGCTTGTCACACCCCCCCAATCTGGTCAAGGTATGTGTAATCAATTCCACACAATTAGAGGCTAAATTGGAGTTCTGCGACCATTCAATTACATCCCTTGGGGCGAAGGTCTGAAAGGCCAGGTGCTGTTGACGTGACATTTCTACTTAAAGAAAAAGAAGGGAGGACAGGAAAGACAGGAGTAAGGAGAGCAGAGAGAGAAAGAGGGATCCAAAGAAAGGGGGATATGTGGAGGAGGAGAGGGAGGAAAAGGATGATGGGGTAAAGGGGGCAACAAAATTCCACAGAACCCCCGTCTGAGTAACTTCCTGCCCATTTTCCCACGCAGAGGGAGAGAATGGGGAAAGATTAGACGTGTTGTTTCAAGAAATTGAGGCGCAATAACTCTGGTAGGAATGGACAACATGAGAAATGGTGTTGATGACAGGAAAAGGAAGTGAAGGGGGAGGAACTGGAGGGAGGATGAAAAGATGGAAGATGGAAAAAGGGGAGAAAAATTAGAGATAGTGAAGGAAGACAAATAGTAAGAAAGGAAGGAGAGCAACGAGGGAGGAAGTGTCATCCTTCAGTTTATATTAGTGGAGCAGCTTTTGCCTTGTCTCTCTGACAGCTACCAGCTGCCCCAAGACAAGTTGGACACTTAGGTAAAAGGTAGAAGAGAGTGACAAACTGGAGATGGATTAGTAGAGTAGAAACAGGGCACGATCCAACAACAAAGGCTGGAAATGAAGGATAGCCAGAGTAAATCAGAGGTAGGGAGGATTAACAACAGTGCCAGGTGGATCATCCATCCTTAGGAAGGTTAGGCTGCCCTGCACAAAAATCAGCTTTAAATCAGACAAGTGTTGGTTCATTGAAAACCAAGATTTAGCCAACAATTCAGCCAGCTGGCAACAAAACTTTAAAAAAAAGATTGTAGAAATGTCCAACAGAAAACTAAGGTGCCATGAAAAATATGTGGCCCTGCTAGGCTGTGTAGCGGAAATCAGTTGTTACATGAGGTCTAAATCAACACAAATCATCACACCACAATGTTACATCTACTGTCTGCTCTCTGTAACCAACACATTTACTTCCCAATGAACGGAGAGGGAAATGGAAAATTGAATAATAGGGAAAAGCCTGATTCATCTTAAACATGGCTTATTATTCCATTAACTACATACAAGGCCCAGCATGTGTACAACCCACTGAGTGTGTAGAACATGAATGTGGTCTCAGCAAAGTGTCCCCCACTGACATTACACGAAGCCTTAGGATGGTGCGCCAAATACAGCAGTGCCTACACTGAAAATCCTTCTTGACTCCAGCTAACCTCAACTAAGTCAGACACTGGCATAGAGGTGAGCTGAGGGCACAGCCCTGCTGCCTGAAAAATTAAAAACAACTGTTTTCAGTCAAATCATCCTTTGGATTACACTGAGGCTAACAGTTATGCACAAAAAACAACTAAGTTCTGACAAAATCATCACCGGTAGAGTTGCTAAGGATGGAACATTACATCTGGGAAAGCCAACGCTTTGAGCCATGAGAAGCTGCACCTGGATAACTAATTGGTGTACTGCGAATTACAGTGTCAGACACCAAACAGACCAAAACACCAACAGTTACTCCAGCAGTACCACACCACTTCAGAAGTCAAAACTGCTTTCCTCTTCCAGTTGAAACACCTGACCTCCTTCTGTATATTTCACCGCTCATAACACCTTAACCTTAAATACAAACACACACAATGTAAACTAGTCATAATCTCCTCGTAAACATGTTTAATTATTTAGGAAAGAAAAAGAAAACATTTAGATGTGGACTGTTACAGGGTTTCTAAAGAAACTACAGTTTTCTCCAATGCTACATTGGCTTCATTTCAACTCCAGAGGTTGCTGCTAGCTTAAACTAAGGAATCTTTTGATCAGTTTTACAACAGAACTACAACTCAGGTGAAAAATCATTCAGGTTTTTATTACTATAGACCCATTTGCAGGTCATTTGTTGTGCACGAGATTAACTCTCTTCTTGCCACTAGTTGGGGCTGTAGTTACAGTAAATGGCCAACGCTATAATGTTTATCCGATCTAATACTGATGGACAGCATTTCATTGCACATTGTGGTTTGGCAAGATTTTGATCTAGGAAATAGAGATCAAGTTGCTTGTAGGGTGTGTCGAATTTGTTGGAGTTTTACTTTCTATTTTCACTAATTTGATTTCCAGGGGTGTTTGATAATCTTCTTTCCTTTTCTGATAATCATTTCTTGGCTGTTGACTAATTCCTTGATGAAATCCCAAAACAGATGAGGATTGACTCACTGATGTTTTAACCCCCACTTTCTGGAATCATCTCCCATAACCAATAAAAACCAGCTGAGTCTTGGGACTGCCTGGACTACTCCCAGCCCTGTCTTGTGTTTTAACACAACTTAAATCATCTTCAGATGCATCATGACTGCAAACCAAAACAAAAGGATTACATAAAGCAGCTGGTTTATCATCTCTTATTTCTATTTATAGTCTGCTAAGTTCTCACGAGAATTTGATCAGGTGTAGTAAGTTGAATATCTGTATTACTGCTCGACTGCTGTCACAACATGGAACACTAAAACCACAAATATCAAGCACTACAACTCTTGAAGACATGTTTCAAAACTGGCAAAAAATCAGACACTTAAAGTGCAAGTTGGGGATAATGTTGCAGGAGTGGTTTAACACATTTCTCTGGACATTTTTGAGGACTGCTCACCACTGGAATCCACATAGCTGCTGTGGATTTAAGCTCACTTCAGCTGCTGTCTCCAGGGTGGAACGATCATCTAACTTTCAGTTATCACTTTGAATCAACTTGATGAGATGTGAATGAGTCGACAATTTCAGTTTAAAATACATTTTGAGCCGTCTTCACCATCAGTCACAGTATGGCGGCCTCAGCCTAAAGCGTCTAATTTTGGTTGTGAATATAAAGAGGGGGTGGAAGCGGGTCTGGGCCAGAGGACATAAAAAGGACAGGAGCAGCAGGATAAGCAGGAGGGAGCAAGCATATGTTGTAACAGATGTGTGGATCTGGGACGTGCATGTGAATTTTGTGGTACTGTTAGCCACTGGCATGCAGTTTGCATTTAGCAGAAGAAAGACTCGATCCACCAAACTGCTTTAATGATGGGAATCAAATCTTTATACTCTGGGCCCCTCACAAGGGGTCACAACCATTAACTGTAGATTAACAAAGATGATGAATCTCACTAATTCATACCATAATGCTCTGATAACAGAAGATGCTACTGGGATCAGTATCATTCCATTCACACACCATCCAGGAAGCTGGGGGTAAAATATCTTGCCCATGGACACTCTGGCAAATTGACAGTAGGACTCGGGAACCTTTAACCTTTCGATTAAGACACAACTGGGGCTACCTCTCAGCCACGGCTGCCCCTTGAAAATAATACAGCTTGAGAACAATAAAGCCTTAATGTTATGCTAATATCAACATTTAGAAGGGGCGACTGTGGCGAGATGGCAATACACTTAACCCCTAACCCCCTCCTGTGGCCGTGCCAGAGACAGAGCGCTTTACATAGAGCAGCCTCTGACATCCGTGAATAAACGTGGAGTATAAAGGTGAATGTTACATGTTATGAAAAAGAGCTTTGAGTGGTCTTAAAACAAGAGAAAATGATGTACAGTCCATTTAGAAAGCTTTCCATCATTACTTTAATAACCTGGTACCCTCTTGCTGTAGCTAAGGGTGTTTAATGGTATAAATGTGAGTTCATATGTAATGTTTTGCTATGTTTTTTTAATGGAATACTTTAAACAAGTCAAAGGCAGATTACTTCCTTTTGCATTACTTTAGCTGTGCAAACTGTATGGGGTGAAATGTTTCATAATTTATCTTTTTTAAGTTACTAAACTTGTGAGTTTTGTCCTTGTAAAGGTATGGTTCACTTGACTGACAGGTGGACACATTGTAACTGGGATTAGGCCCGCCTCTTTATGTCAGTCAAACTCAAAGTTAAGTTGAGTCAAATTTGTTTAATGTGGCACCAGAGGATTATGGGCTTTAACACTCGGCATCAGAAACAAATCCGTGACATCATGGAGAATCATTCTTTTTGCATATCAAATCTGGGAAGCAACATCTTCATATTGCATTTTAAGTATGTCCCAGAGTACTATTTCCATCCACTAATGTGTTCACAAAATTCCAGTATAAAGCGTAAAAAACAAAAACCTGATCTAGACCGAGGTTGTTCATATCGCTTTCTTCTTTGAATACACGTCCTCACTTTTTATACATTAACATTTTAAGAGGGATACAGCCATGAAACTTCTGTAGTTAAAAGGAAATAAAAAATGGTTTACTGCTCTTTTTAGCAATTTATTTGCTTAGTCTGGACATATATCCCAAACATTAAGAAATGTATAGACCCAAGTGCTGTATTGATGAATAGCAAAAATTTCATGCATAAAATGTAGAGCTGCAACAATTAACTGAATAACCAATTAAATATCGATTACTAAACTAATCGTTAACTATTTTTAAAACTGATTAATCTGTTTAAGTAAATACTTAAGAAAATAAGTCCAAATTATCTGATTTTAGTTGAACAAATGTGAAAATTTTCTGCGTTTTTTTTTTTGCCCCTTTATGACAGTCCTGAGTATCTTTGGTTTATAGATAAAACGAGACATTTGATGATGTCATCTTGGACTCCTAGAAACATTGATATTTTACACCATTTTCAGACATTTTATGGACCAAACAACTATTCGATTAATCAAGAGAGTAATCAATAGATTAATCGATCAGGAAAATAGTTGCAGCCCTAATAAAATGACACCACAGCATGTCAAAATGTAAAGACTTAGTATGGTGGGTCTTAAAGGGTTAAACAGTCTATGATTTGTACTCTGTTCTTATCGTAACTTGTTATGTCATCTACAAGTACCAGCTGCAGTCAAGCATTTCAAAGTTTGGAAACCAATGAAATATGTAATGTTTAATTTGAGCTACTGCTTAGAATAACTTGCCTTTGTATAAATATATAAATTAGCAAACTGGGAGTCCATCTCTCCCAGGTGCTACATCAAGCAGTATCATCTGAGTAACATTAACATTTAGCACAGCCTGTATGTTGCCCTGCTGAGGCCTAGTGTCAATGCTTTTAAATATTTTCACAAAATCTAACCCCCGTGCACCCTGTTTGATTTATGCCCACAGAGCACCCAAGAAGGAACAACTCATATAAATCAGAAGTGTGGCAGCATCCCATAACTTCTTCCCGTAAAAATGTGTCACTGATCACATCTGTGACTTTATCTCTCAGCGCAAACAGTGCAGAGGTTTGAACAGTCTAGACTTGAAAGACAAAACGGTGAGAGAAAGAGAAAGAAAAACAGTGCAGCTATGTGCATGGAGGGGTGTGCCTCCTTGTCTCACTGCCAAGCCGCTGTGTAACTGTTTGTGTATAAGTGTGTGTGAGTCTGTCAGCGACGGTTGGTTGTTATCGTGACCAAGGACTTCAGCAGTATGGGAAATTCTGGACTCAGGGTACAGAAAAACACATCAAAGTCTAACACATGGAGCCTCTGCCCATACAAAGATGGAAGGAGGAAGATAAAGAGGAGGAAGAGGGAGACGAAAAGAGAGAGATGTGTTAGATTAATAAGAGACATGGTGGAAGAAGGGATCAGTCACAAATGAGCAGCCAAGCAGGAAGAACGTTGTTAGACTTGGAAGAAGAAGGTGTGAGGAAGGAGACAGAGACTAATGAAACACGGAGAAAGTATAGATTTATTTAAATATAACGTTAAACAAAAAGAGGCCCGGGGAGATGGTGAGACAAAACAGATGGAGATGAGTGAAGAGGGAAAAAAATGGAGGCTGGAGGATCAGAGGAAAGCACAGAATACCTGAAGGAGAGGTGAAAGGTTACATTCTCAGATGAGTGTACAAAAACTAAGAACAGGATGAGATAAAGCAGATTTAAAAGGAAACAGTGTCATAGAAAAGTTACAAAAAGGAATAAAATGATAGACGAAGGAGGGATGAAAAGGTCATCCAGAAAGTGTGAGGTTTTGGTCAGTGATGAACTTTGTTTCTGACGTCTTGAGTCTGCATTAGCATTTCTGCCTGCTGGATTTATCCCAAGGAGACAAAAATAATGCAAGAAGTCCCTGCGAATGAAGCCAGGCTTCAGTTCATGAAAGTTGTGCATCACAGATTCAGCTGACAAGCAGAAAATCATTGTTTCCAGTCGCTTAAAAACTAATCGTACCCTATTCTCCTTTCAAACACATCTCCCTACATCAATGCTGACCCTACTTTGCTGCTGCAAATGGCAAAGCTTTGCCTCAACCATCCCATCCACTTCCTGTCTAATCCAAAAACCTTATTTTTACTCTTACTGAGGATTTTGCAATGCACTTCCTGGAAAGCCATCAAATTCTGATTGGTTAAGCCAAAGAAGGGTTTCAAATAGCCTAGAGCCTACAATCTGTATTTCTGTTTGGCAATGAATGTTAAAAAAAAAAAAAAAAGAGTTCCTGACCTGATTTATATGGTTTCAGATTGTCTGGCTAGCGAAGTCAAAGAGGCCTGCAGAGCTAACTAGCATCAGTAGAGTTAGCATCACAAGTCTTTGGTCATCTTGCAGGTTGAAGGTTGTAGGTTGTAATCCACATATCAATGAGGTTGAGTGCATATGTCAAAGTACCAGAAACTACCACAGAATTATTTCTCTTTTAGATCAATATGCCAGAGCACCATTAGATGTGCTTGTTTACATTCAGGTAGTCAAGCATTATGAAAGTAGCCATTAATTGAAGCTACAGCCCCAGCTAGTGTCAGGTTGCTGCACTACAGCTTACACACTACATATAACCAGCATGTTGAGGTTACTTAATCACATACTAGCTAGTGTGACTCATTGTGCTGACTTATAGCAGATTCTCGAAAAAAACTGGAAAGTTAGCTTTACAAAATTAGATCAACAGCAGCAAAGTTAGCTTCCCTGAAACCAGGACACCAAATCAACATCTTTTAAAGACATCTCTTCTTTCCAGTTATACTTTGTACCAGTGCTGATAGTTACATTAAGTATGTGCGTAAATCAAGTCACTCTGGATGTCAGAATTACATAAAATATTATTATCATTATTATCATTATAGTTGTTTTATTAACTTAAGTTTGTAAAGCAAAACATATTTAAACCAATCTGATGGTCTTTGCCCCAAATCTTATCAAGTGGATCAGGTGCTGAAATTTGAACAACTTTTCCTGAATTTATCCATCTGTCAATGATTGCTTTCATCTAGAGTTTTAAAATGTGAAAGCTCTATCTTAAGTATCTAAGAAATTGTGGGGGAATTACTTTCCCTGAATTTGAAAGATGAGGTGAATTTTGTGTTTTGATTATTAAATCCTTGAACTTTAAGTTCTGAACATAACCAAATGAAGCTAGTTTGAAAGCCAGATGGTCCTATTTTGAAACTTTTGGCCTCATATCAAGCTGCTGTGTTTCGCATATCTGAAATCAGATGGAGTTGGAGCGCAGATCGAAGATAGTTTGATTCCAAAACCAAACACTGTCTTATCAGTGTTCATAGAATCTGCATTATCAGCATTAATGAGAGACTTCTCACACCTCAGCAGAGACAGCAGCACTTATTTAAGATCATATATTAGGGTGAGTTTTACTTTTAGAGTTCTTGTAAGGCTTGTAAACTTTAAGATGTCCTCAAATGTACTGGCTGATATCCTAAAGGCACATTTCATTACCACACACAGATCATTTACTTAAAGAGATTACAATCCATCATCACAATGAAAAGATTCCCCAGAAATAAGTCCAGATGCTTCTCGGTTAAAACCTTCTATTGTTTGACGTATTAAAAGCAGAGCAGCCAAAGTAAAAACTGCACAGGAGATCAAATATTTTGGGTACCTCTATTCAGAGAAATGGGTTCCATCCAGAATACCCTTGTCATCTGTGTAAAGGCGTATTAACTGTTCTCATTAATAATAGCTGGATATCCGTGTTGCAGTGTCCTCTTTCTTTGCAGCTCTGGTTGGAAATCTCCTGGGGAGCCACTACATTGAAATAAAGCTTCCCCACAGTCACTCTTCGTTCTTGTTAAATGGGACTTCTGTGAAGCACCGGTCCTCTCTTTAGACATTACTGGATATGTTTTCAATTTAAAATCGGTTCGAATTTCACTTGAGGTTTGAGGGATGTAAGAGGGTGTGTTTCTTGTTTTTTTTAGCCATGATTTTCTGGAAGCCAGAGAGTTAGACCTGTATGATTTTAGAAGGTTAATACACAAAAAAGTTAAAGGATGTCAAAACACTGACCAGACACTGAAACTGAAGGCTGCTCTGTGGGAAAGCATAGTTTAAAAGCTCGGCAAAACGTTCTTCCAAAGAAACACACGAAGGCAGAAATAAGCAGCTTTTTCAACATTATATTCATTCACCTCCTCGTTCATATCCTAATATCCTCTATTCCTTTTAATCGGTCTGGATAGTCGGGCTGTTAAGAGGCATACGTCAATTTTTTGTGGCTGTGGCTGAAAGCAAGCAGTTTTCCCGCTACAGCCGTTAGAGCGGTGGCTACAATGCAGGCCGGTCGTGCCAAGATTAACAAAGATGAAAAGCCCCGAGTAAGTAAGTAATGACAGAAAAGACAAACACTGCGGCACATGAGGCAAATAAGGTGGCTTTCTTCTAGTGTTTCCAGGGAGGCTCTTACTTGGGAATTGTTTTAGTTCCCAGATAAAATCTGATGCAGTGTTATGAAAATGAAAAATTCGCATGGCTGGATCCAAGAAAACAAACGTGTCAGAGCCAGTTTTTAAAGTTGTTTCCCTAATTTCAGCAGTCAACGTTTTTTTTAGTTTCTCTAAAGTTTTCTGTCACCTATCTTCTTTTCTCTCTTTTTTGGAAAATTATGTAAAAAAGCAAACTGGTTTTTAGTCGTGGGTCGACGTGCAAAAGTTTGCAGTCATTCTACAGTTCAGCTTTACCATAAAGATAAGAAGATATGCTGAGTGACAGGGCTGACTCCTTGCTGAACAGTGTCACAGTTACACCTCAGGCGACAAATGGCCTATTATCTCCACACACACACACACTTCCTACATGTAACAGGCACAAGGCATCAGGATAGAATGAGTATTTAAAGCCTCCGTCTGTTACGTGAGTGCATTAACACATGCTGACACACATGAAGGCACAACACAGTGATAATATTGGCTATCAACTGGTCATTTCTTACATGCCTTTGGATTAATAGATAGCCAAAAATAAAAAGGACTGTGTGTGTGTGTTCATGTGTGAATGGAGTCAGAGAGAGATAAAAAGAAAACAGAGATGAGAGATTAAGAAAGGAAATGTTTGGCGTGATAACTGAGCTGCTCTTAAATGCCATTCACTCCAGGATTCGGTGTTATGTTTACAGGATTTGTTTATGAAAATGTTGTAGTAGGTCTATCAGACAAATTTCCAAACATACTTTGAAATTCAAATGCATTTGACATTAAAACATGTGGTATCTACAAAAAGCAGGCATCAATAGCTACTAGCAGACTGTCTAAAATCCTAAATTCTACAAGACTAAATAAAAAAAAACAACAACAAAGTTTATGTGTGTGTGCGAATAAAAACCACAGAGACAAAACAGGGAGGGAACAGAATCAGAGAGGAGGCTAACAGGACCAAGACAAATGGATGAAACTCTCTTCAGCTGAACTAATGGACTGGGTGAAACCACAATAATGGACAGAAAGATGTGTGGAAGAGTTAAACCAAATAAATTATTTCATCCAAATTGGCGCTAATGTTAGTGCATCAAGAATCTATTGTGGTCTGCTTTTAAGTGCCCATTTATGTCTGATGTTGCTTTGAGAAAAACATTGATTTGGCCTCCTGTAAGAAACGCCAGTAAGTCAGGGCTGATGTGTGTGCCTCACCAGGTTGGAGCCGCCAGTCCAGTAGAGGAAGAATCCATCTGGATCAACTTTTAGGGTTACCAGGGTGGGGTGCCCACTGTTGGGTTCCTAGACAGCAAAAACAAGGATGTTAAGAGAGTGCACAACAATAAGAGAGAAGGAACATCCGTTTTTTTTAACCTGTGGCCTGCATGCTTGTAGCAGGTTATTTTTAAAAAGGTTTATCAGAACTTGTATCTTATTCTGGCAGTCAGATGATCACAGAGTTAACGTTAGCAGTTTAGAAATAGAGGTGAAATTACTCTACTTTACAAGGTATAATTGAAAGTTAGCTGATTTTTACCAACTGAATTTACCGTAATCTCTCACTGGGGACAGGAATAAAAAAAATACATATGTTCAAGCCTGCAAATTACTGTGAGGGAAGACCATGAAGTCAGTCTGCAAACCCCTGTGACCTGGAGTTTGGGTAAATGCTCGCAATTAGTTATTTTAAAAACAATCTTTAAGAAGAAAATGATATTCTGCTTTGCAAACTTAAAGCATTTTTTTCTAGTAGTAGTTAAATAGTTAATATTATAATTTAATGCCACATTTTATTCAAAAATAAATCAAACATCTATAAGCTCTGCTATATTGTTCCGTTTGCTAATGCTAACAACAACACTGAATGTAACACTGTTTTAAATATATAAACAGGAAGCCAAGCTACTGTGTTTAAAAATAAATGTAAAGAAGCATCTATAGAGTAAACATTGTAGATTTTTTAAGCGTGACCACTTGATAGTTTTGTTAGCTTGTCAGCTAAGACGCTACTGCATAGACGCTGTCCATGTTTTTGTAGTCTATGGCTTGAAATGACAAACAAAAAAAACCAAGTTATTCTTATTCTTTACATTAAATTTGGGGAAAAAGTGAATCCAAAGCAATAGAGTTAAAAAAAAGTTTTTTTTAAAAAGTGACAGAGGCTACTTTAACAGAAAGCTTATTTTAAAGCTGGGCTTTTCAAAACAAACGCCGTGAATTCAGTTTGGTTCAGAAAAAAAGGATGCTACGGATTGACAAAAATTATGATTGGCCACCGAATACTGAATACTTAAGCCAGTCAGTTTGAAAACATCACAAGCTGTGAACTAGTCTCTGCTTCATCATCTATACCATTAAACTAAATTTTAATGTAGGGTTGTTCCATCCAACGGACTCCCTCAGTGGTGATGAAAGGCACTGATCCTGTACTGAATGTTGCTCCAATGTTACTTTAACAAAACAGTTGAATATTCTCATCAAAAACAAAACTTTCTGACAGGAGTTTTAGAGCAAAACATAAAGATGGGGCAGATTAAATAGGTCAGTTATTGTTTTTGTCCCTTGTAATGTAAAAGCTGCTTTGATGCTGAAAACCAGACGAGTTTGACGGCATCTTGACCTCATTCATGCGCAGCATAATGACGCCACAGGAGCCAACGTCAACATATCATTAGCCTCATCTTTTAAGGGTCAAATGCAAGATACTACGACCGCACACATACACACACGAAAGCACTCACACAAACACACAGATCGTTGATCTGTAATTTGTGGTAAGCACTCATACTCTGCTCCAACTGACAAACATTTTACCCAGAGATCCAGAGGATGATGACTGTTTGTTTGTTTGTTATTGCAGATGACATATATGCGTCATCATGGGCAACACTATCAGCATCATCTTCACCTTCAACTGGGAAGGAAAGATCTGCCAGGAAACCCACAGAAAACTTTCTCACAAATTCTCTATCAGAGGAAATGCAGTAAGATTTAAAAAATGTGACACATATAAGCAACCGAACAGAGACCACGTATTGTATATGGAGTGGAACAACTAAAGTTACTGCAGTATAAATCTCACAAAGCATTTACGTATATGGTCACAATTTGACATGTACATATGCAAACAGACCAAGTGGATTCAAACTATCCATTGCGTATCAGGATCCCAAAAGCGAGGACAAGTAAATAACAGCTAATATTGTGTACTTAACTTATGTATACTCACAGTTATCATGCTGGCCTACAGGATCATTTGGGCAAATAACAAGAAAGAAAGAAAAGAAGAAAGAAAGAAAGAAAGAAAGAGGGTAAAAAAAATACAAGTTTTTATTTTTGAAAGCTAATCAATCACCTTTAAATTATTGTGTACAAAGAGTTAAACATCATACTTAAAAACAAGTATGATATATGCTGAACATATCTCATTGGAAATACTTTTTTACCTAAATGTCCTGTTGCAGGTCAGTTGAGCTTAGCATAATAGCTGAAATGGTCAGCTAGCCTGGCTCTGTTCGAATACAGTAGTACATGCTAACAACACTTAACAGCACAACATGGGACAGTATCTCATTTGTTTAATCCTTAAAATAAGTGAAAGAAAATGTTTGAAAATCACCTAAACAAGGGACAGCAGACACAAAGTATTTATAAATTTAAGTACAACTTTTTTTATACTTCCAAACAGAGCCAGAATAGCCATTTATTTATTGTCACTCCTTATGCTAAAATAAGCTAGCATATATGCACATGCATGTTAAGCTAAACCATCTCTCCTTAAGGGTGAAAAAATATATATTTAAACATAAAATAGAACTTTACGTTGAAATTCTCCTTCAACTATTTGGTTTTAATCCCAGATAATTTAAATTTCCAAACTAAACATACCTTAAGTTTTGGCTCCAAGGTTGGCTAATGGGGACGGAGTTAGCAAGAATGGTGTGTGTTTGAATTGGAAAGGGACAGAAGGGGTGGGGTGAAACGATAGGGTTTCAGAAAGGAACAGATGTGAGGAGGATGAACAGGAGAGAGATTGGATGGAAGGTTGAAAAGAAAGGAGAAAAAAATATATCAGGAGCAAAAAGATTGATTTTTGAAGTTTAACAACATGGCCACAGCAAGCAACAGAAAACACTGTCTCTTTACATCAGGTTATGAGCCTTTTATGAAAGAACAAGTCAGTCCATTCTATTAAATTAATCAACTGTAAAAACACAAAGTTTGAATGTCTGTCTTTCATATAAAAAGCTTTCATTGTGTTTATGCAATATGATGAAACTCGGCACTATTAAACTCTGCTCTTGTGACGTTTGCTCACTGGAACCAGTGACAAACTCCTATTTCATGCTTCGATTACAATCAAGAGGCTGTGACCGTCAAATTCTCTTTTCAGCTGGAGACTGGATGCCGTGAAATGTCAACACATAATTTCTGGAGCTTCCAAAGATGCCTGAGACTGCAGCTTTTCTTTGTTTACCTTTTGAACATGAGTAATTGCTAACATTCGGTTTGGAAGAGCCAGATGTTCTCAAGAAGCATAATCAAATTCTAGCTTAAAGCACAGACAAATGCATACACAGCAACATATGCTAATCAAAGTGTAGCTGAACAACACACACAAAGTTATACAATAAAATGAACCTAAGAGAAACTTTGTTAAGAATGTGCTCCAGGCTTTTTTGGTAGTCCAACTGGTTGGAGAATTTTTGTAATTGGCGATTTAAATTCAATTCCACTATCTTTGATGATCATTGTTTAAAGCTGGTGATGCATGTGGTTCCTATTTCTCGTATTATATTGCTGCAGAGCAGGAGGCTGCATTTAAAGGACCACATCAGAATGAAGGCCCATTTATGCTCAACATTAAAAACAGGACGAAACCTTCTGTCTATGCTCTACGTTCATTTCATCTGTATATCCGTAAGCACTTAAGCCAAATGGTGCAGTACCACCAGAAACCATAGGGGGCAGTGTTGTTGTTACTACCCAATTCGTGGCTCCATTGAGACACAAAGAAGAAATTACAATTGCTGAACTTTTTGAAGAAAAGTGTTGTAACACAATTTAACATTTGATCTCTTTCAGTCTGTCTGTATGTGTGAAATAAAAATTAAAAAAGTATAATCTGAGCTCCAAGAAGTGTTCCTTAATATAGTGGAGGGATTTGCACGTCCATGAACCTGGAGGCTTTTTTGTTGGGAGTTTGGGATTTGATCGGGTCCTAAAGTACAGGCCCCCTGTGTGCAAGGTTTCAGCTCCCACCTTTGAAGGTGTGCATCTTGTGGGAGGTTGGTGACATGGAACCCTTGGGGTCATGTTGAAAGTCTTCATCGTGGAAGAGACTGCTTCAGGTTGGGGCCTGAAAGCTATTGGTGCCCATCATTACAGCAACCCACCGGTGAACATCAACAGTGAAGGAGGTCGTCATACTGAAGGAGGCCTTTCAGGCTTGCTTGTCTAGGGTTCTTTGGGAGCATTTGTGAGGTACTGGTGTGTAAGAAGGTTGTGGTCTTGTTTATCATGTTGTATTATTTTTCAAATTAAAACATATTTAAAAAGTTAAAGGACCAATGTCAGAACAAAATAAGTAGCTCATTGCCTCAGGGTAACTGCATGCCATAAAGGGTTAATCTGCAGTCTCTGGTTGACACATTAACTACTCAATGAAACAGTAGAAGCAGGTAAAAGTTATCCATCAAGGTAAGAAATTTATTTCAACACTTGTGGTGCTTAAGCAGTGTCTAAAACTGTGTAGCCGTATATATGAGAAATACTGGTGGCCCAATAGCTCACTTGATAAATTGTGGGTTGTAGTCATCTATCAATCTATCAAAGAGTGGGGGTATTAATACACAACATAACATATCACAATATACAATAAATTGTTTAAGCATTTAATTGCCTTCAACAAACATCACTGTATGTAAATGGAAACCAGAATCAGCTCAGTTTGGCTGTAAAATCAGTCAAATTCAAGAGTGACCTGAAACAGTTCAGCCAAAACGTCTGGAAAAACATCCAGTAGATGTTGTTTTTGTAATTTGGGACGGATCAATTTATGTCCTAAAGTCTCTTCTCTTCTTTCCATCTTTTGTTTCCTTTTCTCTCAAGAGTACAAGTTAGATACAGGCTAGATACATCCGGGTTCAACTTACACCTCTCAGAGGATGGGGATTTCCATTGGGAACAGACATACAAACATGCATTTACACACTAACCCTGAGGAGTGTGACGTAAAGGCTCATATGACCACCACATCTTCCATAACTTTATCGGTCATACCACACAGGCTGACACACTCAAGTGTGGTTGGATATATTTGCATGTTATGCAGACTGAGTTTTGCATACCTAGCTGTAGTTCAGTAGCTTTCTAGTGCTGCCATTCACCATGACACACAAATACACGCACATACACAGAAACACAAAATATACCCATGTTGTTTGCTCTAAATATCACCATATCTCATTGAATGATTGAAGAATTAATCTTCATACAAACTGCTCAGCATACCTTAAATGGAATGTGACATACTTTCCAAGTTCCTCAACGTAGCAAAACACTGATCATCATACTGGACTTGTCAACAACATTTAGAGAGGTCATTTATCGTTTTCTTTATACTCTTTTTCTCTTTGATGGTCATTGCAGCAGCTCTGAAAAGGGTTTACAACACTAAAGGTTTCTTTAAGTCCATCTAAAATGAGGAGCAAATGTTCAAGCTTATGCAGGAAATCATTAGTACATGCCCTCCAAACACATACACCTTGCTTACCATAAACGTGGGTGTTTTGTCAGTGAAGGGGTTCAGTGTGTGTGTGGTATGTCTGTAATTGGGCCTCATTCCGCTCCCTAATTAACCACCATATGTAGAGACCTTCTAAAGTCTCTCTTCACTTCCTTCCTTTGTCAGTCTTTCATGTCTCTTTCTCTCTCCGTATCAATCATCCCTTTAGTTTACCCTCGTCTCAGCACCTGAATTGTGTTTTTCCTTCCTTATTAATGACATCTCCCTGGGCAGACCCCCTCCAGATGCCTTGACCCTCTGACAAACACCTTCATTACCTGACCATAATGTCAAACACACACAGAGTGGATGGACCACCCTCTGAGGCTGAGGTCTTATATGGACAGACGCTAGCTAATGAGCCCCTCTTCAAAAAGAAAAAAAACTAATCTATAAACAGCGTATGCATGTAGAAAGACAAACATTAGGCTGGTCTGTCTCGCTACCCGCACACTGTCCTCACCACAAATTAATGTGTGTGTACACTGCCAGACAGGAAACAGCCATTAGTGAGATACTGATAAAAGTAGCTGCTCTGAACTCACCTTTGCTCAGCAGTACTACGTGTGCATTTGACAAGCTTAGGGGAGTGGCATGAGAATGAGGGTCGGTGCACACTCAGAGTGAGCGTTTCGCTTTGGCAACATGGCAGAAGTTGATGACAGTCGGTAACCTTTGGACTCAAGAGAGAGGAGAGGAAAGAGGAGGGAGTGGGGCCAGTGAGGGTAAATGAGCCACAGATTAAGAACAGAAAGAAAAAAACGAGTGGCTGGATAGAACCATAGGTCCTGAGGTGTACGATCATTCAGTATCCAAATGGTCTCTCTGGGTGAAATGTGCTTTTTCCCCAAGCTGTATGAATAATAAAGCTTGGGCAGTGACCCAGCTTGTCAACATATGACACAGTAGGTTTCCCTCAAGCGTCATTTCCAAATGCCAGAGTAACTGGCAAGAGCGACCACTGAGCCAAGGATGCTGCCTCTGTATACAGGAGAATCTGCAAAAGGGGCAAAGCTAAACTTGTACCCTCTGTTAGAGTAGCACTGAAGTAATGTTTCATCATGGGAAAGCTTTGATGTCAACCTGGAGGTGCAACCTTGGACAATCAAGGGATGGACAAATAAAAGACTTTCAACCAAGAGATCTGAGCTTCTTTTTCATGCATAAATAAATAAACTTTGACATTCAATATTAAACGTCATTTCTGTTATGCAGAAGTTTTGATATGAGTGGTATTATTTATGTAACTAGGGTGTGACAGACCTATTCCTACACGTTACCAAGTAGATTTGGTACCTGAAAACTAACAAAACGTAAACTGACTATGTCAGCAACTTTTTTTTCAATTCCCATATATATTTTAAGGATTTTGGGGGCATTTATTGATAGGACAGGACTTTACTGATTGAGGGAAGGCATTAATATAAGAAGCAGACAATAGAAGGTGATGGGGGTGAGAGTCCAGCTCAGGGATAATACAGCACAAAGTAGTGTCGATATGACAGCTTTACACACTAAGCTACATCCAACTCAAGAGGAAATGAGCTTTATAAGCTCATAACCCATCAGTGTATTCCTACAGAAGTCCCATTAAGCTTATGCAACATTAACTTCAATGGAAATGTCAGTTTAAGGTGCACTTTGACAAATAAGCAGTTTTAAAAACATTAATGTTCAGAGTAATGTTGATCCATCCACAAAGAAGGTGATGAGAAGCCATTACCATTAAGTATTATTAACTATACGAAACCAAAGGGGACTGTTTGTAGCTGTCTAGATCAATAAATTTTGAATCAACAAACCATCTCTAAATCAAAATTTTGTGTCCGCTGGGTCTTGAGCGTTATAATGTATAGTGATTGGGTGGTAACAGTCTTGCTCACCCAGTCAAGAGTTCTATAATGTATACCCACCCACTCCCTTTATATTTCCTTTTATTTGACATCTTAACTTGAAAATCTAGAAGTAATTTAAATATTCATGAGAATCAACTTGTCCTGTCACAAACTGACAGTGGTACCTGGATTTTCCTTTATGGAGCTTGGTGCAAAAGACTTCAGTCTGGTTCTGCGTTGACTCTATGATGGAGTGGCTGATGTGGAAACGACAGCAACATAGATGTGCATTGATCTCTCTGCATCACTTTGCAATACACCGCCAAATGCTAGTGGCTAGTGTGATTTCTTTGATAGTAAATTCCCCCATTTCACCAACCCCCTGCATCTTCTGCTTACTTTTTCACAGCAACTCTGCACTTGTTATGTTAAATCAGAGCTGAGACATATCGCAGTTGATCATGCAGCAGTTACAAGCAAGAACAGACCCAAATATACTCAGATTGTTAAAGAAATCCTCTTGAATTAAAAGAGAGACATTTCCTTTCCTTGAAATTGAAACATTTTGAGCAGTTCCTACTTTGTAAGTCCTTCGCAGGCTGAGAAATTCTTCCATAATTTTCCTAAATGAGCCTTTACAAAGCTTTAAGGGATCGCTAATAAGAAAACTGGGTTTTAAAGTGTAACAAAAGACCGAGGCTTTGAATCCTTTGCGTGAAAACAGAAGAGCTTCAACTTGACATTAAGGATGACAGAGGTTACAACAAAAGATGAGATAAAGAGAAAGACGAAAGAGAGGAAACGAAAACAGAAGAGACGAGCGACAAACCAAGACTAATGGAAGGAGGAAGAGAGAGTGACAGAGAGATGACAAAGAATGAATGAGGAAGAGATCTCACGCACAGATACAGAACCACAGAAATGATAGCTGTGTAATGAATGGAGTGAAATTATGAAAAGGGTGAAAGAGGAGGAGGAGGGATGGAGCTGTCCAGATGTCAGGCCCACACTTCACATGTGGCTGTGGTTGACCCTTCACCTCTCCCTCTCCCTCTCTCCCTCTATCTCTCCATCCCTTGTTTCTCACCACTCTGTCAGGATGTCAGCAGTGTTTCTCGACATGGCGTTAGACCTTCACACAAGCATGCGTTCTCTTCTTCTCTTCCTGCTCTCATTTATTAAACCAACTGATTATGAAAAATTGTGGCTTGGTGCTTCAATGCATCCGTCGAATGCGAGTCCAAGACAAGGACTCTGTAAAAGCACAGGCACCAAGAACAACTGGTATGAAACTGGATCCTGTTGTAAGGTCACAGTGACACAGCAGCTCTGCTCACAAAAGAGGTTTGTTTCCAAGGATAGAAACATTTCATTTGATATATTGGTTGTCAAATCTCAGGTGTGAGGCACTTTCCCAGCTGTTATGCAATCATCTGAACCCAGGTTTGGACTTTGAACGCATCATATATTCAGCACGGTGCATGAAAGAAGCAGTTTGCATGTCCCGAAATAGCATTTTTTTGATCTTGTTTGAAGAGAGCAGGGATCATTTAGGGCTGCGAACAGAGCATGATTTTATCAGTGCTGTTGAGTCATAACAGCAGACAAGAGAAGAAAATTTAAGGATCTGCTCAACAAGTCCAAACATGTATAAGTGCATGAGAACACTGACTGATGAACGACTTAGTCTTTTTGGACTTTTGATTCAATTTTCCCACAGGTTTATGAGTTGAAAGCAGGCTTGCAATGGTAATACAGATGCTTTAGGAATGTTGAAAAGATCCCAAAATGAATGGGATGAAATTTGTCTTGGGAAAAATACCAATTGTTTAACGTCATTTAGTTTAAACTGTTTGAAACACGACAGCAAAAATAGGTAGTAAAACCTTACAATTGTAGCACATGGATGTAGTCTCCCATCTGTTTCTGAAGCAGAGTTGTGAAGCCTGCCATTGTTGAGCGCCACATGGGAAAAGCCGAACACAACCTATCTTTGGTAAAACCAGTGGGAGGTAAAGAGCGGAGTTGTGAGAAAGTTCAATCCACACACAGTGTGCTATAAAAATCTGCTTTTTCAATGTCATTTGCATGTTGTACATGCACTGCAGTTTTTAGCCCGAGGCCAGAGGTTGCAGCTTGGTATCAACAAGTTATCCAGACCTCTAGTGCAGAGAGCTCAACATGTCCCAGTAAAACAGGGGCCCCTGAACTCAAAATACCTGTGGGATGCGAAGCATCCAATCTTGTCACAAGTGGGCCACTTCAGGTGTTCCACAAAAAAATGAAAATGATGTTCTACTGTTCAAACAACTGTTCTTCTCAACGTGAATCATTTTTGCTGCGTTGACAGCTCTTTCTTTAGCTGTGCAGCTTGTTGTGTCCATCATCTCCCTGGTTCTTTGCAAACTGCTCTGCATGTTTAGTTGAGACACCAAAATAATCATTCTTCCATTTCTACTGAAACTCTATGCCTGATATTAACCTTTCTTTTGGCCTTTGATAGAGACTTCTTGATAACAGAATGTTTTGAAGACAATGGCAGCGCCATGTTTTTGTTTTTTTTCTGCTTGGTGCTGTGTTCAGGGTCAACTCGGAAATCAGATTTTTCTTCCCTGGTCCTGTCAGTGGACTGGGTCATGAAGGCGGACAGATTTCACTATAAATTGATATCAAGTGGCAGACAACTAATTTGAGACCTCTGCTCTAGGGTTGCAAAATCCTGGGAATTTTCAAAGTCGGAAACATTCCACAGGAATTTATGGGAGTAAACTGGAAATTTATGATAAGGATTTTAAACATAGCTGGGGTACTTATATTGTAGCGTAATTTTGGCTAAAACAACCACTTTCTGTGCAAGTTCATTTGAATATCTATGCTATTCCTTGACCACATAGCACTTTCATGACTGCAGGGCTATTGAGGCCACACTCCCATCAAATTTCCCAAGCATAACTTCCCATGGAAAGTTTCTGGAAATGCTCTGCCCCTTTGCAACCCTACAACCCCGCACCAAAGCCTGTTTCAGACTTCTGCACTGAACTTTATGTGGTGTACTGCAAAGTGACATTATGATGCACTAGAAGTGTAGTTCAGGCTAAAGGCTGTCCGGTAAGAGTGCCGGGAAGATGGAAAGAACCCATATCTGTATTTTAAATTCGATTAATTGTTCAGTCCTACCTTGATGGCACCGCTGGCTAGGAGATGGTTTTAATAAGATACAATAAGAGGAAATAATTCAAGTACTCACAAATTTCCAAACACTGGTTACGGTTACTTTAGCATTTAGCTTAATAGACAAAAATGTAGCTCTGCCGTAATTCCACCCAACAGATTTGCCTCCACCCCAGTCTCCAATTTTCTAGTCTGAAGTCTTTGGTCACTCAACGTACACGAGGAGAGGTTGTGTCATTATAGCTGCCACAGCTTTCAGCACCAAGCACAAGTGCATTTTCATTTAGCAAACTATGGTTCAATCTATCACAAGAGTGTTCCAGACAGGAGTATTTGTTCAAATAGAATTAAATGCAACAAAATATGAGCATCTACTTGTGCAAAGTGGGCTAGTGGGCACTTAACAGTCTCTTGAGCTGGGTGTAGAATCTTAAGTCAGGATCTTTCAGAGAAGAAGAGCAAGTGTCTGCTCTCAGTCTGGTTTGACGACATGCATACAAATAAACACCGAGGGCAACAGCAGCTGAAAAGAGTCTACGGTGTCCTCAGCGCTCCCATGATTATAGCTCTGAGCTCTTCTCAGTGAACTGTTGTGCTTCCTGCAAGCTCTGACAAAATGATCCCAACCTTACAACAACAAGAAGCTCTGAACGCAGCCATTTGTGGTGCATCATGCCTCAGTCAAGTTGCAGAAAAATGTAACTTTCACAACTCATAACTTTACCTCATTAATGAGCCACTAGTTCCTCCGCAAAATGTAACAAGACCAAGTTTGTTACTGCGGGACTCTACAAAAAATGGAGCTGTTGATGTCAAGCGTAAATATGACCGTTTTTTTCTCTTCCATAACTTATACTGAGGCTCTGACAGGAAACCGAGCTGCTCAGCAGTCAAGCTGTCTGCCTCTGTTCTGTTAATTGGTTGTTTGGGAGGAATTTTAACTGAATTCCACTCGGGATTCTTCTAAATTGAATTGCGGCGGGGCTGCAGAGGGCGGAGCAGCAGCAGACGCTCGGGGAGAGGGAGGGTGTAGTGAGGAGGGGGGGGAAATGGTTTGTCTCTGGAGCCTCACAACAAGCTCCAACAGGAAGTCATTCAACATGTATCACACAAATCCTGGACAAAACAACCGCACGCACACATATGAGCACACGCTGAAACACAGAAGGGAGACGGTCCATTTGGAACACAAACACACGCCGGCCTACACACTATCACCGCCTTTTACATGACTCCAAATGTGTGTAAATCATCTGATGAGCTTATCGGTGATGACAGCAGCAGCCCAGTGACAGATGAGGAAGGGTTTAAGAAGTGAAGGGGAAAAAAGTTAAGAGAAAGGAGGACAAAAGATAGACATAAAACATGTAGAGGAAGGGTGTAGAGCAGGGGTGTCAAACTCAAATATGAAGTGGGCCAAAATTTAAATTGAACAAAGCCGCGGGCCAAGGTTAAACAAATGAAGCTTTAAATATGGAACCAAACAAGTTTTGATTTAACGATGAATATTGAACAAGCAAAAGGCTTATATAACTTTTAAGTGCAAAATCGAGTTGCTAATAATACTAATAAAAATAATACTAAGACTAATAATAATAATAATAATAATAATAATAATAATAATAATAATAAAAAACATATCAATGGCATATTAAATAAAATTTAAATAAAAATCGAACGCTTCCTTTCTGTTTGCAGCCTTCTGAGTTAAATGTCAAAATTAGCTTCTTACACAGGCTAATAAATTTGAAAATATAATACTGTCGTATAATACCGGCGGGCCGGCTCTAATATTAATTTGAAATTGCCTCGCGGGCCAAATATAATTACACTGAGGGCCAAATTTGGCCCGCGGGCCAGAGTTTGACACCTATGGTGTAGAGATTAGAAGTGGGGTGAAAAAAGAGGGAAGGGGTCAAAAGTGATGTTTTCAAGCAAACTGAACTGCAGTGCCCTCAGGCATGCACAATATGAGTGTGTGAGTGTGTTCCTGTATGTGTGTGTGTGTCCTATTTCTTTTCTAAGCTTTGTGAAGACATCAAAAGAATACACAAGTTTTCAGGACAACACTGACTGGTTGAGTTACAAAAACAGGCTCTGTAAACCACGGACAATCACTTCTGAGCTTCACGTAAACACTTTGAACAGTGTGACAGAAAGTAGCTCCTTAATATGTGACACTTAGCCCGGGTTAGATCTATTATTATTATCATTATCCCCATTTGGAGTTGTTCAGTTATTCATGGGGGGTTGATTTCTGGTGAATGCTGTTAAAAAGAGTCAGATTGAGCCTTTCTTCATATTCACTATTAAACTGAAACCATTGAGACAACTGACACTTGTAGCCTGAATACAGTGGTGCCTCATGCGAAAACAGTTAGTTTTCATGATGAGGAAACAAAATCAGGATCATTTGTTGATTGCTTGAGAAAGATCACTACCAAAGCCCGTCTCTTAAGGGGGAATGTATGTTCATTGGATCTCAGCGATTGGGTTACAGAGTGGTGCATAGACATTGGCAAATAACCATAAATAAGGTCTGCTGACACAATTTGTGGATGTGATTTCAAAGCTGGGAGAAAACGCAAAGGGAAATTCTTTTTTTTTTTTTTTTTTTTCTTTTTTTGAGGAAAAAAAAATTTAAAAAATGAAAAATAGAAGAAAAAAAGCAAAGGGAAATTCTGTTCGGGTGTTCTTTCAGTATTGTGGCCAAACTAAAGCTCAATGAATTCTTACTCCACTGAACGCCCCTCTGTAATGATAACTGCGTTCGCCTTCGGTAGCTTACAATGTTTAATCATCCTCTCTTTAGTTAGTTAACCATTGAGACTAATGCTCTGTCCCAAATCACAAACTTTCGTCAGTGCACTCACATCAATTGCACTGCATACACGCTGCACTAACTGGAATTTGCTCAAAATCTTACAGGGTAGTGTTGTCCTAAATCAAACACTTGGGGATTCACTCTTTCCTGAAACTACATTTGCATTTCACAACCATTCACAGGTGTTCCTCTGTTATTCATTGATTAGGTCCATCACCAATCTTTTGATCTGTTCCCACCCCTTTCTCTACATAGCCAAGATGGCGACCGTTGAGTGTGAGAAGTGTGCACCATTCTACACTCAAATTTTTGCCCGATTTGAGTGTGACAGCTCAGAAATAAAAGTGCACTACGTTTTTCCATACTGTCTTATGCACTCAAAATAGTGAGTGTAAGTGCAGAAGTACGCGATTTGGGACACAGCATTAGTTTGGGTGTGACACCAACTGTTCTACTTAGTGCTTAGTGACTCCTACCAGGAGGTCACACATATTCAGGATGTAGTGATTGGATATTTACCCATGTATGCTGATCAAAGTGTGTAGACTTACACGTATGCTTAAACAGAGCCAGTTAAGAAAAAGTGTGTGAAACACTCAACACTATATCGATAATTGTGCCACCTTACCTAACATAGATGCTGCCACTCAGTGGTTAAAATCAGTTGTTCCTGTCCACTGTGAAGTTGATTTTTGTATTAAAAACACTATAAGAAGGGTTATATGATCTTTTTTAAGCATAGATATAAAATAACAATATTAAATGTCCATATCAGAGTGTGCAGATTTTCATATTGCTACATATTCACGTTATGGAAATCCATGAATCTGTCTGTGAACTGATCAAAACGGTTCATTCAGTAAATAAAAAATTGTATAAAATGTCCACGAGATTTTTGTGAGACATGTTGAAATAATGAGATTATCACATAAGGATCTCCTGACCAATGTCTGCCTATAGATCCAGCCTCAGCAGGCCTCCAGAGCAGTGGCCAATAAGAGAGGAGGGGGCTTGTGGAGACTTAAAGAAGGTTTCAAATAAGGGTTTTTAAAAACACCAGCATGAGAAAAACAGGGATTCTTAGAGCTTGAATCATGTAAAGCCAGTGCAAAATTGAAGTGCATAACAGATACCAGAAGTGTTTGACTTCATGAGAGGATCTGAGCTCATTATGTGAAATGTGATGATAAAGTTTGTAGAATAAGTTCAAGTGGATTTCTGCACCTGGGTATAACTTCCTCAGACCTTTTAAATATTAATCTTCAGAACATGAGCATGGCTCAACACAAAAAAAAAAAACAAGTATGAAAGTCATTTCAACAACTCTCTTTCTTTCTCATCTCACCACATCCTCCTCTTACTGAATCGATTACTCTCTCCCTCTCTTCATTTATCCCTTACAGTTCATTTGTTGATTTTCAGAGGGGAAATAGCAGAAGAGGGGGATGAAAGATAGGACAAAAGCATGCACATTTTTTAGAGTGTTCGCACACTAAATCACATCCATGAGTATTTCCTGGGAATTCCCTTTGAGAGAAAAAGAAAGACAGATACAGAGACAGCCAGTGTGTGGGTGAGAGAGACAGAAAGGAAATCAAAGGGGCATGGTACTCTCTGTTTGCATGACAAGAACACACACACACAGGCGCGCGCACACACACACAACAAGCATTCAACACGTAAATATGTGTAGCGTTCTGTCGCTCATGATTTAAGTTACTTTCAAACACTCATGCTGTGTGTTTTTCTTTGCATTTGCTTGAGTGTGTGTGTGTGTGTGTGTGTGTGTGTGTGTGTGTGTGTGTGTGTGTGTGTGTGCATGTTGGAACAAGTGGAAACACCACACCTGACCTCATATCTACAAAGAGACTCCATGATAGCAGTGGAACTATGAACCCTTGCTTGCAAGATTTTAATGACACGCACACGCATACTTGAATGCAATTACGTTGTAAATCCAGGACAGTGGTTTTCAAATGAGAGACTCAGACTTGCAGATCAGTCAGCTACTGAGTTAATCATTGATGGCAGCTCAGACACATGGATACACACACATGCGGAGACACACGCAAACACACACACACAAACACTATTATTGTTGTTGTTAAGGTCAATGACACGGGCAGGCGCATGTCAGGGTTGCCAGACATGCAGCTGCTGAAACAGGCGGAAGGAAAAGTAGTTCGAAGGAAACAACTAACTTTTGTTTTGACATAGTTTGGAGTAAAAAAGATGCATAAAATATAACCAATTTCGCAAAGTGTTGGCAAATCTTTAATGCAATATTTCGTGTTTGCTGAGAAGCGCACGACGCACTTCAAATTTTCAGATTCTTCACTTTCTGCGTGTTTGCACTCGGACAGGTGCTTGTCCTCTGATTCTCTGGGGAAACGGGAAAAAAAAGTACAGGAAGAGAAATAAGCAAGAGGAATAGAGAAAGAGGGTGTTAAGGTTGAACCTGAGCCTGAGGAAAACCGGATTGACAAGAATTCAACACAACTCACATTCAAGCACTGCTGCCTGCTGGCAACTATAGGGGGATTTTTTTTTCTTACTCGAGTATCTGATTAACTCTCACTCACCAAAACAGTGTGCTTCAGTGTGTGGCACAGGCTTTGGGGGCTACACACCTGCGGTTACACACATTGTGTCTCTATTTGTCTCACACACACACACATCACTTCACAACACTGGGCCTACTGTGAAAGCAGACTGTCAGCTCTCATGATGTCTCGTCTTACAGAGCTGATCACATCAGGAGAATTTCATGACACAACAGCGTGATTAACAGCGACACATGTTTCAAAACTCCTGTCAACAAACTGCTAACATGTCATTCTCACCTCGTCCCATTTGATGAATTTACCGCCCTTCTTCAAGGCTTCGTGGACGGACACGGGTTTGAGCTGCAGCGCGTGGACTCCCGGCTTGGCCCCGGCCATGGCGAGGGAGTCCCAGCCCGGGTGCCAACGCCTAAACCCCGGCTACGGTGAGCTGGACTCCTCGGAAGGAACAAAAACGCTCTTCCGTCCTTCCTCCACCTCCACCCCGGAGCTTCTTCGACTTTTCCGGGGAGAGGGTTAATTCAAAAGACGAGGTAAGAGGAACTTTTTTGGACACCGACTTTAAAAGTTAGTGAACCTCAGCGAGACTTTGAAGAACATGAGGAGTAAAATCCAGAGAGAGGACAGAAGTTTTGCTGTTACAGCGCGCACCGCTGCTGTCTTGTCCGCGTCCACGCAACAAAGCGGTGACGCGCCTTCAGCTCCCCTTTTAATTCTAGTCTTTTGATTCATATATTTGTTTATTTATGCAGGATCCTTTAATTGCGCACTTGAGCCCGCTGAGAGATCCTTTCCTTCCTTCCTCCCATCTGCTCGACCCCTCTCCTCTCCTCTGCTCCTCTACTAACTTTCTCTGCTTCCTCTCCCTCTCCTGTCGCCTCCGACGCGTTTCTTCTTCTTCTCTCCTCCTCCTCTCCTCTCCGCATGCTTTCTGTGGGGAAAAAAAGAGAAGATTCCGAGTGGAGAGTGAGAGGACAGCGTCAGATCGCGCTGAGTGAATGAGACATGAGAGAGGAGGGGGGAAGTCAGCCTTCGTGTAAAAGGGGTGTGTGTTAATTCAGTTCTTCTGCTTTCAGCTTTCTATTCATGTTTGTATCAAATCTACAGCTCAACTGTCTTTCATTTCTTTTGGGGAGGGATTATTGCCCAGTGTTGATATCTCTGTCATGCTTACTTGATCACTCCATCTCCTCACGTGCACTCAAAACTTCCCGCTAAAACTTAAAGATTCACTAAGTGGTTTTGGTTTGCACAACGGCACATTTGGGCTTCTTTGGAAGATTTAAAATAAAAATAGAGAGCACATTTTTGAGAAAAAAAAACTCAAAAAAGTTTTGAGTTTGTAAAGTCATAGATTTTTGGGAAAACTCTAAAAATTTTGTGTTTTTAAAGATGTGAATCTGTAAGAAATCTAACTTGAAATTTTAAAGTTTTAAAGTCATAAATCTTCTTGGAAAAAAAACTTCTAAGATTATGAAGTGATTTACCCTTTTCAGCCCAGAATCCTCACATCATTTTAAACAAATAAATAAATTAATAAATTTTAAACATCTGGATTTCGAAAAGACTTTGTCATTCGCTGGGGCTGTTCAGAAAAAAAAGCAGCGCACTGATCCGGAGAAGGTAATTGCTTTTATCACACAAGAATTCGTCACATCTCTTGGCTATTCAGATGGGATATGTGGTACTGCAAGACACAATTTATGACTTTTTGTTTGTAAATTTGTAAATTTGCAAGTTTATAAAGTTGTCAATTTCCATCCTTAAAAACTAGTAGATTTGTGAGCTCATTAGGTTGTACATTTTGAGTTTCTTTTCTTGAGAATTATTTTTTAATCTAAATGTTTTCAGTGGCCTTTAAACACCATCATAGGTTTGAACTCAAATGAGGCTCAAAAACGTCTCAAGATGCTCAGAAGCATCTGTGTCATTTCAGTAACATATCAATATTGATGAGTTTTGGACATAACACAACAACCTATAGTAAGAAAAATGGAGTTAGCTGTCATACTTGGGTTTGTTTTGTGCAGGTGAATAGACAGGACCTTATTTCTGCATCAGTCATTAAAAATGTGGTTGTCTGTGGTGCCCATTATCAGCAGGAATATTACGTGTCTGGTGATATGATGGAGTTCAGGATGGAACACCAGAGCCAGTCCAGGTGAGACTGACAGCAGGTGCGGTCCTGTCAATACATTCAACTCCAGGTGAACAAGCAGAAGCTCTATTATGACAGCTCAAAGTGCATTGCTTTATAGTCAGCACTTACACTAACTACTTATTTTTGAAGGTACTGTATCTGATTTCAAACACATCCAATACAATAGTGACTGACTCACCGGTTGTTGTTTTAATTTGGATTTTGATTACAGTTAACATTAATAAATCAGTGGGTTGTTTATGTTTGTCATGCTGCTAATTGATATTCTTGAAGATTATTAACTCTTTATCACAGAAGAAGAACTTTGAAGCTGTCTGCTACTTCTGGTTTCATATTGCACATGTGTAACCATGCAACATATATTTAAATAATAAATCCAAAAGTTAAGTTTATAAAGTACACTTGATTGCATCCAATTGATTTCCAAATCAAGACACTGATAAGAACTGCTTTACATTGCAAATATGGAATTAAAACAGTTTAAAATGCAAAATTATGGAATTTAAAACATGAATAAAATGTGAAAAAAAATCTGATCGATGCAATTAATCATTGAAATTTAGCATTTGATCCATAGACTGTATAATGAGTGGACTTGTTTCTGATGCAGAGTTATAAAGGCTAATCTGCAGGAGTCAAACTTGTGAGCTTTATAACTTCTAAACCACTTAATTACAAAAAACATAAAAAATTTTAAAAAAAAAAAAATACTTTTTCGTATAATAATAATAATAATAATAATAATAATAATAATAATAATAATAATAATAATAATAATAATAATAATAATAATAATCCAATCTGATACTGAAGGTAACTATATTTATGTTATAAAAATCTAAATGTGCTTTTTAGGCTTGATGTGTACATGGTTAAAGGTACTTCTGGTGTGAGCCTCAAACACTCTGCAAAGTTCCACACAGAGTTCATTTCTTGCAGCCGGAGGTTGGTGCCTGGTTTAATCATAGTCCAGACTGAAATGACCTACCGATAGCTTTCAGTTTATGATTTTCTTAACTTGAGAAGAAGGTTCTCCAGAGCCTTGAGAGGCATCATATATTCTCACATGCAATAACTCTTCTCTTGTAATGCAATGATATGTATAAATCTATGAGGTGTGTTTTTTTGATCCGTATACATCTTTCAGTAGAACCAATATAAAGCCAGCATGGTAAAGTTAGACTTGACTTGTCACATAAGCTTTTTCCACAGTTATAAATCACCACTGATGTGTGACTGTGTGCAGGTTGAGTCAGTTCCTGATGGGCAGGTTGGCACCTTGCAAGTCAGCCTCTTCTTCTGTTGTAAGGGGAAACCAATAAAAATAAATATGAATGAGATAGCGGTCAATGATGTTGCCTGAGGCTGATGAGGGGATGAAGCCGATGAAGACTGAGCAGTCATGTGGAGGTAGATGCTCACATGCAGCGGAGGAAGAGAAAGCCTTCTAAACAAGACAGCAGCAAAATATGGGGCTAGCAACAAGAGTATATTGCAGGTGGTAACTTCAGGAAAGATAAATGAGCATTATAAGTGAATGCAACCTTGTGATGATGATGAATCAGCATGCAAAAAAGGTTTCATTAAGGTGCATTACGTTAAGTTGCTCTACATTAAGTTACATTATGTTAAATTGTGTTACACTAAGTTGTTACATTGTTGTTTAAGTTAGCTAACTCTAAATTGTGTGTAAGATGACATGTTTCTTCACGTCGTGTCATGGCACGATTGGTTGTCTTAGACTATATAAGTTTCTCTTTTTTTACATAACATTATATCACATTAAGTCACAGCATGCCAAATGCTGCTGTCATTAACTCGTGTTATCTTACGAAACAGTAAATGATTTTGTCTACACCCATACACTCTATTGTGTCTGTTGATGTTTACCTCCAAGAAGGACTGTGTTGCTAGCTCTGCTAATGTTAGCCACACTCTCTAGACCAATTGCAAAGTGTCTGTTCACAGACTTAATCCTCTAGTTAATTATTTTACTTTTTGATAAAGTGTAACATCAGTTCCATAAGCTTTGTGTGTTTAGTCTAAATTTTAATTCTTATGATGTCATCTCAAATTAAAAATAATTGTTTTATCTTCTGCAGTGAAGTGAAAGTACTCCAGGCATTCCTGTACCTCAAAACTGTTGAGTGCAGTGCTTGACTGAATGTACTTAGTTATATTCCTCCACAGCTTACTGACTGCCATGCTGTGAGTTGGCTCCTGTTTACTGTTGTTTTCTGCAGGGAGCAATTTCTAATTAAAGGGCTGATTTAATCCTTCAAATTACCTTTGCCTTTAATTGCTTTGAATTATTTTCCTCTGTGCTGACAGAGACAGATCACTTGTGCAGCCTGTAACTTTATTAAAAACAAGCAGGCTTTTATTACAGCCATTTGAAATACTCAGTAATTAGCTTAGAGGTACGCAAGCAAAAGAAGATGGGTGGCCAGCAGTCAGATAAGGGTCTATATGTTGATAATTATATATAAAAAATATTAAATTAGTGCAAAATTAAGTCACGGATTTAGTGGCAAGGTAATACAAGCCTCCAAGTCATCAGGTAACTTTCCCCTGCCTTCCACCGGATCAGTTTCAGTGTATCATGTTTAAGAGTGTTGGAGCAAAGGAGACAAGTCCTGCTGCCAAGCAACATTACAACTTGGACTACTCATAAAAAAACGTTACGGAGCAACAGATTTTTTTGGCAACCCCTGCCATTCTCCAACTCCCTAACTACACACGGCTGGAATGTCTGCTATGCTGCAGCCTGCTGACTAGCGGTGTGTTTTTCCTTGGCCAAAACCATAGTAGAGAGGAAGAGGAAATTTAAAGAAAACCCACAAGAATCAATGAGAAATTTTCCATCGTATCAACATAGCTCTACATTTATGCTAAGAAACTTTTAGTTTCCCTTAAACATGAGCCTCAGAAGGTGCGTACAGGCAGCAGGAGATGCAATGTTTAACAATTCAGCAGCCAGACAGACAGCCATCAGGGTGATTGTGTGTGTGTGTTGGTGTGTGAATCCAGGCTGTAACCAAGTCCAGGTAGTCTTGATAAATCTGATCTTGTGGCACCGCACACGCGTCCTCTCAAATAACAGTAAACAAAAAACAGGACAGACACCTGCATATCCATTTTTTAAACAGCACAGCACACACGCATAAACAGAGATATTGTGTTACTCTTGTGCATAATAAAATTCACATGCACTCATATGCATGCTATCTCTTCTCTCTCACATGCACGCACACGATTGAGCGTGCTTTTTTGCCAAACAATGAAATGCTGAATGCTGCTTTTGAAGTGCAAGCACCTGTGATGTCAATAGAGTTCCTCCTCCCTCCTTTTTGCTCGTCCTTTTGCTTCGGCTCCCACAGGAGGTTTCCAACTCTCACTGGCCAGTGAGATATAGAGTGCATGCCAATCCTCTGAACTGATATTGAAATATTTTTTTCTTCTTAGAATCGTTGATACATTTTAGCTGAATTGCTTAGACCTCCGTTACATTTCTGGTTAAAGTGGTCATGTTCACAGGAGGCAGTTTTTGAGACGTGCCCAAAATAATACCCACCTTTGTTGGAGTGGCTTTGGTTCTGCTTCCTGAAAAATGAACTCCTCTAAAGTCTAAAGTTTATCTCATCTACATTACAGTTGGTTTATTGTATGTGTTGTGTAAGTATTTATAGATATGTATTTATGGATATAAATATATTTTTGTTTGTTTGTTTTTTGTTTGTTTAGTGAACACGGTTTTCAAATTAATTATCTTAAAAGTTATTGTATGACTTGCCGTGAAATTTGGTGAAGCATTTCATGGTCCCCAGGGGATGAATTTTTGTTTCATTCAGCTCCCTATCTGGAGTTACCATGAGGGGGACACTTGTGGTTTATGGGGACATGTCTGTACTGGTTAACTCCTGATAGCAGGTTAATTTCTGATGGAACTTACTACACACATTCCTGTTCCTTAGTGGATGAATATCAATAAATTATGAGATATCCACTCTAGCTGTGTTACTTCACTTTAAGGAGGACATTATGAAATATATATTTTGTAAGGCATTTCATTATCCCTAGGGGATGAACTCTGGCTTCTAGGTTGTATGCTTGTGTAATTCCAGCTGGCCAAATATATTAAACAGAAATCTATGCTGACTTCTCCTGTTGCACTACTTAATTCTGTTTTTTTTTACTTCTGCAGTGAATAAATGCTGTGGCGGCCTACACTGTAGGTCTACCTGATACTTTAGATGCATAAGCCTACATGAGTAGCCTGACTAACACACCTCCTAGACTGTAGTATCCATGATGGATGGTTACAGTTTTGAAAACCTATCTTTGACAAGAGCTATGGCTATAAAATTAACATTTATGAAAACATTTCCCTGGGTCCAGTGTGGTCAATAGAGAAATTACATACACATACTCATGGTGGTTTTTTTGAACCAGTGTGTAAACATTTTTATTTCTGTTGTAAAAATCACCTTTATGAACTGGTGTGTATGTGGTGTGTGCAGCCAGCCTCAAGTGGACTGATAAGAACTGCAAGTATAAAAACCTCCATACAAGCTTCATATTTTTGGACCGGAAGCTGCCACTGGGTAACCAGCATTGAAACTACGCAGACCGCAGACCTTGTGATAGGTCTGCTTGGCAGCGTTATAATTCCTGCATTTACAGCAAGAATATAAGAGCTAACATGTAGAAAAAATATCATCTCCAATTTAACATAACACCCTTGCAATGGCCATGAAAATAAAGAAGCAGATCTGGTTTTCATCTAGACCACACAGCCTACAAGTGTTTTTGCTGAGTACTGCAGAGTGAAGCAGACACATCAGTATCAATAAGCTTTCATGGAGTTTTGTAAAGGTAATCTTATCTGGTCATTTGGTGAATTAAAATTGCATTTCCATCATCATCAGCTGTAATTTGTGAGCATATTAGCACATTTTTGCATGCACAATGCGCAATTAAGATGTGAAGCATGGCCAACATTTTACCTACTCATAAAGATGTTTTTACAAGCGCAGCCTCACAGAGCAGCATGTTTAGCATTGCACACACTCATAGCTGTTTGCATTTTAATGTAAAACACATTGGGTTTACCCTTAGGGAAGATGAATAAACATTTCACAAACAAAGATCTCGTCCTCAGGAGACCCCTTTGTGAGACGAAAGGGGGAAGATGCTGATAGACTGGGAAAAAAAACAAAACAAAAAAACCCCAAACTGTGTTGTTTCAAGAAAAGAAGAAAAAAAGAGAGAGATGCAAGGGTCAAGAAATGGAAACAAAAGGGGCCTTTTGGGAAGGTGTGTGACAGGAGAAATGAGGAAAAGGTTGAGAGTGTCGCCTGCTTTGGAAACAAATAATTTTGGTCTTTTAATAAAAGGGTTATGAAAAGGGATGAAGATGCATCAGGGGTTAAATTGGAACAATGTGGGACTAAAATAGATGAACAGGATATTTTGGAGAAAGACAGAACCCCTAACTCCTCTCTCTCTCTCTCTCTCTCTCTCTCTCTCTCTCTCTCTCTCTCTCTCTCTCTCTCTCTCTCTAGTAAAAGCCTGATTTTTCTCTCCAACGCAAAGCCAAGGACTCACAAAGACACATTGTATGAAGACACAGGCATATTCACTGTCCGTTCACTCACTGCCCCCTCTTTACACACACACACACATTCGCATGCACGTTCACAATCATACACACAAGCATGTACTGTACAAATGCCAGTTTTAATAAGAAAAGCCTGACTCAGTCAACAGTAGCAATAAAAAGCTCGATCACATTACGCTCTGCAGCCCAGCTGAGGTTTGGGACAGAAGTCACCTGACAGGAGCCTGGCCTCTGCAAACCATTACTGTTGTTGTTGGTGTGTTTTGGAAAAATAAAGCTCCCATGTGGGCGTTTCAGCAAGTGCTGATTACAGATTTCTCCTGGAGAATCATTCACAGATAATGGAGATTAAAAAAATACCAAGAAGAATTTTATTCAATAAAATTTTGTTTTATTACATCCTGCTTTCTCTAAATGTCAGCTCCTTACCCCTCAGCCTCAAAATACCCCACAAGAGGGACTGAAACACAAGATAGATTCATAAGTAATTGTAGTCGCCTTGTGGCTCTAACAACATCCGACACTGCTATCTAGTGGCTGCCTGGGAGCACTACCCTCCCCTCTGTAAATCTGGGTTGTGCAACAGTTAGGAATGAGGATGTGTAAGTTCAGCTCTGCTTCAGTTCCCATCTGAGAATCCTGGGGGTGTGGTGTCACTGTTTATATGCACACCTGTCAGTAACAGAAATCTGTGAGAATTTGTTTGCGTAAGTGAATCAGGGACAGCCACTGTGTGCATAGTTACACATGACATTTGTGTGGAGCAGCTAAAAGCAAACTTGAGGGATAATAAAAAAAAACTGATTTGGATTCTGTAATCTTTACAACTGGAAATATAAGGAAACCATGGAACAGATCCACTTACAAAAGCAATGTTTAAACCTGTTTGTTTTTAACAGAATTCAATTCTGACCTTGTATGTGTCAGTCTTGATGTGATTTTGCATCTCTATAATGTTAGCACATATTATACTAAAACGTGGCCACATATGAGTCAGCAGCAGGTGTATTGCTGTACCTTACAAGTTATAATGGCTGCAGTCCCCATCTACCATGTTGCCTTTCTATGCCAGGAGCTGAAAACAGATTAGAAATAACTCAACGGTTCCCCCTTGTGGATGGATGACTTTTCAAGCTCCTGGCTGTATGAGAGCAGTGAAGAAAAGACATCTTTTTATTGGCGCTCCTCTTCCAAAGAAGTTCTGGAAGTCCATGTGAATATAAGCAAACTGTAAATGCAAACCTGGTTTGCTATATTAAAGACGATAGACTCCAGTGGTTAAAAACTAACCAAGTACAAGTTTACAACATTCATATTAAAACTTTAAATTTAAATATTTTGAGTCTGCTACATATGTTTTTTTTCTAATACCAAACTTCCTCAATAATAAGAAAGAATGAACATTAATTCTGTTACCTAGCTAAAACATTTAAGTGCTCCGTACATTTAAATGTATCAGTACTGATCATCTTATCGTGTGATGTATCAGATAAAGGGAGCATTTGCTGCTGATTACATTAAAATAATAATCTAAATATGTCTCTCAAGTGTTTTTGGCATAAGAAGTGACTCATATACGGATTTTTGCAAAATGCTGCTATATTACTTTTACTGAACCAAAAGTGACCAAAGCTTTGTTTGGAATGGATGAAAGAAACAGCCAGTTAGAGTGACTAGATGAATAACATTATTGCTTTTTGGCACAATAAAAACATTCTTTGGAGTTTTCTTCTTGGCCCTGTGTTTTGCTCTTGAATGTTTTTGAAATGATTGGACAGGGAGCTAAGTCTAAGTCAACAGCTAATCTGCGTTACGTATGGTCTCCCACGGAGCTTTAGCTCGAGGATATTCTCTATAGAATCTAATAACATCCGTTCCAGGGTATTTACAAGCTTGAGGTTCTTAGTGAGATTATTTGAGCTCATGACCTGACATTTTCTCACACACTATACTGCGTACCAGTACTGTACCTTCTCAGTCGCCCCCAATGCCAACACTGTTTAATATTACACAGGTAGCCCACTTTACTCTAACATTCCTTTGTTTCTAACATGGAGCAGGAAAACCCAAATACTTGTGACAGGCCGTATGAGCATACTGAGTCGGTGTAGTGAAGCAGATGCACACAGCTAGTTTGCATACACATTTTTTCCTTTCACCTGATGACAAAATGACTTTGTACCTGCTGCTTTGTGTATTTCTGTGGCTACTGGAGAATGTGTGTTGCATGGAAAAAAATGTTTTATATGCAAGGACACATGAATGTTTAGGTTGCTGTGTGTGTAAGTGTGTGTGTGTGTCAGTCTGTCTGTGCTTACTCAACTGTAAGTTTCAGACATGCCCACTGAATAATTCAGGTTTTTATGTCTTGTTGCTATGGTTGTCTTTGAGATGGCTGCTTGGACCAGCACATACACACATACACACACTAACATGAGCATACTGACTGATGTGAACACCCCACAAACATTCCAAAAGAGGGAAAGAGAGACAGACGCTATGAATTTACTTCTCTGTCCCTCCACCTCCCCCTTCACTTCACACTCCTATTATTATTAAAACTCTTATTAACCAGCCAGGCTGGAGTGTGGGGGTTCCCTGCTGTTACAACACAATGTGGAGACTGTGAAAAAATGTGACTGTTTCCTGTCAATGGAACACCTCCAGTGGTCTTATCTCTGTTACAGTCCTGAGATGAAATATAAAAGTTTAAAATCCAAAATAAATACCAAAGAAATAAACACAGCTGCTCATGCTGGTTATATTCCACGGATAACAAAAAAAGTGTATCGTTGTGGGCATTTTAACCAAACATGGAAGAAATGAATCAATAAATAATTTTAAAAAATGTTTTAGGTCTTTGTAGAACACATTTGTCATCAAACTGTAAAATCTAAGTGTAAACTGTTGCTTGTACGAATTTCTCACATGACAGGAAAGACATTTGGAAAACACTAAGCCTAAATAACAACAGTTTAAAAGCGGTTAGAGCCCTAAGCAAACAAGAAAATTGCGTAAATAATGTGTAAGAACAAAGAGCTGCACTTATTTTGTGGTGTAATTGTTTATCAGGAACACGCTAATGGGATACATAAACTAAACAGTAGACCCTAGTCTACTTTAGTTTTTAAAAGGTTAGGGTTTTAAACAAAGCTCTGAGTAGGTCGCTGTGAATATAATGGTACTCATTGAAAAGAAGACTAAACCAATAAAAGACATCAAATGGGTTCGTGTCTTTTCGTTTTATGGTTTATATGAAGCCAATGGTCTTATCCTCCTCGTGCAAACTGTGCCACACTGTAGTAAACGGAGCTTTGGGGGGCCACATGTGCCACATGCTGAAAGAGGGTGGGGTTAATGTGAATGCGACTCCAAAGAAAGGGGGATGAACTTGTTTAAAAGTTGAAAAGGAAAATCAACGTCTGATCTTTTTCCTTTTTTTTCGGTCTCGCTACGTCTGATACGCTCGGGTCGAGTCAGCGCGCGCGCACGCAGCTCTCGTGGCGACAGGGAGAACGAAGAGACGTGTGATTTCTCTTTGTACTGAATGAAGAGTTGAGGCCGGCTCTGCTACTACTGCCCTCTCTTTTTTATAGGCAGGGTTTGCATGCTGTAAATAGCTCAATAAGCCGGTTACTCTTCGTTTCATTGTATCGTCGGTTCCTTTGGTTTTGAGGAAGCGGTCATCAACTGCCAATGTTCCTTTGAGCGAATTTGGACAACAAAAGCATCAGGTCCAACGTTGTTTCTTCGGGGGCTTTCAAGTCACACATTTATCAGCCGGGGTTTTCAGTGCGGAAAAGCGAACAGTCGCACTTCCACAGACCGCTTCGCCTCTTTTCCGTCGCCCCTTCATACTTCCACACCTACGGGGGCGAATCTTTTTTTTCCTCAAACGGAGCGACCATGGCTGCTGTAACAAGCCCGGAGACGAGCCCTCAACCCCGGGTATATTTTCAGACGCCGGCCGGCACCACAGAGGAACCGGAGACACCCGTTCGGAAGCAGGGACGAGTAACCGTCAAATACGATCGCAAGGAGCTGAGGAAGAGACTGAACCTGGAGGAGTGGATTATCGACCAGCTAACGGACCTCTACGACTGTGAGGTAAGGACCCAAACAATAACTGGCCACAAAACCAATCGAACATATCGATTAGGCGGCTCTGTTAAGTAATTGGGCTCCACGGTACAGACCGTAAGTCAGTTTATCAAGTCTGCTGCATGTCGGTCTGTCTGATCCTAAAGCAAACTGTTGATAAAGCAACATTAAAAGGCCCTTTGTCGCTGCTTTTGGCCTAGCCTTGCTTGTTCCATAGCCTATAGTATATGGGCCATATGCAAGTGGATGAGGTAATGTAGGGGGGGATTGGCAAGGAGTGTGAACATTTCAAAAAAACAAAGACGTTTAAATTTAGAGTATTTTATGCAACAACATTAACACAGCCGGATGAATGTGTTGTGATTCAACTCACTCCCACTCACAGGTCGGCTAAATGTAGCTGAAGAAGCTTTATAGCCTCATCATGAAACAGGCAGCATGTGCTCTCTGCCCTGATTGGCTAAAGCAGTTTTAAAGCGCACCTGTGAATTAATTGAATCCAATATCATTGGCTGACTGGAATATACCACTTAGGCCATACTGAAAGGGGGAATACAATTGTAAATCTATTTTGATGGTTTGAAATATTTATTAAGAAACTGTATGTACTATGAGATTAGAAGTCATTAGAAATACTGTATGAATAACAGAGCTGAGATGTTTTTGGATCCTTGGAGGGATCCATCTGACACCCCCCCCCCCCCCCCCCTTCCTTTCTCATGTCCTTTCAAAACAAACTTTTAAGTGAAGTTAATTGTTGCTGGTGGTGAGGGAGATATAGCTGCTGTGGGCCAACACAAGATGAATGAGGTGATTTCTGATGAGTCAAGGTGGGGGGTCACCGCAGTCATACTTGTCAGGGGGCCCATTCTATAAACTTTGTAGCGATGACTGCAAACTGCGCAATTATCAGCTGTAACTTGCTAACTCAGAAGCCCCTCTGTACCATCACACATCAAACCCTCGGCGGCAGCTGTGATGTAGCTGCTGGCGTCAGTAGTTGGTAAGCTCATGTCGACTCTACTGAGCTGGCATTGACCCACATTCTATTCCTAGCGTGAGGAATACAACGACTTAACAGGTTCAGGGAATTCCTGGTAGGCTAACTGCAAGAGAAAAGTCAGCAGTGCAAGAGGCTGGAAGACATATCTCACACTTTCACACAAGGCTGGGCTGCTCTTTAGAGGATGAAGAGTTTGAGTATGACTTTATGGTTGCTGAGTAACAGAAAACGTGGAGTTGAGTTTATTTTCCAGTCCTGCAGTTCCTCAACCTCTGTTCACCTTGATGTACCTGCGGCTGCCAATGAATTACAAAGATTCTTTAGGAGGTCCAGTTATCCCCACATTAACACCCTGACATCCAAAATCCATCTTACATTTTGTGAGTAATAAGAAGGAGATACTTTTGCCAGCAACAGTCAAACAAAATTGTGAAAGCGCTCTGGGATGCCTGAAAACAGATATCTCTTGATGTCTAGTGAAACTGGTCATTCTACATCTAGAAATTCTGTTTGTAAACTTCTTAATTTGAGATTTTTATAGCCAGAAATGTGGATGATGCTGATTGAGTAGCAGGAGAACTCAGCGACTGCATGCCAGCAAACGTGATTAAATGGCAGAGAAGGGATTTTAGAATCGATGTGCTTTGATTGTCTGCCAATAATTGATTAAATGTATTACTCTGGAGAGCTGTTCAGAGTCAAAAAGTAAGAAAAAATAAGCGTTGTCTTGTGTTTTGTTTAACCTTTCAGAACTCACATGGGGAAGATAAGTGTTTTTTTTTTTTTTTTTTGGGGGGGGGGGTTGTCTTTCCAGATCTGTTTGCAATGTGAACAGTTTTATGGTGCAGGACCCAAGTGGTTGGTAACAGACAGGAAACAGTCTATGAAAAAATTTCACAGTTTACCAGTTATTCGTTGACCCATCGTGCATCCATCTTTCATTTATTAATCCGCTCAATGTTTCCGTCACATGTGGTTTAAAGCACTGATGCTTGATTGTCAGTCGGTTTTCCAGCTGAGCAAACGGGGCCGCATTGTGTCTAAAAAGCTGCATCAACAGGTGTTGTGGTTACAGTAAGACCTGGATGTGAATAAGCATGTGAGAAGGTCAGTTTAGGCTCAATATAAGAGGTATAAAAATCAGTTATGCCACTTTTTCAACTAGGATTTCTTATTAATCAGGAGTGAAATCAGCTTTTTTTTCCTCTGCGACCATCCACAGTGGTTCCCTCCTTTTCATTGTCGCGTCTCTGCCGAGACAACAAAGAGATTAATTTACAGTCGGTCCACTCATAGAGGCACGTTGGGCTCATTTAGACAGTAAAATGTGGAGCATGTGCTGCTATACAGTGTCGCTGTCGGCAGCTCTAGCAGAGCGAGTTTTGGGAGAACCCCGCTCACTGATAAAAGACATGGAGCATGTGGCCTTGGATTTAACTCCTGATTCCTCTCCAGTTATTTGTCTGTGGCTTCATCCTGTTCTTCTTTCTTGTCCTGTGACTCATTTAACAACCAAATCTTCATAATTCACCCATCATTATTTGCTTTTATAATTTCTCATCTATCTTGGACTATTAATAAAGAGGGAGTTCATAATGAGCTATTCCCCATTCATATAATCCCTTTAAACATGCTGCGAGCAGTCAGCCAGTCATTTTTTGCCAGACAGCTTGACAGATATTCATCCAGCCACTTAGTCAGCCTACCAGTCAGAGTTGCTATGGGTAATAGTAAGGAGCCGAGCCTTAACATGGTTCCATGGCAACAAGGCTTGTTAAATGTTTATGTTGGTTAACCATGCAGTGGAAAAAAAAAGATTGGGTCCATTTAGCAAAAGAAAGCTGCCATCATTTCCCAAAAGCTCCTGATTTCACTGTCTTTGTGAGACATTATGATTCGACAGTTTCAGTTATAATAAGGCTTTGGGGAACGCCTCCTGCTCATGTTAATGCACCATTTTCTACCTGAAAGAAACAATCCCCTGTTGGTTTTGTTAAGATACCCAATAAGGCAGTGATTCCTGACCAGGGCACAGCTGCAGCTGAGAAGGGAGTATGGGAAATGAAGATTAGGGGGAGTACTGTAAGGGGAAGTGTGATGTTTTTAAAGATACCCCTTTGAGTTGATAACACTTAAACTTAACACTGACAACTGAGAGTGAGAAAACCTGTAGACTTTAAAGAAAGGACAACAAGCCTTCATTTCTATCTGTTGTGAGATGTGAAACCAAAAGACCACAACCATGGATTGATATATGGTGTCCCAATAATATCCCTTATTCAAGAGTAGCATCTAATTTAATTTGGGTATGCGTGTTTTAGGCATTTTGTGGGGACAGTTAAGGGGTTATCATGGAGGGACAAGGTTTTTGACCTATACTGCAGCCATTCAGCAGGGGGCGCTCTGAAACTTTTGACTTAACAGTCCGTGAGCATTTATGGTAACACTGGATGTTCACACTGATTGTTGTTGTTATTGAGCCTCCACTCTTCCTTTTGCAAAGCTAGACTTAGCTTCTCTATGTAAAGCAAAGCAGGAGTTTCTCTGTTTATGTCCGCAACTCTTAAAATTTCACTCCAATTTTCAAATCTCCATGGTAACAGAGTCTGACAAATTAAAATTGAACAACTCTTCGTGTTTTCGCTTGGAACTCCAGAGCTTACCAGTAGCTAGAGAGTTAACAGTGGAGCGAGTAGGCGGACCAATCCCCAAACTCCAGGGTCCTACGTGGCCACACACACACACACACTACACACAGACACTACACACAAACACAGATGGGGATAGGAGTAGAAGAGACACAGGATTGGTGAGCAAGAATGCAATAAACGGGGAGGAAAAGGAAAATAAAACCTACAGGGGATGGCAAGAGGAGAAGGAAACAGTCGTGGGAGTAGGGAGGGATGTCAGAGTGGGAGAAAGTGTTTTTGTAACATGTGTCCTCTGCTATTACTAGCTTTACACACTTATCAGCGAGATAGCGAATTATATAAAGGTAGTGACTAAAGACCTCTGTTCAACTGCAGTTGCTCTCCATGAGGTGCTGACAACAGTCCAGTGACCTCTGGCAGCAAATCCAAGGGACAAAATGACGTTTTCTTTCACCAACTCATTTTTAAATGCTTTTCTGCTCATTCACACTTCATTTCATTTTGGCTAAAGATTTATAAAATGAATTACTGTGACCAAAGTGATACTCCCTGACAGGTCAACATGCCTCCTGAAAAAGTCACTCAGAGGAAGAGTGTGTAAGAGGAACCTGGGTTGTTGGAACAACTGTTATTTTATAGCTTTGCCACCCATGGATGAATTTGGCTTCAGTCACTAGCTTTATGCACATAAACACACACACACACAGAGTGTGAAACACGTGCTTCAACCTTCAACTGAAGGGTCTGAATACCAATCAGTATTACCCTGTCTCACTCCGTGTGCGTAAGGAGCTGACTACAAAGAGTGGTTGTTACACAGCGGGAGTGAAAGACTCCAGTGTGTCTTTGTAAACACCCCCATGCCAGGGCGCGCACACACACACACACACACACACTCATACACACACACACACACACACCATGTTAATAGGTTGCATGTGGTCGAACATGTTAGACACACAGTCTGTGTGCTCAGAGATGAGTCAGCGCACTGTATCCAAACCTTCTGACTGACCATGTGAGGTTTTTATTAAGTTGAGAATTAATCAACCGAATTCGAGATAAAGGCCAAGAATAATTTGAACAAGTGAGACTGGGCATGTGTCTGGGTCAGTGTGTGAGTAAGAACGGAAGGAAGGAAAGATCACCAAGCACGAGGAGGCATGGATGAAGAAAGATAGGGATGAGAGGGGGGAGAATGAGGGAGGGATGTGAGTCACTGAGGGGAATGTTTATGTGTGCTACTACAGGAAGTTAGTGAGAAACCCAAACAGAAGCAGAAACTGGACAATATTAAAACAACATCTGCACTGCTACTTGACTTTGGCAATGACAGGCCAATATGTAAGCCTGCTGGCCCGGAAACCCTTTTATAATATATGATGTGTACAATTTAAAACTAAAAGAGACTTTAAAGGGATATTTCAGCTCCTTTGAAACGGCTTGACAAACTGACTGAGAACCCAAATGGAAGCTAAACTATCAAAGTGCTGCAGACTGGGTTTACTGGAACTCTGACCCAAACATTGATGTCAGCGTAAGTTTAAACTTTATTAAAAATTGGACAGTGCTTACTTTAGTAAAGGACATGTGTTTCATCCAATAATATGTATAAGACAAAAGCAAGCTGGCTTTCTGATTGCAAAGTAAAGATTTTATGCAACTACAATACCATTGAAGTTGGGATGTTGTGTAAAACTTAAATAAAAACAGAATACAGTGATTTGCAAATCCTTTTTAACCTATATTCAATACACTACAAAGACAAGATATTTATTGTTCAAAGTGATAAACTTTTTTTTGTTGTTGTTTTCAAATATTCACTCATTTTGAATTTAATGGCTGCAAAACGTTCATAAAAAGCAGGGACAGGGTCATGTTTCCCACTGTGTTCCATCACCTTCCTTTTATCAACACCCAATAAGTGTTTGTGAACTGAGGACACTAATTGTTGAAGCTTTGGAGGTGGAATTCTTTACCATTCTTGCTTGATGTTCAACTTCAGTTGCTCAACAGTCCGGGGTCGCTGTTGTCATATTTTGCGCTTCATAATGCTTCACACATTTTCAATGGGAGACAGGTCTGGACTGCAGGCAGGCCAGTCTAGTATCCGCACTCTTTTACTACGAAGCCACACTGTTGTAACATGTGCAGAATGTGTCTTGTCATTGTCTTGCTGAAATAAGCAGGGACGTCCCTGAAAAAGACGTGGCTTGGATGGCAGCATATGTTGCTTCAAAACCTGTATGTACCTTTCAGCATTAATGGAGCCTTCACAGATGGTCAAGTTAGCCATGCCATGGGCACTAACACACCCCCATACCGTCACAGATGCTGGCTTTTCAACTTTGCATTGATAACAATCCAGATTGTCCTTTTCCTCTTTGGCCCAGAGGACACAACGTCCCTGATTTCCAAAAACAATTTGAAATCTGGACTCGTCAGACCACAGCACACTTTTCCACTTTGTGTCAGTCCATCTCAGATGAGCTCGGGTCCAGAGAAGCCGGCGGTGTTTCTGGGTGTTGTTGATATATGTCTTTGTCTTTGCATGGTAGAGTTTGAACTTGCACTTGTAGATGTAGTGATGAACTGTGTTAACTGACAATGGTTTTCTGAAGTGTTCCTGAGCCCACGTGGTAATATCCTTTACACAATGATGTTGGTTTTTAATGTAGTGCTGCCTGAGGGGTTAAAGGTCACGGACAGTCACTGTTGGTTTTCAGCCTTGCTGCTTTCATGCAGTGATTTCTGTAGACTGTAGATGATGAAATCCATAAATTCCTTGCAACTGTACATTGAGAAACAATGTTCCAAAACTGTTGGACTGTTTGCTTACGCAGTTGTTCACAAAGTGGTGAACCTCGCTCCCTCCCAGCTTGACTGCTCCTTTTATCAATCAACAATGACACTAGCCTGTTTCCAATTAATCTGTTCACCTGTGGAACGTTTCAAACAGGTGTTTTTGGAGCATTCCTCAACTTTCCAAGTCTTTTGTTGCCCCTGTCCCAACTTTTTTTGGAACGGGTTGTAGGCATTCAAATTCAAAATGAGTGAATATTTGCAAAAAAGGAATAAAGTTTATTAGTTTGATCCATAAAATAAATTAAATTTGGTTAAACAAGATGTGCAAACCATTGTTTTCTGTTTTTATTTAAGTTTCACACAACATCCCATCTTCATTGGAATTGGGATTGTACAATTCACTTAAGAGACCACATTAATATACTGACATAAATATGAGTCAGAGTTAGCTTAAATTAGCTAAATGATGGTAGTGCTGTCCCTGTCTGCAGCAGCTGTACAGTAACAGTAGCAAAAAATGTTTGAAATGTTTTACATAAATATTACATGATATTAACCTTGTTGTAAAAATTAATGAATGTGTAAATATAAAAAATGAAAAGAAATAGTTGCTGAAAAGGCCTCTTCAAGAGCTGTGAGTGGGTGAGTGTACATTATCGTGTAGTGTTATGGGTCACTCTGTCACATGCTTAACACCTCCCTGCCTTGTCAACCTTTCAGTATCATGTTTCACTTCTAGCAAAGCCTGATGAGCTTGTCATTCCATCCTCTGACTGTCACACACAGTTAGGCTGTCAGTCAGGTTTAAACAAACTCATTTCACCTCAATTAACAGATCACAAGTCAACAGGTGTGCAGTTAGTGCCTGATGAGGAAATGCGGATGCTTGCAGTAAACATAACAGCAGACAGTAACTGGTTTAGTGTCATTGGACAGCTTACAGAGTTGTGTTATCCACTAACAGGCGTGTATGTTGTGTGAAGAGGCATCCAGTCAAACTCTTAATATCATAAGCCTTGATAAAGTCTCTGATGTGTTCAATTAATGTAACAGTTTGTTCATCTCAGCGCTCCTCTTAGTCCTCGCCTGATTCACTGGGCTTGTTAAATAATTGCATTTTAAATCTGTACATATGCTTTTAATGGCTGTGTTGCAAATGCTTAAGCACCCCGAGGAGGCATTTTAAATGGAACATAATAGTTTGGTACTCAGGCCACAGTTACTTTATGTAACTCTTGGGTGTTTTAAAAGAGCATTACTATGATGCCGTGGGGATGTGTGCTTTCCTCTATGCTGAAAACATAGTTTAACAATGAAACGGGCATAGGTACTGTCCAAAAGTTGCTGCTAGCATTGGCAGCGGCTTGCATGCATCGCTTGAAGAGATTCATTATGATCACGAAGTCTCTCTGCAAAACAGTGCCAAGTGCCTGAAGCCTGAGTGAGGTAGCACAAAGTGTATTTTAGTCCCAGGAGGTGCATTAGATGAGCTCCTAGTTAACTGCACAGGGACAGTGTGTGTGCACAGCTTTATTCTCCGGTTGTGTTGTGTGTGTGTGACGTGTTGCTTGTCATTTTGTTGGCAGACTGCACAGGCTGAAGAATGCTTTATATTCAAAGATGTTGATGGATGAGGTCAAAGTAGTGACTTTTAATATGAAGTAGTTTCAGCTTTCAGCGGGAGGTAATAGATTGTTTACAGGATCAGACTGTTCAGAGTTGTGGCGCTGTGTTCGTACTGACAGTGACCTTGTGTCAGTCTCAAGCAGGCAGACAGCCACAGATAAAGAGGTTAGACTGCCATTGCCCTGTTGGCTTCATATGTCCTCCATGATGTCATCACTGTGACACCCAACTTAAGCTTTCATGGTGTCACAGCGTAGGAGAAGTCTCATGGCAAGAGTCTTGTGTTTTCAGTGTTCAGGAGGAGAAATAAATGGCTTAAATGTGGACCGACAGCTTCTAGGCAGACAGAGGTGACTGCTGTTTGGTGTATTTATTTCATTTATTTAATATCTGATGTAAGAGTTCATCTTGACAGAGTTTCAAATTAGTTTTATAGATAATTAAGCACGAGTTTCATAAGTTATCCTCATAACAAAGTTTTATTTTACAAATTGATTCAGTCCCTGAACAGGAAGGAACAACCAACCATATATGGGCATAAAGCTGAGTGACAGGAATTAGTGAAGTAGCTGATTCATCAGGAAATAAGTCAGTCCTTTTCCCATTAATACTCCCACAGTGTCTGAATTATGCTGAGTAATCATTTAAAGATTCAATGTACAAATCACAATCAAATGTTCAGTTGTCCATGTCTTGCTTCTGTTTCAAATAAAGTCTGAAGAGGATAAAAAAAGAGAGAAAAATCTACATCAACTTGTTTCTTGTTCAAACCTTCAAGCAAGTGACAGCCCTGTAAAACATCTGCTTTACAGCATCCGACGATAACTTCCCAGGAACATAAACATGGAACAGTTTGTTAGCTTAGCATTAGCAACTTTGTGGCTGAATATGTCAGCAGTTTGTGAAAACACGGAAACAATCCAAGAGCCACGCATGAATAAATTCACGCGCTACGATCTTTTCGTGAGGCGTTCAATATGACCAGCGCAGTGTGTGAAAATGTGAGGTGATTAAAACATGATGTGATTAGTCTGACAACAGAAGTTTGTCCCATGTTTCTTATGATTGGTATTGGGGCACAAAATGTTCATCAGGATCCCTAGTGATAGGCTCCAGCCGACCGTTACCCTGAACAGGATAAGCGGTGTAGACGATGAATGAAGATATCACTAGTTCCATAAATGAGATATGTAAGGCCCCTTGAAGATGAGGAACTAATTTTGACTTATATTTGACTTATACATGACGAAAGTGTCCTGGACACAATAAAGATGAAAAAAAAAAACCATCACAGACAGCTAACAAACCACAAATGTTTCCCATTTCTCCTGCCTTTGTACTAGATCTTAAGAAAGCTAAGGTAACACACTCACTGCCAATATATTGGCAACCCCTCTTCAAAGAAAACTCTCGTAAAAGCTCAGATGATGGTTCTGCTTTAGACCATTCTTACACCCATGATTTATCAAATATGTTATTTTTAGAGTAAATCAGACGTGTAAGGAGGGTAGATTTTCACCAAAGCCAGACTTTCTCACTCAGGTTTAATTTTCTCCGTGATAATCAGCTGAAATCTGTTGCATTGTGTGGTTCTGATCCGAAATCTGACTGTTTGAATATAAGCAATCATTGATACGATTAGCCAATATTTTGTCATTGTTTGAAGGCAGGATTTGTGGAGATGATTGATCTCAATGAAAGACTTGTAATTTTCTCTAATCCCCTTTGAAACCCGCTCTAATTACGCTTCAATACCAGCTAAATGAGTGAAATGGCTCCACTAAGAAGCCTGGAAATCCCCCTTTTAGAAAGTGAATGAAAAGTTATCGAGTTGTAACCTGAAAAGATTTGAAGGATTGCCAAACTCCACTTGTATAAAATAACTTGCAGGAAAAGTAAGTGAATGAGACGTGGAGCGAATAAATGAACAGTTGGACTCTGTAGTTGTTTTAAGAGAACCTGCCAGGAGTGACATAATGCTAATCTGCTCTAATCCTTGTTTGTATGCATTCTGACTTTAATCTGTTCGTAATCTGGTCTCTCAGATGAATTGTAGTGGAAGTGACTCTTCTGGCTTGTTGTACAGGGTGTGTGTGTTTCTTTTCTCCCTTTTCCTGCTTCTTTTTGGCTGAGTTTTTAACTTTTGATCGTTTGCTTTCATGATAATTAGCAATTGATGGCAGAGAGGGAAAAATCAATTTGTTAGAACGCCACAGGCTATTAATCCCATGCGAACACACTTGCACACATAGAGATATCAGCCTGGGTGGAAGAGTGTGATCCTTTGCTGGGTGCATCGTGACGACAGACTTAAGAAGAAGAGATGGAGAGTGGAGGTGTGGGGCGAGAGTGGGCACTTCAGATGATGTCTGGTTTATATATTTCACATGGATGCAAAGGGGATTTTATAATTAGAGTGGGCTGAGCAGAGGGATTGATATTTAGTGTGTGTGTGCGTGCATGTATGTGAGAGAGAGAGAGAGAGGGAGGGAGGGAGGAAGTTGGCAGAGATAGGCGGTGGATTAAGTATTTTAATGCAAATCAATCTAGCTGCATGGAAATGGAATGCAAAGTTTAAAATCTAGCAGTCATATTCTTGCTTTTCTTCAGTCCCGCCAACCACAGATTTTTTTTTGTCTCGGAAAAAGTCATCAGCTGAACTTGGACTGGTGCCTACATGTGTGCCACTCCACTCCAGATGCTGAGAGAACCGTAAACACTGACTAAACAAACAGGCTTATAAGGTGCTGTTAACTCACTCTTCCTCTGGTTTCCTGATGAAAGGAAACAGAGCATCAATCTGGATCTATTCAATTAATTTAACTTTTTTTCAGGGTCATTAACTGTGGCTGTATGAGGAAGTTCCTCTAGAGACGACGGGTCAGAGCTTCTACCAATCAGAACAATCACAACAGCAACATCTTTGAGCTAGTTCACATTTAGTGTAAATGTTGTGAAAGCAAATAAAGCTCCCAGCACAGGATTACCTTCTGTCACACCACATCTCCCTCTGTTTGCATCGTGAGAGCAGCAGGAGCACGTTTGGATAATCTATTACAACACCCTCGATTCAGATTCCAGTAGAAGTGCCGTCTCTGTCAATCAGAGCAGAACTGAAATTTTGGATCTCTTTGAAAAAGTTTGTGTCGGTGTCTCTTTCTGTCTTTTGCCTGCCCACATTCAGCTGCGGTAGCATTTACAGTCTATTCTTCATTTTCAGTCAATAGTTAGTATGTCTCTGTTGTTGTGTAAAAGAAGTATTACTCCCAGTGTGTGTGTGTGTGCTGTTTTGGGCTATCATGCTGTAACCAGATATAAAGTACCGTCTGTTAGACCGCTCTACAGTTAACGAACAGTGTTTGTTTGTTTATTTATTTGTTTAGCTTGCTAGCTAGCTAGCTAGCTAGCTAGCTAGCGAGCACTTGGTTTGGATGGTAAAAGAAAGTGACAGCAGGGTGACATTGGGCAGCAGCCGAGGCTAACTGTTGCCTTCATGCAGTTGATATTAGGCACGAACTAGCGGCTGAGCCCTAGCCCCGCCAGCTCCTTGTGGTTGCCAGTCCGAGTCTTCTCGGGGCTGGTTGTGACCCTGCAGGGGCTCCGGAGTGTTCTCCCTGGGAGAGGCTGCAGCACAGACATGTCCAGTCAACACACAGAAACCACCCGACCGTTCAGTCAGACCAAACAAGCCAATGTGTGAATCATTCAGCCGTGATCGGGGCTGCTGTGACTGTGGGCAGCTTTTCGGGGGCGGGGGGTCAAGGTTGGGTGACATTCATTTTAACTTTCCAAATGGAATTTTCAGCTACTTGTTTTTTGGTGTGACCAATCCACATCTGCAAGTAGCTCCAAAATCAGCCAGTAATCTCCAGTAATAGATGTGTTATTGTCCCTTCATGGCAGTTTAAGACGTACCTTAATGACTGCTTGCACCCTAACTATAGTGAGAAATGTTCTCTGGCATCATATAAACTTATATTCTGTGCACTCAGAGCCTGTTTGCGTTGGCTTTCTCCTGCAATAACTCTGAAACAGCCCACACAGCACTGGGACACAATAGCATGCCCACATGACATTCAGCACACTCTGGAGGCTCTGCTTCCTTTCACTTTACATGACAGGCCCTTTGCTTCTAATGTGCACTGAGATAGCATGGAGAGAAAACATAAGGAGGCTGTGGAGGGGAGCTTTTTTTTTAAACCGTATATGTTCATTCATCTTCATTAGTTTGGAGAAAGAAAAAAAGTTGAACCGCAAGATTCAGTAAAACAACAACATGAGACGTTGTTTCCTGGCTGTAGCCAGATGACTTCAGTTTAGCAGCTTCGCCTGCAGCGCTTTCTCTCTGTTTTTCATATTATCCAAAACAGGACATCATTTCCTCCTGGGAGGAAGTACATCCAACTGATTAGATGTGCAATAGAGATGGAGAGCAACCCCACACACACATACAAAGATGGTAAAAGCACATTCCAGGCTGGATTAAGAAGGGTTTATTAATTATGGGTCTTTGTGGATTTTTTTTTTATGTGTGTGTAAGACCTCATGGTTGTTACACACACACACACTTTTATGTTTCCTACTACAACTGCACCGCTGCTGCTAAAAACACTATTAATCGATTCTGTCATGCTCGAGTGTTTCTGTATACCTTCAACATATTTTCACACTGAGTCAACTGCTTCCCTCAGATATCTTATCAAACTCAGAAGGTCATGTGACCCACAGGAAGTAGCCGGGTGCTCTGGTGATTTAACTCTTTCAGTGCATTCGGGTGAACTTACAGTAGACTTTGAAAGAGAAAGTGACCTGAGAGACGGAGGACTCGGAGAGGACGGCAACAATCTGTGTTATTAAAGGATCTGCTGATAAGCAACCGTGTGGGACAGCTGGGGGTGAGAGAGAAGATGGAAAGCAGCAGGCGATGAGTGACACAATGCATCCCCAAACCCTGCACCCACATTGACCTCGCTGCGACTTTTCCTCTCTCATAAGCGGTGTCATGCCTGCAGCAAGGTGGCCTGAAAGCTTGTAGTGCTCTATTACAGACGCACTGAGGGTGATTTATATGAGAGACAGCAGAGAGGTAACTCCAACCAGAGAGGAAGGGCATCAAAGATTAAGAGACGCAGGGGGGGAAGCGTGACCGGACGCAGGTCCAAGCCCAGTATTTTTCCACTCATCGCTCTTTTTGTTTGTTCTTCTGTGCGTTACTGAGATGACAGTAGACCAGAGTTTCAACCTTGGGGTTGCCTCAAATGTTGAATAATTAATTATTTTTTATTATAATTATTATTTTTTCACTAATTATGATTATTTTCAAAAATAAAACACCACACACAACCTTAAACAACTGTATTCTGTTCTTTAACTTTCTGGAACATAAATCTAATTCAAATATAAATGCAGTAAATAAAAATTTCTGAGCTGGCGCATCTTGGATGACGGCCGCTATCATGTGACTGCAAGTTTGTGTTTATACAGGCTGACATAAGGGAACTGAAGTAGCCTTAACTGTGCAATCAAAAGGGAAAAATGGAAAATTGGGAAGATTTCTTTGCCCGCCTGGCCCCATAAAGCCATTCCAAGAAGAACAGAGACACAGACACCGAACAGAGAAAATAAGATGAAAGTTGTCAAACCTTCACTGTGGCCAGTTTAAAGGCAGGGTTGGTAATCAGATCGAGATACACTTTTCGTTATTCTAGTTAAAATGATCTTTATGGCCTGATGGCAATCAATGCATGATGTGTTCTTAACATAGTGCGAAAAATATCTGCTGTCTACAGCAGGAGTAAACCTGGAAAAACACCAGCCAATCCTAGCGTTTGGAATCCAGTTTGTTAAACCAATCAAATCCCATCCTGCTGTTCTGCCCGCCTCCTGCACGTACATTTCACCAGGGTGCACTAGCCCAATTTTAAGGTGTATAGCCAGGAGGGATCCAAGTACGCTGGAGAACGGCAGGAAAACTACCTAAAGCACAGATTAGTGGAAGTGCAAACAATTTCCATAATTCCTTATACAAGATATTGTTTGTTCAGTATTGATATTCAACCTTATAAATAATAATAATAATAATAAAATTTATTTATATAGCACTTTTCAAGAACTCGAAGACACTTTACAATTGTTAAAATCAATACAAACAATAAACACAGGTTAAACAAAACATGAATAAAGACTGTGTCCTGATCAGCACTAGTCCTGGCTACACTGTATTGGAAACACAGTATAACAAACATGATCAAACTATTTCCAGTAGGTCGCCAGAATGTCAGTGATGTCACAATGTGGTCACGGCCCAGAAAAGGTTGGGAACCACTGGAGTGGACCCAATGATGAAATCAGTCACATGAGTTTCATGAATCCTGAAGCAGATTCTTCAGCTTTTGACTCTGAACTCTGTCTGGTTCATTGAATCTGTTCAAGTCTAACAAACAGGCATGAACATGTAACTGGTGTGAGATTTCACATTCAGAGATAAACTCGTGGCTTCGCTTGTGAGTCACTGGGAGCTGCTCTTACCTGTTCAGCTGCTTCTCTTCATCTTCACTCAGATGTGTTTTAGAGGAAACTCCACAGGAGCTTGTTCCATTCTGCCATATTGAATTTGAGCAACGTGACTTTGTTGGTTACGCAAGAGCTAACTGTTCATATTAGCTTCTCAGAAAGTATCACAGGAGTAGCCGTCAGCTGTTGTGCTCTCTCTTCTCCTTCCTGTTTTTACTTCGATGTTATCAGACAACTTCAGTCGACTTCCATAAATTTGACTGAATTTTTTTCTTACAAAAAAAGCTTTTCAATGCGTGTACTCCTCTCTGCTCTTATTTGTTTTATCCCATCCTTCAGCACAACTCTGTGAATAAGTCCGTCTTTCCTTTGTTTGGTCATCACAGATTACAAAAGCTGAGCTTTACGTGGGAACGGTTTATAGCTCAGGCCTTTGATATGATGAGAACTAAACCAAGTTTAAAGAAAAAAATCAAGTCATCTAACATGAGCTGTGGACTGCTGTCGAAAAAAACTGTCATGGACGCTCTGTTCTCAACCAAAACACACCAACAGTCAAACCACTTCAGCGATGCGTGTACAGAGCGGTTATGCAAGACTGTTACTTTTCTTAGTCAGTGCTTGCACATATTTTGTACTTGTGTCATTCTGCCAAGTCAACCAGCCTAGGGTAATAGTGTTAATGGAGCCCACACATAAACACACACACACACACACACACACACACACACACACACTACTCTAAAGCAAACTCTCACACACACACACACATATAAAAACAGCAAACACACTTTCCTGGACTGACCTCAATGCAGAGAAAGGGAAAAGCAGTGAAGCAGTGTGAAATGTGTTCCATGTAACATGCAGATCACATGTCTCCACAACTACTCAGAGAAAAGAAGCAGAGGACATAAAAGCGGGAGCAGCTGACGTACGACCAGGAGAGTTTATTCAGCCAAAACAAGCACGCAGACGTGAAAAATCAGAGTGAATGGAGACATTGTTGTGGCCACACGGCCCACTTTTCCTTCTTCTTCCTCTTCCGACTTCCTCCATCCAGCCTGTGTCCAGTGTCCAGCGTCCTCCTTCCTCCCTGCACACAGCCAGGCCAAAACATTGTTTTTGTCTTTGTAGCAAACGGGCGATCGGCCATCCCAACGCCGGACTATTTTTATCCTGGATTGTTTTTTGAAGCAGCTAAAAGCAAAAGTAGCTTCTTTAATCACTCATCATTCAATATTTGGTGCACGTTTCTTCCTGTTTTTACATTTTCCACACAAACACACACTTCACACAGATCCAGGAGTCAGATGTGTTATGTGTTATCAGTGGAGGACATGCTGTGTAGTCCGTGTAGGTGGCCTCTGTGACCTACTTAAACATGAAGCCTCACACGGCGATGAGGCGCTGGTTTAAAATCCACCTTATTGCCTCCACTACAGATCTGCTAGCTCGTGGGGATTTCTCCGAGCTGATAGTCACATCCCTTTTTTTTTCTCTATTTACATCTACAGTCTGTCGTGTGTGTAGCCTGCTAACTTTATTATGTGTATCCGAGTAAGCACAAGTGGATCAGCGTCACAGTGATGGAAGGTTTTTATCAGATTTGAGGTCACTCAGAGTGTGAAATCAAGTCAGTCTGTGATAAAAAAAAAAAAGTGTTGAAAACATGCTGAATTTTTTTTTTCTTTCCCTGGAGTTACCCTGACTTCATCACTTCCCTTTCCAAGAGTGTTTACAGTTAGCCTTTTCGTTGAGTGCGATGACCTACTTATGTGTGTTTGTGTGAGAGTGTGCAGCTTATGATATTCCAGTGAGCGAGAAGTATCTGACATCTGATCGGTCCAAGCCTGCAGTTACTACATTGCCCGCTGTGAGAGGAACAGTACGACGACCTCTACACACAAGTATGAGCTCTGATTCGCTCTCATACTGTCACATCTCATTCTGCTCCGCTCTACAGCTAGCCTCCAGACAGACAGACAGACCAACGGATGGACTGATAGCGTGTCTGTCAGCTGCTCTCTCCCGGTCGCTGTCTCAGTGTGGTGGCATGTGAATCATATTTGCAAGCTTGTCAGAAAGAGTGTAATTAAATTCAAAGAGCGGTCGCAGCAAATGGGTTTGTTTTCCAGTTTGTAGTTTCAGTCGCAGTTTGAGCTGATGCTGGTGGCTCTGGGAAAAACAGTCTGCTTTGTAACCAACAGATACTTAGTTTACTGAAATGAAAGCTGAGCTGCCAAAGAGCTTCAAGATACCCAGAATTTAAAATAAACAACTTCTTTAAAGGGGCTGTGAGGACTTTCTAAATGATCTTGAAAAAGTCTCCCTCCCTAGATATATGCCTGATTAATTCACATCTTAAAATGAGATTATCAGTGCCAGTTTAGATTACACCACACCAACTGATGAAGTTTAGTAGTGAGAAGAGAGATCTTTGTTTTTCTCTGCTGAAATGATTTCTGGGATTAATTTTGTAGTGGTGGTAGACACTGGAGCTGAACTGTCAGACAGAAAAAGGACAGAAGAGAAGAAGAAAGCAAAGTGGGAGAGCAATAGAGCACGGGCTAAAGGCTAAAACATAAGCTAAAGGCTAAACCAGGGGCTAAAAAGGCAAGTGGCAACATCCAGTAGAGAAAAATGAAGCCTGTGCAGGAGTGCTAAAAGTTGCTGTTCATCGAGAATCTGCTAGTGTGGCTGCAGAAAGACCGGAACTCACGTACACATCAAGCTAAAAAAAAAACAGACTTTTATAACATTAAAACACATTTTTACAGCCTGGTTCAAAAAACGGCTTGGATCTGAAATGCTAATTTCGCTATCGGCACACACTGTACAGGGGGTGATTTTTTTTATATTAGGATTACGAGTTTGTCAAATCAGAGGCTCAGCCTGGCTCATGTGACTGACGGGCGCCATATAGCTGTTAGAACGGAAGCTCAAAGCCCGCATCATATTCAAGATGACCCCGTCCAATGACCGGCTTTATTTGACTGTATCAGGAACAGATGGGTGATGTCGCGGCTACTACGTCCATATTTCATACAATTTATGGCTAAAGGCTAAAACACGGTTTAAAATGTTTGTGCTAATGTTCATCCTAACCCACTGCAGCAGTTATACTGCAGTGATCTGTTCAAATTCTAGAGTATCAATAAAATGAAGAGCGAGGACATAATAATTCGCCTAAGTTACACGCTGGCCTACAGATGCATCTCAGAGCATCGAGCTGCCAGCAGCGCTAAATATAGCTGGCTACTAAACTAGAGTACAACCTGACAAAGTTTGCTTGTCGTCACGTTTCAAACTACAGCAGAGTGTGTTGATAAATACCTCACCTCGTTGTGTTGAATCTGTTGAAAAGTTGTCCTGAACAAAGAAAAGTAGTGTTAAAAAGAAGACCTGATCTCCATTTGTTTCCAAAACAAACACACTTTAAATCCACTTTAAACAGTCTCCACAGCCTCTTGAAGTAATTATAAAGTTGCATATTGAGCTTTAAAAAGTAAAAAATGTCACTGCGTTACCAAGCACTTCCGTGTAACGTAACTTTTTACTGAATTTATAAATGGCAGCATTCATATATAACATTTCTTTGCAGTCCACTGTAGGGGAGACAAACAGCAGGTCTGGAGGGGTTTAAAGATTCAATCCAAAGGCCTGGATTCTCATTTCAGGCAGTATGAGAAGGATCTCTAGTTTCAGCACACAAACATCTCTGTTAGTTTTGTCATATTGATGCTCTCCTCACTCATACACTCCACAGAGGCCTTGTGACTCTGACTTGAATGTTTTGTTTAACTCTCTTTGATTCATTTCATTCATCAAATACACAAACTGCAGATGTTTTCAGGCTTCCTGGAGTAAATCTTGGTGCAGGAATAAGCAGATTTCCCTCTGTGTACCTGCAGACTCCTTGTTTTTGTTCCTCACTGCCCTGCTTTGTCTAGAATCCAGCCGTGTGTGCCAGCGTCTTGTATCCACCTTTCAGTCCTGAACACATCTGCAGCCAACAGTAAACCCCCTCCAGACTCAGACTAGTTCAGTAAGTCAGTCTGCTGGATTGTTTTGGAAATCCTCCCTCGTGATTCCCCGCTCTCTTTGTGTCTCTTCTCTGAAGCCTGTCTTCCGGCCTTTTTTTTTTTTTCTTTTTCTTTTTTTGACATCGCTGCCTCCCTCTGCTCTCCCTCTTTTTTTTCCCCCCTCTCCCCCTCCCGGGCTTCTCCACTCAGCTGCACCCTCTTTTGGATGTGCTCTTTAACCTCTTACCTTCCTTCCTCTTGGCGGTCCCTTCCCCCCCCTTCACAGATTTGAACACTTTGTTAAATCGTTCTGGAGTGAGATGAAGAAGTGGAAGGATACGGCTTCCACTTTGGTGTTAATTAAACCGCAATCAGTTCTTGACATTAAACATAAATACCAGATAAATGACGGAAACTTGAGGAAATGATCTCTTCTCTGTGGCTGGTCTGTCTGCTGTCAAAAAGATGTTGCTGCTGGGATTAAAATATAAAAATGTGTTTTTAAATTGACTTCTGTTTCACTCCTTTTCTTTGTCCTCTCGTCTTCTTCGAGGATTTTCTTACAGAGTTTTTTTTTTTTTTCCACTGCATGTCGTAGCACATGGAGCCCACATGTTGTGCCAATCACTCTTTGTGTCAGACTGTGTGTGTGTGTGTGTGTGTGTGTGTGTGTTTCTCTGCTGACAGTAAGTCTGTCTGTCACCTCTAGTCTCTATCTCACACACACAGGCTGTCCTGCTCAGAATTAAATCCAACACACCCAGTGACACCCCAAGATCCACACACACACACAGTTTGACATACTTCATCCGGCTCAGACTTATTAATGCCCACATTTTGAAATTCTCTAATCCACATGTGTGTGAGGTGTGTGTGTGAGAGAGGATGTGTGTGTGATATGTTGAGGATTTAACACTTTAAATTTAAAGAAAAGCTACCGTTTGGTTAATGTGACACTTTAACATGCACACAGAGCATGCTGTGCCTGTCTGTGCGTGTGTTTGTGTGTGTGTGTATGTTTGTGTGTGTGTGAGAGAGAGAGATGGGGTTTGGGGGGCAGTTGGGCAGGTGCAGAGACAGCTGGTGTGGGCAACTCTAACCGAGGGGGAGGACGAGAGCGAGGCAGAGATTCCTGGAGAATGACATGAATGTAGGGTAGCAATTGAGCAGCAAAAGAGGGGAAACGAGTGTAAGTGTGTGTGTGTGTGTGTGTGTGTGTGTGTGTGTGTATGCGTGTGTGTGTGATGTTGCCAGTTGTGAAGCACTTTGATAGAACACACTGAACCAGTGTGCTGAAGTGAGACAGATGGACAAACAGAGAAAGACAATGAGACGATGAAGCTACTTGTTATTAAAGCGACAGCTAAACTAAAGAGCTGATCATGAGGGAAGGAGATAGACAAAGAACGAAAGAAAGAAAGAAAGAAAGAAAGAAAGAAAGAAAGAAAGAAAGAAAGAAAGAAGTGGGTGTGAACTTAGTTTCCCCTCTACATATTTAATGAAGCTTTATATCTCACACTGGAGGCAAACCTGCTCCACATAAGGCGTCACCATCAGTGCTCGTGAACATCGCTGTGAGCTGCTGATATTTGATCAGACCAACAAACATGATTCTTTCAACACGAGACTTTCTTTTAGTAAATGTTTAATCAGAACGTTTTTAAACTGTATATTTTACTTTCATATTCAGGAGTTTAATTAACTACTTGGAGTTACAGCACTGTGACGTCACATGACGAAGCCAATCAGAAAGTGGTGGGGGCGGGACATCGGAGTGATGACTGAAAAAAAGATCCAGAAGGAGAGACTGAATTAACTGTTTAATAAGTGAGCTAAACTGCCTTTCAATCAGTAAAAATGAATCTGAAACTTGATTTTGTATTTTTGAATTTAAGGAATATAAAATGTTGAACTTTCAAGTAGGTTAGATATGGTTTCAAAACAATTTCCATTCCAAAACTTTAAATTCTTTTTTTAAATCATGCTTTTCAAATTCAGCTTCTGTGAATGTCAATTCAGTTTTTAGTGGCACAAATCTCAGCCAATAGAAAACACTGATACTGAGGTATCATCTGAGACTTTTAGAAACAAACCTGCTGCACGTCAGCGAGTATTTGATCCGTCACACTGACAGCTGGGTGTGTATCAGCGTACGATGGACTTTGTGCAGACTCTTTGCTTTCAACCTCTTTGCTTTGTTCTCTTGAAATATCATTTGAGTCATGTGAACAAAAGTCTTAAACATTTATATAAAAATGTTGTTTTCACACTTTGAATCTCAAAGAAAAAAAAACTCCCACGTTCTTTTTCATCTTTGAGGTGAGCCTTGTTCTCGTGAACACGGATGTTTGTTTGAAAAAGTCCAGAGTTTTTCTCTCTTTTTAAAAACAAGTTTCAATAAACTGGATCACATTTTCATCCTTTTTTTTCATGTTTCTTTGTCTCTTTTGTCCCCTTCCTGCAACATGTAATGTCATGGGAAGACGCTGCCCTCTAGTGTTTAGTTGGGACAATTTGTCATGAAATGCACCTCGTCCTGGAGAGAGACAGATCGGCCTCTGCTGGTCTATTTTCAGACTAAGCAGTCGGTGACTAAGAATAGAAAGGGTGATGAGGGTTTATTTCTATACAACAATGAAACAGATTTAATAACCTGTGCTGGGAATATTTCACACTTGTAACAACACTCCGATATCTCAGCTAACGTGCCCTTCTTTCTTCTCTTGTCGTGTTCTGCAGGAGGAGGCCATCCCAGAGCTGGAGATAGACGTGGATGAGCTGCTGGATATGCCCAGTGATGTTGAGCGGGCAGCCAGGGTCAAGGTAGTATATAAATATAAACTTAAAGCCTGTAATGTTGGAGGAGCTAAAAACAAAACGATATACTGACTGACTGTGTCTGTCTGGTTGTTTCAGGACCTGCTGGTTGACTGTTTTAAACCGACTGAGGTAGAGTTTTTCCGCCCTCGTGGTTTATTTCATCCCTTTTATCTTGTGGATGTTTCGGTTTCATGTGTTTTGTCCTCCCTGTCTCCCCGTAGGACTTCATCTCAGAGCTGCTCGACAAGATCCGAGGGATGCAGAAGCTCTCCACGCCTCAGAAGAAATGATGACATCCCTTCTTTTTCACCTCCCCCTCCTCTATCCCACCATCCTCCCCTCCACCTCAGCCCTCACGTCTCGTCTTCCTACTGCACTTTCTATTCTTTTTATGTTGAAGTCCGTTTTCTTACATTCTCGAGGAACTTCTTCTTACTCTCTTTGTTATCCAATCATTTCTTCCTCTCCTTTCTCCGCCTGGATCCAGCCCTTTAAATTGCCTTTTTTTAATCTCTTGGTGAACTTCCTTGTTGTTTTTCTTTAACATTTCTCCTTTAAAACTATCAGCAAAGAAGAAAAAGTAAAGTTCAAAATGCCAGAACAACCACATAGCAAATTATTGGTCTCAATCCAGGCACTCTCCCTCCTTCTTTGTTTCACTTCTGTTCCTCCTTCACCCTTTGTTTGGCTTTACTCCTCTTCCTCGTCCAGCTTCTCTTCCTCCCACTCTGCTGCGCGCCACTCTTCATCCTTCTGAGGAGGAGGAGGAGATGAGCTCTGTAATTACTGAGAGCGAAGCGGCTGGGAGTGGGAAGAGGAACAAGAGAGTCTGCAACGGCAGAGAAAGAAAGACTGGAGGAGGAATTGGCCAATCAGATCGAAGCGGGGCTTAATCATTGCTGATTTCTCACCCAATGAGGATCCTTTTTTTGTTGTAACCTGTATATGATCCTGTGACCAACCAGGATTCTTTTGATACTTTCTTATCAGTTTGAGGGCACAGGGACATTTACTTGACTGTAGTTTTTCTTATTTGTCACTTTTTGGGGGTCCGTAGAGATTTTTTCACATTATTACCCCCGTAATCAAAGGCATTTGCTACAGTGGTGCATTTACAGACTCTTTCCTTATGTGTGTATCTTTTGAAAATCTGCACTATGTCATTTTGGGAAGAAAATTTGAACCTCTGACCACAAAGAATAATGTATGGTGTATCTTTAGTCCAACAAGAGGGAAAGTTGATCCCAAGCTAAAAAAAAAAAAAAAAAAAGGAAAAGAAAAAAAAAGTCGCTGGCTGGCTGTGGTGGTCACAAGATCTCGCTAATTTTAGAGTTTAAAGATTCTCATTTAAGGCTAGAGTAGAAGTAGGTGCTCTTCGATGGGTGTGTTGGAATAGATTTTAAAATCTTTGGGGGGGTGGAAACTGTTTTCTTTCTTCAGATGTGTGATGCAGTTATAAGAGAGGCTCTCAGAAAGCCACTGCTGTCCAGTCTGCACATACAAATGTACGTCTGTGTGTTGCTAAATGATACGTTCGTGTGTTGCTACATAATGTACAGCAACATTCATATTAGGAGTGTTTTTCTGGCCTGTATATTCTGCTGTTCTGTACGAAGATTTAGACTTTAGTATAGGACTGGTTCCTGTTTGGTTTTGTCTTTTTTCTTTGTAACACACATCGACAGTCAGACAGGGGGACCCTAACAAAGCTGCCTTGTTTTTTTTCTTTGTATCATCCCCCCTTTCTCTGTCTCTTTCTCACCTTCTCTCCTTGAACCTTTGACATCTGTTAGTCCCACAGACCAGTTCAGAACACCCTCACACATGGAAACACTGGAAATGTCTTCAGGGCTTCATGTTGGTGTGGAGGTTTTGTGCTGTCTTCTGCCCGTCAGCAAACCCACCAGTGAGATGGGTGGAGAGGGAGGCAGCTATTCCCCACTGAAGCTGTCTGGAAGCATTCGTCCTCATTCACACACTCGCTGGCAGCCTTTGGGCTGGATGAAACGGAAACACATGAGCAAATACAGCTGCCTCTCACACAGATTCACACACATACAAACACACACAGAGACAGAGAGCGGTCCAGAGCTATCACATTTGTGTTTCCCGCTGCAGCTGCCAATCATCTCTAAGAATAAGCCACCTGTCTCTGATCCAGAACCAATCAGACTGGAGACAGAAGTCCATCAGCCAATCGGAGAAGCAGCAACATTTGCTGTGGTTCCTGTGGCACAGAGCTAACACCTGCGGTGACAGCAGACCTCCACCGTCCGTCTCTTTCTCCCCATAGCCAACAGACCCATACACACACACACACACACACACACACACACACACACACACACACACACACACACACACACACACACACACACACACACACACACACACACACACACACACACACATCAGCTCTTTTTCATCTTGCTGCTCTGTCATTTCTCCCTGACACCCCCCCCCCCCTATCTCTCTCTCTCCTCCTCTTCCCCCTCCCACCCATATTCATCCTTATCTCAATCTTCCTCTATCTTTGCTCCTGTTTTCTTTCCTTTTTTTTAAAGAAACAGATGTTGCCTTAGGTATTATTTATGTTACACAAACCAAATAAACGTGAGACATTCATTTTTAAAAAGGTAACACAGACTGCGAAAACGTGTTACTGAGCAGAACTGCGGCATCCTTTGTCGCTTTTTTTTTCTTTTGAAAAACGATGAGATTCTCTTGGGTTTTTTTTGTTTTTTAGAAGTGAGTGTTTAATACTTAGGCCTTGATACAGTGATTTGTTTAGATAATACAATGTTCTTTACATTTACCATTTGAATACTGGTCTGTTTTTATTGTGATCATGACACTTCTTTGATGCCAGGCCTTGGATTCACTTGTAGTTGAGCAGAAATCCATTCAGATACATTTTGGTGCGATTGCTTTTGCCTTCTTGGTGTGGTTTCCAGCTCAAGAATGGTCTGCAGTTGAGTGGGGGGTATTATGGTCGTTTGGATTGTTGGCAAGCTCAATCAGTTGCTGCATTTGAGTGGATTTTGATTTCTAAATCCAGGTTTGGATCCTACCTTCTTAGACTGTTATTGAGAAGTCTGTTTTTTTACTGTTGGGGAAAATTGCAAAAATATATATATATACTGATGATCATCATTGAGGTTAAATACAAGAGCTAAACCACACAGATTGGAGGAATGTAGGTGATTTTTGGACAAGGATTAGATCAAACCAACAAACAAATGTAGCAATATCAACAACAGGTCTTGTTTTTGCCCAATTTTGTTACACTTTTATGCAACTTTAATAAAAACATGTAAAATGAATTTATTGTCTTAGTTAATTCTCATCCTCAGAAAAAGAAATGACCATTCTTTACAGAATGTGGGACCCCATTTCAACTTAATGAAGGAAAACTCAGGTGCGTAACAATCATACGACATGGTTGAATTTATAGCTCCACCTGTAATAATCCTGTAGATTTGAGATTGCTGCCAAAATGTCTGCCATGAAAAGAGCCTATTGTCCAAATGACATGACATCCATCATCATCTTTGGCATCTCGCATTTCTGTGGCGCCACCGTGTGGAATGTTTGCAATCAGAACCACTAATGTGAAGCAAAAATAGGAGTTTCCCTGCACTGCATGAAATTATACTTGGCATCTGTTACAGTGAGGATTCCTTTTTTTTTTAACCCAGCTCTGTTGATGCGTGGAATATGTCACAGAGATGCGCTGTATGGTTTTATGAAGGTTAGATGATTGTAAGAGAAAAAGTTGGTAAGTAAATACAAGTCAGTCAGTCTTTTGGGTACAAATTTAAGACATAAATTGTATTATTTATTATTATTATTATTATTATTATTATTATTATTATTATTATTATTATTACACGTGCTAACATTACACATGTTCATTACATTGTATTTCGGGTTTGTTTATAGTCTCTCCCATTGGTTGGTCTGACAGTAAGGCTCGACACTGATTGGCTCATTTTGCGGGTTGTAGAGTTTGTCAAAGCGTCGAACTGAAGTGAAGAGGAAGTACTTTTCCAAATGTAAATATACGGAGGTTGATTCAATTTCAATTGACGAGCAGAGGAAAATTATGAGCAGACTTTTCTCGGGTTTTTTTTTCCGGTATAACAGGTGTTTTATTTACCCACAGCATCGTCTGCTTGCCTGCATGGACGCATAACGTTACTTGTTAATCCTTGTGGAGTACAATGTGTAGTTTGACTACTCAGTGGGGTTTTGCCGTGTATTTGGCATGAAACACGACAGTGCTCGTGTGAAAATTCTTCTTGATTTGTAACTAACTAAACCGCCAGTACAACATTCTCTGGATGCAGCTATGGTCTATCATACTCGTCATACCGTTACTGTACTCGTGACGTTGCCCCTGATTCACACGTGCTCCGTGAGCGCCGCGTCCGTACTCCATAGCAGCTGGATACGCGAGATCACAGGAGAACCACATGTTCCTGCAAAATCACACCCATGACAACTACTTTCATGATAATTAATTAGTATGTTAAACTCACCTGGCCCTCTCAGAACTTCACCAACTCCAGTTTCCCCTTTTAGTTTCTGTTGGTGTCCTTATAAATAATGTGTTGTATCGTATGTAATTAAGGTTTTCCGCCTTTAAGATAAACTTCTCCTCGTCCATGGCGTCAGATTTCCTCTGTCTGACCTGCTGATGACTGCTGGCCCTGTGCCAGTGACGTAGTTGTGTAAATAACACATTTACACAAACACCTTACATGTTGTTTAACATGGACTTTTAGAAGTGACACTTTGGCAGTTTAACTGGTGATTTGTCATTTTCCAGTAATTCTTAAAATCATCATCTTACTGGTAAGAGGTAATGCACTAAGAGTTTATTGTTACTATGAAATTAAATTCAATTTACCATCAGTCACAAGCAATATTATTGTATGATCTTCACTCTGATCCTGTATGTTTGGATTAAAGATCATATGGATGTAGCTAGTAATACTGTCTGTTGACTTTTTGTTAACCCAGAGCTGGAATCGAATCAACTCTATCCCCAAGTCACCTCTCTTCGGCCGTTTCGTCCTCTACTGTTACAGTAGAAAATAGGGTTGTAGTCACACTATCTTGTCACCAGATGGCACTGTCTCACAAATTGTGGTTTGAAAATTCACGGAGCGCTCACACAGTCTTCTCCGGACAAAGACAGCTGAACTTGAGGTGAGGACTTTTTGTGTTTCTCGTGTCAAACTGTAAATATTCAGCTCTTCAGTATTTTTCTTCTGGGCTTTAACACAACGAGTTTATAATAAAACAGTTGTTAAATTTAAAAAGTGTGAAGGGAAAGCTATACTTTAGATATTTGTTAGTTAGCAATCTAGGTGTTACATGTTGTTAGCCTTGATACTAGTAAGATATCTAAGTTGGGGTTGGTCGTCACATACAGTATATTATGTAAATGTTATATACAGTGAGTTACCCTAAAGATTTTTTTCCTGTTCATGTTACTTGCTCACTTTGTGTTAAGATTCTTGCCCCTTTATTTGAAAGATTTTCCCCATTACAATAATGTTGGGACAAACAACCCCACAGTGTGTGACAACCATCCTTGTGATGGGGCTGATTGCCACAGTGTGTCAGAATAATCCCCTCTTTGTCACAATGAACTGATAAATGAGGGCGATACACATTTCAAGCTTCACTTTAATGTGGGGATGACTTTTGATACATATTTTGATGAGAAGCAATTCACACTAGAGCAAAAAGTGTGACAACCCACCCTGTTCTCCATTATGCATCTGGCCTCCGTGGGGGAGCAATCAACCGTGTCGATGGATGACACGCAGCTGAAACTGTCAAACACAAATCTAAAGTGAACCCTTCACCCACTGATGCACAATAAGGTGTAACTTTGGAGTGTTGTGTATGGGGATCAAAAATGATATACCTGTAATTAGAAGTAAATCAATAAATGTATAAATTAAATGCTTACATTTCATGTTATTATCTTATCTGTGATGACTTGAAGAATGAAAAGTAGTGTTAAAAAGATCTGCTCTCCAGCCAGAGGTGTCACTGCAATCAACACCAAACCACAGACTGTATAATTAATGGCCGTCACCAAACGTCTGTTTCTGAAACAGATTTTTGAAGCAAAACAGCCGGCGCGGCCATATTGGAAATGAGGCGGGCTTTGAGTCTCTATAGTAACAGCCATAGGGCGCCTGGCAGCCAGTGAGTTGAGCTGTGCCTCTGATTGGACGAAATGGCGAACTTAATATCGTCTAAACTGCCGATTTAGGAGTAAAGTCACCCCTTTCACAGTGCGTGCCATTAGTGAAATTAGTGATTCAAGACAGGAGACATTCTTTTTACCAGTCTTTTTTGTGGCTTGGTGTGTTTGTGACTTCCGGTAATTCTGGAGCCAGCCTCAAGCAGACACTCGAGGAACTGCAGATTTTACTATCACTCTAATCAACACCAAACCATAGACTGTAAAATAAATGGAGGTAATCTCTGTGAGGTCACCTGTGTGTTCCTGATACAAAGTAACAAAGCCAATCATCAGTGCAGCCGTGGGCCAAACTGGAATTATCTACTCAAGAGGCGGGCTTTGTGCCTCCTTACTAACAGCTATAGGGCACCAAATGTGTGAGTCATCTGAGCTGTGCTTCTGATTGGGTAAAATCAAGATCTTAATATCTTTTAAACTGCAAAGTTAGAAAGAACTTCACCCTCCATACATTGTGTGTTGGTAGCGAAATGAGCATTTCAGACCCAAGCTGTGTTTTAAACCAGGCTGTAATTTTTTTTTTACTGCCAGGCTCCAGGCCATGAACAGCTGGTCAACTGATCATGGCGATGATGCAGTGGCTGTGTTTACTTTTACACTTCAGCCCATGGACTACGTCTCTTCTTCCAGTATTGATCGAGTCATCAGGGATTATATGTGAACAGTCTCTGCTGAAACAAACAGGTGGAGCACCTGCTGCAGAACCATCTGCTCCCACCTCTGTGTTCAGACCTCTGTACTCTGCACATCTCTGCATTCCTTTATCCTCATAAAACACACACACACACATACACACTCATGATGCGTGAGTGTGTATGTGTTAATTTGTGTGCGTGTGTGACACAAATGTGTTATTTATTTCTTGTTAATACTTCTGTTAATGTGTAGCAGCACCTCCCGTGTGTTTGAGCTGCTTCATGTTGACTTTAACACGCTCACTAATCTGTTTGATCAGCTGCTGTGTGTGTGTGTGTGTGTGTGTGTGTGTGTGTGTGTGTGTGTGTGTGTGTGTGTGTGCTCTGCAGTGGCTGCTCAGTGATGATGTTGGTGGATGAGTCACCCAGTCTTCACCACGTGACATCATGAATCACTGCACCTCTCCTCCACGGGCAGAGCTGCATCCATCCACCCCTCAGCTCCCCTTCACCTCCTCCCCTTTCCTCCTTTCTTTAACACTTTTCTCCCTCTTTCACCCCCCCCTCCCTTCCCGCTTTATTTTTACCAGCAGCCTCAGCTTTGATTCTATTTCAGTTTCAGCTGTATTCTAATTTTATCCTCCCGTTTCTTTATTCATGAGCATCCTCGTGTCTCTTCATCACGTCTCTCTGTGTGAGTCCTGACTCGCTCTAACTTCAGCCTCCAGAACTTTCTCAGAGCATGACATGAACATGCCTCTGCTGTGTGCTGAGTGTGTTGGTGTGTATGTGTGGGTGTTTCAGCTCCTCCTCCTCCTCTTCCTCCTCCTCCTCCTCCTCCTCTGATGATGATAATGATGGTGGTGAAGGCTCCGATCATGCCTCTGATGAATCGCGGCCCCCTGATCCTGCCCTCTGCTTGCTGTTATTCAGTGTTCCTGTCAGGATCACACACGGGGGATTATCTTTATTAACTCCTCCAGATTAAATCTCTTCATCATCATTTATTCATCGGCGGCAGAGTCATTCATCCCTGGACTCAGCCTGCTGATTCAGGAGGAACTGATGATGATGATGATAAAGTCCTGTTGTCTTAATGTGATCAGCTGCTGTCTGTTCAGGAGGATTTATTCTAACGCGAACGTGTGAGTGTGACCGCTCGGAGCGACCTGTTTATTCTGCTCTCGGCTTCACATTTAGAGAAGAGGATGAACATTATCAGACGTGCACTGAGCTGCACGGAGCCTGAAGCTGCTCATTCATTAAAATATGATGTTTAGAATGAGAAAGGGGGCAGATTGAACTCTAAGATGTCAACTGATGAATTCCTTACAGGGATTTAGCATAAAGCTAAAAAATGATCTTAATCTGCATTTTAAAAAAAAACATTTTAAAGTTTGTTTTCCACCCATTAAGAAGCTCTTTTAATCCTGTTCGACACAATTTGCAGATTACTTTGATACTGTTGAAAGATTAAAAATCAATCAATATGATCTGATATGATCTGATATTTGTCCCTCCCAAAAAACACGTTTATTAGCTGAACCACATGCTCGTTCTCAGAATTTGGTTTTAAGTTTGACTGATTTAATTTAACCCAAAATGTCAAATTAAAAAAGTCTCCCTCCTTTAATTTTTCTTCCTTTTCTCTGACTCTGAAGTTTCTCTAAATGTTTCAGGTGTTAAAGAGAGACTGCTAATGTCCCACCTGCAGCTCTGTGTCATGTATAATAAAAGATACCTCTGTTTGCTGTGTAAGTTCTCGTCCGGTGCCGTGCGAATGAATTCCGCGCCAATAAAAATGTTCTCTGTGCACAATGAAGCATTTGGTAGTAAAAATAGTCGACTTTATTTCTTTCTTTCTGCGTAGCAAAAGTAGTGATTGACATGCGCATATTTACATCCAGCAAACGCATGTTTATTACGATGGTTACAACAAAGTACAGACACACCACTCTCTGCACACGACTCCATCACGGATGTAAAGGTACACCGACGTCTTTGTTTCTCCGTCTTTAGGTTGATTTTTTTTTTTTTTCAGCTTTTCGTTGATGCTCGATAAGAAGTTTTAGATGCAAGAATACATAAACGTGCAGACACTGTCCCCTCGAGTCTATCTTTATCTGTAGCGTCATCATCATCATCGCATAGAAAACAACAAATTATTAAAAATACAAAAACTCCTCCGTCTCTGTAAATGCTCATCAAGAACAATCGCATTATTGGAACGTTTTTCATCGTGAGATTGTCGATTTATTCTGGCTTCACATCAGACAGCCACAAAAACACGTAAAGAAACAAAGACCTGCCTTAGACTTGCTCTGGTCCTGCTTTAGTCCTGTTAGAGTGTTTACTGATCTCTGATGGTGAGGAGCCGTCCGTAAACCAAACCTCAGATCTACAATCCTGATTTCTTTTCTTGCACATTAAAAAAACATTTTTACAATCATCTGTAAACGTCCGGTCCAATCTGAGCAGTGGGAAACCCTCAGTATGTGATCTTAAAGGTAAACTTTTGACCTTTCAGTTCTTACAGAAGTGACCTTTGACCTCGGTGATCTCATGGACGTGATGTCACAGTGACGTGATGTAAGGCAGCAGGTTTCTGCTCAGGTGAGTGAGGTGTGGAGGATGGTGCAGAGGTGACAGACACTGAGCTGAAGGATCGATGGTTTAGAGAACAAGGCTGCAGATCACACCTGTGCAGACAAGCCCAAATTAAAGTGTCCTGTTAAGTTTTCAGGTGAACAGGTGACCTGAGGTGTGCTGATGTGACATTAACATGCAGGGAGAGACGTGGAGCTGAAGCTCTGAAGCTTAACGTATCTGTTCACAGAGAACGCTGAAACAGGAGTTCAGTGTCGTGATGTTTAATGGTTAAGCCGTCGTGTTCCTCCTCCTTCGCTCTCTGCAATCTGAGCTATAAAAACTCTAAACTTTTTGCCTCTCGTGCTGTTTTGATTTCTTACTCCTGCAGATGCTCCACCAACGTACGCCTACACAGAGCTCAGAGTATATGAGCAGAAACTACAAAGCTCTCTCTTTAAATGTCTCACTTTGACTTACGGTGCATTTGAGCCTTTTTTTTAATTTCATTTTAACTCAGTTTAGACTTTGTATATAATCTGAAAGCCTGGTGTGAACTGCCTGGATTTATGCGCTGCTGAAACGAGTCCCTTACACTCAGCAGAGACGAGTATGAACCATGTTTGTGGTTCCTAAAAAACAGGTCTTGGTTGGAGGTCTTGGAGGTGCAGTCAGGACTGTGAGGTGTTCAGAGATGACTCAGCGTTCTCTCTCTCTCTCTCTCTATTTTTTTTTTTTTTTTTTTGAGCACAGAGCAGCAGCCTTGTCCCTAAACCCGTAAACCTTCATGTATCCCTGCAGCATCTGTGATGTCCCTGCAGCGCTGCATCCCAGTGAAGGCGTTAGCTGTAGAAGAATGCCGTATAGACTTTGGCTGGGGTTTGGCACCATAGCAACAAGGTAATTGAAGTTATGCAAAGGGATGAGTCATGGTGCCATTATAGCAGAGCAAGCGTGGCTGAGCTCAGGGAACAGGCTGTTTGAAGCTCCGTGTTTCTTCATGAGGAGCTTCAGAGGCGGTGTGAAGAATCAGACATTTACTCCGACATGTTTGATTTTTCACGTGAAACAGTGAGCGGTTTGATTGGAGAAGAGATGAAAGAATGTAACGATGATACGCTACGTGGCCAAAAGTTCGTGGACACCCTGAGGTCTGTTTGACCTGTTCATTCTGGAAACATCTTATATCTCCTCCTGCAGAATTACATGTTAGTTTGGTCCTTTTCTGGGTTAGAGGAACGAAATAAAATGATCGTCTCTGACTGTCAGCCTGACTTCCACGTCCTGATGGACGAGGGATTTCATCCTTATGTTGCTGAAAAACAAAACTCAGTTTGTGTTCGCTTCATGTCTGTGCAGGTCGAAGGCTGCGGTAACTGATTATTTTATAAAACAAATCGTCTATCGATTATTCTGCCAGTTAATCGAGAAATCAAACAAAGGCTGTTGCAGATCCATCAAAATTTTTCCCATTACTGAAGTTGTTGTTATTAATATTTTAACCTATTCACATTAGGTCTCTAACGAACTGATCAGAAGTTTAAAGTAAATGTACTCCACACTAAGAGGAGGGGAGGACTGTGATAAAATGTGCTTCTACCATCAACCAATCATCAGTTCGCTCAAGTGTTGCCATGACTTATTTTGTCAGAGCTAAAATCAAGTCAGTAAAGGGGCATAAGAGCTCATCCTGTAGTCTAAAGTCAGGATCTGATTCCTACATGTGCAAACATAAAAACAAGATACTCAAAAATAAGCTCTACATGGGATCTGAAACAGGATCTAAACAGGATTCTTCAGGTCCATGCGGAGCACTCAGAGAGTGGTTTTTAAGAAGTGGATGTTCAGTTTTGGGTGTCAGCATCTATTTTCTTTTTTTCTTTGGAGCCAGAACTGACCATATTAGAGAGCAAAGCAGGCTATCTGCTAAGGTTAGCTGGTGCTAGCTTGGTAAGGAAGTAGCATCTGTGGTTCACTCAGATATTTGGCGTGTTCAGATATGGCAGAAAATAGTTATATATACTCCAAAATTTGTTCGCAGGGTGCATAATTAATTTGTCGTAACTGTGATAGAAGCTGAGACGCTAATTTAAAATAGCATGCTGTCTGCCCCCCTGCTGGCCATCAGAAACACTGCAGGTTTAAGGCACTTCTGCTCTGCCTCATGGTCAGATCAACTGTCTATGCCTCGCTGAGGAAGTTAATGGCGTCCACTTACTTTTGGCCGTGTAGTGTTTGTAAAGCTCCCTGCCTGAGATAAACACACAAATGTCCTTCAAACATTTCCCAGCATGCATCACTGCCTGTGACTCATTGGACTGAGGTTTTTTAAAGGTATAGTAACAGCGTGTTCAAGCGTCCTCCTCTATTGGCATTTAAAAACGTCCACGTGGAGAATGATTGGATGTTTGGATGAAGAGTTCGAGCGTGATCCACGACTGCTGCATCACGCCATGTTCATCCTGTTCTCTCTCTCTCCTTCACTGAGGAAGAGGAGGATCAAAGATGTGACTCTTCATTTCTCACCATAGTCTCGTGTTTAGTCCTCTGTCATGTCTGTGAATCGATCGAATGAACCAAAGGAATCTCTCAAAGGTGTAAACGGAACCAGAAATAAAATCATAAAGAAAGACTTTTCGCTGCTCTCCGTTCCTCCATCATCACTCTGTTCCTGCTCCCTCTCTCAGTCTGATGTCTGCGGTCTCTTCAGAAGGATCTGATGGATGTACTTCTCCAAGTCGTCACGGCTCTCTGCTGGTTTTCCCGCCTCGTAGTAACCTCGGTTTCTTGGCGCTGTCGGAGCTGAGAAATAGAACGGTTTCTGCAGTGGTGGCCTGACAGGGACTCTGAATGTCCGAGGGTAAAGAGGGACGGGGTAGCTGGGGTAGAATGGCTTCTGCTGGAGGCCTGCAGGGGGCGCTCTGAGCCGCGGTTGGATCCAGCTTTGGTAGCGGCGTTTGGGTGGGAAGGCGTAGGAATCGTCCCGGGTGAGGGTGGGTTTGGGGAGGTAGAAATGAGGTTTGGGTCTTGGAGGAGGGTAGTAGACTGGGTAGTAGTTCGGATATGGGTAGTAGGATGGGTATCTGTATGGGTACAGCGGGTACCCTGTCCGGACAGGCTTTGGGGACTTGAACCAGACTTCCTGTTTGATGGGTTTCTGAGGTTTGGACCAGAGGTTCTGATTGGTTCTCAGAGGTTTGCTCCACAGGTCCTGAGTCTTGGTCGGGGATTTCTCCTGGAACCAGGTTTTCAAGAGGTTGACAGCTGGAGACGGCTGTTTGGAGATGGGAAAGCTGTTGGTGTCAGTTGGCGATGACGACGAACCTTTGGTGGAGGAGAAGGATGAAGAGAGCGGGGTCAGAGGTCGCTGCCAGTGGGACGTGACTTCTGGAGGGATGTCCTTCTTCTTTTTCTTCTCCACGTCGCTGATGATGTCCACCACGTCGTCGGCAGGGAGGTGGAGCTTGCTGGAGATCTCGATGAGCTTGTCAATGGTCTGGGGGTCCAGGTCTTCCTCCTCCGCCGCCTCCTGCTCCTCGTCTGACCGTTTGTCCTCGGCGGCGTTGGACAGAGACGAGCTGTACTTCCTGTTGCCGTTGTTCTGCTTCACCATGTAGCGCAACAGCATGTCGGAGGCGATGTCCGCTAGCTTCTCCTCCTCCAGCTTGGCACGCTGAGCCTCAGCCGCTTGTCTCCTCATCTCCTCCTGCTCAGCTTTAGCTCGAGCCTCCTCCTCCTCTGGGCTCAGTTCCTCCTCCTCCTCCTCCTCCTCTGTCTCCTCCTCCTCCTCTGGCTCTTTCTCCTCCTGGTCTGACGGGAGCTGAGGCTGGATCTCATTATCTCTGTCTCGGTTGGTCTCCTCAAAGTCATCCATGAAGTTCCCGTCCCTGAAAAGGGGAAAGTTGATCCCTTTCTGCGTCTCTTCCTGCCACTTTAGCTTCTTCTTATTTGTTGTGATGTCACTTCCTTTAGCGGGCAGGACCTCGTTGTAGCTGCTCCAGCCTCGGCTCTCTCTCTGGCTCTGCTCACCCTCTCTCTTGGTGGCCGTGTTCAGACTAGGAAACTCCTTCATCATAGTCTCCAGACTCTTCAGCTCCTCGGGGCTCAGCTGCTCCTCTTCTTCGTTGGTGTCAGGTTCGGATGCAGGATTTGCTCCCAGCTTGGCGTCCTGACTCTGGGGCTGCGGCTCTGCTGGGACCTTGACCGTTTGGCTGGTGGTTCGACTTGTCACCTTCTCTGTCATCCTCTCCTCTTCCTCCTGAGCTTTCTTCCTCTCCTCTTCTTCCTCTTTCTCTCTCTCTTTTCCCTGAGCAGCCATCAGCTTCTCTAGCTCCTGTCGTCCGTCTCTGTCTCTGTCCGCTCCTTCCATTCTCACCTCTCTGCTCGCCTCCTTCGCCTCGGCACTCAGCTCCTCTCCCTCCCTCCTCCACCCAACATCGGAACGATTCAGCGCCTCGAGCAGAACAGCTGCAAGTCGTTTCGGATCCACGTCTTTGAAGAGCTCCTCTTCCTCCTCTGCCTCCTCTTCCTTCACTAACCGTCTCTCCTCCTCTGCTTTGTCATCCTCTCCTGCCTCTGTGGGAACAGGAGGAGTCACCGTGTGCAAGTCCTCAGCCTCCTTGGGGCTGCTCACAGAGGTGGGGGTGGTTGGGTGGAGGAGGGAGGCTCCTGTTAGGAGGAGCAGCAGGGTAAGGGCACTTGAGGCACGGTGGATCCTGGTCATGGCGCTCAGAACAGTCTGATGATCAGATACACCTAAAGAGGAGAAAACACACACACACACATGGTCATTTTCTTCTTCACTCAGACATAACTCTTTATGATCTCCTGTCTATCATTTCTAAGCCACTTTGTGCATCCCACCGCCCCTGCTCTGCTCCTCAGGAGACCCCAATTACCCATCAGTAAACCCCTGTAACAGAGGAAATGAGGAGTCTCAATAAGCTTCAGTTTAACCATGAGGAGGCTGGTGCTGAAGAAAAGGTTTATATGTCATCGGTTATCTGACAAAGGAAGCCTTCTCTGCTTCAGTTCTTTGAGTTTTAAGGATTAGATAAGTCAGAGTCAGTTGTTCAGGTGTTCTCACACCTGCAGCACCTGTGACGCAGCAGAGACAGGTGAGTTCATCACACGTGTCGAAGCTTCTCACGTGTGAGAGACTCTAAAACTGCACACAGGTTTTATAAATCATGAAGGAGATCATAAATATAAATATAAAAATCAGAATCCAGCAGGTTGGACATAATGAGATGTAAAGACATGAAGAGTTAATGAAGGATTGAAGTTAAATATGCAGGTTTTATAGCTCATGGGAATCAATGAAAATGTTGGATTCTACTCTCGCTCTCACAGATTTCACAAGATCCGATCACAAACTTAGTTACATGAAATCATCTTTGTTGATTCATATTTTGGTGATTTTTAGGTTTCATTCATTTAATATTTGGAACATTCGAAAACTGTGTTTCAGGGTGTCTGAGATCTCTGGATGACGTCTGTTAATATCTTGTTTTGTTCTCAACCCAAAACCACGCAGTCACGAAGGAGGAAAGAAGCCAGAAAATAATCTCACTTGATGAGCTTGGAGAAGAAAAAGACTCTTTTTCTTATCTCAAACCTGACTGATCCTCTCTGACTTTAAATCAATTTGTTCCCTCATAAAGCTCCAGAACATACGTGAGCACAAAAAATATGCGTTCATTCATGCAGCAGTCAGCAGCACTGCATCACAAAAGCTGTTCTGCTGATCAGCACCAAGGACAGCTCCTGGTCCTCAGGGAAAGGGGGGGGGGGGGGGTTAATGTCTGTGGTGCTGAAATCTCTGATCTTCAACATTCCCAAAGTGCAACAAGTGCAGTGAGTGTGACATCCTGTTAAATGTCAGGAAACATTCCCAAATGTGTGTCACTAAGTGCTCTGGAAGGTCTCTGCAAAAACAACCTGCTCCTTTTCTTCTTCTGTGGTGCTGCACGACGCCAGCCACACTGTGCTGCAGACACTGCAAAACATGTCTGCTGGAATTTACACAACCTGAGCTCTGAGAGGAAAATCTGCTCATTGACAGACCTTTAATGTCCGTGCAGCAAGTACAACCAAACTGGATGGAAACCATTTCAAAGGGAAAATCTGCTCATTGTGCAAGAAATGAGGAGATTTCTGCAACAGATTAAAAACATGTTTTTAAATGTTCACATTTAACAAAATGTCTAAAAAAAAATAAAATAAATAATTCCAGAGAAAAAATCTTGCCAAGAAATGTTTGTCTCGAGCTCTGCGAACCCGCTCAAACATTAATAACGAGCTAATTGAGCGGCGGAGGCGCGCGCATGTTCCGCAGCTGCAGCGGAGGTGGCGGGATGAAGATGATGATGATGATGATGCGTGATGTGCAAACAAGCAGCAAACTAGCATGACTGATCTTATACCGCACACAAACACACACGCGCGCGCGCGCGTGCTCACACACATGCACGAGCTGCTCCTATCATCCTCTTCAATCAGGAAGACTCAGGCCTGAGCAGGTCAGATTACAGATTACTAATCTGAGAGATATTAAAAAACACATTCAGAGGAGCCTTCACACATACTAACATGGATATCTGTGTGTGTGTGTGTGTGTGTGTGTGTGTGTGTGTGTGTGTGTGTGTGTGTGTGTGTGTGTGTGTGTGTGTGTGTGTGTGTTTGTGTGTGTGTACAGACACACGACAAACACTCTTGTCCCTGTGAAAACAGCTCTCTGCTCTGAGCGTCATTCAGCCCTTCAATCAGCCTAATTTCAGTCTGCTGCTCTCTGTCAGACGAAGTCATGCTGCTGACGGTGACTGGGAGGAATGGATGATGATGATGCTGAAGATGATGATGATGATGATGAAGGTGATAATGGGTGGAGGAGGGAGGTGGAGGAGGACAATACAGTGCCTCCTGTGTGGGATCTAAACAAAGAGTCCATTCAGCTCCATCCAAACTCATCTTAAAACCTTCATCTAACATCAAAATATTAATGTTATATTTCTGATTGAGTTAGTCTACTTGATCTCGTGCATAAAGAAATTTTAATTTCTCTCCTAGACCAAACCCAAACCTTCTCCAGATAAATAACCAGATGCTTCCCGCACATTAAACTTCTCTTCAAAATCAGATCATTCAGCCCAGCAGATAAAGTGAATCCAGAGAAGTTGAGACTTACTTGCGGCTCAGGGGAAGCAGTGGGGGATTCCAGCTCCCCTCCCCGGCGCGTCACTATCTCAGCTGCTGGAGGTCCCGCTGTCACGCGCAGACGCTCTGCTTCGTGCCGCTGCCGCTGTTGTTTGTAACTTGTTTTTCTCTTTCAGACCGAGTTATCTCTGTTTGTTTCTCAGATTTGTTCTCGTCTTGTTCTCCCGGGACTCCGCTCCTCTGTTCTCCTGTTTTCAGAACCACGGACAGCGGCTGCAGCTCTTATACCTCCGCCCTCCGGGCCCACGTGACTCCTGCGTCAAGAGGCCCCCCATTGACGTCACCGGGCTGGGCTTCATTCATAAGATTTCTCTGCAAACACACACACACACACACACACACACATACACACACACACACTCCCCTAACCCATCAATTAGCTCGTGCTGCTGAATGAACAGAAGCTGCTGAATGAATCCGCAGTTTGTGAATTGGCCCCTCTCTCTCTTTCTCTCTCTCTCTCTCTCTCTCACACACACACACACACACACACACACAGTCACGTGTTAGGACAGACGTGAGTTAGAGGTATCAGAGAGGAGGAGCACAGATTATAAACCATCACATTGAGCAAAGACCACGCAATCAGCACCTGACTCCAAACACACAAACACAAACACACATTATTTAAGTCAGCTTAAATCATGAACAGGCATGCCCTCCCTGCGTCCATATGAAGGTGTTTTCCTACATCAGGCAGAGAAGTGGCATTGTCTGTCTGTCTGTCTGTCTGTCTGTATGTCTAATGATCGTTCTGGGCCTGTTTCCACCAGAGGCTGCTGCAAGGATCAGGGTTTAAATGCCAGTAATTCTTTACAGTGTGGCTGTTGCTAGGTAAAAATGATGCCTCATCATTTTTTTTTTTTTTGCTTCCCCTTGTTTGGTCTGTTTTACACTACTCACAGTGAGTTTGGGATATTGTGAGGTCCTCAGTGGATTTCATACATAAGGTGTTTGTTTCACTTCAGTGATTTTTGGGATAGGGAGGCAGTTGTATTAGGGTGATAGACACACCTCATTTAGTGTTTTCCATGTAATGGTCTCACTGTGTACAGTGAGCCTTACATATTGGGACCAATACCAAAAAATACACAAAGACAACCCTTTTCAATGTGGCATCAAGTTCAACATTCTGGGGGTATAAACAGCTGGTATTGTCAGTAAGTCATTCAAGTTCATCATTCAAGCAGCCATGACACCACAACGTCAGTTTCTTGTGTAAACAAGTTATTATGCTGTGTGCACAAGAGACTTGGGTTTCGAAAACTGTAAATTTTTTGTGTGGGAACAAGTTTTTACCTTGTAAGAAATGTTACATGCCACAAGAAATAGAACTTATTCCGACAATAAATAGATAAATAATAACAAGTGCAAACATTATTAAAGCTTTTTAAAACATGATGACTGAACCATGTGCACAAGATAATTATGTTCACATGAAGCTCTATGGGGACAGACTCTGGTGGACACTCAGGGAACTGCAGTTTATTTTCAGCTAGCAGTGAACCACGTATGCCAACAGGGTTGGTTCAGGTTTGGATCTTAAACAGTCATGACTTTTGATTTTCTTCTGGTTTCATATTGATGATTCACTCCGTAAAACAAAAGCAGAGGCAGAAAGAAGACAGGAGGAACAGACTTCTTCATGTAGCGTAAAATGCTTTATTTCTTTATAAAATTACATTCACACATTGAGTCCCTTTAGCTGCTGCCTGCAGAACATTACACACACAGATCGGCTGCTCTCAGTTTGCAGCTCTGTCAGACACGTTTGTCTAACGTTCATTAAACTCCACAAAAGAATCTAAAGATCTTAAATTATAATCATTATTTTTACATGAATTAACTGCAGAACAAAAGTCTTATCATATCAAGTAGGTTATCCATGAGCTGATTGAATAAAGTCTAAGAAGAGAGGAAAAGAGTGTTAGATACAGAGTTTCAGTCCCAAACTAAAGAAGGAGACGGGGAGCAGCGGGCTTCAGGCAAAGCGCTCGTCTGTCCGCAGCTAAATTATTCTTAGCATCACTTCTCTCTCTCTCTCTCTTTCTGCTCCTCCTCCTCCTTGTTGATCTGTATCTGCATGAACTCTCCTGCTGCTAACAGCTACCTGAGGCTTTCAAGAGTCCAGTCTGAAGACCTATTAGCTCGGATCAGGACCAGAATTTCTCTTTCTGTGAATTAATGAAAGGATGCTGGAATAACATCATCATGATGCTGATTTGTCGAAGTCTGGTATCCTGATGTGTCAGGATTTGTAAGAGGAGGACACAACTTCCTGCAGATCATCTTTCAGGACAGAGTCGCAGAAAAATTTAGCTTAAATTAAATATAATTATTCTCTATTTAGGTCTTTTTGTGTGGATTTGTACTGCATGAATGTTATCCTAGCTTCAGCTTGAACTCTTTGATGATGTGACTTTAAGTGAAAGGAAAATGTCTGACTTTAAAAGTAGTTTGACACTTTTTATCTGTTTGAAACAAAGTGAAATATTTGTAGATTACAAGAAGCAAATCTCACTGCTTAGCTCTGAGATGTATTTAAAAATATAGACGACAGACACACATCTCTGTCTGTTTATAGCTCATAAATGTCCCTAAACATTATTTAAACCCTCATCCTTATTACATCATTACTGAGGCCACGCCCCCTTCTTTCAGGGTATAAATCATGCTTCACACCAGGAACAGAAACTAAAGTTGATGAGCTGTTCTACATTTTCTAGTCCTCCAATAATTCAAGGTGATCAAAGTAAGAATCTGTTATCATAACTAACCAAGGCCGTACGCTGAGATTTGAGGCACAATCACATATTCAATGTAAATCTGTCCTTACGAGCAGGACGCTGTGTTGGGTTAGAGATCTACTCGGGTAAAGGTGACTGCATGAAGACTTTAATCTGAAGGCTGAGGTTCAGCTAAAGCAGCAAATAAACCTGGAACAGAGTTAAAACTCATCTCTGATGTAAAAAAAACGATGGGTCGCACGTTGAGCCCTTTCTGTGAGAGCAGACAGTCGGAGTTCAGCTGAGGACAGAGAGCAGCTCAGTGTCTCCTCCGTCTGAAGAGATAAACTCGCTCAGAGATCGTCTGAGGACGCCGCTGTAACAGCCTGATATTCACTCCATAACAAACTGAGCATCATGCGTTTAATACAAAATAATAAAGGTTTGACTCAAAAAGCAGACGCAGAGGAAAGGTTCACATGATTTGAAGTTTCTGTGAGCAGACATTCAAATTCACCACAGTTGGTGTTCTTTCTGTTTAAAGTGGATCAAAACTGAGAAAAACTCACGACATCATTGATGAAGATTTATAAAGTATCTGAATTTTTGATTCTTTGAGTCTTTCCCCAAGACGAACTTTAAAGAGTTTGCTTTGACTGACTCTAATCTATCAGGAGAATCTGAACGCTGAACCACGACCACAGAGGATCAGGGACATGAAAAATAAGAATGCAATAACCGAGACTTTGAGAACAAAGTCATAATGTTCCAGAATAAAGTCTAAATGTACGAGATGAACATTGAAATAAAGCCCTTATGTTAGGAGATTAAAGGGTCGAATTGTTGAGATTTAAGTTGAAAAATAGTCGTACAGTATGAGATCAGCAGGAGATGTTTTGATATCCTCACATTTTATATTTAAGCTTTTATAGAAGATTATAAAAAGCCTGGAAATAAGACTCCTGTCAGAATTTCACGACTTTATTTTGATTTAAATCCTGTAACATTATTCCACTGTTCAGTCGGTCAGCATGGCCGTAATCCTCAATTGTACTGACCCGCTTTCAGAGGAGCTCATAGGAATTTTAACCCTCGTAAATAATCTGGATTTTGATTTATTCTGCTTTCTGTATTGAGAACTTTAAAATGTGTTTTTTTTTTCATCAGGTCAGAGAAACTTCACGACCCACGGTGGAGCAGGTAACAGGACGACAAAGCTGTGATGGTTTGTGTTATTTAGAGCTGATCTAAAGGACAAAGAAAGGCAGATTAAGACAGACATTTCTTGAAATTCACGGAGGAAACCATGAAGACACGGCTAAAGAACAAACCAAACCCTAATGGCTGAGGTATGAACCCCAAAAACCTCCGACTGATACATTCAGAACATCCACAGACTCTGACAGTCAGAGAAAAGCACTTTGTTTCAGAGGAAAGATGATAAGGAAGAGCGTTAACATGATCACTTCTTTCCTCTGTCCATGCTTCACAGTTTTTCAAACATCAGTATTAACCGCCAAACACGCCATATACACATCCTGTCAGCGTGTTCCAGCTCAGCAGGATGAGACTCTCAGGGTGTCGAGTTGCATAAAACAGATTCACCTCAGTCCTCTAATGTATGAACGGCTCATAACAGGTTATTAAAAGAGGTGATGACAAACCTCTGGCGCGTACAGTTCAAGTGAGTCTCAAACACGGTGTGTAGATTAAAAAAGTGAGATTATATCAGAGGAGGAAGTATGGGGTTAAATTTGCGCCAAAACCTCACAAACACAAAAACTGTGTTTTATGCGCCCAGTGATTCACAAACAAACTTAGTGTGATTTGCAAAAGCAAAACATAATTCACAACTAATGTATTTAGTTTTATTAATGAAAAAAAAATGTCTCTCCAACAAACACATCTTGCTTCACAAATACAGAAAAATGTATTTTCACTTCAATGAAAATATCCTTGAAGCGCAAAAATAAAATCTTTCAAGTACAACAAAAAATATTGTTCAAGATTTAATTTTTTTTTAGAGTTCAAAAAAATCTGCAAGTAGGAGAAACAGTTTTGACATGATTCTACCACGTCATGTGACTTTTGGCACGATCTTCCAGCTGTTCTTATCCACATCCGCGGGACCTAGATTTATTTATGAACGCCAGCACACGACTCGAGCAATGTTCTGCAATGTGCACGCCACAACAGCAGGTGTTGATGCTGTTTGAGACAATAGATCTACATCATAGATACGGCGAGGAGCCCAGGAAAGAGGACAGCGTCACTCGCCCTGGACCGCGCAAAACGGTGGAAAGTTACTGCCAAAAGTCACATGACATGGTAGAATCATGTCAAAATTGTTTCTCCTACTTGCAGATTTTTTTTTAACTCAAGAAGAAAAAATTAAATCTTGAACAATATTTTTTTTTTGTACTTGATTTTTTTTTACGCCTCAAGGATATTTTCATTTAAGTGAAAATACATTTTTCTGTATTTGTGAAGCAAGATGTTTTTGTTGGAGAGACTTTTCTTTTCATTAATGAAACTAAATACACTAGTTGTGAATTATGTTTTGCTTTTGCAAATCACACTAAGTTTGTTTGTGAATCAGTAGCCACAAATAAAACACAGTTTTTGTGTTTGTGAGGTTTTGGCACTTATTTAACTCCATAAGGAAGGTCGGATTGAACTCAACACAATCAGTGTCTCATGTCATGGTCAGGACCTTCAATCCTGTCATGTTTTCATCACATCACATGTCTGATCAGGGTTCATGTCCAGCAGAATCTAGAAGAACTTTAGATCAGACAGCTGAGAGCAAAGACGTTCAGAGAGTGAATCTATCCAGCTTTAAAACATGAAAAAGAAAACACACACTCTTTAAACTAACTGAACACATCACAGTCTTTCACTTCAGTTCATGCACTGAATGGATTTTCATGTCTGTGACAGAGTGAGTGAGAAAGTCGTCGTCTTAAGAATATACAGTAAACTTATCGGATCAGCAGCTGATACATAAAATCAGGACGTTATTGATTTAATCTGTGAGCAGCTGGAATGTGATGAAAACAGACTTTGATAAACATTCATGACAGAGTCAGCTGATATTTCAGGTTATTACTATTATTACTATAAAACATTATTTTTAAACTGGATGCTTAATACATACATACATACATACATACGTAAGCGTGTGAGTATCACAATCTGATGTGGATCCATCCGCTGCTGAAAATAGTCCCAGAAATAGCTCAGACACACACCAACACGTCTCTCCATCCAACTCACAGGAGAAGAAATAAATACAGAACATCAGACAGCTTTACCCAGATCTTAGAGCAGGTCTCAGACCGGATAAACCTCCTTATTCTCCTTTGACTGTCTGATAAGCAACGCTGGACTCACCCTTTAAGAATACACACCTCCTTATGCTCACACACACACACTCAAACACACTCTCTCACACACACGCTTGGAGCTAAAGGGCTTGTCAGTTTAAGGATCTTTTGTTCTGAACTAAGTCTCTCTCTCTCATCAGCCCTCTGAGATGCAGAAACTCAGAACCAGCCCTGTGAGTCCAAATCAAGCCCACCCCCCAATCTGTCCCCACCCCTCCCTCACATCTGGTCCCACCCCCTCAGTGTCCACAGTCTGTCAGAAACCTGTCGCTGCCTGGAGCTACGCCAAACCCATCTCCTCCAACACACTGCGGGGGGACTCGTCCTCCTGTGGAGAGAGAGAGACACACACACACACACACAGGTCAGACTGAAGGACTTATACTTAAAGAAATAACAGTCTTAGAGAGGCTGCAGGCTCGCATGAGTCACCGCCGTCACATCTCAGGGAGTCCAACCTGAGGACTCTTTCTGAACCAACACCACGTATCCACGCACACACACATGCTCACATACACTCTCTCTCACACACACACACACACGGCTGACGGCTACTGCATGAGATAAAGAAACTAGAGGCTCTTAAAGAGCTGCAGCAGAGTGTGTGTGTCTGCAGACTGATGCACGGTGCCAGGTTTAATTCCAGACTTTATACGTGCAGCTCATTTAAACAAAGTGCTGGACTCAAACCCCAAGTGTTAGACGCCAGAGGTGGTGTCAGACGAGAGTCTGTTTCGCAGAGTTAGGGTTAGAGAACACATTAATAAGATTTCTCTAAAGGTGAGTCTGCTTCTTTTTGTTCTAAACGTGTCGCCATTATTACGTCTGACACATCTAAAGCATCGCGTTTTTTCGTGGTGCACCCAGTCTTTCTGGAGCTTCAGACAAACTTCCTTGTAAAAAGGTTCCTGGGACTAAGAGGTCTGAGTAGGAACTTCAGAATATCGCTGGTGGGTGCACTCACCTCCTGCAGCAGGTCGGCTTGTTCGATGGCTTTGAGGACGCTCTTCTTGGACGTGTCCTGGATCTCTCCCCCCATCAGGAACTCGTCTAGTATGAAGTAAGCTTTCTCAAAGTTGAAGATGATGTCCAGCTCACACACCTGCATGCAAGTAAACACAGGTAAACACAGGTGTAAACACAGCTACATGATTAATGAATGAAATGACGCAAACAGAACATGAAGAGATTCAAACTCACACTGCCAAAGTATTTATCCAGCAGCTCCACGAAGCGATGGATCACCTCAAGAGTGATCAGCTCGTTGTCCTGCTCCTCGATCGCACAGCAGAAATACAGGCTGGCATACCTGAACGAACGAAAACAAACACATCAACATACATTAATGGAAGAGCTGACTTTGTATCCAGTTAAAGTTTAAAGGCGCAGTATCTTAAACATCCTCTAGATACTTTAAAGAGGGGTATCGTTCTTTTTTACTTTTTATTCTGTCCCTCTGGTGCTCGTAGTATCTTTTATTGAATTATAGCTCAAAAAAAAACTTATTTTTCTCTCACTGAACTTTTAGAAAACTCTTATTTTGGCCCCTGTCTGAAATGTTTCATTTTAGCTGCTGTCTCTTTAAGGCTCTCTGCTCCGCAAACCCCCTTCACTCTGATTGGCCAGCCTGTCCGGAGGCCTGTCAGGAGGGCAGAGCTATGGGAAGACTTTGATGTTTGAGGTGTGCCTTCCAATATGTCATGAGATCCTCATGTAATGAGATGACCTCATTATTTCAGTGAGTCTGGTGGAGATTTGGTGCTATTTTTAGAACAGAGCGTTTTGATGAGTTGACAGACAGATTCAAGGATTCCTACAACATCTGAATATGTAGAGGTTTGAAGATCTGCAAACATTTAGTCTGAGCATCCAGCATTCTTAGTTTCTAAACACGCTGATGATAAAGCAGCATGTTAAGAACACAGGAAAGCAAAAACACGCACTCTTTAAATTAACATATGTTTAAATTAACAAACTTCATCTTAAATGTATTCATTTTTATTTTTTCTTGAAGTAGTAATGATTGGCTGATGGATCTTAATCCTAATCTGATGAGTTTAATCTGTAAATGTGATCTGATAAAGGTCTGAAGGAAGCTGGTGATGAGCAGCAAAGCTTCTTTTACGATGCAGAGCTCCCTCAGTTCATCTCCTCTGCAGGAAATCCCTCAGTGATCACCACCCACACACACACACACACACACATACTGCACAAAACACACACAGACATGCACACACAGGCTGATTCTCCTCTGTGCTGCTTGTCCACCTCTGCATTCTGCTGGCAGTAATGAGCCCTCTCACTGTGTGTGTGCGTGTGTGTGTGTGTGTGTGTGTGTGTGTGTAGTAAGATCAATGAGGGAAGAAAGTTGGGTCTCTCCCATTCCTCCCACATAAAATCTAACACTGCTCAGCGCCCACACACTCCCTCTCCCTCACTCTGACACACAGACTGTATACACACACACACACACACACACACACACACAGAGGAACTTTTCCTGCACTGTTGGAGAAGTTCATATACAGGGAAAGACTCTGCTGCTGGTTTAATTGTGTTACTGCTGATGAAATCATTTCAGCTCTGATCTCTCGGTGAAGGAGGAAGGAGCAGAAACGAGTCCAGATTATTTCTGTCAACATTAAAATAACGGCACGATTCAGGATTATGGTTCTGTTCCTCATGCGTGGGAAGCACTGGGACATCTTCCAATGTTCTGAGGGTGAGCAGACCTCTCTGAATGCAGCATCTTGTGCTGGTACGACTCTCTGGCTTGTTTATGATGCTAATCCAGTTGCCAAAATGTTGCCTGCAAAACATTCAAGTCATGTGCTCGCTGCCTCTCAGTGGACATTAGACTGAGTTATCACCAGATGAGATGGAGAAGAAGGCCCTGTTCGTCTGTAGGGGTCCAGATTAGCCTGCAGCATATCTAGCTAGCTAACCGTGCTGATAACAGAGACCCGTGGGATGCACAGTGAGCCCGTCTCTGTGGAGGAGTTCAATCAGAGCCAAACCACAAAATCTAAAACCAGGATGTGATAAACAGACACTTTCATTTCAGAGCCGGCTGATCTTCTAGATTATAAAGACACAACAATCACTGATGATTGAAGACACTACAACACTGAAGGCAACGTGTTTCAACCAATCAGAGAAAGCCGCAGCAGCTTTAGGCCCTGAAATCTCTGCAGGACGACAGCACACCTTTAAAACCTCGAAAAATGCATCCTTTTGAGTCAGTTTGGCTCTCTGCGCTGTAGGAGGAGGAATGAATGATGCAGAAATTAAAGAGCTGTCTGACATGAAGGTAAAGTAAAGCTGTGATAAATGTCTAAATACAGCAAAGAGTGTTTGTGTCAGAGTAATCTGAATGAGGAGGTAGAGCTGAGTGTCTGCAGAGGTAAGCGCACCTTCTGTTCTGGTTTCTCAACCAATGGCTGAGCTGACCAGCGCCCCCTGTAGGTAATACGCTAACTATAGACCAGAACCCCATTCAGCTTTTTTTTTCTACCGTTTGTAGACGATCTTCAGGTCTCTCCACTCCAAGAAGCTGCACATCTTTGGTTTGCGAGCGAGGACGATCTGCATCAGCTCTCTCACCATCTTCTTCTTGTCGCGCTCGGCGGTCGCCGTGTACCACTTCTGCAAACGCAGCTTCCCCTGTCGGCTGAACAGCAGCATGAAACGCATCTGAGGGGAGCAGAGAGAGCGGGTCAGAGCGGGTCAGGAGGCAGCGATACAATGAGAGGGTTTAAAATGATCTGTATGTCCCTGATTTCAGCATTTTATTCACAAGTGAAGGGGATATCACACCAATCTCCTTCCCTCTTCTTCACCCTCTGGTTATAAAGCCTCCTCAGGTGTTCTCACTGTTATTAGCGCCTGTAGTATCAGACCTGCTCACATGCTCTCACAGGAATATCTCTGTGAACTTCTGTGACCTGCAGCGGTTCCGTCACATGACTCCCCTCTGATCTGCGTTTGCTCGCTTGCTGTTTGAAGACCTTTTGTAATGTTAACTCAAAGAGTGCAGCTTGTCCACGGAGCCCGTTCAGAGATAACAGAGCAGGGGGGTCAGGCCTGGAACTGTACGATGCTACATTTCAGAGCTAACATCCGAACACCTTCCTCAGTTTGTATTTTTTATGTGCAACACATCTTTATGCACATTTTAATAAATGACAGATTTTAATAACATCTGGGGTCATTTTTCTTCATTATTAAAGACATAAATGATCAAATTTTAGAAAAACTAGCAGTCGGACATTCTTGTTGTGCTGCTTTGTTTTTAAATAATCCTCTGAGGATCAACTGATTTCTCACATTGAATATGAACACCTGGGCTGACCAGTTATCTGTATGATCTGTGATACTCTGGCTCCCCTGCAGGTGTGTCACCTGATGCCTGCCCACAACACGATCTGATTGGCTAGAAGTCACATGACCAAAGTCTTGCCTGGAGTTTATCACATTATAAATTCATAATGTTGACAGAAAAGTTCATATTTTTACTGTAAATACAAATCTGTTTGAATATTTGTCAGTTTTAAGAACTATTATTAATCTGTATCAACCCTGTAACAGCTTCATAAGGTAAACAACTGTGGATTTTATATAAAAATAAGTATTATTTCACCAATCATGCAGAATAATTCAAGCACAATAAGCCTGATGTCATCTTTTATATTTTTGTTTTTCTTTTCTGTTTTGCTAGAGAACAAAAATTAGTTAAAGTACCAAAATTAATAACAAAGAGAGTAAAACGGAACACAAAAGCAGGTGTCAAGTTTAAAAATGCAAAGTGTCTCAGCCAAATCAAATGCAGAAAATAGAGCCTGAGTCTCAAAAAGAATAATTGAATGAATTTGAAAAATGATTGAACATAATCAACTAAATAGTTAAACTTTTGCACGTGATATAAACTGTTCTTTTGTCTTACAAGCTTGTGTTTTAATTTTCTGCCCGAGAAATACCTGTGAAGCAATTTATAAACCCATTTATAATTTTTTGTCACTGAGCTCCAAAAATCTGAAATTTTTGGGGGCTTTTTGAGGACAGATGTGGAGATCAGAGAGTTCAACGGATCAACAGACGACAGCTTGTTTCTCTTCTTCTACGTAAAAACATTTGAGACGGATTTAGATTTTGGTGTGAGATATTCACTGAACACACAGATACATTCTAAACTGCAGCTAGAGCATCGCACACACTGACTCTACATGATGAACACACACACACACACTGTGATAACGTCATTAAACACACACTGCAGGGAGGCTCTAACGACACAACATGAATCGACAGTGTTTTTTACTTACATGTGTGTGTTAGTAGATCTGCTCTGTGTGTGAAGATGTGTGTGTGAGACAGAGACACAGAGAGGTTTGGTTCCTGTTTGATTTACTGAAGCAGGATATAAACAGTATAAACAACACTCACTGTTTATTCAGAGCAGTGCTGTCACACACTCAGATTAATAACATGGACACATGTATCTGAACTGCAAATATGACAGCATCACAGAGACGACTGTTTCCTTTTCCTGGCGCCTGCCGACAACGCCAAAACTACCACCAATTAATTCACTGATCATGATGATTCTAAGCCTGACCGGAGGATGAAAACACCGGCCCCAAAAATACAGACCAACAGGAGACCGCTGTCAGGGCAACATGACATACGGAGTTGCACATTTCACAGGAAATAATCCAATAACTCCACTTCCTGGATTTCAGATTTTTATTTGCTGTGAGCCAAAAGCATCAAAATTAAACCAAGAAGGGTTCAAATATTTCACTTTACATGTCATAAATGTCCAAATAAGTTATTTTTACCCTTTTCTACATATAAAAACAACATTTTTTCTTCAGTGTTGTTGCTTCTATAAATGCATCTGTACTGATACATGTGAATAATAATAATAATAATAATAATAATAAGTAAGGAGGCAGTAGTCACTACACACCTGTAACCCTGACTCAATCATCCGATCACTTCCTCCAGGTGCTCCAGCAGCAGCCTGTTGTTCCTAAGACTCACCTGGAGCTCAGACAGCTGTCTCCTCCCTTGTTGACTCTGACTAACACCTGGAGCTCCCCTCATTACCTCCCCACCTGAGAGGAGGAGTTAAAGCTCTCTCTGTGTGTCTCTGTTAGCCGTTAGCTCCTGGATGTCCTTTAAACACCTTTAAACATCGTTACCTACAGCCTCACGGGCTCACACACCTTCACTCACCTGTCCACCTGTCCCTACCACCGGCCTGTTAGCTCACATGCTAACCTGTCAGCTCACTGACGGAAGACAGGTGAAGCAGCGCAGGTAGACTTCCTGTAACCTACACCTTGGTAGCATTAGCTTAGCATCAGTCTCTGGCTGTCTAAGCAGGAACAGGAGCTTTAACATGAACTCACCATTTCGTTTGATTCTTTTATCCACGGGGAGGTCCAAAACGAGCTGCACGTCCTCAGCTCCGGTCCAACACCGACACACACTCACACACTCTCTCACACACACCGCAGCTAGCGAGGACTGTCCATGAGAGTGTATGTGTGTGTATGTATGTGTGTGTGCGTGTGTGTGTGTGTAAGACTGAACCCAGGAACTACACTGGACCCTTCCGCCTCTGGTGAGCATGCGCAGATCTTTAACCGCGTTCATTCAGTCCTGAGTTTAGACTGTCAGGCAGCAGCAGGGAGGACATACGACACCCTCCTGATCCATAATATGAAAATATAATATAATAATATAATATAATATATTGTATAATAATATATAATATAAATCTTTTTTAGAATTTGACCTAGACAAAAAAGGTTTAATTTTATTTTGTTTTATTTTATATTAGGACTTTTTCTAGTTGCCTTTATTTATTTATTTATTTATTTATTTATTTATTTATTTATTTATTTATTTATTTTACTTCCTTGCTTACTTACTTACTTACTTACTTACTTACTTACTTACTTACTTACTTACTTACTTACTTACTTACTTACTTACTATTATTTACCTGCCAGAAATGGACTTCCACAGAGTTATAGTACTTTTAGGGTTAGTGTTAGGTTAGGGTCACATAATCTCACAACCAAGACAAAACACAACAGACAGAAAAAGATAATGAAATATGAAACAGGATCCTCTCATTAAATCAGTAATGAAATAATGGTACCTTCACTTAATTCTGCAACCTTCAGCTCAGAGACATGCTTCTCTGTTCTGTAGTCTTATTTCAGTTTAAAGAAATAAAAACCAAACTGAACCTAACTGATGGCTCTAAAGCAGGGGTCTCAAACTTGCGGCCAGAACAATATTTTGTGGCCCCCTGCCTGAAATCAAAGCTTTGTGTCAGTGCGGCCGCATGTTTTTTCTTACATGCATCTGGGCGTTTTATATGTTTTAACACTTGTGAGCTACCACAGCTCAGGCTCATGACAACAACATGAATTAGCAATTGGTCGCTTGGAACATGTTTGTGTCACCTCGTGCTATACGCTGTTTGTCGGTGTTTGTATCATGTGCCTTTTTGGCAGCACCTATCTGTGTGAAAAGCTCTTCTCCACAATGAACTTTAATAAGTCAAAGTTCAGGTCCAAATTTAAAGATGAGCCTCTTAAAGCCATACTGAGGGTCTCAGCTGCTTCCTCCCTCAAGCCAAATGTTCTGAAGAACTGTTCATGTTCTGCATGTTCTGACCTGGTAAGACTGAGAAGACTGGATCAGTTGTATTTTTTTTTTTTTTTTTTTTTAATACTTGAAGCCCTTTTTTTGTGGAACACTTGATGCGGCCCAGCCTCACCCAGACACTACCTCCAGCGGCCCCTTTGTAAGTCGAGTTTGAGACCCCTGATCTAAAGTCTATTCAAAATAGTTCTTCTCTGTTTGACCACCAGGATGCAGCCTCGCTCCTCCACAGTAACCACAGACACAGCAGCTTAAGTAAAAACACTTTAATAAATATAAATACTGCAAAAAATACAAATGTAACATGAGCAGTTATAAAAATATATAAATGACATAAACATCATAAAAAATAAACATCATAAAAATAAATCTTTCTGGTGCAGCAGACAGTCCGTCCTGTGTGAAGTGCAATGATGTCCGTCTGATCAGTAAACCTTCATTTCTTCAGCTCTGTCCACAAACATTCAGACAATAAATAAAATGTACAAATATCTTTCATCCCTCTCCACCACCCTCTCCATCTCTCTGTGTCTCTTCTTCTTTTCATCCTAGTGAAACCTTTTCTTCTTCTTTTTCTTTTTCTTCTTCTTCTTCCTGTCTGTCTGTCCTCTCGGTTTCCAGCAGCAGTAGTCAGACACAGTGGGTTGAAGAAGCTTCGTCTTATTGTTTCTGAGGCTGGCTGAACTGACCGGCGAACAGAACAGCACCTGAGCAGAGAACAGAGAAGAAATGAGACTCTTCACCTGGATCCTGATTGGCTGATCGACTCAGGTGTTTAATGAAAGAGTTGAGGAGGTTACCTGTGGGTTTGTGCTGGATGAGGAAGAGGAAGGGTCGGTCCAGAGTGATCTCCTCTACAGCCATACGTGAAAACATGACGGCAGCTGAAGAAACCACAAAGAGAGACAGGTTAGTGTTTGGATCTGAAACTTCTGTTTGTTTTGAATATTAAGGATTAAACTTTAAGCACATGAACTTTTAGACTCCCAGCAGTAACAAAAATAAATATCAGACTCAGATGGGCTTCCTGAACTCACCTGTTGCAGACGAGCCTTTGGTTCCTCGTTCGTTCACTTCGATCTTCACCTTCTGCAGAACTTTGGACACACACAGCCGCTCATCAGCTGCACACACACACACACAGAGAGAGAAACAAAGAAACACACACACACAGGTTAGGTTTGTCTGGATGCAGTGTGGTTATCTCTAATGTAGCGTCTTCCTGTTTGATTCTGACTTACTGGTGATGCGTGTAAAGTCGGCAGTGGCGAGGTTGAACATGTCTCCCAGACCCATGTTGACCAGAGTGGACTTGAGGTTCAGCTCAGAGTCTAGAGTAAACCTGCAGGCACACACACACACACACACACGTCAGTTCATCCTGCTGCCTTCCTGAGGAGGAGTCATGGTTATGAACTTTACAAATCAGATAGATCAGGTGATCACTCACCTGGGCAGGGCCAGCTGTCTCTTCACGTTCCTCAGCTCAGCTCTCCACTTATGAATCCTCTCGCTGCTCAGATCCGCACTGAGCGCGCTCAGTGGTACCTCAGGCTCAAAGGGAGACACTAGGAGCATGCTCAGTGAGTCGCCCTCGTATGGGACCTCTATGACATCATAGTCCACACCGTCAGGGGTCACAAACTCACCTGTAGATGAAGGGAAATAACTTTGAATGCTTTAAACTGTCAGTCATACAAACTTTTTGAAGTCACTGATGGCCTCCTGCAGATCTCTGTTGTCTGAGTTTGAGGAATGAGCTTTCTGTTATTTGAGTGCTGCACACTAATGCCCCCAGGTGGATTTCAGAGAGTACAACTCCACAGGTATGGGATTTTTTTTTAATAAGGTAAAATCATCACACTAAGGACTTTTAGTTCCTGGAGGAACTTTTGAGAGTTTTCTTCTTCTCATTGTTTTCTTTTTGGCTGTGAAGATAAGAAATACACCTATTTCTTCTCCAAGGACCACAGTCAAAGTTTCTAAGAACCACCTTAAGATGAAAAAATAAAACCTTTGAGATAAACTAAGACCCTTATTTCTGCAGTGAAAAACACATCAAGTACCTCCTAAACTCTCAGGTCCATTTGGAAAGCTTCTGCAGAGGAAATGTAGATTAAATCTCTACTTTATGGGTCGTATGACTCTGATAAGAAATGAGAAAATCACTAGAAGAGGAACTTCTACTGCTAGGTAAAGGTAACTCCTAGACTTAAAGCCTCGGTTCCTCTTAAGTTAAAGTTCCTGCTGTGGATGTCATCCTGAGTGAGCATTAGGAACGTACCGTAGTGGAAGCGGTTGGTGAGCCTCATCATGTGAACAGGCAGGGTGCTGCCGTTGGCGCAGTGGAACATCCTCTCCTGGGTCAGTTTGGGGTCAAAGGGAACCTTCCACAGACCCTGGAAGTGAAGCGCGTTCAGGAGGACCAGACGGGTCTCATCAGACAGAGATCCAGATGCCAGGAACTCTGGGATGGATCCTGCAGGAGGAGACAGAAACAGGTTCAGAGAGTGCTGGCAGAGAAAGTAGGACACAGAGTTCAGAGGCAGCAGACCCGCTGTGAGATGTGAGCGGGGCTTGGTTTGAGTACCTGCCGTGTGGTCTGACACCCAGGCGTTGATGACGCTGATGGCCTCGTCCGGTTTGGTGAAGTCCACCTGGTTGGGGTGAGTCTGGAAGGCCTTGGCCAGTGCTCGGCGGAATCCTTTCTCCAGGCTCATCTTCCTCTCCACCATCACGCCACTGGCTGTCTCCACGCCATCCTCACTGGACAGGTCCCGCTGCAGGAGACGCTGCTGCCATGACATCCCTCGCTCTGCAGGACGGACACACGCACACAATCAGCTTCTCTTCTTGTTTATCATTTTTGTTGTATTTTATTCCTCTCCTGGTTTACTGACCTTGCAGGGAGAAGCCCATCGCAGCTGTTAGAGCCTTTCGTGTGTGTCCTGCGGCGCCAAGTTGAGCCATGGCGAGCACTGATGCCACGCCGTACGGGGACAGGGCCACATTCTGGTCTGCTGAGTTCTGGACCAGCTGTGAGAAAACCTTCAAGCCAAAGTCGGTCTGTTTGTCCTGCAGGGAGCTGAGAGCTGCTCCGCTCAGGGTCAGCAACACGAAGACGTACACGCAATGCATCCTGGGAAAGAGAGCAGGAGTCAGGTTTTACTACAGCTGGTTTAAAGAAAAGTGAAACTGTTTGGTGGATTGTGAGAGATGCATCATGAGGGTGAAATGTGTGCGACTCTCCTCCTGGTCTGGTTCTCATTAAGAGTTACTCAACCACACTGGAAACTCTGAACATGCCTTCAATCTGACTTCATGAGTCAGGAGAGGAGCGAGGAGAGTTCAGGCTTCCAGACAATCGTTCAACACCGGGAGGTGTGGGAAATGATTCACACCAGGAGCTAAATGCTTTACAATCTGAGGTTTTTTCCTTTCTAAACATTTTTTTTTTTTGCAGAAATGAAAGATAAAGGAGAACAAGTTTGAACGAAAGGAGAACAACAGCTCTAGTCTGCTTATGTCGTAGATTTTTAAGTTTTAATCAGACTGTTCATCACGCCTCTTACTCATGGTCTATATTTAAACATTTTAATGACTCTGTGGAATAAAAACCTGCTCAGTGATCCTGAAGCTACTCCATATGTTTGGATTATTCATGCTGCAGTTACATACATGATAAATCTATACAGGCTGTCATCGATTTTCCAGCTCACACGTCAATAACGTGCAGAGTGCATTCAGACAACTTCACATAGCGCCTGTCAGAGGTCAAAGGTCAGCTGTGTGACGTTAATGAAAATTTGGTCTCCACAGAAACACTCAGCTTCACCGTGCATGAAGAGAGGGGACACTAACATGCAAACAGGACAATACGTCTGCAGTCAGGTAAGCGTAAATATCACGTTTCCTCCTCATGCTGTAATCCAGGCTGATAAATTTAATCTCACATCTTTAGTTTCAGTGTTTAGTCATGAAAACACCATGACAAACTGTGATCAGTTAATAACTAGTTAATACAACATTAAAGCTCCTGTGAGGAGGTTTTTATTGGGGTATTAAACAGACTCAAGTTTCTCTATTTTATGGACCAAACCATCAGTCACAACATCAACAACGTCTGTTTGAACATGTTTTAACACAATCTTATAACCACTGAGACGGGGGTTGGTGTCTCTGGGAGTTTGCTGGAGAGACACTTACACTATCTAGAGTAACAACAGGATGAAATAAAAACGATGCTGACCAAATTCTACAAAGCAAAATTAGCAAAGAGATGAGAGTTTATACACTGTCTAAAGGGGGCGACAACGAGCTCATCACAGGAGCTTTAATATCACTGGGGTATAAATGGGATCAGGGAGGTGAAAAAAAACAGTTTTTACAGTATGATTTTTTTTTTTCTTTTTGTAAAGTGTGTCTTTTTTTGTTTGATTGTTTTATTTTATTACAAGCTGATTAAAATGGAAATATTGTTGATAAAAAATCAAACTTATGTCTTCTGCACTGTGATGTTTTTGCATCTTTCATCAAGTGTTTTAATTACTTTATCCATGTTATTCAAACATTACAACCATGATTATCTTTTAGTTATTGATCTAAAAAATTAAATCTTCAATACAATACAACAATAAATTTTTGCACTGACTTTTGGAGCTTCATTGCTTCAAATTTTTTTTAACTCTAGAACAATTTTTCAGTGAGTTAAATTCAATTTATGGCAACAAACCTAACAGTAAGAGGTCTCTTTTTTTAAAGACAAGTTGGTGATTTAAGGCTTACATTTCTTTTTTAAATGCCTCTCTCACAAAACATGAAAAAAAAGTTTTTAGTTGATTAATATTTTTACACTTTTTGTGCACATCTTTTGCAAACAAACAAAAAACCCACTAAAATACATATTTAAAACGTTACAAACTCTGTTGTAAACACTCAGTCTTAACATTATTTATCTGTATCATTAGTTTTGTGTTATGTGTGAGTGAGTGTGTGTCTTACCTTGTGGAGATTTCAGTCTTAGGTGAGTTTCTGTAGGTTCGTAGTTTCACCTTCAGCTTCTCAATAGCTTCTGCCTCAGTCTGAATGAGCTCCTCTATTTATACTGTAGAGCTGAGGGACATAAGCCCCTCCCACTGTACCCCTCACACACACACACACACACACACACACACACAAAGAGAGAGAGAGAGAGAGAGGGCGATTATTAGAGACGATGATGTCATCTGACGCTGTCTGGACGGGCTTCCTCTCACTCTCTTTCCCTCAAAGCATGACGGAGCAGATGGAAAGTCACTGCACACACACACACACACACACACACACACACACACACACACACACACACACACACACACACACACACACACACACACACACACACACACACACACACACACACACACGCTCTCACACACACACGCACAAACTGTGGCATGTGCAGGAAACACTGTTCTCCTGTTTGTTTGTGGTTTCTTCTCTATTAGTGTGTTTTTTCAGGGAGGAGGAAATGACCGAAATGTTTTCTTCTAAAAATAAAAAAAACCTCTTTGTATTCTTTCTTCTGAATGACTAAACATTTCTTTATTTACAGAAAGTTTTTTAATATCATTAAATCCAGCTTTAAAATTTGAGTAAAGAAATGTTCCATTTAAAGTTTTATTAAATAACTTTATTAAATCTGAAATAAACAAACAGTTATTTAAGCTTTTGTTATTTTCCTGCCTCTAACCTGACTTTGGTGTGTTTTTGACGGTTTCCTGTTCATTAAACTGGTTCTTTGTCTTTTTGAGTAAATGTCTCATTTAGTTTATCATTATTCTGCTTTATACTTTATTATGAGTTAAATTTATTACATAGAGATTTTAATTTTATTTTTTAATTTTATTTTTATATTTTATATAACTGTTTTGTTATATCATTTTGTTTTATAATAAAAATGTTTCTCTCATTGTTTTTTTTTTTGTTTGTTTGTTTTTGTTTCATGAACTTTAGCTTCCTGTCTTTTTCTTATTTCATTTCCCTTTTTTTTCATCTGTATCATTTTGTTTCATTTGGAACTGCTTCCTGCTGTTTTATTTTGCGTCGTGATGTTGTGCTGTTTTTTTCTCTATCATATTATTTTGTTTATATTATATCTAACAGTGTTGCTCAGTTCTGACTCATACAGTGCTATATTGTACTCCTTTTTTAAGAGTTTAATACTGTAATGTATCACAAAGATTTGAATCAAATTAAATGTTTTATTTTATATTATAATGTTATAACTCATGGTATCTTGTAAACTACTGTCTCATATTCTTGTTTCTTTAACTTTAACTTCTGAGTAGCTGTTTCCTTTCTCTACATTTTCTAATTTGTGTTTATTTGAGGATGCAAACATACCGAATGGGGTTAATTTACTTGTTTGAATTGATTTAAACATTTCTAGTTGAGATCAGATTTCTTACATCATTTTTTTGTTATTCCTTTGTGTGTCCTCTTTGAATGGTTGAACTCATATAACTTAATCAGCTGTTAGTGATATCAGGAGCTTAGGAGAAATATAGACAGGTTACTTTCTGAAGAACATGAGATGCAGACACTCCTCAGAGTCGTTCACAAAAAATAAAACAGCTTCAGCTAATGTTGAGTTCATAACCTGATGAGCACCAACATGAGATTCTTCACATTTCTCTGCAGCTCTGTCAGATTTTAGACACGTGCTGCTTCGACTCATCAGCGATGAAAACATTCAGAGTCAGACTCTTTTGAGATGATGAGTAAAAGTTTCCACGTTCAGCCTTTGATATGAGTCTTCATGTCCACACGTGTCGCTGCAGACACCTTTCCTCTCCCCTCAGGTGACCTGCAGAGCTTTGAACTGTATCTGATGTAAAAGCATTAGATGATGAAAGAGACTTGACTCCAGCTGCTGACTGTGATCCTCCTGCAGGACACGGCACTTATTGAGCAATCAGAAAACAGAAACACCAACAAGTCAAACATCCTCAGTTTTTATTGAATTACTGAGTCGTGTGTTTTTTTTAAAACAGATATTCTCTGTTTATTTGTATCACAGTAGTCCTTTGAGGAGCTGTGTCCTCAGCTCTTCCATATACAGTCACTTTGTGGACTTGGACTCGGGGTGGGGTTCAGGGGGTGACACATAAAAACACCAAACATGGTCGTAGCTTCAAACATTCCTGTTTGAGGACTCAGCAGCGTGTGGCAGACAGGAAAAAACACACTTTTTCCACCAATGGACAGAAATCCTCACTGATCACACGTTTCCTCCTCAACACCTCCTCAGAAAAAAACAACAACAGCTACAGCTTCCAGAGTGACACAGCCAAACCTGATCAGATTTAAAGTTTCAAGGTTTAAGGATTTAGTTTCTCTTTGGGGGAGGAGATTTGAATCTGATCCAGAGTCTGAGGCCCTCATGCCTTTGTACTGATGCAGAAGAGACGTGTGAGAAGCTCCAGTTCAATCAAGGAGAAGCTTATACACCAGTTCAAATTTGTGAAAAGATTTAATGCAACAACTTTTAACATTAACAGATTTGGCGGTTAGACCCCATCAAGCATAAAATAATAATAGGGGGTGCAGTGACATGAAAATATGAATATCCCCCGATGGAGTCTAGACACTGGTGGTGGTAGATGTTCTTGAGTGGGCTAAATCTGGATGACTTGAAGAGGACTGGAAGCTGAAGAACTGCGAACTGAAGCAATGAAGACTGGAGATGCCTGGGGAGGAGGAGGGTTGTGACCTAAGCCTGAAAGACAGCTGACAAGCAGAAGAGACAGTATTTAAATTTTGACTGCTATGTGATGATTTGTTTGCGAGTGATGCTGAGAAGATGTGATTGGATAGATAGAAAAGTGACACGCCCCTTAATCAGCTGATGAGAGAGACGCGGGAAAGAGTGAGAGAAGGAACCAAAAGAGTGAGAGCATTAAGACAGTCTTCCTGATTAAACTTATGCTAAGCTTCATTTAGTTTTCATTTTCATTCGGAGACATATGGACACAAATCATCCCAAAAGACCACATTTAACACACCAGAAGGTGAATTAATTGATAACAGAAAGACAGAACTCTTGCTGGTTGGTAGGTGATCAAATACTTGTTTCATGAACTAAAAGCAAGTTAATGATTTAAAAATCATAAAATGTGATTTTCTGGATGTTTTTTAGATCTCGTCTCTCACAGTTGAAGTGTACCTATGATGAAAATCTAAAACCTCTCTGTTCTCCATCCTGTTTGTGGAAAAACTTGCAAAATTATATCAAATACTTATTTTCCCCTCTGCAACTTCTCTGATTCATTCTCATCCTCAGCTCTTGCTGATTCTTTCTCCTAAACATCGATCCGTCAGCTTTTGTGATGCGGCTGCACCTGTATGCTTAGCTCAACTACAGAAGGAGCCAATGGAAGCAAAAAAATGAATCCCAGTAATGCCCTGGTTTTGTACTTGAATCACACCCTGATAAAGATGACAACCCTTCAAGTATTTCTAATCATTGTCTCCCAAGATATCTGCAGACAAGTCAACAACCCGCTCCAGACGTTTCCTCAGACTGTGGACAAAGGAAAGACCGAGCGTCTTAATTGAGACTTCTTTATGGCTAACTGTTACCGCAGCAGAGGCTCTGTGGTGCTTCAGCCGGGGTTCTGGAAGATACATCATCATCAGACAAACGTTTGTGCAATAGTGTTCTTAGTTTCAGCGTCTGAAGGAAAGAATGTTGTTCGGATTATAAAACATGTTTTATTCCTTCATTAGTTTCATTAATCCACAATCACGCCCAGTTTACAGAGAGATACCTGCTGAGTCAGAGAAAACCACAAACACAGCTTCAAACCGAGACATGGAGGATTGAAACACAGATGTCAGTGTGTGTGTGTGTGCGTGTGTGTGTGTTATTTACAGGCCCTTTGATGTCCCTGTAAAATCACACATCAGAGCTGCTGTTCACACACATCTGAAGAGGCTGCAGCGAGTGCTGAGAGGATGATATCAGAGACGTTCGGTGACATCAGGAGCTATTCTTACTCCCTGTCTGTCTGTTTGTTTACTCTGTGTTCCCTCCATCATCGCCAACATCTGCCTCCCCGACCCCCCGCTCCTCAGGGAGTTGGTACATTCCACATGAGGCCGTGAATGGAAAAGTGGCTCCAACCACCGCCCACCCACCTCTCTGCGGGGGCTTCAGGGAACATGAGATGCTTCTGTTGCCAAGACGAAACAACATCACACACACACACACACACGCACACACAGATATAAATCCAGAAATACACACAGTTCTTACTCACCTCTGGATCTGATCAGATTTTTATGTCTGCAGGAACTCTTTCCTAATAAGGACCACATTAATCCCTCGTGGGGCATAAAGAACATTTGTTCTACCACACTCGATGTTCTTCACAACCTGTGGTTAAATGATGGATGATGTGTGTGAACGAGGCAGAACACAAAGTGATGTTTAAGACAGTCACAAACAAACACCCAGCAGCGTCAGAGAGGAAGAGGTCACATATATCATCCTCACTCTTTAAGGTTCAAAGACTTCTCTGAGACTGGAAAGAGTTTAAAAAATGATTTTCTTACTTTGCATCCGACTCACAGGCTGTAAAAAGATGGACGACATAGCTGCTGTTAGCTTAATTAGCTGTGCAGCGAGTTTACAGACCTTTGAATCAGGACTGTCTTATTGATGTGTTTTCTGAATGTGAAGAAACAAGTTTCTGAGTTAAAAATGAACGTGAACGCCTGCTCTGGTTGGAGAACTCCAACAAGAACCGAGTTCGTAACTTACCAATTTGGCGTGATCTTCATCATCCACATGTTGAGCAAACAGAGTTTTGTTGAAGTTAAGAGAATTTTGAGTTATTCACATATTTCACATCAACTCTTAATCCAAATATGGTTTCATCATTCGTAATTATCCTCATAGAGGGACCCAGAACAGTTATTTATCAACATCAGTTTGATATTTAACCATTTGTTAAGCGAACTTTCTGCAGCTTTTGACCACGACCAAATCTCTCCAGATCCACTGGAGCTTCGTCACTACATCAGATCGTATCAATGACATTTAAAGTCAACGTGTTAACCTCCAGATCGGATACTCTGACTTCTGTTTCTGGATGTCGGAGCTGTGAGGCATAAACTGGTGCTTGATGAGTACCAGTTTTTAGCACCTAGCCCCGAACTAGCACTGGTGGAAAAGGGGTGACAGAGCAGCTCAAGTGGGACAAGAAGACAGGAACCAAATCCACATAAAATCACCCAGTTGACTTTCAAAATATTATCAGATGGTATATATCCTGATTACAACAACAAACCCACATAATGAGTAGAGCTAGACCAGGAGTCGACAGGTTTGAGGATTTACAGCCCAACATGAAGCAGGAGAGGATCATCACTGGGGTGGGAATCCAGAGATCTTGTCAGTCTGTGACTCCAGCTGTCTGGAGGTCCTGATACGTCCCAGAACAGACATAGATCTGGTTTGAGTCTGGCATCAGAGGTATCAGAGATGTAACAAGGGAAGACAGAGCTTGCGATGTGTTTTTACACACCAAACTTCATGACGAAGTGACAGCAGGAGTTCAGCCTCCTACATGCACAACCCTTCACAGCAGAAGTTCTCCCTCCTGTTGTTCTGACCTGATTTAAGCTTTTTGTTTGCAGGTTATAATGGTTGTTGCATTTGTTTCTGACTTTCTAAATGTTTGTGGATCCTGATCCAGCTCTTAAAGTCTGTTTCTTGTGTTTTTCTTTCCTCTCTCGGACTCTCCTGTTCCTGCATTTATCAGGATAAATATCTGAGCTCTGAGTCCTGAGCCGGCCTTATTGAAACTTCTCTCTGCCCTGACGCTGACACACTTTTTCCTGTTGCATGAAGTGAGAGGAAAGTAAAGGTCGGTTTCTCATGAACTCTGATGGTTTTTGTTAAGTAACAGCTTCCCTAACAACTCAAACTGTTTGTTTATCACATTAAATAAAGCCCACAGTCAGATCTCAGAGGAGGAACGTTAGAGGAGCTCTGAGGGGAGAGACCTATGAGTCAGAGGAGAGGGAATCCCCAGGTTTGACCCTGAGCGCAGACTGTCAGGCCCCACGCACTGACTCTGCAGAGTACATGGTGTTGGTTTTCTGTTCTCTAACATCCAAACAGCACAAAGAAACAAGAGGTCTTAGATAAAGTTCAGAGGTTTGGATTCAGACACCGAACCTCTTAGATCTGAGACTGTTTTGGTTCCATGAGAAGAGGAATGAAATGATTCAGACTTTATTTATTTTACTTGCCCACACTCTTACATAACAGGATAAAATATAGTTACACAAACTCTGATTTTATTATTTCAGTCTGGTGTTGGTGACCCACAGTCAAGCCTCAAACTGAGCTCAGATTTCTCCTTACTTAGGGGGCTTTCACACTGGCACAGTTCTGGAACCTAATTTTGAACTGGCCGGAATGATCAGACCAGAAAAATAACTGGTTCGAAACCTGAACAGTTGGTTCCCAGCTGGAACCAATAAAAATTGGTTCCAGCTGGGAACCGTGATATCATTAGTGGGTTTGTCAAATTCTGTGTTGATAAAATGAGCAGGAAGTCGATGGAACGCCCTCCCAGGTATGAACGCAGGCCGGTTTGCTAGAAAGTGCCACAGTTCTGAGAATCCAGAACGGAACTGGTTCCAGAATCAGAACCATTCCAGTGTGAAAGTCCTCTCAGAGGTCCAAACCGAGTCTGACCTCCTTTGGTTCATTTTACTCTGAAAGATCTGACACATGGTGGGGATAAAGTGTCACTGAGAGCTGCCTCATGTCTTTGAAAAGTTTCTAACTGACATTAAAGTTCTGCATCAGCATCCAGCTCCTCTGTTTGATGCAGGATAAAGAGGATGAAGATCTTCCTCACAAAGGATCTTTTTCTCAGTCTGTGATGAAGACTTGAACAGTAAAGCGCGTTGAGTATTTCAACAGACTTTGAGTTTACCAAAGCAGAAAAACCCATGACCTGTTTAGTCATCAGACCGGTCTGAACCTGTTGGTCTGATTCTTATCAGCAGCTAAAGATGACACTGCAGTGTTTTCTGGCTTATGTTGAGATGTTTCAAAAATAAAAAGGGAAATACAGTCAACATCATCATCATCATCAGGTCACATGACCATCAGCAGAGACAGAAAACAGGAAATAGCAGCACATCCTTTCGACATCACGCATCATAGTTTCTGTATTAACATCATCCTTTAAAAAAATAACTGAGCACTAACGCACAAAGATTCAGTTCACACACACAAAGTTAAGACTGAAGAAGACATGGGTCGCACTTTTGTGCATTATCATAATCCAACAGACAGAGCACGAGTTAAACAAAGTCAAAAAGCTGAGAAAACAGATGTGAAGTTTAGAGAGAGAAGGATCGATGTAGGGAAGTAACGCTTCGACATCAGACCAGATGGAGGGTGTGATCCGTTTACAGTCAGTTTTCGATCGTTGTGGTCCAAATCATTTCAACCCACAGCGAGGAGGAGGAGGCTGGGTCCGTCACGCTTCATGTGTCGGTCTCTGGATTGAAACAGGGCTTCAGAGCTCGATGAGGATTCACTGCAGAAACATTAACCAGACCTTAGATATCTCAAACAGACTCGGGTTCATCTATAACCTCTTATGAGTTACAGAATCAAACCATGGAGCTTTCTACTTCTGAAAATCTGCAAATCAAACATGACAGAGTCTCAACCTCTTCATATGATTGTTTGTGCTGTGACCTGGACCCCAGCAGGCTTCCCTGATATAAATTGTGTTCACACATTAAAAAACTGGCTCCATTCCTGAGGGCCCATAAGACACATGAAGCAAGTAGAGTGTCGAACACGTCGCTGATACACGTTTACTTCCTGCACGTCACCAAACATAAACTGGCGTCTACTCTGGTCTTTACATTGACTCAGTGAGTCTTCAGGTAATTCACCTGCGTTAGAGAAATGTGATCAATTCCTGGACTGGTCGGGTGATCGTGTCTCATATTGATTATTATTATTTATTTATTTATTTTTGTTATTATTTTGCTAGAATAAGAACAAAAACCATTTGCTTAGATTTCATGTTTTTTTTTTTTTTGCAGTGTAATGTCAACATTTTATTCTGAGACTGGATGTGTCAGAAGTTTAAGATTGAATTAGGATTTTTTATCCCCCCCAATAAATTTTGACTTTAAAGTCATGATAAAAACAGAAAGTCAGATCTCAAACATATTTTCACATTCATCACATTTATTTTTCAGAGTGCTGCTCGTCCTGACAGCGTCCTGGTGACGTGGATGGAACTCTAACAGGATCTGTTGTAAGCCTGAGGTTTCTGTCAGACACGTTTCTTCCTCTCAGTGATGGCTGAAGACCCTCAGACTGATGGTGTCACAGCAGATGACAGCAGACGTCTGATTGGAGGGAAAACAGGAAGTGAATCAAAGGACAGAAACAGCCAGACGTCCTGTCTCCGTGAGGATATCGGACTGATTTAAACCTTTTAGGACTCTGGTATGCTTTACAGAGAAACACAATGAAAAAGGGATGATAAGAGGGGAGTTCCAGTCAAACATCGTCATCATCATCACCATCATCCTCCTTTAATGCTCTGGGTGTTTGTTGTGACTGCAGTCAGGAAACTCTCAGACAGACGGTCAGGAGGGTTTTGAGCTGTCTCACATCCAGCTTTTATTTTCTCTTTGCTTAAATCTGAAGTCTGATCTGTTCCTGCAGCTCAGAGTTTCTCTTCAGACAGAAAGTCTCCCGTAAAGTTTGTCTCTCTGCAGGAGGCGAAGGAGGAAACACGTGAAGCAAAGTGTACAGCTCTGATTTGAACTCATGACAGCTCAGATTTATCAGGGTGACTGGTTTTAAAACGTGTCAGTGACCCTCGATAACCCCAGAGTTTTTCACGTTTGAGTCAAAGTGAACTCCCGCTGTGTGGAAACACTTCACCCACATCAGAGTCAGAGCTGGTCCGGGAAACAGGGTCAGCCCTGCAGCTCAGGAGGAAGGAGAGTCAGTCCAACCCCAGCAGGAGATCCCTTACCATTTGTTAATCCAGTTTACTCTTAGTATGATCTCTACAGACATTAAGATCTTAGACATCAGAAAAACTGAAACAGTGACAAATAAAGAGGAGGATGGACTCCAGCAGGTGATCAGAGCATCTTTTCCTTCAATGCTGCAGTCTCCAGCTGTCACAGTTTGAGCTGCTTTTCTCGACCATGCTGCAAAAGCAGGAATCAAATCAAGTGTTTGTCTCATTTTTGTAAATTAAAAAAAAAAATCTTAATCTGAGCCACATTTACTTGACAAGTCCAGAAAATGTGATGAAAAAGCCGTCAGAGCTGCTTAAATAAACTGCCAGTGAGAAATGTATAGACTTGGAGGACAACAAATGCTTCTTACTGCTCCGCTTTGTGGGAAATTGATCGACAATGCTGGGAAAAAAAAGGACAATTAGACAACCATCAAAGTTCACATGAAGTCCATGACAGTTCATAGAGCTTAAGTAAACTCTGAGTGTTTGAATGAAAGTGTGTTTTGTCTCCTGACAGGGTTGATGTGTGTGTGGATCATAAAGTTGCTCCTTTCACAGCCGGACACTTTTGACAATGATGTCAGCATCTTAGCTTTGCTGATGAAAAGTTTCTTCTCAAACACTCAGAGTTCTGAGTTCTTTCATCCTGGCAGCGTATAAAGAGGAGGATTCACTACGAGATCCACATCACTGAAATGAAGCTCTGGCTAAGACGTCACATGGACCCAAAACTATCAGTTCCTCTGCATGTCTCAATGTTTCTGGGGTTAACGGGTGATGGAGATATCCTTCACCCTGAAAAGATTGAAATGAACGGGCATTTGCTGCAGAATTTTCAATGCAGGCTGTCATTTCAGAACGCTCAGGTGTCTGCTCTGGTCACATGACTGAAAACTAAATAAAAACATTAGTTTTATTTTAAGAAACTAAAAAAGTACATATTTCATACCCCACTGGTAATCGTTTTTTACTCTTTAAAACCAATTCAGACGTCATTCTTGACTTTTGATATCTTGAAATAAGACGTTTTTTCTGGACTTGCCAGGTGAGCGAGGCTCATAACACTTCACCTGGATTTATACTGAGACTTTAATCCACCAGGTTTGATTGGTCAGTTAGTCGCAGCATCATTTAGAGACTGATCCCTGTCCTTCAGCAGAGGTCTGAAAAATGCTGTGAAGTCCTGACATTATAGGACAGAAACTAGCTCTCAGAAACCAGGATGACTGGGTGACCATCAGGATGTGGAAAGAGTCCGGTCAGCAGCTCTGAAGACCAACCTGGAGTTATGTAATCCTCTGAGAGCAGATTTAAACAGGATGTTCAGTCTGATTTGACCACATACAGAAAAGACTAAACCACTTCTGTTGTTTACCTGGCTGAGTGTGTGTGTGTGTATGTGTGTGTGTGTGTGTGAGTAAGTGGGCGAGGTCACGCTCAGACAGACTGAATGTGCATACAAAGGAATCGAACCCTTTTATGTGTTAAATAACAGTCAGATCGCTCTGTTGCATAAGCTGCTGACCATCAGAGCTCACACATAATCATACACAATCACACGCACACAAGGATACACAAAGTCTAAACATAGCAACATATACAGTCTAAACAAAGCAACACACAGCCTAAACACTCTGAATCCTCCTCCATCACACACACACAGGATCCACCCTGAGCTCGCTCTGTCTGTCGACCTGATGTTGCATAATCTGTGCTCTCTGCAACTGAAGCAGTGAGAATGTGTTTGTGCATCAGTGCAGGTTGGGGATCTGTTGATCATTTTACCATTTTCATTTTTGAACATACAAACGTATGCACAGACGTTTTTGAAACTCTAAATCTTGGGGACCACCGTCTCAGCATCCAGAGAGTCTTTCCCTCCGAACAGCCGAGCTGATGTTGAAAGGAGAGAGGAAACATGCAGCGACGTGCTGTGTGGCTTCATGAGCTACATTAATGACTTCCTGAAGGTTCATTTGAGAGCAGCTCACTCCCTGCAGTCTGCAGGTTGAGATGACTGAATGAATTCATTTTAAATCTCTCTCCTTTGTTTTTGTTTCAGGTCCCTTACCTGCCGAGTCTGACTCAGCGTCTGTGTGGATGGTTCCTGCGCCGCCCCTCAGGGTGTGTGAGTCAGTGTTTGTGAGAGAGGTGAGCCCCCATGACCCAGATTCTGATAAAAAATTTTATCTATTCCTGTCAGAGGCACAGGAACTGTCTGAACAACAAGACCCAACAGAGAGCAGCAGGACTGTGACCTTTGACCCAGAGGACCCATAAAACTTTGATCAGGATCATTTCCAGCAGTTAGCTCTCGCTGTAAGAAGCCACAAACTTCCTGCTGGGGGAGTTTCATCTCCTGTTGAGGTGTTTCCAGCTGCAGATCTTTATTTTTGGTATCTTAGCTTGGCCTTCTCCGGTTTATCTCTCATCAGAACTCTGAAGGTGATAAGATGATTTCTTATCTCTGCAGGTGGATGCTGGGAGGTGATGAAGGGTAAAGTGTGAGTGTATTTCTGGGTAAAGGGAGAAGCTGAGAGGCTTGAACAGACCGACAAACCCCGGAACAGTCTGTAACAGTAATGCTCAGAGAACCTGTCTGAACTGGCTTGTAGGCGTAGCACCTTTTTTTTTTTTTGGAGACTGAAAATTCCTTGGCTCAGATTTTATTTTTATGGTTCAAATTTTTCAGAAGCAAAAAATGAGAAATATCTTAAAAAGCTTAGGAGTGTGAGAAAGTTTGCTTCAGTCTGTTCCTGCACACTCACCAGTCTCACTCAAGTTGCTTTACTTCTACAGGAACTTTCTCCAGGAACCTTTGGAATAACTAGAAGTACTCCACTCTCAAACAGGTCCGTAGACTCCAGTTCCTGTGATCATAATGCACATAGTTCCTCAAAAAGTTTCTTGTTCCTGTGGAAAGTTCCTGCAGTTGGAAAAAACTTTCCCTGCTCTCTTCTGGTCTGGAGGTGTGGTGTGATCACTTTTCTTTTTTTTTTCTAACTGGATGATTTGTAAAATCTTCGACAGACTTCAGGCCTTGATGGAAACACAGACAATAAACCTCCTTGAAGAGGAGTTGAGAGAGTTACTAGAACTTCTGGTAATAAAGCACATCCATGGACTGTGCAAAATATGGACGTAGTCTCCACGATGTCACACGTCTGTTCCTGATACAGTGAAGTGAAGCCAGTCATTAGATGGAGCCATCTTGGATATGACGCGGGCTTTGAGCTTCCGTTTTAACAGCTATAGGACACCTGTCAGTCATGTGAGCTGAGCTGAGCCTCTGATTGGACAAACTCATGATCCTAATATCTTCTAAACCGCTGAGTTAGAAAAAATTCTAACTTCCACGTAGGCTTCATTTTTCTCTACCGGATGCTGCCCCTTTTAGCACATCATGTGTTTTTAACCTTGTCCTTAATCTTGTCCTTTTTGCTTTGCCGTTATTACTCTGCACCCTGACCTGTTTCAAAGCCTGGACTCTTATTACCTTCTTCAGAATCTTTTAACCCCTCTCTGTCTGTCTATCTTTTCATTGCGTTGACCTCATTTTCCACATTTCCAGTAAACTGCTCTCTGCAGCACCGTCTCCCCCTCCCCTCTGATCCTCCATATGATGTTACATGCTGTCCTTAATAACACATACAGAGCAGAGCTCTGCAGTGACTCATTCCTCACAGCTCAGTGATGAATGAGTCTGTCTCTGTCCTCCGTCCTCTGCAGGACCGTTCAATCCCTCAGGGTCTTGGGTTCAGATCCACCTGAACCCTGAGCTCATTCTTCCTCTCACATGTTCACAGAGAGGCTCCACAAACCCTGCAGGCTGCCAGTAAATGATTATAACAGACAGAGAGGGAGAGACAGAGCTCTTGTTTAATAAGAGCAGCACACACAGTGTGTGTGTGTGTGTGTTTCCTCCTGGTTGTAGCATGAGTGTGAACTCAGCCTTCAGCGTCATTACTCAACAGAGCGCTCCTGTTCTCAGAGGAAAACCTGAGAGTCACAGAGCTCCTTCAAACACTCAGCTCTCGTTTCTTTCGGAGGTTTCCTCTGACACAAACTCTCTGCTTCTCTGACACTCTGATCTGTTCAAACACACTCACACAGACACAGACAGATAGGTCAGAGGAAGAGGAGGACAAAGAGCGTCGGCCCAGCTGTGTGCCTCTAACTTCTACTGTACAAGTCACAACATCAGGTTGTGACTAACACCTGGAACAACTCTCACCTTCCCATCACCATCCAGAGACCACAACGGCTTACATAACTCTGAATAAAGCTTTGACTTTGACTCAGGTTATATCAGGGCTGATTTTAATCTCTCCCTCCGTGTTGACTTGACTCCTCCTGCTGGATGACCTGACTCTGCTTGTTAGAAGAAAAGGTGCGAGCGATGATGGAAAAGTGGGTCACACTGTGATGGAAAGATGAATCACACACTTAATGTCCTTTCCGTGTCTGAGTTTCAAACCACAAATGATTTCACACAACAAGTAAAAGATAAGAATGTGAAACATTCAAATTCAGACTTCTTAGAACATTACAACACGTTTTCCAAACGTTGCGCAACCCCAACGACAAAAACAGTCAGCGTGAAAAATGTGATCTGATGGCGCAGAGTCGATCAATTAAATGTGGAAATTGAAAAAGCAAAACTTTCTCTTTTGGTGCCAGCAAAAAAAGATTCAGATCAGGGGAAACTTCTGGACAAAAAGGGGGAAGGACTAAAACCAAGACTGGATGGACCAGATCCTAAGGCCCTCAGATAGCACTGCATTAAAAACAGCCATGACTCTGCAGTGGAAGTCACCGCATTAAAAAGGGACCTGACTCTGGTCTCTTGGCCTTCAAGCATTTACACAATGGACACACAATGGAAACACGTCCTTGAACCAACTGACACAGTGGTTTGATACTTTAGGGGAATTTCTTTTGATTTTTGAACATTGTCTCTGAACTCTGGATGAGTCTTCATCTCTGTGTTTGGGAAACCAAACCCAGCCTATTACTTCATACCAGGGGTGTGTCCAAAGCGGAGGCATGGGTTCCTTGTTCCTTTGAAATCTGCAGCAACACTTACGTAACACAGAGTGCAAATTATATAATTACAGCCAGCATACATCAGAAGACAGTCCGTAAAGTTTTTGTTTGAACTCATTTTCTTTTTTAAAGCTTTTACACTTAAAGTACCCTCCTCTGTTATTTGATTCTAAACTTGGACTCAAAGTTTCCTCAGCCTGACTCAGTGTGAAATCAAACGGTGACAGTACAACAGGAAAGTGAATAACGTGCAGTCTGACTGTAGCTTGAGTTTTCCTGCAGAGAGGATTGAGGATGTGCGATGTTAGCTGACTGTCACTGCATCTTATCTTAAACTCACACAGCGTGTTTCCGCTCTGCTTCATTCAGCCCTAAGTCTGCGATTCACGCATCTGAAGACGTCAGAGCTCTTCTCAGAATGTGAACCAAATAGCAGGTTTCATATGATTTATGGTCACACAGAACGGTTCTGATAAAACATCTGATACGGTTTTAAAAACAGGTCCAAGGTCTGTTTTTCTCTTACACTGATTCCAGGAACATTATTTTCAGAATCATGCTGATGGGATTTTTCTACCTTTTCCTCTTTGCAGATACACTGCTCTGCTGGGAAATTATATCTGATAACAGCTGATCTTATAACAGCTTCTGTGTCATATAAGCTTTTTTAATGGAGTCTCTATTAAAGTAAAGTGGTCCATTTTAGTCCATAAAGTCTCATTGTGTTGCTTTTGCAGACTTTCAAATTAAAAGCATAATTTGCAGTTGCACGGGTGTTCTTATCTTTATCACTAATATTTATTATCCTTCAGGGAAAAAAAATGTTTCATTTCTTATGATCATGACTGTTTATAAGCAGATTGTTTATTAAGATTCTTTAAAAAAAGAAAAGAAAGAAAGATAAACCATTTGCAAAGAGTAAAATGTAGGGTCTGTTATTGTCAGTGAAATGTTTCCAGTTTTATCTCAAAATAACTGGTTCTGTCATTTGTGTATAGAGTTTTACATAAAGCTGGTCTGTATTAATGCATAATGCCACTGGTTTATATAACACATCTCCATTATTTACTTTGACTCTGGAATATTTAATTTCAGTGCAGTGAGGTCATGAGAGTCAATAGAAAGCACATCTTTTTTAAATTAAACCACGGTGAGGAGTTTTTTGAACTTGTTGTGTAACAGGTCAAAATACTCATCCCACCTCCTGACCAACAAGAGCCCAAAGGACCATCAACAGCAGGATTTAAAACCTTAATGTTGGAAAAATGATCTTAGGATGTCAGAAGACAGGATCAGATACTGAGATGAATGTCTTTGGCCATAAGAGGCAGCGGAAACCCAAACCCCCTGACAGCAGTTTAAAGTGAGCTTATTAACCTCAAAATGACAACAACAACAAAGGGCTGAGGGTCTAAACACAAACACATACTGTAGAAGGAGATGGTGATCTAAATGTGAAGAGGTGTCAGGCTGAGTCAGCAGCTTGGACGGTGACCATATGAACAGAGAATGAATGGGAAGTGACCCAAGTGTGTGGTCAGAGAGAAGGTCTGTGGTTACTGACAGGAAGTTACTCATGGAAAATGAAAGTTACACACAGAAGAAAAATTGTGTGTGTAACATCTATAAATAGAATGATAAGGAATGTTCTAAAGAGGGAATATCTGCACCATTTGTAACCCCAGTGTCACAGAAGGCTTTCTCTGCTAGAGTCTGGATTCAATTCATCTGAAATGACTGATGTAAGCTATAAGCTTTTATTTCTGTTTCCAGGCAGTGAGAGTTCACTGGGTTGAGTAAGTTTGGCTTTTCAACTGTTATGCAACTTTATGATTGATAACATATTTAAATACAGACTGCATGCCAAGGAAAGTCTGCATCAGACCCAGTTTCATGGTATTCTGAGAATTTATACATTTCTTTATGTCAGAGTAAGTCCTGCCACAAACAAATGGCAAAAAAAAAAAAAAATGAAAACTTATAATTCTTATGTTTTTAGACAGGCTGAACACTGAATAAGATGAGATAAATGCCTCTGGATTAGATAAAACAGTTACAAATACTTGGTGTATTTTTTTTTTTTTTAACTTATAATGTATATAAAAAGCTGATCTTTTGTAATAATCCTCGCGTAAATTACAGCAAAATAGCCACTCTTACTTTTAAGAGATTCGTTTGAAGTCAATCAAATTCACAAATAAAAGAGCTGATAAACATCATATGGATTCATAAAGCATTATACCATAGAAGGGCAGCAGATGGCGCCGTGGCTTAGTTGGTTAAAGCGCCTGTCTAGTAAACAGGAGATCCTGGGTTCGAATCCCAGCGGTGCCTTTTGGCAACAAGGAACCGTTTCTAAAAAAGGTTACAGTGTGTTTTGGGTTTACCATTATCATTGTATTACCTAATACTCATTAAACAAAAGATTCAGTTCATCTAAGCTTAGTAATACCTGTTGCTCATGCTTGATTGGAGATTTATGATGACTGGATTTGTAAATACATGAAAGTCTTCTTAAAAAAAAAAAAAAAAAAAACATCGACATTGGATTGATTTGTGGCTAATGCATGAAAATGAATCCCAAAACAACAATAACAGATTAAATTCAACCCTTACAATGTCTCCACAAAAATTATTGGCCATTAATAATTAAAAAAAAAGTCGAAGAGTGTCGAAAGTCCAACTATTATTGAGAGAGGAGGTAACCTATCCTCTATCCTATGCCCAGGGAGCAGAAATTTTTATGTATTGGAAATTTTTATATTGGAAAAATTAAAATACGGACTATATTACATATACATAAACATATACTTACCAAGCACAGCTCTCAAAAGGCAAGAAATATATAAATTTGTTGTTTTACCACTTTAAGAGAGCATTCCCTTCCAGCCTTTCTAACAATTCCTAACAGTTTTTTTGTCCTCACAGGGCAAAAGAAACTGTGGATATGACGTAATCATATTTTGGATGAGAAAAGGAACGCTGCGAGCAGGGTTCGAACCTGCGCGGGAAGATCCCATTGGATTTCAAGTCCAACGCCTTAACCACTCGGCCATCGCAGCCAGATGACTCCCGTGCTCACCACATATATATTTAAAAGCAAATATTACTCCGTGATGCTCTTAACTTTTGGCAATATTGTTATATCGCAACTAAAACTGCTTCGGGTTGAGCTACACGACTCTCTGTAACACTTCACCCAAGGACCGGAAATGGTTTTTAGGGGTTATCTATGAGCCGTGACCATATACGGATTTACGATGGCGCCACAAATTAATACAATCTATAATTTCAACAGACCCACCTGCTGTTTAGGTGCACTGAAAACCGAAGCTGTCCGTGAGAAACTCGCGAAACATAGATTTAATCATGATCAGACATCTTTCTTATTATTCTAAGTTATCACTTAAACGGTTAATCTGCGAGATAATCCAGTTCGATAACAAGAAATGAGTGCGAAACAGAAATTTTGTCCCAAATCCCGCGCATGCCCAGTTATCTCCCTGAATTCACCTGTAATTTGGCCTGTGAGGTGAGGCTCTGCAAGAGGAAAACTCCAGTAAGGGAAAAAAAAAAAAAAGAAAAGAAAAATCAGCTCTTTTTCATGCTTACTGTAACAAAGGTAAGAATTCATACAACACACATATGATTCACACAGACAGTAGCAAGATGAAAACAGAAAAACAGCACCAGTTATTTTCAATCACGTGGAAGTGCAACATCACGCAAATGTAAAAACTGAGTTTCCTGTTGTGGAGCAACTGGAGAGAGTAAATAATCTTGTACTGCAGTGGTTTATAATCTGCATCCATGATTCTCTTCCATGCATACGTCTTTATTACAGACACATCGTGTTTGACTCTTTAGTGTACGAAAAGTAGGGATACACATGCTGGTGATGTTTGGTGCTCTTTAGAAACAAAGATTGATTGACATGCTGCATCATGGTCACTCTTTTAGTTTAACAGGGTCTTGAATCAGTGTTTCATAGATGGAGGGCCTAAGTGATACCTGGACAAGTTACACAGGTAATTATTTGGCTGCCCAGAGAGAAATGCCCAATTGTTTTCACTTATTATTATTATTATTATTATTATTATTATTATTATTATTATTATTATTATTATTATTATTATTATGAATGTAAGCCTAATGTTCTGGATGGGAAAGCAAAGGTGCACCTCAGGATGCATGGACACTGAGTTTGCGTAGTTCTGTCAGATTTGGATGCATGCATAACTAGAAAAATAGAAATAATACATTAATAAACCCTAATCTCTGTTGCAATTTGCACAGGCCTCTAGATATTTATTTGAAATGATTCAGTCAACTGGAGGACAAGGCCCATATATAAATCCAATCATTACACAAACAGGACCATTAGTCATAACTTACTGTTATGGAATGGCCCATTTTGCCGTAGCGTTAGCTGCATGCACTACTGCCAAAAACTGGCCAGTATATCTTGTCATTGTCATAATTTCCCGAAGGATTCACTCAATCCCTAAATATTAATATGCTTTGCATATTAAGTCTTAAACTGTAACACATGCACGCAATGTCCACCATCTTTAAAACATATAACAGGTGTGTTAATCCTGCTGTTAGCTCCTGTAATCATGGGGTCTACCACAATTGCCCTGTTGGGGGCGTTAACACAGCTTATGCATACCGCTAATACATTTTGTTTTCACCATCAATACAAACAGTCTTCATCACTATACGTGCATATGGGCACAGGTCTGTCTTGTCTTTCTGATCAGGTGACGTTATAGAGCTGTAGTTCTCTTCTCTTAACAGTAAACTCATATTTTCCCCCAGCTGACTCTCTCCTCCTATCTCTAAATGTCCTGTCCTCCCTAAACTCATGATTTTCCACTAACGCCTGTACTTTGTTTTAAGACTGACTCACACCTGTGAGCCACACCTGCTTAGTTGCTAAGCTGAAGCTGAGGTGGTTGGGTTGAAAGTGGGTTCAAAGATCAGACGTTTATCTGAGGGTGGCATTCCCTCTCAGAGATTCCATTACGAACAGAAAGATAATCAATTCTGAGTGCATTCAGTGTTTCCCCATCTGTTTTTATAGATGTTCAGACTCTGTACACAGGCTCACAGCTTTATGTTCATGCTGTTTTCATGTTAAAGAGTCAAGGCTAACAGGTGCATTTTTCTATCCAAAATGTCATTCTCAGTGTGACATTCATATATGCAGAAAAAAGAAAAAAGGAGAATCCTGTCATACTCCGATTTAACACTAGAGGCAGTGTTTAACAGCACATACAGATGGAGCTACAAACCAAAAAGCAACTTTAAAGCTCAATTTTAAATTCACTGTTAGGACTTTCTCAGTGATGTGAGATTGTTTTACTTTTAAATATTTCCCTGTTCATAATCCACAATTTAAATATGAACTTATAAGTGTTAAAACTGAATGTTTCTAAATGTTATGTCTCAGTATCTGTGGTTGGGTCAGATTTTCCAAGGACAATATGAATCCATTTAAATCATGTAGACCTAAAATCCTTTCAGAAGGAAACATGGGTTGACCAAGTGAGAAACAGGATCAGTCCTTTGGATTTATGAAGAGCCAGGTTACATTTGCTCTGTTTGGTGAAGTTGTAGTTGGAGGATGAACACTAACAGGACATAAATAGTATTCAGTAAGTTCAAAACAACAGCACTACATAACTTCAAATCACGTTTTTCAGTTTCTGTCTCAGTTTCAAAGTGAATCCTCTGTGGAACCGACTGTTTACACTGAAAATGAGACTCAACACAAACTGTTGACCTGAATTTAACCTCTATTTTGATCTGAACACATTCTAACTCCTCAAGTTGTTAACTTTACTGCAGAGTAAACAGAAAGAAAGTCTGAGCTGCAAATAATTTTTCACTGGCTGAAGGATTCACAAGAATGCCGTAGGTGGCTCCACAATTCTCCTGTTTTGTGTTTTGTTTTTGGGTCAAAGGTTTTTCTTTTTTTACGTTTTATTTCACTGTGATGCTGAAGGAGTAATCTTCTCTCTGAATGAAGCACAGTGCTGTTTACTGCTGTGTCTTAGTAACCTGAACTATACATGTAAATAAAACAGATAGCGCTGGTCGCTGGATGAGCTGAGCTGTCAGGTGATCTACATGAAGCTTCAGTTTACCAGAAAAGCCTCTTCCTCCAGACCTGTGTCAATGAACACACTGTAGAATAAAATTTAGGCGCCCTGATCTCAGGCCGCTCTCTCACCTGGAGCTGCCTCTCTTTGCTCTCACTCTTTGAACATGATGGATGAGACTGTGGCTGCTTTCCACTCACTTCTCCTGTGAGGCTCAAATAAAAGCTCTGACGTAAAGATCGGGACAAGAAACCAAAGCTCAGAGATTCTTAAAGAAGGTGATACTCAAACACGGACTGAACTTCATCGAGTCGACTCAGTGGAGACCAAAACAGAGCTCAGACTCTTGTGTCTCTGCTTAGTAGAAACAACCTCTCTGTGGTTTGAAAAACTTTAAACTGAGTCTGTGCTTTCTTCCTCTGACCTCTCGCTGCCTTGATCTCTCTCCTGCCTTTTCTTCTGTTTGTGTGTCTTTCTCTTTTCCACATGATGAATTTGTCAGCACAGTGACACGCAATCATTATTTAACGTTTATGTTTAACCTCACCCTGTCCAGGAAAAGAAAGGGTGTGTTTAATCTGACTGGTTTTAGTCTACAGATGAAAATACCTTTAAGTTTTAGTCAATAAAACGTCACACATACATTTCAGTCATTGCTCAAATGTTGAATCTGACTGTGTAAGTAAACTGTATGTAATATCAAAGTAAAGGTGGGAGAACTTTATATTGTGCAAATACACTAACGGATGAACTTGTGACACATTCAGTTCTCTACTTGAAGTTGAAAAAAATCAGCATTTCAGAAAATCATTCGCCAGAATGTAATGGAGCAGAGCCAGAGGAAGTTCACACATCAGTTAGAACAGAAACCATCAGCTCTGGTGGTGTGACGGAGAGGAGAAGGACCAGACACAGATCTGGTGGAATGTAGAAACTAGACCTTTAAGAGAAGACAACATTATAAGATTAAATACCAGAAAAGCAAATGTTGGTGAATGAAGCCAGAAGAAAGCCCATCTTTAATCTCACAAAGCAGTCTAAAGTTTAAATTAATTTTGGTGAAGTCATGAAGTTATATAAACGATTTGATCTGACGTCCTTCTGGAGGGAAGAACACATAAACTTTGCCCTCAGCGTCACATTTTAGTATGCCCGACCATAAACTGCAGGGAATCCTCTGATTAGATAAATAAAGATAAATAAAAGATAACTAAATATTTTAGTGTTTTTGTTATTGCACCAGCCTCTAGGAGGTAAAGTTTATTTTCATTTTCTCCCAATGGGACCTGCTCCAAGATTTAACAGTAATTTAGTTACCAATGATGGAGCCATCACAGTCCTGGATCGACTGATCATAAACTCTGCTGTGAGCAGTCCCAGCTCAGATAATCAGTCCTTTCTTTTATATCAGACACATGAATTTGAACTAAAGTTAAGCAAACTTTTCGTGAAATATTAAATACTTTAATCTTGATATCACTCAAAGAAACATACTTATCAATATGTTTGTTGGGACACAGAACCTTATCTTCAGACATCTGAACCCGGCTTCAGCCTCTGAGATTATGGATCCTGATTTATTACCCGCACGGTCAGTTCACCTGTGATGTCTCAGAGTTACCGTCCGTTAGCTTATAATTGCAAAAAATTCCATACTGTAAATCTTCCTCCTGCCTCTCTTATCTCTGACTGAAATGTCTGAGTCAGAAGTTTTAATTGTTGCGATAACGAAAGATAAACTGCGCTGTGTATGACGGGGACACATCAGATACTGTGACTCCACCTGTTTCCCTACTCTCCTGTACAAAATCAGTTTCAGATCACCTTTTGAATCTGAACCTGAAACATAACCATACATGAGTAAAAGCTGTGAAAGTCAGAGACGACATCTTTTATTTTTCTGCTCCAGATGTCGCTAGTATGATTTATAGACTCTTTATGAGCCTCAGGAACCATTCAGTTCCCAGTCAAGACAGGTTCATGTTTCCCACTGTGTTCCATCACCTTTTCTTTTAACAACACTCAATACGTGTTTGTGAACTGAGGACACTAATTGTTGAAGCTTTGGAGGTGGAATTCTTCACCATTCTTGCTTGATGTGCAACTTCAGTTGCTCAACGGTCCGGGGTCTCTGTTGTCATACTTTGTGCTTCATAATGTGCAGGCAGACTAGTCTAGTACCCGCACTCTTTTACTACGAAGCCACACTGTTGTAACATGTGCAGAATGTGTCTTGTCATTGTCTTGCTGAAATAAGCAGGGACATCCCTGAAAAAGACGTGGCTTGGATGGCAGCATATGTTGCTCCAAAACCTGTATGTACCTTTCAGCATTAATGGAGACTTCACAGCTGGTCAAGTTAGCCATGCCATGGGCACTAACACACCCCCATACCATCACAGATGATGGCTTTGAGACTTTGACCTGATAACAGTCCGGATTGTCCTTTTCCTTTTTTGGTTTTGAGGACACAACGTCCATGATTTCCAAAAACAATTTGAAACGTTGACTCGTCAGACCACAGCACACTTTTCCAAACAGGTGGTTTTAGAGCATTTCTCAACTTTCCCAGCCTCTTGTTGACCCAGTTCCAGCTTTTTAGGAACGTGTTGCAGGCATCAAATTCAAAACGAGAGAATATTTGCAAAAACAAAAGGTAAAAATAAAGAAATTGATAATTTTTATCGATAAATATCTTGTCTTTGTAGTATATTTCGTTGAGTTTATTAGCAGGATTTGCAAATCATTGCAGTCTTCTCTTTTTTCTTTTTTTTTTTTTTTTACGTTTTACATGTCCCAACTCCTTTGGGAGTTGGGGTCGTAACCTCAGGCTTTATTGGAGTTTGAATTGAAAATCAGGCAGCAGTGATCGTTTAGAGGTAACACCGTCTAAAGGAGCAGCAACGCCCTGAAACAGATAAAGTCAGATAAAGTATGACAGCTGATGCAGAGAGCCTGAGGTCAAAGTGCTCGTGGAAAGTTTGTCTCTGTTGCCGTGGTAAACAAACTTTGACAGCAACTGTCTGTCTGTATGAGCAGCACTTAGTGAGGAAGTTAAAAATAGAAACTGAGACAGACAGAACAGGACCCAATGACCTCAAAGTGACCTCTCAAGGTCATAAAGATGAAGGTTAACAGTTCTGTGTGTTTATAGGCCAGATTAACACAGGTGCATGGTCATCCAGGTTAGTAGTCACTTACAGCAGGTCCTGATGTCTTTTCTTTATGGTTTTAACAAAACCAGCAAACACTCCCGTAAACCAGACTCCATCCTGTCCTCACCTGGTCTCTCTCTTTGGGTTAATGTCTCTCCTCCTCCTCCATGAGCTCTATCTGCATGAACTCTCCTGCTGCTTCCAGCTCCCTGAGGCTGTGACTTACTGACAGTAAACAGATACTGAAATCAAGCTGAAATAACCACCATGATCCTGATCTGTAAAACGCCAGAGTTTGAGATTTGTCAGATGTGTCTGCAGGATGAAAACTTCTAAAATGTTGAGTTTGAGTTCAAACAGAAACCTCTTTAAGGGCCTGAATGATGGAGGAACCTTCAGTCAGTGTGTCAGCGCTTAGCATCCCTCAGTCCTCGGTGTTTCTGAGTGTCCTTAGTGTCTTCAGTGTCTCTAAGCATCCTCAGTGTCTCTAAGCATCCTCAGGGTCTTTAAGCATCCTCAGTGTCTCTAAGCGTCCTCAGTGTCTCTAAGTGTCCTCAGTGTCTCTAAGCATCCTCAGTGTCTCTAAGCATCCTCAGGGTCTTTAAGCATCCTCAGTGTCTCTAAGCGTCCTCAGTGTCTCTAAGTGTCCTCAGGGTCTTAAAGTGTCCTCAGCGTCTCTAAGCATCCTCAGGGTCTCTAAGCGTCCTCAGTGTCTCTAAGTTTCCTCAGGGTCTATAAGTGTCCTCAGTGTCTCTAAGCGTCCTCAGGGTCTCTAAGCATCCTCAGTGTCTCTAAGCATCCTCAGTGTCTCTAAGCGTCCTCAGGGTCTCTTAGTGTCCTCCATGTCTCTAAGCGTCCTCAGTGTCTTTAAGCATCCTTGGGGTCTTTGAGTGTCTTCAAAATTAGATTTTGATCCCTGAATGAGTCAGTCTTACCTGTCCATCATCGACCAATCAGAATCAAGGTGTGAGACTTCTCATTCAGGTCAACAACAAAATTATAAGGGTTTATTTTACAGATGTAAATACAACAACCGTTTCGAGTTTTTTTAAATTCATTTTTGAGTAAAAAAAGACAAAAGGTGTGTGTGTTGTTACTGGAGTGAGTCCTGGTGAAATGAGCGAGTGCCAGCGCTTCACTATGGTTGGACTTTTATCCCCAAAACACCACGCCCCGATCCCTGATTCTGATTCCACAGGTTTTAGACTGTAAAGAAAATTATGAACATTTTATTTACAGTCTTTCTGTTGTGGCATAGATGCAGCTGTAGACTTCTTTTTTGATGAGGAGACCTTAACAACTCGAAGCCAAGAGCATTCCCTCAAACTCACACTGTGATGAAGTAAATATCATGACAGCTTTACCTCCTCTCTCACTGTGACAGAGTCGTTTTTAGTCAGGTTTATCCAAACTGTGGAGTATTTGTTGTGGTCCTTCAACCAGTTTCTGATTTCATCTTTGTCAAATAAAGGAAATCATCCTGCAGTCACTGAGGAGCTCTCTGAACTGATCTACATTTGCTCTTTAAAGCTGACGGATCTGCTCAACACATTTTACAAGTCTGACCTTGTTCAGCCTGAAGAGTGTAAAAAAAAAAAGCATGTTTCTCACAGCTCTTGTATCAGTCAGTCAGATTATATCAGTCTTTTCTCCTCACAGGTTATCGCAGTGATTTAAGAGGAGGGGAAGTGCTGTGATATGACTTTATAAACAGTATCAGTGAGCAGCGTAGGTGAAGTTCTGTGAAGTCGAGGTCCTGTCTTTAAACCCTCTGAGTCCACAGATCCTGACTGTTCTCATATTATAAAATGACTGAAATATTTGCTTTAATCTGTCAGACACCTTTATACACCCTGAGGAGCCTTTGTGTTATAAATGTGTCAATATAGAGAGTCTGAGAAAGAGGAGGAGGAGGAAGGAGTGTCTGATCAAAGTTTTCTCTTTATTACACAATGAGCTCCGCAACAGGACACACTGCTTTCTGTAACTTACTGTTTGATGGGCATCCCCACCCAGCATGAGGATCGCTCAGAGGTCAGCAGGCACATGGACACACACACACACACAGGGGGGGGGGCACACCCTGCTGGTCCTATCACAGTTACTCATTTACACTTTTTTGCACAACATCAAGAAATGCAGCAATTCAGCCCCCCCCCCCCCCCCCCCCCCCCCATCCTTTACCTTTACCTCCAGCCCTCCACCTGCACCTCCGTCCAACCCCCAGCAGAGCCCTCAGCCCTCCATATATAAACGCCTGAGCCATACCTCGGTGTCTTCCTCTCCAGCTAACTCGCTGTTAGCAATGAACTCTTTAGGTTTTATATTCCTGCTCTTATGGATGTGCAGGTGTGGAGCAGAGCAGGAGCAGTACAGGTGAGTTAAAACCAGCAGAGCCATCACCATCAGATCCTTCCAACAAATCAAGCTTTTTTTAAAAAAAATGAAGTCAAATTGATTTATTTTAATACAAAAGCTGTTGTTTTTTTTTTTTTTTTTTTTTTTTTTTTTTTTTTTTTTTGGGGGGGGGGGTTAGTGGTGTGTGTGTGTGTGTGTGTGTGTGTGTGTGTGTGTGTGTGGTGGTTGGGGTTTGGTGTGTCATGATAGCATCTGTATTTCTTTATCAAGCTTTAGACATTTTTGCAGCTGATTCACTCTGACTTTAAAAATGTTTGATCGTTTTCATCAATTGTCCAATTTAATTAGCAGAAACCCAAAATTATCAAAACCAAAACAGTTATTTATTTATGTACTTACTTACTTGCTCACTTATTCACTTTATTTGTTTTAATTTGTGCAACAGTTGATGAATATTTAATTTTTTAATCTACTAATTGATAAGTTGATTCAGCAGCTTTGAGATGAGACTGAGTTTAAAAAACGGGATTTCACCCTGTGCTCTCTGTGGTGGTTTAATCCTTTCCTTTTACACTGTTTTACTACAAACATCAATAATTCTACACAAGTTCCTGAACTGAAATGATTTTATTCTGTCAAATTATATTCACAGATATTCTGATGTGATGTTATTTTCTTATGACTATTTAATGTAAAATGCATCTGTGATGTTTCTTTACGTCATGGTCGCTCCAGCGCTCTCAGTAAAAACTCTGTTCAGTTTGGGTCCAGAAACAGGGCTTGCATCGGTCACATTTAAATCGGATTGGTCACCTTTAAATCCTGAACCATGACTGGCTGAGGATGGACTGCTTTTCTTTGACTTAAGCTATAAGACATTTTCTGCTGGAGCTTCTTTGAGTTGTAGTGAAATACTTCATAAATTCATGTCATCAAACAGGTTTACAGGAAAATTTACTTATCAAATGCTGTGAAACTTGTGAAAAAACTGGTGCTTCTTTAACAGTTTAGCTCAGATGAATTCTTTGGACTCCTGATTTTCAAATCCTTTTAAGGTTAGGTTTAAAGAAAAAAAAATCAGGAACTTCAGCTGCTTTTTGTTCATTTTTAAACTTTCCCTCCAAAACTGGTGGTTTTAGTTTATTCAGTATCACAGAAGGTCGTGTTTTGCAGGTATCAGAGGATTTGTGTGTCTTCATAGGCTGTTGCCTGTTTGATCTCACGTGTTTGAGTTTTAGTGTTGAACCGATTATAAATCAGTGACACCTCACAGCTCAGACTGAAAGAAATTGATTTTTATTGGAGGTGAATCGATGACTCAAAGATCTTTATGTCACTGCTGAAGCTCTTCTCAAACTTTAACCGCAGTGTTTGTTCTCGTCTCTTTAACAGGCTGCAGAAGACACCGAGAGATGATGGTGAGTTTATTTTTATGTCGCAGTAAAACCTATGTAGTAATCTGTCTTTCTTACACACACACACACACACACACACACACACACACACACACACACACACAAACAGATGAACTCGTTAAACAATCTAAATATCATTTTCAGGATGGCTTTAGTGATGTGATAGCAGCAGCTCATGTGATCCACAGCCTGTCCTTGAGACGGAAACGGACTTTAGCTCTTTACAGCTTCTTATCGCCCTGATACACCACCAACAAACACTTTCACACAGTGTGAACACACGCCCAACACATATCTAACACTCGACACACACAAACACTGAGGTATCAGCAGTTTAAAGAAACAGGACGATAAAATGTCCTCTAAATGTAAAAACACTTTAAAACTTGAAACAATGAAATTCAGCATAGCTAAAAGATATAAAAAAGACTCTGCTATTTCAAAATCATTTATATTTTTTAATGGAATTTAGTCAGGTTGTTCACTTTAAATGTTTAAAAAGAAGAAGAAGAGGAAACAGGAGATAAAGATTTTAGAAAGTTGGCTCATCACATATCCCCCTAAAAATGATCTCTAAACCTGCTTGTAACTGCTCCTCATTCTGTTGGTGATTTGTTCTTCTTTCTGTGGTCATTCAGCAACAGTCCTGGCCTCTTGCGACTTTAACCAGAACAGTGAGCCGTTCTGTGACTTCACTCAGGACTACACAGATGATGGCGACTGGACCAGACAAACTGGTCCAAGCCCAACACCCAACACCGGCCCGAGTGGAGACTACCCTGATGGAAGTCAGTCCTTGAGATTTCTTACTCTAATACACTAACTCAGAGGAAACCAGGTTGAGTCATGAAAAAATAATGTGTTTATTCATTCATTCATTCATCTGTCTGTTTCTGCAGTGGGATACTACATCTACCATGAGGCTGATAATGTGGCGAATGGACAGGTTGCTCGTCTGCTGAGCCCGACCATCCAGTCTGAAACATCCAATCAGATCTGCGTCCAGTTCCGCTACTACATGTACGGCATAGATGTTCGGAACACTTTGAAGGTTCTGGCGAAGAGGTCTGGAAGTGAGACTGAAGTGTTTACCAAAACAGGGATCCAGAGTCCGTCCTGGTTGCTGGGCTCAGTCACGGTGCCAAAACCCAGAGGAAGCAGTGTGGTGGTAAGTGGAGCAGTTTGTTGTAAAAATGCCAATCCAACAGTCTGAGAGCTTAGAGTGAGAGCAGATACCTGGAGGAGAGGAGTCACTATAAATACTTGCTGTCAGAATGCTCCGCTCTCTGAGCATAGCGTGGTGGGCTGAAGTGTCTTCTCTCTCTGTCACCAGATCGTCTTCCAGCATGAGAAAGGCTTAACCTCTTCCTGTGACACTGCCCTCGATAACATTGTTATTACTGATGGATCATGCCCCTGTGAGTGAAAACACACATGCGCACACACAAAAACACACAAACACACACACACACACTCTAATTTTTAACGTCTTAAATGTGTGTTTATCCACAGCTTGTGTTGCCGGCTGTGACTTTGACGACTTTGATCTCTGTGGGTGGGAGACTCAGGATGAAAATTTGGAAGTATTTGGATTTGATTTCTGGACTGGGGAAACAGAAACCCCAGGAACTGGACCAAATGATGACTACTCCAGACCAGGGCGTAAGTAGTCCTTTTCTTTTTCCTTTCTTCCAACATAACACTGTAAGAGGCAGAGCTGTTGGGACTAAGATGTTGAGTTGGGAGTATGTAATTGTAGCTTGAAATAAAGCCCAATAATGCATTCAGTCAGAACCTGGGACTGGACTAATTGAGACTTTCCTATGTGTAGTTGGTCAGTACCTGTTGATGGACTCTGTTAACGCTGTGGCTGGTGTCAAATCTCGGATCATAAGTCCTCTACTGACCCCATCCTCTGGCTGTCTGGACCTCACCTTCTACTACTACCTGTTTGGCACCAGCAACACCATGGAGATCAGTGTCCACACTATGTCCACAGGTAAGCTCTGACACAGATCAGACTCAGAGCCACTGGACAGGACTGCAGAGTCCATAATGCTGGATTATAATTGAGCTTGGCTCTATTTGTGTACCAGGTGGAACTCTTGGACCTGCTCTCTGGTTTGTGAAGGGGAACCAGGGTGAAGGATGGAAGCCTGCAGAGGTCCGCTACCAGGGATCTGCTGGAATCCAGGTAAACTCCTGAAGTCTATGTGTCCCTAAGGGAGCTTCAGTAGCAGAACAAAGACATTGACCTCTCTCCCCTTGGTTTTTCTAGTTTGTTATTGTTGGTACATTCGGAGAAACTACAAAGACTGATATTGCCATTGATGCTGTGTGTGTCCTGACCTGCAAAGGTAAGGTCCAAACCAGAACCAGGATCAGGTTTCTTCTCATCGCTATGTCAAAGACGGTTTGATGATTCAACCTCTGATTTTCATTTAAAGCAAATCCAACGACTCCACAACCACCGGTTACTACACCTGGACCTACGACCCCAAAACCCCCAACTCCTGGTCCAACTACACCAAAACCACCAACTCCTGGTCCAACTACACCAAAACCACCAACTCCTGGTCCAACCACACCAAAACCTCCAACTCCTGGACCAACAACGCCAAAACCACCAACACCTGGACCAACCACACCAAAACCCCCAACTCCTGGACCAACAACACCAAAACCACCAACTCCTGGTCCGACTACACCAAAACCACCAACACCTGGACCAACGACACCAAAACCCCCAACTCCTGGACCAACAACACCAAAACCCCCAACTCCTGGACCAACTACACCAAAACCACCTACACCTGGACCAACAACGCCAAAACCCCCAACTCCTGGACCCACAACACCAAAACCACCAACACCTGGACCAACGACACCAAAACCCCCAACTCCTGGACCGACAACCCCAAAACCCCCAACTCCTGGACCAACAACACCAAGACCACCAACACCTGGACCGACAACTCCAAAACCCCCAACTCCGGGACCAACAACGCCAAAACCCCCAACTCCTGGACCGACAACACCAAAACCCCCAACTCCTGGACCAACAACACCAAAACCCCCAACTCCTGGACCGACAACTCCAAAACCCCCAACTCCTGGACCAACAACGCCAAAACCCCCAACTCCTGGTCCAACTACACCAAAACCACCAACTCCTGGACCGACAACTCCAAAACCCCCAACTCCTGGTCCAACTACACCGAAACCACCAACTCCTGGACCAACAACACCAAAACCACCAACTCCTGGACCAACAACGCCAAAACCCCCAACTCCTGGTCCAACTACACCGAAACCACCAACTCCTGGACCTACAACACCAAAACCACCAACTCCTGGACCAACAACACCAAAACCCCCAACTCCTGGACCAACAACCCCAAAACCCCCAACTCCTGGACCAACAACACCAAAACCGCCAACTCCTGGACCAACACCAAGTGCGTGTTATTTTTATGAGGTTTCTTGTTATTAATGCTTTTTTTTTTAGGTTTTTTTTCTTTCTTTTTTTTAGCTCTCCTCTTTTTGAGATGGTATCTCTGATGAGAGTTTCCTTTGTCATGCAGATCCCTGTCCACCGAATGCAGAGTACATAGACTGTGGTCCTGCTTGTATCCCCACCTGTATGGAACCATCCACTAACTGTACTGGCTCCTGTATTAGTGGCTGCTTCTGTAAACCAGGGTTTGTCTTCAAGGGGAGTCGCTGTGTGCCTCTGGAGAAATGTGGCTGTCTGGATGACGATAATAACTACTATGAGGTCAGAAGTCCATGCATGCTCTCGTCTTCTGTTTAGTTCTGCTGTCTGACGCTGTAAAACGACTTCTCACCTCTTGTTAAATGATGTTTCAGCCTGGAGAGATCATATTTGGTGATGGCTGCTCAAAACTGTGTCGCTGTGCCGGGAATTACACTCTGGAGTGTGTTGATAACTCCTGTGATATAACTGAGGAGTGTCGTGAGATTGATGGAGTTTCAGGCTGCTACCCCAAAGGTAGGAGGCACAGCTAACACAGTCACAGGCAAAGCTTTACTTTTCCCCTGGTTTGTTTGGTTGTCATAACTCAAACTTTATTTTACACATCCTTTGTATTTTCCTCAGGAACGTCTTCATGCATAGCGTCCGGGGATCCCCACTACACCACCTTTGACAAACGAAAGTACAACTTCATGGGCAACTGCTCCTATCTCATGTCTGCCCCCTGCAACACGACCAGTCTGCAGTACTATGAGGTCCATGCCGATAATGAAAACCGCTTTAACAGACCCACCATCTCTTATGTGAAAGCTGTGCATGTGCATGTACGCAATGTGAAGATCTCCCTCCTGAAAGACGGCATCGTTCAGGTAAGTAATGAGAGCAGAAAGTGACAGTTTTGACATGGGAACTAAGTTTTATGTGCTGTTTGAAGGGATTTTGATAATTAATTAACCCCTGATTCCCCTTACAGGTGAATGGGACCAATGTTAACCTGCCTATATCTCCAGCCCCTGGTGTCTCTGTGTACAAATCCGGAAAGCACTACACTGTGTCCACAGACTTTGGTTTAACTGTTCGCTATGATGGAAACCACTTCATGGACATCAAAATTATTAAAGAGTAAGTAGTGACTGACCTAAAGTTGCTGAAATGATGGCGCATGAATTTAAAAACATATACCATCTCACTCCCAAAAATCCCATCTTTAGTTTTTCTGTTCTTGTTGCAGCTATCGGGACACTCTTTGTGGGCTGTGTGGAAACTACGATGGAGATACCACAGATGACTTCCGTAAACCAGACGGATCGTTGACCACCAACCCCAATGAGTTTGGACACAGCTGGAACACTGATCCAGAGTAATTGGTTTACTTTAATATTCATACAGAGACCCACATGGAGACTTTAAAGACCTCCCTTAGTTTCAACCCTGATTATCTGAATACTAAAGGATCATTTCACCTGAGTCACCAACATCCCTCCATGATCTGTCATTTCTTATGGTCACTGCAGTAGCAGCGTTCTTTGAGTGGCACCGTCCCTCTCTCCAGCAATTTTTAAGCTCCATCTGAAGGATTTGAAGGCCTCCACAAGCCAGGCATTCTACAATTCCTTTCAAAGAGCTTTGAGTCTGCCTTTGGGTTCCTCCCAATTAAACGTTTCTGGAAAATCTCCTTTGTCCAATCCAACCCTAGTTACCCTAATCACTGAGTCATCCAGGAGAGAAAAGTATCTGAAATCCACGAACAGAGCTCCTCTAACTGTCGGTCTGTGTTTGCAGGTGTAACAAGAAACCAAACACCACCATCCCCGGATGTGATGAAGAGGAACAGGACCTCTATGAGAGCTCTGGATACTGCGGCATCCTGCTGGACAAAAATGGTCCATTCGCTGTGTGCCATCCCAAAGTCAACCCCAACGTAAGTCCCTTCTTACACACACACATATGCAGACTCCAAAATCCAATACTGCTTTAAAAACTGCAGCATGGGGGAAGAAGAATATGGAATCAGGTACTTTTGATTGGATTTTCCAAAAAGGAAACTCATTTCAACAACAAATCAAGGGTAGTACTCTTCATCATATGGGCAAAACAGTTCCATTGGGGTTCCATTGGTTTGAAGGTCTACTACCCGACCAATAGTGCTCCAATGCTCACTGGGATCAGGCCCCAGTGGATCCAAAATAAATTCAAGACAGACAAAATTCATACAAACTGCACTCATGAAACAACAACTTCAGAGAGCCAGCTGCACCCTCATCCCCATGATCTTGGCTTGCTGGTGGGTTACAAACACCACCAAATGACCCTAACTGTAACCTCCAGGTATTCACGTATCCTTATACCATACATCCTCCCATGTGGTCCCTCATGGCACCATACACCAACTGTGAAACTAGAAGACCAACATGTGAACAGTGTTATCATCACATATTCACCTGTGTTTCTTAAGGAAGGCTCTACAGTTAGCTAAACCAATCCCCTGTGCCACACCTCTCACCTCAACCAGAGTTCACTCCTGTTAGGTTAGTCTGTGCACTCTACCTCACCCTGCTTCCCCTGTCTAACAGGATGAGAGAGAGTATCCAGAGAGAAAAGTCTGCAGAAGTGTTTGAACGAGGACATGAAGGCAGGGCAAGGACTGGAGCTGACCCCTGATAGGCTTTACACTCTGCCTCCCCCTGCAGGGGACAATCATCCCTGCTGGGTGAGGCTGAAGACGGGTTTCAGTGGTATAATCTGCCACCCTCTGGAAAATACTTGGAAAGAATATTCCCTAACTGAAAGAGTTTTTAAAGTCCTTTATTGCCCCAAATAATCCACAGAGGACTCTCATGAGTGATGGGTCGAACCATTTGTGGCAGAAATCTGAACCATGCCTCCTTGTTTGGTGTATTTTAGTGTCTAAATCTCATGTTTATCTACAGAATTACTTCAGGGACTGTCTCTTTGACCTGTGTGAGCTGGATGGAGCCCGGCCCATTCTGTGTGAAGCCATTGAAGCATACGTCAATGAATGCCAGGACCGCGGCGTCAACATCGGACCCTGGAGGAACGAAAGCTTCTGCCGTGAGTGACTGGATCAGTGGATGCAGAGGCGAGCTGCCACAAAGGGTTTAGATATATATTTCTTTCTGCAGGAGGAGCTGGACTGTGAAATATGGAACTTATCCTATGATGGAAGTTGATAAAGCTTCTTTTTTAATGTCCAGCAGGGGGTGTTATATCAGTTTATAGAAAATGTTCTTACAATGACCTACAAAATGTCTCTTTTTGTATTTATTTGCACAAATTGAACTCAAACTGAAATCAAAATCTTAACATTATGAGTAAGCTCATAACTTAGCTTTAGCCAGGCCCAAAAACAAAGGAAACACAGCCAAAATACAGACGTTGGATGCATACTTACACACCTTTCCCCAACCTCTTCCTGTTCCTCCTCCACAGCTCTGACATGTCCTCCTAACAGTCACTATGAGAGTTGTGCAGACCCCTGTCAGGAGACCTGCACAGGTAGACCTTCATCCTGCAGCAGCAGCAGTGCTCCCTGTGCTGAGGGGTGTGTGTGTGACCCTGGCTATGTCCTGAGCGCCGGAAAGTGTGTGAGGGAGAGTTCCTGTGGCTGCGTATACAACGATCAGTACTACAAGGTGGGTTAGTGTTAGCGTCAGATTTTTTCATATCCTCTTCAAATGTGCAGCTTCACTAAGTGTGTGTTTGACGTTGTGTTTCAGCCTGGAGAGGAGTTTTACCTGGAGAACTGTCAGCTGAAATGCAGGTGTAATGCTCCTTTTGTCACCTGTTCAGCCTCTGAATGTCCCCCGATGCAGGAGTGTCAGAACCAGGGTGGAGATCTGGGATGTTATCCAGTCAGTAAGTTCACACCTGGAGGAGGAAACTGTTTGTTTTTGTCATGAAATCCAACAAAAAGAAAAAACAAAAAAACGGGTCAGGGAGGAAAGTTGCACCATAAATTGATTTCAATGGCAGAAAAAAGAAAAAAAAAAAAGAACATTGAAACTATTTTAGATGCAAAAAGCAAAAGTTTTTTAAGCAATCCAAAATATTTTTACAGTTTAAGTTTTCTGAAGATTTAAAGACACTTTGCAAGTTTTAGATTTATGTTCAGAGTGTAAAAGTGTCTGTGCAGACTCAAATGTTCCATGCATCACACCTTCCCTCCTCTCTCAGCCTCTCAGGATTGTGTGGTGTCTGGTGATCCTCACTACAACACCTTCGACAAGAAGTTCTACTCCTTCATGGGAACGTGCACCTACACACTGGCCCGAAGCTGCAAGAACAACACAGGTAGGAGACGATTCAGACTCACAGGTGTATCGTTTCTCTGCTGCTGTGAGAAAATAGAATCTGTAAAACCTCACATCCACGTACACACATGCTCATTCATCCAAGCATTAAACATTCATAATTCAAGTGATCTGAGACATGATCTTACACCAGGAGGGGGCACCACATCCACAGGATAAAGTAGTTGTTGGTACTCAGTTTTCTTCTTTGGTATAAATCATTCTCTGAATATTTCACATGTGACATGTCTTTATTATGTTGTTTAGGAGACCTGTAGAGTGAATCAAGCTAATATTAGTTTATGAAAAGCAAATAAAAGAGACTTTAACACTTAATAAACAGGTTTGAAAACTGGCACCTCTTTTCAAGCAGCCTGTCTCTTATTGTCATGTTTCATGTTATCAGGATGTCTAAATGATTCAAAAATAGCTGAGATGACTCATAAAATCTGGGGTTTATCTTCTAAATGAATCAGATTATAAAGTCTACACGCAGTTTTAATGACCTGGGTCGTTGTGGTGCAGGTCCCTGGTTCTCTGTGGAGGGTAAGAACGAGGAGCGAGGAGTGTCAGGTGTGTCATACCTGAAGAAACTCTACGTGACGGTGGGGGGAGTCACTGTGACCCTGATGAAGAGCAGGAGGACTCTGGTCAGTGTGGACACCTGAACACCTGAACACCCTCACAAGTGACCATGATGTAGTTCAGTTAATGTAGCTGGAATTAAGGAGAAAACGTGACTCAGCCCTCTCTCTCTCTCTCTCTCTCCCTCTCTCTCTCTCTGTATCAGTCATAATCTGCTGCTTTCGTAAAATTAAACTCTCCTTTGTTCTCCTCACCTCTTTATTCGATCTTATCCTCTCTCCTTTTATCTTCCATAATGCCATAATCCCAGAAATCTGTGCGTCTCTTCCTCGTCTCTTTGATCCATCAGGTTTCTCTGCTCTAATCCGCCCCGTGTGTGTGTGTGTGTGTGTGTGTGCTGGGTGTATCCCCAGCTTTCTGATAATCCGTCAAACATCAGATTTTAAAACTGACAGTAGAATAAAGTGTGGAGCAAGCTGAAGCTTGTCTCTAACGTCCTCTGGTCCTCTCTTCAGGTGGATGGACGGCGCGTGTCTCTCCCTCACTCTCCCTCGCCCCTCATGTCTCTAAGTCTGGCCGGTCAGTACATCACCCTGCAGACCACCTTCGGCCTGGTGGTTCGCTGGGATGGAAACCACTACGCTCAGATCACAGTCCCCAGGTGGGTAAAAGACACCTTAAAACACCTGGAAACATCAGTTTCTGATACTCAAAGGACTCACTGGATGGGTTCAAACATTCACGGATATTTACTTGATTTAATGCCACACATTTTCAGCATCACAATATTTTGACAATGAGGTCATCACATAAGGATCTCCAAACTGCTTGATGACATGTTGAAGGGATGGGGCCTCAAACACCAAGGTCTGGTGAATCAGAGAGAAGAGGATTTGTGGAGCTGGGAGTCTTAAAGAGAACTAAGGGTTTTCTAAAACACCAGAAAAATAGGATTTTTTCGAGCTGTAAATCATGTAAATTTTCTACGGGGGCACCAGAGGGACAAATTAAAGACAAAAAAGCACAATACCCCCCACTTTAACCCTTTAAACTTCCAGCTCAACCGTTTGGTTGAGCATTTTTTTAAGTCCCAATATCTTGTTGAAAATGTGTTGAACTGAGTCAAACTTGATGGAATCGTCTCTAAAGCTCAAAATATTTTTTCTAAACTTTGTGGTCGCTGATTTTTAGTGCCACAACAGCACAGGAAAAATACAAAAAAATCTTATTTATTTATATTTATTTATCTTTTTTTTTTTTTTTTTTTTGGATGGAACATTCAAAGGTTAAAATGAAATAGACTTCATATCCCTTGCATTTAAAAAGTAAAAGTTAAAGGGTTAAAAGGAGAGGTAGTTAAAGGGTTAAGATTTGTCACTGGAGGATCCCAGTGCTGATTGGCCACCACGATGCAAATGATTTACTGAAGATCTGATATCTGAACTCTCACAAATAAGGGAATGAAGAGAGTCAAGCGGGCAAATGATGCAAATATTTGTTCATGTAACTCACATCATCGCACATAACAAACTTTACCGACGTGTGAAAAAAACTTCCCGCTCTTTCATGTGTGTTTTTGGTTGTAATGCTTGTTTCTGTACTATTTAGCACATGTCAGAGCTTCATTTTGTTTGAAGAATTTGCTGTAGATAGTCAGTACTGTCACCAATCATTTTAACCGATGAACCAATGCAAGGTCAGCTGCCGAGGCCAAAGGTCAGGAGATATTTTCCCTAAAGAGCGAGGTGTGAAGTCCTGAAGGAGCTTCCTGTCTCTGTTCTGACCACAGCATCAGACTCCATCATGACAGGACATCAAACATAGAAACCCTCTGCAGGATGTGATAATCTGGATCAAATCTGAATCTAGCAGTTTAATCTGTGACACAACAAAAGAGGAATATTTCCCAGAAAAGAGCTTAAGAAATGAAGCGAGGGTCAAATGTCACACAGATCTGCTCTCATTCATGAATCCTCTGAGCGATGTGAGATCTCTGCTTTTATCGATGATGACTGGAGTCTGAGTATCATAATTCTCTCCCTTTCTCTGTTTGTCCACTTTCTTAACTGTTTGATCCTTTAAGACTTCTTAAGACGCTGCTCTTCATCCTTTAATCCCGCCTCCTCTTCCTCCCTGCAGCTCCTACTACGACCAGATGTGCGGCCTCTGCGGTGACTACGACGGGAACCCGAACAATGACTTCACCAAACCAGATGGCGTCCAGGTCGAGAACGTGAACGACTTTGGGAACAGCTGGGAGACGGAGGAGGATGAGGACGAGTCGTGAGTTCACGTGCTTCATCTCTGCACTGTAATCTGAGAGTTTATGAGAGTCCTCCAGGCTTTCTTAGAAATAAAAGCATGTGGGCGAGCAGCATGTGAGCTTTAATCTGCACATGTGTTCGGTTCACTAAGGTGGGAATGAGGGAAAACAGAGCACAGGGTTTCAACTCTGAGTGCACAGAAAGTTAATCAGATTACAGAAACATCCAGAGGACCAATGAGCTGCACAGTGACTCTCTTATCGTTTTTTTTTTATGATCAGGTGCTCTCCAGGAACCAAACCTGACCCTGAGTGTGACCCCAGTCTGGAAGCTGAGGTGGTGAAACCAGAGAAATGTGGAAAAATTAAAGACAAGACCGGACCCTTCAGGTGAGCCCTTCTGAGATCATCATGAAACTTTCACAAACACAGACCGTGTCAAACCCTGAACTTTACCAACGTCACGACAAGATTAGGATGAAGAGAAATACACAGTTACATGGAAAATCTGACACAAACTCAGATATAAGAATAAACGCAGCATAGGAACTCGTCTTTGCATTATTCATTCTGTGACTTTATGTCTCTCCATCATATCTCCTTCAATCTGTATGGGACTCCTCCCTGCTCTGTCAGCTCTTTTTTATCTGTATATGTGTGTGGGTGTCAGACGCTCAACATATGTGAAGGGTGTGACAGTTTTAGATATGAACATCACTCAGGATCATTTAAGATGATATTTTATTGCTTAAATTATGTTCTGGCTTTACAAAGTGATGGGTGTTTTATTTTGAAAGGACAAAGGAAGTAAAGAACACCATAAATCACCTGGACACACAGATTGTGTTATCTTTATGTAGACAGATTACAGTGATGGTATGTGGTTCTTAGAAGATCACATGAGGTGTGTGGACTCTGAACCACACACACATTAATGCACACCTAAGTGTGAGCTGCAGGTATAGAAGTGTCTGATAAGAAAGGATTCTATAGAGGAGAGGAGAAATCTGATGTAAGTTTAATTAGTTTTAATAAGCCACATCTTCAGTTTGAGCAGATGCAGGAATCATCCTGTGTGTCATTTAGACTCTTTGCTCTTCTCTTCACGGTGAGACCGTCCTCTTCCTAACCCTGTGTGTGTACTGTCCTCTGTCCTCAGGGAGTGTGTGGACGTGGTGGATCCAACCTCCTTCTTCCAGAGCTGTGTGTACGACATGTGTCAATATAACGGTCAGCAGCACATCCTGTGTGACTCTCTGCAGGCTTACACCGACGCCTGTCAGAGCGCCGGAGCCAAAGTCTACCCCTGGAGGACTCCAGACTTCTGTCGTAAGTTATTAGGAGAGTTTATCCAAACACAATTAGAGGTTCAACCAGAGCCGTCTGCCACTGAGAGTCTAGAAATTTAAAATTTTCTTCTGTTTTAATATCCCTAAAAAAAGGAAACTAGGTTATTCTCCTAAGGTTTCTGTTTGACTTTTATTTTGCAAATAAATAAAAGGTCTAAATGCAAAAATATTTTTTTTAAAAATGCAAAAACAAAATAAAAAAAACATCTCAGCATTTCATAAATTAAAAAAATAGATTATAAAATCAAAACCTGTTTCCTTACTTACTTTTCAAAAACTTTCAAAAAGCCTTCAATTTTTAAAAAAAATCAGTTTAAAAAAATTTCATTTTTTTTTCCAAGTCAAGTCAGAAACTTTCATTTTGTGTGCAAATTGTTTTTTTTCTTCTCAGACTTTTTCCCCCAAATCAAAAATGCCAATAACATCCAGAAAGCTGCTTATCGGGTGGTGTATTTGAAAATTTTGTTAAACCAGAGCAGTCTGCCACTGAGAGATGGAAATTTAAATTTTCCTTCTGTTTTAATATCCCTGAAAAACGATATGAGGTTATTCTCCTAAGGTTTCTGTGTGACTTTTATTTTGCAAATAGATAAAAGGTCTAAATGCAAAAATATTTTTTTTAAAATGCAAAAACAAAATAAAAAAAAACATATCAGCATTTCATAAAGCCTGATAGAAAATCAAATTTTTTAAGGTTTTAAAATCAAAAACTCTTTCCTTACTTACTTTTCAAAAACTTTCAAAAAGCCTTAATTTAAAAAAAAAAAATCAGTTTAATTTTTTTTTTTTTCCAAGTCAATTTTTTTTTTACCTCAAGTCAGAAACTTTCATTTTGTGTGCAAATTGTTTTTTTTCTTCTCAGACTTTTCCCCCCAAATCAAAAATGCCAGCATACATCCAGAAAGCTGCTTTTGGGGGGTTTATTTGAAAACTTGGTCACACATCAAAAAGTTTTCTTCTATGAAAGATTTACCTGTTGATGAGCCAAAGAATAGCCTCAGCTGAGTGTTGAACCACCAGAAAATACAGATAGAATCGTTGATTAAGAAGTGAAACTTTATAATTTTACACCAAATTTTTGACTCTGCAAACAGATCTTTGGTTATGCAAACTAATTTTTTTTTTGTTTGTATTTATCAAATTTTCTAGGACGTATATTGAACTTTGAATGAAACATTTGTTTGGTGTAGTGATGTTAGTTTGGATTTGAAACCATCTCTGACTCCACATGTTTACCTCTCTGCAGCTCTGGCCTGTCCCCCGAACAGCTCCTACTCGCTCTGTGTGAGCTCCTGTCCCGAGACGTGTCTGGGCGTGGTCGGCCCCCCCGGCTGTGAGGACGTGTGTGTGGAGGGCTGCGAGTGTAACCCCGGCTTCATCCTCAGCAATGACAAGTGTGTGTCTGTTAAAGACTGCGGCTGTGTGGACGACCACGGTTCCTACCACCCTGTGAGTCCAACAAACACTCTCTGAGGAGAGATCATCAAATCCTGACTGCAGTCTGTGTGTGTCTGACGTCACCTGTGTGTGTGTGTGTGTGTGTGTGTGTGTGTGTGTGTGTGTGTGTGTGTGTGTCAGGTGGGAGACGACTGGTACCTGGAGGGCTGTGAGCAGAGGTGTCAGTGTCACAGTGGAGGTTTGATTCAGTGTCATAACAGCAGCTGTGAAGTCGTCACTGAGAGCTGTCAGCTGCAGGACGGAGACTACGAGTGTCTCCCTGTTGGTATGTTCACACACACTCAAACACACACTTAAACACACACACAGAAAAACACACTTTAACTCTGGTATAAATCTGGGTGCTGTTAACACAATCCTTGGAGTGAAATCAGGAACTTCTAGATGTCACCCTGTCATGAGGGAACCTTTTTAAGGGTGATGTTTTGGCCTGTTAACAAAATCTTCTTCAAGTGAATCCCAAACTTTTCCCAAACTGCCTAAAAGCATGAAAGAAAGACTCAGGTAAAGAAAACTCTCCCTCTCTCCCTCTCTCCTTCAGGAACTGGTATCTGCACGGTGTCAGGTGACCCTCACTACACCACCTTCGACAAACGCACCCATAACTACATGGGAGCCTGCTCCTACACGCTCACCAAACCCTGCAATGAGTCCTCTGGCCTGCCGTACTTCACCGTGGACACTCAGAACGAGTTCAGAGGAAACAACAAGAAGGTTTCCTACGTCAGAGCCGTGGTCATCAACGTGAGCGGCGTGACTTTCATCCTCGGGCAGGGGCGCACGGTGCAGGTACGACACCTCAGGGAGGGGATAAGCGCTGTTCTTAAAAAGAGTTAAGGGTGACATTCATTAAAAACAAACCTCTCTGTCTGTGATCAGGTAAACGGCACTAAGGTCGTCCCACCCGTCACCTCCATCGAAGGCGTCCACATCTACCTCAGTGGGAAATTTGTGGTCCTGGAGACCTGGTTTGGTCTGAGGGTTCGTTTTGATGGAAACCACCACGCTGACGTCACCTTGCCCAACTCCTACAACGGCCTGCTCTGCGGCATGTGTGGTGAGAAGACTGTCCTCTCCTCCTCAGAGAGACTTTAGAAAGAAGAGTCCATGAATGTTAAAGTCTGTTTCTCCTGCAGGAAATTTCAACCAGGACCCGAAAGACGACAACCTGAAACCAGACAACACCCCGGCTGAGAACACCAATGATCTGGGAGACAGCTGGCAGGTTCCTGACTCCCGACCAGAGTGAGTCACAGAATACAGAGACACAGAGACACCCACTGGATCAGGTTTATTCAGCCCACATGTTGTTGTATCAGTTACCACTTTGTCCACTGGGGGCGCCAAAAGCTGTAGAGAAAGTTTGATCTTAAGGTGAACTCTTTGGAGCTTGATCATCTTTCTGATCTAATAAATCCTCTTTCTTCAGCTGCACCAACGGAGGAGGACAGGAGGACTGCGACGAGGATGTGGAGGAGGAGGCCATGAAGCCAACCAGCTGTGGAATCATCAACGATCCTACCGGTACCACACACACACACACACACACACACTCACATTATAACGATAACATTCAGCATCCTTTGTCTGTGATGGTAGAGTGAATGCTTCTGTCTGTGACCTTTGACCTCAGGTATCTTTAAGCCGTGTCACGCTGCCGTCCCTCCCGGCCCGTTCTTTGAGAACTGTATGTACGACATGTGTGCGACAGACGGTCAGACCGTGGCTCTGTGTCAGGCCATCGAGAGCTACGCCGACCTGTGTGCTGCTGCAGGTCACCCCATCGCCTGGAGGAACAACACCTTCTGCCGTGAGTCTGAGTGTGTGTGTGTGTGTGTGTGTGTGTTCTTGTTTGTCTCTGGTCCATGTGTTAATCTGTCCTGTCGTTTGGTCTCCAGCCCTGAAGTGTCCGCCTGGCAGCAGCTACGACCCGTGTGGCCCGGCCTGCCCTCAGCCCAGCTGTCAGAACCTGAACGTCTCCTCCGACTGCAACCATCCATGTGTGGAGGGGTGTGTGTGTAACCCCGGGCTGGTCCTCAGCGGGGATAAGTGCGTCCCCCCAAGTGAGTGTGGCTGCACGGACGATGACGGAAATTACCGACCGGTGAGCGACAAGCAGGACCTGAAACAGCTGATTTTACAAGGATCTGAGTTTGAGCATGCACTGAGTGTGTGTGTGTCTGTCTGTGTGTGTGTATGTGTGTGTGTGCAGGTGGGAGACTCGTGGTTCACGGAGCTGGACTGCTCTGAGCGCTGTAAGTGCAACAGCCACAACAACGTGACCTGTCAGCCGTGGATCTGCAGCCCCGCTCAGGAGTGTAAGGTGGTGGAGGGCGTGCTGGACTGTCACTCTACAGGTACACTCACATACACCTCACACACACACACACTCTAACCTTAGAGCTTTGCACCATTAACTCTCTCTCCTATCCTCAGGTAAAGGTGTGTGTCACGTGGCTGGAGATCCTCACTACTACACCTTTGATGGAGTCATGCACACCTTCATGGGGACCTGCACCTACACGCTGGTGGAGGTACGACAGGAAGCTGACTACTGTGTGCAGGTTTCATTTATTCCTGCTGTGATGATACATTCACCTCATCTGAGCTAAAACGTTGGTGGACAGTTTTAAACCGAGGCCTTGTGCTTACAGTTTTTATAGACATGCAGGCCAAGAAGCAAACAGGTTTTTGAATTAAAGATCAAGTCTTGAAAATAAAAACAGTTTCATCGCTCTGATTAGAGACACCAAACTGCGCTGACACTGAAACGCTGTGAGGATCTGCAGCAGATCAGCAGCTGCTGTGCATCAAAAATACGGATTATTAAGTCATAATTAATTTTTTTTATCATAATCTTCTTTTTTATCTTATAATTTAGACTTTGAAACTCATAACTTTAATCTAATCTCAAAAATTTTTTAACCCAAAATCTCATAGTTTGACTTTGAATCTGTTAATCTTCATTAAATTGTATCATTTTTTTTTCTAATCTTACTACTGAAATTTCAAACTCAAAGTATTATCTTTTATCTCATAAATTTGATTTTATATCTCAAAGCTTTGACTTTGAATGTAAAAAAAAAAAATACTTTAAAATCTCCAAATTCATTCATTCATCGTCTAGACCGCTCATCCTGTTCAGGGTCGTGGGTGGGTGGAGCCTATTCCAGCTGTCTTAAGGCGAGAGGCAGGGTACACCCTGGACTGGTCGCCAGGCAACCACAGGGCAAAATCTCCAAATTTTGATTTGTAATCTGTTATTCTAAATGTTGGATCCATAATTTTAATCCTTATTCTGGTAATTTCTATTTTTTTTTTCTAATGTGTGACTTTTTATTTCATTATTTTGCATTTTAATCTTATGATTCTAACTAATCATCTTTTTATTTGTATTTTGAATTACTCTTTAATAATTTCATTTTATATTCTATTAAATTAGACTGTTTTGTATTCCCTTTAATCCATCCAGGATTATTTAATCTAAAGATGAGGTCAGACTAAACACATCTTCTGCTGGTTCTGTTTTATATTGTAGCATTTGTAAATAAAGAGAAAGAGGTGCACATGTTCAACTCATCACTTCTCACACACAGGGTGCACAGAGGCTTCAGTCCTCATTGCAGAGGTTGCTTGTTTGACTCCAGCCCTCACCTGTCCTGTCTCTGACTCTTTTCTCCGCTCTCAGGTGTGTGACAGCTCCAAGGTCACTAACTTCACCATCGTGGCTAAAAATGAGGAGCGTGGTCAGCCTGAGGCCTCGTACATCCGCTCTGCCAAGATCTACCTGCCTGGTGACCAGGTGGTGGAGCTGCAGAAGAGCCGCAGAGTTCTGGTAAATAAATCGATCAAAGGACTTTTCCACTCAGGTTTATTTGTTTGCGAGGCAGAAACTGACCAATGTGATGTTCTCTCTTTGACTCCTTTCAGCTGAACGGACGCAGAGTTCGAACCCCGATCACCATCGCAAGTGCCGGAGCCAAAGTGATCACCAGCGGCTCGTACAGCCTGCTGGACACCAACTTTGGCCTGCAGGTGAAGTTTGACGGAGTTCATCACCTGGAGATCACCGTGCCTGGAGAATACTTCAACAAGGTAGGAACAGAAAGAGGAAGCCCTGCTCTAAGTGAGGACTCAAAGATCTAACAGAGGATAAAATGCTCCTCTCTCTTTCCTCTGCAGCTCTGTGGCATGTGTGGAAACTACAACGGAAACTCGGCTGATGATAACCTAATGCCCAACAAGGAGCCGGCCAAAGACGTGATCGAGCTGGGGAACAGCTGGAAGGCGGACGGGGACAGTGATCCTGGGTCAGTCTGAGCTCCAGTTCACTCCTGAATCTTTAAACTCAGCAGCAGAAGTCAGCTCAGCTTCAGTCTTTGAGTTACTGAAACCTTAAACCTCTCTCTCTCTCTCTCTCTCTCTCTCTCTCTCTCTCTCTCTGTCTGACTCCTCCTCCTTCAGCTGTACGCCCGACGAGCGCCCTGACGTCCACCCTGACTGCACAGTCGAAGAAGAGGAGAAATTTGAGGCTCAGTGCGCCGCCACCATCCTCTCAGACAAATTTAAGCCCTGCCACTCTCTGGTGCCCCCAGAGGCCTTCCTGGGTAACTGTGTGTACGACATGTGCGAGTACGACGGCATGCAAACGACTCTGTGCGACAACGTAAAGGCGTACGCTGAAGCATGTCAGAGCGCCGGCGTGACGATCAGTTGGAGGAACAGCACCTTCTGTCGTACGTCTCTCAGACTCTCAGTATGGGCGATGATGTCATGATGTCATGGTTGTTAACCCCTCCCCTTTTGTCTCCCCCCCCTGCAGCTATCCCCTGCCCCCCCAACAGTCACTACTCAGACTGCACCTCACCATGCCCCCCCACCTGCTCAGACCTCTTCCCCACCTCCTGCCATCTCCCCTCCACCACCTGTGTGGAGGGCTGCCAGTGCGACGCCTTCCACGTCCTCAGCGACACCGTCTGCGTCCCCATGGACAAGTGCGGCTGTCTGAGCGAAGACGGAGAGTACCACGAAGTGAGTACAACACGAGCCACGCCGAGGCCAAATGAAAAAAATCCCAAATGATAAATTATCATAAAAACACAAAAAGTTAACAAAACAAGATAAATGGTGGAAATTATGAAATAAAAACTCCAAAAATTAAGAGAAAAAAAATTCAGAGTAAAATTAAATGAACTTGAAAATAAAGTCAAAATTCTGTGATTAAAATTACACCCGGAGATAATATTTTGAAATAGGCTAAAAAGTTAAAAATAATAAACTAAAATAGAGAATTATAAAATAAAACTAACATGGTATAAAAGGTAAAAAAATAGATAAAAAGGAGATAAAAAAATTGAAAATTGTGAGATAAAAGCAACATGGGAAATGAAATTGAGATATGGATCAGAATTATGAGTAAATGGTTTGAAACTGAGATATTTGTCAAAAATGTGAGTCAAAAATAAATGATGAATTTAAACCAAAATTACAAGACAGAAAAAAATTATTTAAGAGTGAAAAAGTTGGAACCATCAGATAAAATGTCAAAATTATGAGTCAAACAATTCAAATAACAAATTATTACATGTAAAAGAAGAATCAATGCATCGAGGATTACTTCACGTTTTCCCAAACCCATCAGCATTTCATAACGGTGTGTGTGTGTGTGTGTGTGTGTGTTTGTGTATGTGTGTGTGTGTTTGCAGGTTGGAGACAGCTGGCTGACTGATAAATGTTCAGACAGGTGTACCTGTGAGAGAGGTGGTAAAATCACCTGCAAAGATCACAGCTGTCAACCCAACACGTTGTGCTCTCTGGACAACTTGGGAGAACGGATCTGTAAGCCCACCAGTGAGTGCTGCCCCCTTCCTGTCAGCTGTGTGAACTATCTTTAAACTTTATATCTTTATCTCAGATCTTCTCTGACATCTCTCTCTCTCTCTCTCTCTGTGCAGAGTTCAGCCGCTGCACCATTGCTGGCGATCCTCACTACCGGACCTTCGACGGCTTCAAGCATCACTACCAGGGCCCCCACACCTACGTGCTGGCTCAGGGACACAACCTGGAGAACAACGTCCTGGAGCACTTCCACATACGAGGCAAGAACATCCGGCGTGGTGGGAACAGGAGGGTGTCCTTCCTGGACCAGATGTACATCGATGTGTACGGCATGGACGTTCGATTCCTGCAGAGGAAGACGATCCTGGTCAGTGGATCCTCTTTGTTCTGTTAAAGCAAAGTTTCTTATTTTCTGCTTCTTTTCGTTTTAAACATATTCAAACCTGTTTGTCTTCAGGTGAACGGGGAACGAGTGTCGGCTCCTCTCAGTCCCGTTGCTGGTCTCACCATCACCATGAACTCCAAAGAGGTAGAGCTCACTACAGACTTCGGACTGACCGTACGCTTCGACGGGAGCAGCCGAGGAGGTGAGAGCAGCTGTCAGATGTTTCTTTACTTCACTGAGTCTGTCCTCTCTCTCCCTGAATCGTCCCTCATCTCTGTCTCCTGTGTGCCGCCTCTCAGAGATCATCCTGCCCAGCACCTACACCAACCTGGTCAGAGGTCTGTGCGGGAACTTCGACGGGCTCACCAGGAACGAGTACATGAAACCAGATGGCGTGGTGGTCAGGAACCTGAACACGTTTGGAGACAGCTGGAGGATCTCAGACCGACAGGCTGACGTGGTGAAGAGCTTTGACCGTCCTCAGACGGTCCACGTCCACAGGTAAGACCAGGACCAGAACTTTAACCACAAATAGAGAGCAAAGGAAGAATAAACTACCTTCCTTAACGCTGAAGATCTAAATGAAATGACACATAAATAAATCTCTTTTCCTGTGCAGACGGGATGCAGACACCGAGCCAGACTCAGGATTTGAGACCTCAGACTGCTCCAAAGCTCAGCTGAATGAGTATCAGAGTAAGACTCAGTGCGGTGCGATGTCCGACCCGGCCGGTGTGTTCGCAAGCTGCCACAAGGTGCTTCCTCCTGAAGACTTCTTCGAGTGAGTCCTCTCAGCCTCTCACTGTGTGATTGGATGTTTGTGTGTGTGTTTGTGTTGCTTTTTCATTGTGTGAAACTAACACGCCTGCTGTGTGTGTGTGTTTTCAGTGACTGTGTGTTCGACCTGTGTGCGGAGCAGGGCAGCAAAGAGCTGCGCTGTGCCAGCTATGAGGCGTACGCTGCAGCCTGTCAGGAGGCCGGGGTCAATCTGGGAGGCTGGAGACAACAGCTGGGCTGTGGTGAGAGATACACACACACACACACACACACACACACACACACACACACACACACACACACACACACACACACACACACACACACACACACAAACCATGAAGACAGTGAAAAACCTAGCTCAGGTTCAGGACTCTGTTGATTTAAATTCCCCTGATTAGATTTCAGCTCTGACTTTTTTTTATTACTATTTTTTAACAATTTTAACAGAAAATTTTATTTATTAATTTTTTTAAATTATAAAATTCAATCAACCCCCCCCCCCAAAAAAAAAAAATATGTGAGAAATGTTTACACATGTTCATAAATTGGAATAGAAGAAATTATTAAAATAATTAAAGAAAAAAACTATAAAATTAAAATTTGTGAAAATTAAATCAGAATAAAAATAGATCCATAAAGATTCAAGATTCAAAAATTCAGGTAAAAACTAACTCTCTCGCTCTCTCTCTCTCTCTCTCTCTCTCTCTCTCTCTCTCTCTCTCTCTCAGCTCTCTCCTGTGGTGCACACAGCACCTACTCCACCTGCATGTCTCCTTGCCCTGCCTCCTGCGCCAACCTGGCGGCGCCCTCCGAGTGTGACGACACTTTCTGCGTGGAAGGATGCAAATGTGACGCCGGCTTCGTGATGAGCGAGGGCGTGTGTGTGCCGTACACAGAGTGCGGCTGCATTTTCCTCAACAGATACTATCCTGTGAGTGTCCATGAGCCAGATACATCAGAGAGGCTGTGATCACGTGACCTCCTCACCCTCTCACCCTCTCTCTTTTTCCTCCCTCTCTCACTCCGTCCTGCAGCTGGGGGAGAAGTTTGTGACGGAGGATTGTTCTGAGGACTGTGAATGCGCCACCACCGGCGCCGTGTGTCAAGCAAAGAGCTGTGCGGCAGGCTTCGTGTGCACCATCTACGAGTTCAAACGGGACTGCTACAGAGGTCAGTGCGAGTGTAGCTGAAGCATGGAGCCGTTTTCATGGAACTCTGAGACTCTCAGACAGAGGCAGAGCTGACGGCGACTGTGTGAGGAGTGAGGTGACGTTCAGAGGAGTAAATCTGACGTTTTTTTGTGTTGCAGAGAGTCCCTGCCTCAGTGAGCCATGTCAGAACGGAGGCACCTGCACAGCAGGGAACAACAACACCTACACCTGTGCATGTACCGAGGGCTTTGAGGGGCCCAACTGTGAGCTGGAGATCCCCCCAGAAGAAGACGGAGGACTCGGTGAGACGCTGAACTTCACTGCAGTATTTCTAAATTTCAAATAACTCTGTGTGGATCTTTCTCCTCCTCTGGTCTGATTCATTCTGAGTCTGATTTTGTCTTTTTGTTCGTCACAGAGATGAAGTGGATCATCCTGATCGCTGTGCTGGTCTCTGTGGCTGTCGTCGCCATCCTGATAACCATACTGTGTGTCTGCAAAAATAAATCCAAGTGAGTCAGACTCCGTGCAAGAGAAGCCTCAGAGCGTGCGTGTGTGTGTGTGTGTGTTTGTTTCACGACTGCTGGGTGACATTTGCAGAAATTCTAAATCAACATCCCCCAAACCTGCAGGTGTGTTCAGAACAGAGACGAAGCAAAACTGCTGCATGGCTCAATTACATCAAAGAAAAGGAATACGAATACAAGAACAAACTTTCGAGTATTGTGCACAAAAAAAGTTGTTTTTATTTCTTAGTTAAGTATGCTTGCAGTCTGTATTTCTGCTAATGAGATGTAAGCATAACTTTGCAGAAAGAGTTTTAAGGTGTGCAGTTTTCAAAAAGATACTGAGCTCTGCAGCTCACAGAAGGACACTTTGACTTCCTGAACCATTATTCCATAGTTTGGATCACCTCCTGTTATGGAGTGTTAATAAAAAAAGTGTAAAGATGCAGAAGAAAAAAATATTTGCACAAGAAACTTTGAAACTCAGAGGAAAATTTGTGAATCTTTTGAGATTCTCCTGAAGTCCTGAAGCTGCTTCAGAGCTGATCAAACCAAAATCTACTCAGAAAACGAAAAATTTAAAAGTTGCGTTCAGACTTTTTACAGCTCAGCATCCTGCGGTAGTTGGTTCAGCATCATTTCAGTCTGTTTAGTGTCATTAAATCACAGTCACGTGTTTATTTGGCCTCATATTGCTTCAGGCAGACAGATGTTTGTAGACTTTAGAGTGACCTGTTGGATACTTTGAAACAAAGACTCAGTGGAGACAGGTGAACAGCCTCAGGTAGCTGTCAGCTGCACTTCTGCAGAGGTTTGCGTCATGTTTGTTCTGAATATACCCTGAGGAGGAGGAGGAGGTGGTAAAGGAGGAAGCAGAGGCTCGATCTGGGATGTGAGCGCTCATTAAAAAGTCTTGTTTCTGTTTCAGGTCTAAATCTTATGTTATTCAGCAGTCAGATGAGTCTAGGTGAGAGAAAAATAAACCCTTGGGATCCTGGTCTCAGAGATCTGATGTAAATTGGGAATCTGTGCAGGAGGTGGAGGGATCATCAACACAAATTTGTCGTCTTCTCTCACTTTTCTGTCCACCTCTCTTTCTCTCTGCCTGCGGGTGGAAAAGAGTTCATCCATCAGTTTTTAACCTGTGTGTGTGTGTGTGTGTGTGTTTCTGCAGGAAGAAGAAGAAGGAGAAGCATAATATCAGCATGAAATCATCGTCATCAGGTAAGAAAGAGCTTTATTCACAGAGACAGTTCTGTACTCATTTAAATAAGCAAAATTGGAGTTATCCCAGTATGAGTCTGTACAGGTTTTAAAAGTCTCACGAGAATTCAGCGAGATCAGCGTGAGATTTACTCAAACTGTGACATCACTGATTGGTGGATCTCCTTAAAACAGAAAATGTGTCATTTTAAAAAAGAGGGACACAGCAGTGGAGGAGGCTTCTGGAATGCTGAATTCTAGAGTTCTGTATTTCAGAGTGCTTTGGAGTTTCTTAAAGAGACAGTAAACAGAAGCCAACAGTTAAGCCACATTGTTAACTGACATGACCTGTTACAGGAAGAATAATAAAAAGTGCTTCCTGTTTATATTTCAGGTTAAAAGTTACAGACTTATTTGTGATTGATCTCTATTTCAATTCTTTTCTATTACAATTGTAAACAATGATTTACTTTTCTTTCACTTTGTTGTGGTAGTCGTTTAACTTTAACACATATCAACAGGTGCTGTGATGTCTGAAATCCCAGATTACTTTTCAGAAGGTTTTCTGAATGATGTTTGCACAACAAAAAATTCATGATTTTTGATATTAATATCTAATCATTGCTTCCCCAACAATCCTTACTCCTGATTGGCTGTTTGCCTTTTAGGAGGCGGGGCTTGTGTTTGAAGCCTAAAGCTTTCCTCCTGAAGTTTGAAGCTTGGAGACAAATTTAACAGGGAATTTTAAGTTTCCTTTTAATGAATCATTTTGTGTGAACTGACCCTTTTATCTTCTTGTTCCAGGTGTTCCGTATAAAAACATGGATGATGAGAAACAGGAGAAGGTGACCAACATGTGAGGACAAACGGCTGCTCCTGTACAGACAATGAATCTGTTTCGGAGATGAACTTTTTGTGTTATTTTGTGTGAATATTTTTCTGTTCTTAACTTATGCTTTTAACTGTAATTTGAGTCAGAACTGAATGTTTAATCCAGATAAACACACAGACCTGTGTGTACGTGTGTATACGCCTTTAAGTGTTTATGTATTTTTGAATTAAATGCTTTAAAAAATAAAATCAGTGTCAGAGACTATGTCCTCAATGCTCCTGTGAACAGGCTGAGTCTTTCTAACTCCATCCTGTGTCTCCTGAAATAGTACAGAGTGGGACAAGTGGAGATGTGTGTGTGTGTGGGGGGGGTGGAGCTTCTGAGGAGGGAGGGGCTTAAAAAACAATATAAAGTCAAAAACACTGTTTTAGATTTTAAAACTAAATCAGAGAAATAAAAATCAGACAAAGAACAAAAATTGTTTTTCCAGCAACACTTTATTTTTCGTTCAAGTTGACAGAAACCAGGAGGAGACTCTTTCTCACACACTGAGAGAGACTCTAAACATCTGAACACAAACTCAGGTTGATAAATTCACATTCTGCTTCCTAATCTCTTTCACACTGTAAGGCCTCAGATTAAGGATTTAATGTCAGTTTAGATATTTCCTGTTCCTCCATCCATCAGTGGTATATATAAATCAGTGTGTCAGAGGAACTGCTCACTGGAGGATTGTGCAAATATACTGTAGACAAACCACCTCAAACCTGAAGTCTTTTCTAATGAACAGCAGGGTAAACAGTCAACATTTCATCATAAGATGATGGTTAAGAGATTTAAATTAAAGTGAAATCAGGATCAGGACTCGTGTAGGCACAGCGGTCTAGCTTTGAAACTGGTTTCTACATTAAATCATCCCGGCTGTCTGACCTCTGACCTCTGTAAACAGCAGAAATAATCAAGTTTCTTCATAAGCACAGACTTTCAGCATCGTCTGAAGTTAATCTGGAGTGAAACATGTTAAAAGTTTAGGAATGTAAAAGAAAATGTGCTTACAGCAACAACAGCCTCTGAATCAGCTCTACACCAAACAAAAGCTTCACCATAAACGATCCGACGGTGAAACGAGAAGAATGACTGGTAAAACAGACAATCCGCTGCTGCTCTGTTAGACCACGGAGTGCTTTAACAAGAACGTCTAAATTTTACAGGAAACAAAAACTCAAAATAAATAAGAAGAGAAGCAAACTTTAGCCTCAAATGAGGATGTTATGGTTTAAATAAATCAGTAGTTTAAGAGAATAAAGAAAATCTTCCTCTCTCCACCTTCAGACTGTAAACTATCTAAAGCTTCAGCAGAGCAGCTTTAAAGGTCAGATTTAATCAGAGGAAACTCCAAACTAAAAACATCTTAAAAAAAACAATCTGATACACCGAAGTCACCTCAGTGACGGCTTTTCAAAGTAAAAGTGGACAACAGAGAAACCTACGCTGGAACATGAGGAAGGATTTCTGTTACAGGTCGTCCATCAAATGTAAACTAAGGAGCAGCATTGGTCCTTATTGTTACGGCGCACCGACACAGAATATTTCAGCAGATCAAAATAACTCTTAAACCCAGAGCTTCCTGATTGGATCCCAAAGAAAAGAAGAGCTGCTATAAAAACAGAAAGCAGCAGACAAAACGGCTCTCTACAGTCTTACAAATAAGATGGAGTGATACATGAATATCAGCGACTTCATTAAAAGAGATCTGATGTCAGTGTGAACAAGGAGAGCTGCTAAATCAACAGAAATGTAAACTGGTAAACAAGCGGGATGAGAACGATAAAATGATAAATCAGTGAAAAAGAAAATAAATCCAATATAAGAAAACAATCCAGTGAAATTAAGAACCAAAAAAAGAAAAAAAAAGAAACTAACAGAGTTAAGACACAGTGAAATGACCACACGGTGCAATAATAAACCAGTGAAACTAAAAATCAGTGGAATCATAATCCAGAGAAATGATGAAACAAAATGACAAAAATCCAGTGTCTCATTAATCCAATGAATGAATAAACCAGTTACATGATGAAAAACCTGAGAAATAATAAACCAGCAGGACGGACGACCATGATATGATAAATAAATGAATGTATAATCCAGTGAATTTTTAATCCAGTGGAATTACAATGTCAGGAATTTTAATCCCTGGTTTAACTCTCAGAAAGTTAAACCAGGATTTGATTCACCAAAAGAAAAAAATACGGAGTAAAATGATAATCCAGAAGGATTAAAGACGCTGGCAAAGACAGTGAAACTGTAATCCAGTGTAAACAGATAAATATTGGAATAAAAATCCAGCGTCTCAAAGATCCAGTGAATTCATAAACCAGTACAACGATGAATGAGAAAAATAAAAAAGTTGTAAAGAGGTTCACTGAAAACATTCTGAGAAACAATAAACTAGCAGGACAGAAAACCACAACATGATAAATAAATGGAAATATAAACCAGTTAATTTTAATCCAGTGAATTTACAATCAAACTATTTTTTATATTCTGTTAATCCTGGTTTGGCTTTCAGACAAGACAAGAAGACAAATCATGGATTCATTTAGCAAAACAAAAATCTAGAGTGAAATGAGAGACCAGCAAAATCTTGATCAGTTGAAATGAAAACCCAGTGCAATAATAATCCAGTGAAATTTTAAATGAAAGGAATGATGATCCAGTGGACTGAGATTAGAATGGAATGCTTAAACAATAATTCAGTGAAAACAGAAAAGTATTTAAATAAAAATCCAATGAATGAATAAAGCAGTTACATGATGAATGAGTGAATTAATAAACCTGTAAAGAGACTAACCAAAAACATTCTGATACATTATAATCCAGCAGGGCTGTCGATCAATGACGTGATAAAAAAGTAAAAATAACGATCCAGTGAATTTTAAACCCAGTGAAATTATTATTCTTAGATATCAGGTTTCTCCCAGGATTAGTTTCAGGAGTTAAACTGAAGATTGACTCACAGAAAGAAAAATACCGAAGTCAAATGATAATCTGGGGAAATGATAATCTGGAGAAATGATAAAAACATTTAAAGTGATTCACCAGTGGAATGATAAAATCAAACAATTAAATCCAAAAAAGATAATCAAATTATTAATTATTGGAGTGACAGAGAACTGGCACGATGGATTATTAGACCAATAGATTATTGTGATGTGAAACCCTTTGAATGAAAGACTGTGTGAATAATAATCTACTGGCTTTATAAACCTGTGTGATCATTAAATAGCTTCAAGATAACTTGGAGAAATGACAATGAACCTGTGAGAGGATAATCTAGTGAAATGATAATCCAGTGAAACCATATCTAACAAATTAAGATCCCAGTGAGATAATAAAAAAAATCCTATGAAATGATAAAATAACATTTAAACCTGTTAACTAAACTAACAGGTTTGGTGACCAGGAAAACAATAATCCAGTGGGATTATAAACTGGTCAAAGTGATATAAAATACATTAAAATTGAGGAAGAATCACATTTAGTGGAACTTTAAATCAACCTGTTGAAATAAAAACCTGATGGAGTGATAATCCAGCATGAGGTCATCCAGTGAAATGATGAATTATTCCAGTCAGACTTTCCTGTTTTCTTCCATCGTTCCTCCTTGCAGTCCTTCACTTCTCCTCTTTCACCTCCTCCTCCTTTCTCTCCCTCTCTCAGGCGATTGATGAGATTCTGAGTGTTGAACAGAGGAATACAGATTGATGCTCTGCATAATCTGACTTCACAGGAAGGAAAACTCACAGAGATAAAAACTGTACTCAACAGCTGTTGACAATCTGAATTATTGAATCTCTACAGGGACGGGGATTAAAAGTAGACAAAGTAAAAGAGTGAACGGTAAAAAAAAAATTACAGAGAACCTTCAAAATCAAACAGAATATTAATTCTGGCTGAAAGAATCTTTCTGTCTGTGTGGATTCTGGCGCCCCCTGTGGACACAGTGTAAAGTCACAGTAAGATTTTTACTAATCTGGAGAGATTTTAAAGTCTGTAATTCAGGACAAAAGTAATCCAGATTAGTTGATCCAGGATTACATCAAAAATTGATTTTTTAAATCTGGAATACTCTGGTTATAAGTTGCTTCAATAGACCCTGACACTACTGAGGGTTCAGGTAAATCTAAGGTGTGTGCTAGTATCTCACCTGCTGTGTGTGTGAGGAATCGGATCCAGCACCAGCACCTTACACTCCCTCTTTGCGATCTTATCCAGAGAGATGGGGGCGTGGTCAGGAGGAAGGGGGAGGGGTCGACCTGCAGGTGAGCTCACAGGTGGAGTGACGGCTCGATGGTCCATCACACTGCCTGACCTGCAGACACACACACACAGTCAGACACACAAAGTCAGGGACACACATCTGTCTCTCCATCTTCACAGAGGGACAGTGAATGCAGCACGCCGACCCTCCTACCTGACGTGATGAGACCTGGACGGTTGCTGATGGGAGAAGCTCTGAGACCGACCCAGACTGAGTCCCTGCTGCAGGTCTCTGACTGCAAGGCTGGGTGAGGAAGATGAGGATGATGATGGAGGCTCCACAGGAGCTGGGGTGAACTGCAGCTTCAGCTTCATGTGCTGACTCAGCTGGGATTGAAGAATCAGTCGATTAGTGACAGGAGGACAGAAGAGAAAGAAAAACTTTGTTAAACATGGAGACGACCTCCAAAACTGTTCTTTTCATTGGACCAGGAATGACCATATTTGGACAAAGGGGCGGAGTTATAAAGTAAACACTGAGTTATCAGCTTCTACTACCCCCGCCTGGTTCTCATGATGCATCTTTAATCTATGGGAACTTTTAAGCATCTGAAAGAGGAGGATGATGATGTTTCACTACCTCAAAGAGTCCGGCGTGAAGGATCTGGAAGGCCACACTGAAAGAGAGGGTGGAGCCTTTTCTACACCTGCCCAGGTAGTTCAAAGGAGACTGGCAGACCACAGACCCTGAGCCAGAGTCCTTCAGGCCTGATCCTCCTCTCTGAGCTGAGGGAGGGACGAGAAGAGACAAAAGTACAGAGAGGTGTCAGAGGAGCAGTTGAAGCACATGAGAGAAGATAAAGAGATTTAAAGTCTTAAAACAATGTTTTTATTGTTTTGTAACGCAAAGAGAAATCTGTGACAGAGAGAGACTGATGAGACATCAGTGGAGCGAGGGGAAACATTTCAGTCACTTTTGACTCAAATCCCAGGAGCAGCTTAACTTCACTGACATTATAAATCTGTTAAATATCCAGAGCACATTTTGTCCGTGCTGAAACTGTATTTGAGGATTTCATCATCTCAGCTGGTAACTGAGACACACCCGCAAAATATTTCACATCTGGATCGATCACAGCTGCACGAGGGAGGCTGACTTTAACTCTCAACAATGCAGAAACTCCCAGATTATTATCCATCTGATACTCCAGGGTCAGCACAGCACACAACACCCTGCTATGATTGTTTAGCTTCTTGTATTAAGACATTATTCTTATTTCAAGACACAAAACAAGAACATTTTTTTTATTCTATATTTTTTAGTCTTTACAAGGCATCATTTTGTCCTTTAATCTCTTGGAATAAGACATTTTTCTGGACTTGTCAGGTGAACGTGGCTGATATGAAGTCTGATAAGACACCTTTTACTTAAAATAAGGCAGAAACACTTTCAGATTTCAGTTTTTGAAGCATAGCTTTTAGAATATCAACATTTCATAAATTACTCCAGGCAAAATGAAGATGTAACAACTAAACAGTGATACAGAAATATTTTACCAAAATATGTATAATGAATTTTGGGGGCTTTAGAGGATAAAAACATATTTCAGACAATCTTTTTTTTTATCGAAGCCTAAATTCATCTGCGGATGAGGAAAGCATGCAGAACTCCTCACAACAAAATAACTTAAATGTGATGTGTCATGCTCAAAAGATGCTTTGCAGTGAATCAGAAGAGCTAACTCACAACTTTTTCCCTTTTGTTGCTCAGCACTCAGCCGCTCAACTCTGCTCATGTTAGATCTTTGTTTTGATTGACAACACAGCAGCCATGCAGCCAACCACATGTGAGGATATAGGATCATATCTTTATGTGACAGCAGAGAGGGGGACTCTCAGTCAGGTATAGCAGCTTGTCCCCACTCGGTGAGTGAGTTGGCCGACAGCTGTGAGGAGGAGAGTGCGTCACATAGCGAAATATGAGAGAAACCTGCAAACGGGGCAGCATCTGGATCAGCATCTTTTATTTTATTTCTGTGCAAAAAAGGTTCAAAGGCCAAGTTAGGCTCAAATAATCCAAATAATAATTAGGAGCCGTTTGGGAGCTGAAAGAGACGGCTTTTCTTTGGGAGCTGAGCCAAAATAACGGCTCTCTAAAAAGGGCCGGACCACCCATCACTAGTCCGTATAAGACAATCGTAAAAACTGTAAAAACAATTTTAATGTTATGGTAAAAACACATTTATTTATTGTCTTTATTTGTAAAAATTTGCTGTTTACTACTGGTTATTGTTAAAACTAATGCTGATAGTATTATTGCAATTGCAGACACAGCTTTTTGAAGTCTTTGTGGCTGTAGAAACTTTGCTTAAACATCAGTCCTTGATATGAGTCACTTGTGTTTGTCCTGCTAATGTCACAAGCAGCAGCATGAGCGAGGCATTTATCTTTGTAAGAAATCACAAACTGAAAATGAACTCAGAGGATATTTTAGATTTTTACAGCGATATGAAGCAGAAGGTGAGAATGTTTTGGCAGACGTCTGCTCCTCACCTTCACGGTTCCAGATGAGTCTGACCGACAGGAAGTCCTGTAAGTCATTGAGCAGGGTGTATTTAACCCAGAAGAGCTCCAGAGGACGGACCGCTCGAGGACAGGAAGCCGTCATCACCAGGCGAGGACGATCCAGGCGTATGCTCGGCAACGAGTAACAACTGGAGATGAATCTGCAACCAAAGAGAAAATGAACGTTTTAAAGTAACAGCCGCAGCTCATCCACAGAGAATCGGTTCATTTATTAAACCTCAGCTCCAGACAGTCAGCTGGATCACAACAGCTCCTGATGTTTAACTACAGGCTGATGAACACACAGAAATGAGATCAAATGTTCCAGGATTTAGCTAAGCCTCCGGGAAACAAAAGAACATCCAATCCTCTCGCATCATGCAGGAAGTTAATAGAGGCATGAATGTCTGACACTCCAGGATTTAGCCGAGCGCCGCGGCAAAACTAAGAAATGCATCTTCTAACATCACCAGGTGTTCCGGGATTTAGCCTGGCTCTGAAGATCCCAGCGTAAACCAATCTGACACAGAAATCCTAAACAGATCACAGATCCTGATGTCCAACTGGAAACGAACGTAAGCCTGAAGTATCAAGGATTTAGTCATGTCCCTGAAAAACAAAGGCCACCACACACTCCTGTATGTAAACACAGAAATCCTGGTGAAATGAAGATCATCACTGCTTCAGCTATTCTGATGGCATGCAAATCTGGGATTTCAGGATTAAACCAAGACTCCAGACAAAGGAAATCCAACTGGCAACATGATCTCAGATGCAATGTTTCAGGTTTTAGCCTCTTTCATCCTGAAACTGATGTGGGTCTGGAATCTAGCGAAAGTTATCAAACAGAGCTCCAGCATGGATCCAAAACCAGCACTGAAGTCTGGATTCAGGATTTAGTTGACCCCACTGTCTGATAAATATCTTCAAAGTTGAAACAATGTCTGAAAAACCCTTTCATCTCGCAGCCAATCGTCATCCAGTCTGCGGAAATTAATCCCTCAGTGTGGGATTTAAACCAGATTTTGTGAGATTAAAACACCGTCAGCCTCCACCTCTGAGGCCAAATCCACTTCACATGCAGATCAAAACAATTAATCCAAAAAGGAATCAGACTAATCTCAGAAACTCAGACAGTGGGACAAACTTTCATTCTCTGGCTACAGTTTCAGGAGTGAGAGGGTTATCACGTCGATCCAAAACCAATGTGACGAATCGAAGCTCCTGGCTGCCGGCGTTAATACGACCACAGTGCAAACAATGCTGTTCTAAAACAGACACTGAACACAGACCAAAATCTGACAGTCTGAACGTCTGTTTCCTGTTTCAGTGTTTTGTTTTAAAAAAGTCTTAATGAAAAGTATGTGCATGATTTTTTGATGGCTTCTCTAATCTTTAACTTTTTCTCAGCAGTTCTTCAGTTTTCGCTGAATTTAAATTCTTTTGATGCTCATCTTTTTCTTTCCCTACATTTCCTCTCTTATGCTTCCTAGTTGTTTGATGTGGTAGATTTGTTTCTAAAAAAGCACAGAGGTAGGAAACGCTCAAAAACTAGACGGTCGTCTGCAGAAGTTAAAGTTCATAAGAGGTTAGAAAATTCGAGTTTCTGAAGCTCAGCCCGGAGGAGCAAATGTACAACTGCAGACACAGAGGGCAGGTGTTCCAGGGTTTAGCCAGGCCCCGGTGATCCAAACCTGATCTCAGCACACAGTCGAGGTGAAACAAATGAAGTTACCTGGTGTACGGCAGCGTCGGAGTGAACCACTGTAACACAGCCACCAACCGGACCTCCAGACCCTGAGGAAAGAGACAGATTAGACTCGCACAGCTGATCTAATCCTCAAAACGATTCACAGAAAGAACGATTCATCAAATGTATTCTCTAAAAACAGAAATGATCCTGTTAAAAATCCTTCTGTCACAGGTAGATCCTTCTTTCTTTCACCACAGCGTTTGTTCATCTGATTACATAACATGAGACACGGCGAGGGAGAACATAATCTTGTTTGGAATAATCTAGAGTAATATCAAAAATCAAACCCAGAGAAGAACTGACTGAACTCAGCTCAGCCAGATTTTAGGAGGAGGGAGCGAACAACAACAGAACAAGAAGCATCAACTTATGAAACATTTTCAATAACTCATCTCTTATATTCACTGACCTACATCGCTTTAAACTAAAACTGTTAAAGTTCAGGGTTCATTAAACATTTATAAATACGCCCCAAAAAAAGACGTGAAAATAAACAAAAACACCCTCAGATGTGTTTCTGCTGCAGAGTCTGTTTATACTTCACACATTTAAAGGAAACTGAACCCTGTTTGTGAAGATATTTTGGAAAAGCAGGTGAAAATCACACATTTGGTGCCGTTTCCTGTATCCTTTAAAAAGAGGCTGATCCACCTGAATTTAGTTTTACAGCTGAGACGAGACCTGAACGATGATGAATCCTTTACAATTACAGACTGAAATATCTCTAAATATCCCCAAAACTGTGATTAAACTGAGATTAAAAGCAGGATGTATCACAAATAAGTCTTAAAGTTCAATGATTAAACAGCCTGAATATTTGATCGTCAATAAATCAAACATGTTTAAACTATCAGAGGTATTTCAGGCTGCTGTGTTCACTCCCTCTGAATCACAAAGCCCTATTGTTTTAAACCAGTGAGCCTGAAATGGAACAGACCTGTTCCTGTTATCACTATGAACTCTAACTGGACTAAATTTAGACACCGTCTCACACAAACCTCTAATATTTACTGTTTTACTCATTCAGTGCTGAAAAAAGTTCCAGAAAAAGAAGCTCTCGACACATTTTTTATGATATTTTCACTTAAAATTTCAAAAAGTGGTGATTTCCTTCATCAGCTGACTCACAAAGCTGCAGAAGTGTCTTCATCGTGTCTTCTCACCTCACTGGAGTCCTCCTCTTCTGTGTCTTGTAGCTGCAGCTGAAACAAGAAGTTCTGCTCCTCCAGGGCACTGAGCATGCTGGGTAAACGTGACGACTCGGTGTCTATCCTGCAGAATGAAGCCATGGAGACCTCAGAGGACTGATGGCTGGAGGAGAGAGGAGGAGGAGGAGGAGGTGAAATTACGAGACTTAAAGGACAGAAACGTGTTTTTAATCTGAGGCTTTGAAGCTCACGCTCTCACCAGACGTTATCCACGATGAGCACCGAGCCGTCCGGCATCATGGGGAGGTAGGAAGTGTTGTAGTTTGGAAGAATCTTCATGTCTCTGAGACACAGCTCCTCCTGAGAGCTGCAGTTCAACACTGAGGACAAACCGCAGACACACAGAGGAGCTGAGAAGAGGAACAAAACAACACAACTCTGCACATCCAATCTGAGGCCCTCAGTGGAGAGGTTTAATTGTGGCTCACATGAGGTCAGGATTTTGGTTTTTGAAGCACAAGAACAACTTCAGGAGACAATTATTAAACATAAGCGTGTGTCAGCAGTGGTGTGTTTGTGGTTTACCTTTGAGGACTGTGAGGTGTTTTCCGGAGACGGTGATCTGCTGACACTGAACGCTGGGAGGAGGAAGAACTTTCAGGAAGGTGCTGACTGTGAACAAAAACACAACATGAAACCAAAATGAGAACTTTACATCCTTACAGGTGTTTTTTTTTTTATTATTCAATCAGTGTGTGTCCTACCCTGTGCCTTGAAGGTGCTCTGGTCCTGTCTGAAGGTCTGTGTTGGACTCTTGAGCTGCAGCAGAGTCATGTATCCGTGTTCTCTCACCTCCACCTCCTCATCATCCTGATTCCACACCGTCAACACCACCTGAGGTCCGGACGGGGTTAAAATCAGGATTCAGTCCACAGCATCACAACTCAGCTTTAAACTGTTTTCATTCATATCTTCCCAAACCACTCAGGTCAGCATGCCCCCGTTCAAACAGAGCAGAAAACTACCTTAAATTCTGATTAATTCTGACCTTAAATTAATTCTGTTTGTGTGTCTGCAGGGTGTCTGACCTTTGCTTTAATCGTGTTGACGGGCAGTTTATCCAAAGAGATGGTGAGACAGAAGATGACCTGATCGTCCAACACCAGAGACGACTGCAGCAGGACACAGAAGAGTGGAGGAGAGGTTAGACAGCAACAGGATGAGACAGAAATTAAATTAAAAAACACCAAAAAAAAAAAAACTAAAACTAGGGTTTGGTAACATATTCACATCCATAGTTTGCGCAGTAAAATGATGTAAAACACATAAAATGCACATCAGGACAGGTTTGTTAAGCTCTTAAAACTCAAGGGATCTTCAGTTTATAGTCTTATGAATATAAATCATGCATTTAAAAAAGCAGTAAACATGAAGGTTTTTGAAAAGACAGATCATCAAATATTTTCTTGTTAATTCATGAGCTGGATGAGAGTCTGTTTTAAAAGTATAAACATTAAAATAACAGTGTGACGTGTCTCAGCTCAAGCTTTAACAGTTGTTCTCAAAGCTGCCTGACACTGTCCACCTCTGCCCCAACATGTTTAAAACAACAAGTTTGGTTTGTACCCAAACGCTGATTTACAGCTTCTGATACCTGCAGACATCTGAGGACCTCCTCCTGTCTGTCTGTCTGTCTGTCTGGCAGACAGACAGGTAGAGGCCTGAGCTGCAGCCCCTGTGGACCTGAATGTTCGGTCAAGTCTGAACACATCAGAGCTCAGAGATGGTGCAACATGTAGACTGAAGTCTTGGATGATAAAGACGAATAAAGGAGCAGGTAGAGTCACAATGACTTTCAGAGGTTTGGTCTCAGGTCGGTTATTTAAAGACTTTCACTAAGTCTATAAATAAGAAGGTAAGACGATGAGTCTGAAGATAAACTTGTCCTTCAGTACAGACTGTTTACAAGTGAATTCGACCTTCTTTTATTTATTTATTCAAAAAACTCGTTCTGAAACCTGTTTTCACACACTGAGTGAGGAGACATTTTTTAGATAAACAAAAGTCTGCATACAGTTACATTACAATTGAGAGAAGCAGTAAAATTAATAAAATATAGAATAAAATATGAATATTACAAAAAAAGGTGGTGAGATCCTCCTGCACACTGCAGATGTTTTGTTTTTGCTCAAAATGTGTTTTTCATGTCAGAAAGGTAAAAAAAAAAAAAACTGCTGTTTCAATCAGGCTGATATTCTTTAAAGGGTTTGTTATCAGCTGATACTCAGCTGGGATGATTATATATCTGTGCCAGTTTATTTGGTTTGTTCCACATCACTCTCTGAGTACAGATCTGTTTTAGTTCCTGGTTCTGTGCGTTTGTTTATTCCCGTTGCTCTATCAGTTTTTGTTTCAGTATCTATCTATAAGGGCTGATTTTATTCCGTAACGCAATATATCAGAATCTTATCCTGACACTGTCATGTGAAATATCAATATTCAGTTATTTTGATGTATAACTATATGACTGATTTTCTTATGATTTATCAGTCACCTCCTAATCCCTGTATCGTGATATTATCGGTGTAGAGGCTCATGCATGTCATATTTACTGACTTTATCCCTCTTACCTTGACCGGTTCCCTCCCACCCTGTCGTCCACCTCTGGCCGGGTTGCTGTGCATGAGAAGCGGACTGCAGCTTGTGAAAGTCCGGGTTCTGCCCTCCCTGTCCCCGGGCTCCTCTTCCTCTTCATCTTCACTGCAGCTGGAGGTCTGGAGCTCCGGTTCACACTCACCGGGAATCTGTGGTCGGGTCTCCGCGGGGCACACGCTCCCTTCAGCGGACAGAGCCCCCGCCAGGTCCCTCCAGGAGCAGACCCCGGAGCTGTCATCCCGGAACCTCAGGACTAACAGTACCTGGACCGTTTCTCCGAGGTAGACCTGTTTACGGCGCGGAAGGGATCTGTACTCGGAGAGATCTGATACTGGAGCGGCTGGGAAATATATAAAATACTCACACTGTGCTTCCATCATTATAAACTAATAATACGTGAGTTACTGAGACATGAAAGCAGCTGCAGGGAGCACAGACCGCGGGCGAGCAGGAGGAGCTGCAGACCGCTTATTAACGGAGGACACCGGGAGCCGGTACTATCATCTATTCACAGTTCAATAACGTTATCAACACAGAAAACATCTTTAAAGTTCCGTTAGAGAGATTATTATTCTTCGTCATCCTCATCACTCTAATACACTTCCGGCAGCAATACAAACAGCAGGACGGCTAATCGAGTCAGAGCTGGACTGCAGACTGTACTAATCAATCCACGGACAACAGAACCCAGAGCTGTGAGTGTTGAAAAGACTGCCTCACTCTGACAATCTAACACTTTGTTATAGCAAGAAACTACCTTAAGTTATATAAAATTGATAATAAGCTTTAAGCAAAATAAAAATGATGTCATTTTCAGACAGGATCGATTCAAACATCTGAGAGGAGATATTCATTGATTTATTTATTTATTTATCATCTTTAGATTATGAAGCTCTTTTTCTCCTGATGCCCAAAGTCTTTTAGGTGAGTCAGATAAAAAGCTCTCCCTATTTACGATAATTTCATAAAAAACAGCAAAACAACAGCAAACAGGAAGCAGACACATGACATAAGATAAATTTGGCCTAGCGGTTAAATCACATGCTGCCCCTATCCAGACTAAAGTCCAGAAGCCAGCGGCTTGGGATTCAGCTCATTTAGTACAGATCATTACTTATATTCTCTCTCTTTCTGGATTCCTGCTCTGTAATCTGTCCTGTTCTCTCACAAACAGCAGGAAAAGCCCCAAAATAAAACTTAAAAACAAGAAACAGGCTCAACTATATATGTTTAGTGGTAAATAGTTAATCTGTTAGACAAAAAAAGATTGTTTAATTTATGAGCAACTATTTTGATAATAAATGTGATAATGTTGATTTTTGAAGCAAATGTTAAGATTTGTTGCTTTTATGTAACATTTATGACAGGAATTAAGAATTATTTGCATTTTAGCTGTACATTTCTTCTTTTTTTTGCTGTCTCAAAATAAAAAACTTTTTTTTTTTTAATATTTATTACGCTTCCTGTTTTGTTTTTGAATAAAACCTCTTTGAAGAATGATGGATTTTTGTCTTCCTCTCCAGGTACCTCAGGCTCCTCATAGGCTGGAACAGTGATTGACAGTCAATGTTATAATGTCTGCTATTCAACACTCAAAGTTTACAGGAGATAAGCAAACACTTTGAGATTTATGTTAAAATATTTCTTTGGCTATAAGTCATCATTAAATTTTTAAAATGTTAGAGAATTTCAAAAACAAACCTGAAATGTTTGATTCTAGTCAAGCTGATTGGATCTTTATTTTTATGCTATAACATGAAATATTTCTCCAGTCACTTTAAAGTTAAAGCTCCTGTGAAGACTTTTTGTCAGTCCATTGCTGCAGAGTCAGTGTCAGATGAAGCAGAGAGCAGAGAGGTGGTGTCCTGCTTTGTCTACAGGGGGCGCCAACCTTAAATCCAAACCCAGAAGTTCCTCAGAGGAGCTTTAATGTTAAATATTACAGTGTAAAAATCCAGCAGACAGTGAGGTGAAGTTTAAGAACTGTTGCTTTTTATTCAGTACAAGAAAAAAACATCTGAAAGGATTCACACAGTCAGTGTGATTCACTACAAATTCAACAAAAATACAGTTTCAAGTAAAATCCAAGCCGGAGCTGTCTGCTGCTCTCTGAATGAACTCTCAGACTTCCAGTTTAGTCTGTTCTGTCACAGCTTCGTTAAAACTCATCCATAGAGTCCCTCCTCTCAGTGGTGACCTGGGGGGGTGGACACAGAGCTCAGGGGGAAGGAAGCTGTTCAGATGCACTGTGTGTGATGAAGTTGGATCACAAGATGTACCAGAGCTGCTGCTCCGTCTGATGATTAAAGACACAAGAAATACCTGATACTCTGACACACACGCACGCACACCATGAAACGGACATGTTCACATATGAGACCTTTAACACGAGTAACACGCTACAGAAAGATCACAGTACCTACATCAGAGACATGTTTTAACCTCATCCTCCAGGAGGAATTAAAACAAAGCTTATCACTGTGTGTAAGAGAGCGTGTAAGTGAGTGTGTGTGTGTACACAGGAAATGTAGTAGATTAACTTGGACCTTCTGTTTCCAGTCGGTAGACCAAATTTTATAATAACTGCAGACAGTTTCTTTTAATTATGACTTCTGTCTTTAACAGTGACTCAGTAGATCATCTGAATTTAGCTAACAATGAATAATCTGTTCATCACAAGATCCAGTAAAAACCTCATGATGTTGAAAATAGAAATGCGGACAAATGAAGACTAAAGAGGTGAAAAGCTGCTCGATGATCGAGGTTTCTTGATACTTCTGCCTTTATTAATCAAGTGTAAGGAAAAAACTGTTTCATGATCATTTGTCTTTAAATGATTAGATTTGAGCTGTTTGAGATCCACATGTGCTTTTCCACATGTGACATTTCTGAAAATCACGTGCAGTAAAAAATGCATCACATCTGAAACGTCTGAAAGAAAAATGAATGTCAGAATGTCCCAAATGTCCAGAAAACCCACCACATTCATCTTTACATGTATTACATGTGAAATATTTCAAATTCATTTACACCATCTACTGTTTCACCTGTGAAATTTGTAAATACCACGTGTGGCAGAAAGTACCACATTTGCAAAGTCAGACACACAAGGTAGCTAAGAATGTTTCACATGTCGCATGTGTAGCAGCAACATGTTAATTTTAATATGGCACATGTGAAATTTAAGCAACTGAAATTTCACATGCGAAACATAAGAAACTATGTTTTTGTAATGGTAAATTGTATGAATCATGTACTGTCAAATTCATCACATCACCTGACAAATAAAAGTCGAAAAATTAAAAAAAATATTTCACATGTGAAACATCACAAAACCACATTTACCGTTTCGTCATTCACATTTAAATTCCATTTTTAATGCTTCACATATCAAACATCAAAAAGACCTTCACATGTATCACATGTGAAATGTTCAACATCGTACCTTTGAGTATAAGACATGTAAAACTTACAAACAATATGTGCAATAAGAGTTTCACATGTCTAATGTGTCTTATAATGTTTCACATTACAAAAAAAAATCGTGCCTCTCAATGTTTCACGTGAAAATCTGAAATCAACAATTCCCTTCAAAGGTTTCACATGAACTTTCAAAAAAAAAGTTAAAATTAAATTGAATATTTCATGTGACACATAAGACAAAATAAGTTACTCCACTGAACTGAAAAACACATTGAATTTCATACATGTGAAATCTTCCAGATAAATGTGTATCTGTGTATCTGACTGTTGCCGGTTTTCATTTTTCAAGAGAAATAAATGTAACTTTGTCACATTTCACACTTGAGATGTCTCAAAAAGAGTACCATTTTAAGCAATTTTCTGCAAAAGTAAAATTTAAAAAATACAAAAACACATTTGCTTCTGAAACTTCACATGTGAAACATCTTTATACTCCATGTGCCACAGATTGTTTGGAGGGACTCTTCACTCATCAGTATCATGGGATTACCTGATCAGAACAAAAATACGTAACAGCACAGCTGATCAGAAATAAACACATTCATGTTAGCGTGCTTCACTCATAAATACTGATATGTGTTTGCTCTCGGGGCCAGATGAGACGATTAATTCTTCATACAATCTTCAGACATGTTTTCCTCAATTTGTACCAAATATAAAAGTTAACCCTGACAAATTGAAATCATAACACAGGCCTTAAATTAATAAATGTAAGATTCTAGAGCAGCCTTCATTGAGTGGTATCTGAACACTGAAAGTGTGGCTTGATATGATAAATGCAGTATTTACAGATGACATTTATTAGAATTAAATACGAAGAGGTTAATTTAAAGCAGCACTCTTTAACGTGACTGTGTACAATAAGGCATTAATAAAACAACAGGACTGCAGCTGTTTCTACATTAGTGTTCCTTCTTTGGTTTGGGGACATCAATAGTGTATTTATATGTTTTTATGTATTTGTAGTGACCATAAAAAAGGTTTCTCTGAATCCGTTGTGGCTTAAAAGGAGGGGTCACAGTTTAGCTTACTTCAGTACAGATTTATTTTAGATTTTTTTTTTTTTTTACGTGGTCTGTAATTCCACTTGTTATCGGATAAATTAGGTTTATTTTTTGGAAGATATGTATGAGCTCCTGACTGTTTCTTCACACAGAGGATTCATACGTCCCATATTTTAATTAATGGATGAAAACTTAATGGAGACAATGTCAGTCAATGTTATATGTTCTTTTATCTGACTTGACGTGTTACATGTATTTAAACCCGACTTTAAGACCTTTGCCATTTTCTCCTCTCAAACACATATATAGTTTTGTTTTAAGTACTCTGAAGTGTCTGTTTGAAGGTACCCTCTTTCTAAAGTTGAGAGGTACCATAAAACAGCAGCTTTAGGACACAATTTTAGCAGCTTTAGCGCAATCTTAGATTGGTCGCCTGCCTTTCTAACACGTAGTTGGTTCTTTTATTGTTTTAGTGTGATGCTTTTTAAAGCAGCTGTTTTGAGGTACCCCCAAGCAGTTCTTGTCAGGTCTGTTTTCTGCATGAGAACCATTCATTAGTGTTATCAGGTACCCTAAGGTGAACAGTACAGAGAATATTTCACAGCTGTCCCTTTAAAATGTGTTTTCTGTCCTAATTGAGGTGATTTCTGTTTTTAGGTACCTTTCAGTCATTATTTTAACCTTTTGCTTTACAAGTTTCGACACATGGTCAAGTCTGTTTTGAGGTATCCACAAGAGGAAATTTCACGGTACCCTTTAACAACAGCTCTATTTTTGCAGATGTTTATGTACCCCAAAGCAGGTTCATAAGAGTGGGTTTCTGCCTTTCTAACTTGTGATAATATAATTTGTGAGGTGTCTGTTTTAAGGTACCTTTCAGCACTTATTCATGTTCTGTTCATAGGGTTTCATCGTAGTTGGGTCTGTTTCAAGATACCCTGCAGTAGTGACAGTGACTGTTTTCATCCTTTCTAAAATGTGTGTTTGTTTTCAGGAGCCCTTTAGAGGATGTTTCAAAGCTTGGATTGTTCTGTGTCTAGGTACCATAAGCAGCTGTTTTCTAAAGTTTGGTTAAGGAATTGTTCATCTAGGCACGATAATTACTTAGGCTAGGTTTTAATCTTTCGGTTAAATTCCTGCTCATCAGTCTAAAACTCTCTCCTCTTCATCTTCCTCTACATCCCTCAGACATTTCACTTTGCCTGGAGGAAAGGAGAGATGAACGCACACAGGTTTGTCCTCTTCTCTTTCTAACTTTGTTCGTTCTGTATCTTTGTCCCTTTGCCTCGGCGTCTATAAGAGCAGCTGAACAGCCTCTCTTTCATCAGAGGAAACAGAGGAGGCAGCCATTCCATCACAATGCTGTTCACCCAATCCCCCCCGACAGGACGAGCGCGGTAAGGGGAAACTATTCACACCGAGCTCTCTCTGCTGCTCTGTGTGAGAACTCTTTGTTTGGACTCTCAGCATCAGTCAGTCAAAAGTTCAGAGTTCTACAGAGACACAATGAGAGCTCTTCAAAACACAAGGAGCTGTTTCCAGACCTCTGAGCACTCAGAGTGGACTATATGTACTGTACATCACTGCACACAGAGGCTAAGTTACACCTCTGGGAAACAGAAATACCTGCTCACAGCTTGGCACAGAGCAGAGCTGACTGTAGACTGCATGAAGGAGGAGGAGAGAGCTGCTGGGATGCCACGCTCAGGTTTAAAGACGACTGTTCAGAAGCCTTATGGACAGGAGGATGGATTCAGGAGAAAAGTCACGTGACAAAACGCTACACTGATGGCTTCGTCATAGTAGCAGTAAAAGTAATGCTAATTTAGGCTAGCTTGCACTGAAAACTTGACTCTTTCGAGGTCTCCTTAAGCAGCAACCAAACACTGACTGAGATATCCTTCAAGAAGATTAAGACAATAAACTCATCACGAGGATGTTAACTGAGAAGGAGGAAAACATCAGACGAGTCGCCCCCTGCTGGACATTAAAGAGATTGCAGGTTTACGAAACACATGCCAGTTTGAGATGCAATAGCTCCGCCTTTTTAAGTGTCTCAAAAATGAGATGAAGGGACAGAGTTGCATGTTGTTGTTTTGCAGTCAAGAATGATGCATGTTAATCTAAATTTAAGTCGCATGGAGACAGGACTGCGTCTATCTGTGCAGACATTGAGTCTCTCCACCTCCACCTCTGGTTTTTCTCTCCGTCACCAAACGAGCAGGCCGCAGAGCTTTAGACCTGTTTTTAGCTGCTTTTGGTCGTCACAGGAAAGATGTGGTGAGAGTCAGCAGAAAGGGAAACCACAGCTCACAGGACAGCAGCTCCGACTGTTTGAGACTCTGCTGCTGTTAGCCTCTCTGCAGGTAGCTGTGAGCTAACGTGAGCATTCTGTGTGTGTTAATGTGGGAGCTGCAAGACAGCTGCTCCTACACACCCTCCACCCAGAGGATCGATGGCTTCAATAAGATCTATTTAAGTTCAGAAACTTCAGAGGAACTCGCGGCAGAGCAGCTCACAGCAGACAGAGTACTCGCTCTGCTACAACCATCAGGTTCAGATTTAGGACAACTAGCATGAACACCAGGAGATCTGACTGGATTTTAAACGTTCTGAATGAAAGGTTTAACTCTGATGGCTCTGTAGCTGCAACAAATGCTTCATTACTTCAATCATTCTAAGCAAATATCAAGGATTCGATAATCTGATCTTCTTAGATGTGAGAATTTACAGCTTCTGTGATTTATCTGTTGTAGTATCCTCTTTCTTTGGATGATTTTAATGTTTTAAATTGATATATGTTGTGCTGCATGTCACAAGCTGAGATATTCTGCAGCTGTGCTAGTCAGGACGAACCTGAAGACCCCAAAATGTCAAAACTGGTTTTAACCCTACTGTACATCCTGCAGAACATCCACAGAGGTCACACAGAGACACTTCCAGAGTCTGAGTGATGTCAGTATCATACACCGTGAGGCCTCGAGGTCAAACTTCAGACTCTGAGGTTTAAAAAGATCCAACTTTAAATCAATTAAAAAGTTTTCTCTAAGTTTTAAATTTTACACTTTTCAATGTGTTTTTATCTGAAGCCGTTCTTAAACCCTCCCTCAGTTTTCCACGGCTTTACTGACCCCGTCCCTTCTCTGAGCATGAACATGCAGCTGCAAAGACCTCAGAGAAGAAGCTTCAAGAAAAACCAGTCAGACACACACACACACTGAGTGTGAGAAAACAGGACTTAAGAGCTGTCAGACCCCAGATATTCACACACCTGTCTGTCAGTCTGTGGTCACATGACCCTCTCAGAGCTGCAGGTATGTTGTATGTAAATAGACGTGTGTGTGTGTGTGTGTGTTATATGAACACATCTGCATTCCTCCCTGGCTCAGGACTCTCAGCTCGTGAAAAAAAGCTCATTTTCTAAACCCCAAACATCAACGCGGTGACGCGGTCGCACCCATCTGTTCAGCACCGCTCTCATCTGTCTGAGCCAGCTGTCCAAGGTCACACACAAACTCACATGGACGTCATTAATGTTCAAGGTTTCAGCCTTCACACCAGCACACTCAGGTCTGCTGGGATGCACAATCACTCAAATACATCTCAGTAAAGACACGAGCACTCTGCAGGAACGTAGGAACCTTTGATACCAGGGAACAGGGTCTTTTCCAGACTCCAGGAACTTTATCATACCAAACCAAAAAAGATCCAGATCATCGGGAACATTTCTGATCTCTTACAGACACACAAAATTCAGGTGGGATGTGTCAATGAAGTTTGCAAAACCTCTGAATATTTGCAGTTGCTATGAGAAACTTTAGTTGGGTTTCTTTGTTTGTTTCATGTGTGGATGAAGTCGTATAATCGAAATAATAAATAATGAATCCTCAGAGGGAACTTTTTTTTTCAAGGGGATAAAAGTTTTGTGTACTTTTTGTGGGAAAAGCTTGGGTAAAGATCTGATCTAATTTCTGAGACATGAGCTCTAATTCTTAGGTGATGATTTAAATATGCGCCTGTATTGTAAATCTGCTGTTTGACTTTATTTATATTATCTTTTAAGTTTTTAATCTCTTGATCAACACCGACGTCTCCTCCTGTGTGCGCGAGTCTGATCTGCTCTCATCTGAAATCAGTGAAAGTGACGTGGGCTGCAGTTAAAAACAACGTGCGGTTTTATTCTGATGATAAAGTGGAACAGCTGCTGACTCATCCTTCAAAACCCTGACACCAAACTGAGATCTGAGAAGACGTCTGTGTTTCTGAAGAATCAATCTGCCCACACTGATCTGACTTCACTCTCTAACATCTTGTGGAGATAAACGGAGCTGCTCGGAGCCGTCTCTGAAGGTGGGAGTGAAGAGCGTCTAAACTCAGATATGAAGCAGCCGTCTGCAGGTCTCAGATCAGTTTCACCCCCTCCATTATTAAAGAGAGGTTCAGGTTTGTGGTTCTGGACTCAGACTCTTGGGTCTCTGATGTCTTTCGCAGGCAGAAACTTTATCCAGATTATTTCAGATCCAGACTTAAAAAAAACACATCAGCTGCAGAAACATCAGAGCTAAAAGCTTCCATAAAGTGACAGAATCAGAGTTAAAACAAACTCTGGAAACTTTTTAAAACCAAAGAAGATGTTTTAAGAAAATCCACAAGCAACTAAATCATATTCTTATTCCCAAGTTGCAGAACTGTAACAATCTCTCTTTGCTAACTTTGTACATTTCATAAGTTTTAAAATCCAGATTTTGTCTGCAAACATAAAACATCAGAAGAAAAGATCCACATGGAAGTTATTCATCAGTTATTTCTCTCCAACATCTCTGTTTTCCTTTGAGTCACGACTTCAGGAAACATTCTGAAACCTTCTTTACCAAATGGCTCGATGACTCACGGTTAGCTGTGTTTTATTTTCATTTCCTGTATTTTATATTTATCTAATAAACTCATCACTTCAGACTCTGGGGCTGAACTGTGGCATAAATCTGCAAAACACTGTCAGGATGTTTTCAAACGTAAGCTCAGGAGGAAGAGAGGTTTATCTGGAGCTGAATGTAAAATAACGTTTAAAATGTAAAGCCGATAAAAACAGGAAATATGGTTTTAGACTGACTGACTCTGAGGATGATGCACGAGAGGGGATTTCAGAGAAACTCCAAACCTGAACCTGAAAACATGAATATGAACATGGACTCAAACAGAGGTCACATGACCGAGGTCACATGACTGAGGGATGAAGAGCAGCAGCAGAAGCTGTAGGCAGGTCTGGTAGCAATGCAAGCGTCCTTTCACCTCCTGCAGAGACAAACGGCTGCAGGCTGCCGCTCAGAGGTCAAAGGTCACAGACAGACAGTCTGTGAGGAAACAAGCGGAGAGGAAGTACAAAGGAGGAACCTTTGAGTCTCCTGGTTTGTAAACTGGGCCCGGAGTTCAGCTTCTGGTACTCACCGGACTATCTGAGGCGTCCCCGCTCCTCCAGCTTAGTCTGATTAGTCTTTTTCAAACGACTCCCGTCCCAGTCCCTCCCCCCCTCCTCCACTGTCCTCCCCCCTGCCTCCCCAACACCCAGCCGCTCTGCTGTCCTAGAGGAGTCTGCTCTGAGAAAAGATCCACCAGCCGCCCCAATCGGACCCGGGCCTGGAGGCCCTGCTGGGGCCAGGACTGCTGGAGGCGCCCGGGGGAATTGTTTAGTATCCAGCACGTCTTTGTACTGAATCTCGGGCCGGATCATCCTCAGACACGCTGTCCTGGTGGCGTTATCCAGCCCCGGCTGCAGCTCGTAGCCCAGGATCTTCACTAACCCGCTCTGGAAGGGCCGGATGTTTCTGTCCCGGATCCTCTGAGCCTCCACAGGCTTCCCTCCATCCCTGAGACAAACCCGAGCCAGCTCGTCCCGCCGCATCTTGAGCAGAGCGACCTCCTGCTCCATCTGGGCGTGTCCGAACTTCTTGACCTCCTCCCAGAAGCTCTTGTTGAAGGCTTTGTATAGGTACCAGTCTAAGGCGTTCCACTGACGCAGCTTCTCCCTTTGATCCTCCGTCAGCGACAGGTTCGGAAGAGACCTTGCTTGTAAACGCGCTCCTCTGCCTCCAACCCCCGCCGCTGCCACCGCTTTGCCCATCCAGCTCCCCCCGAGCCCCCCGACGCTGCTGGGCTTCTGCTGCCGAGCGTTCAGGCTGAAGGAGACCACAGCGTCCAGCGGCCAGCAGAGGGCGTGCCTGAGCAGGATCATGGACTGGTCGAAATACTCGGAGATCAGGATGAGCTTGAAGGCGCTGCGGATCGTGGCCTCCCCTCGCTGAGCCAGCGTCACAGAGAAGTTAGCGTTGTGGTCCATGCCGAAGTCGAACCACAACAGGTTTCGGGCGTAGTGGTTATTACGCAAACGGGGGTCATAGTATTTTCTTGGATCGTCAGCAAAGTCGCCCAAACCTTTGGCTTTCCGAAAGGCCGGAGCGACCTCTTTGTAGTAAGCGAAGGAAGACTCAGCGAGTGCCACCGGGTCCCTGACGATGGAGAAGTAGAAAGTGTCTGCAGGCATCACCTTCTCCACCTGAGGAGGACCAGAGGCACAAAGACATGAAGACAGACAGATTTTAATCACAGCTGTGGAGCGAGAGACGTCTGAGAAACACCAGATCCCTGCAGCTCTCTGCAGACGGTTAATATTTCACTCTGACTGTGCGGGCTGTCAGACCAGAGTTAACACTGAGGCTTGTTTACCCCCACAAGAATGCATAATGGCTTTTTTAAATGTAAGCTAACAGAAATGGCACACAGAGACAGTATTTACTCCTGCAGCTTTTAACCCTTTGTGTCTTTTTGCTTATTTCCACAGGTCCGTGGTTACAACTGCTGCACAACCCTTCAGAGGAAATTATGTCCCTGAGCCTGTTTTTGTCTGACACGCTTCTCTTTTGCTTTGTTGGATCTTAGCACAAATAAAACCAACGTGTATATTACGATACATGTTTACAGGTTAAAAACCTGAGGCTCAATCCTTTCTTTTCTTCTAACTGAATCTTCATCAGACATTTGGAGGAAACAAAAAATGTCTTATCCTCTGTGAAGCTGGAAGTTATGATCTAATATCAGAGCATTCGAGGAGCTGCGTCTTCTGCAGTGATAGCTCCTCACCATCCTCCTCCTCTCCTCTTCCTCTGACTCACCTCAGGCTTGTTGAACCTCATGTGGTTTCCCATGATGTGGAACTCCACGGCCCTGGGCCCTCGGTAACCTTTGACCCTGTGGGCGTTGAAGGGTAGCGGGTATCCCAGCTGGTAACCGAGCGGCAGAGCGAAGCGAAGGTTCCTCTCCTCTCCAAAGCGGTACAGCATGTTGAGCACGGTGCTGCTGGCTGTCTTGTGGGTCTTCAGGAACATGATGTGAGTGTGGGGGTGACAGGAGCCCAGGGATGGGCCCTGAGCGTCAGGGGACGAGAAGATGGAGCGAGCAGCCGGCTGGACGCTGCTGCAGGACAGAGAGAGAGGAAGAAGATAGAGTTTCAACCTGAGGCTGCACAGATCAGGGACAGAGGTGAAGCTGCTCTCAAGATCGGATCTCCTCGTTTTCATATTTTCACTCTAAATAAATAACTGACACAAAGAGGTCTGGAGTTCATCCTGCGGCAGGTAAACAAGCTGCGATGTCTGCAACACCAAACCACAAACAGACACTTTAAAGTCTTTAAAGACGTCAGACATTATTGACTTCATTTCAGAGTCTCTCCGTCAAAAATACTCATAACGCTAAAAATCCTCCTCGTTTGCAATGGTATACCCAACAAGTATGTGACTGTCTCAGTGTGCAAAGCATGCTGGGATATACAGAGAGGTGGACTCAAACAAAAAAAACTAGGCAAGTGGAGCCGTCTTATTTTTTATAACATGTTTATTTCAGCTGTAAAGATCGGCTTTTGGGTGTGTATGTGGTTTCTGCTGTTTCTGCAGTCAACCTCTAGTGGACACCCCAGGAACTGCAGTTTTCAGCACTTCATTTCTCACAAGCGTCACTGCAAAAACTGACATCTAATCAAGGGTTTTACGTCTTATTTTCAGTAAAATTATCTTATTAAACTTAATCTGAGTCACATTCGTCTCGAATGTCTTCTTTTAAGACCTCCAAGACAAAAATGAAGCCTGAATTGTTTGTAAAGAGTAAAATAATCTTCCAATGATGTAAGAAAAAAGTACTTTTTGCTTCAAGAAGAGAGAGAGCTACACCTCTTCAGAGAAACTGCACATTTCAGCTGTGACTTATTTCTTGATTTCACATTTTAGCTGCTACAGCCTCTTTCCTGCTGCAGGGTGAACACATCTATTGGATTAATTCAAAACCTTTTCCTGCCTTTAAGTTATTTAGACCCAAAAATATGTCCTTAAACAGGATCCTGTTAATGACGGGGAAGCTTTTTTTTTGTAATTCTGTTGAGTTTCGAGGATCTTTTTCTCCTTCAAATGGGGTAAATTTAATTTCAGACCTTAATTTGATAAAATACTTTTCCATTAAACTCTCCACCCCCCAGCCTGCTGTCACAGTATTATTCTGAATCCGAACATCAGTCAGGCTCCAGTGCGCAGGTCAGTTGGAGGGCGGCCAGTTTCTATGTCCTGACCACATCGCTGCGACCTGAACCTCCCTCTGGGCCTGGAGAGCCAGATGTTCAGAGGACATAGAGATGTTTGGAGGCCCTGAGCTGGACTGTGAGGGATGAGAGGTTATTGTTCAGTCTTTGAGAGCTACAGAATAACAGATGAAGTGTTTAAGAGTCTGCAGAGCGGAGTCCTCCTCAGGGTTTAGCTCCCCCTCTAGGTGACGGCTTTGTTTGGGCTGTGACTGGCTAAGATGACAAAAGAAAGCTGGAGTATGACATGTAAAATAAAACTGTGTCAGACAGACGAGTCGCCCCCCTGCTGGACATTAGAGAGACGGCAGGTTTGCGATACCCAAGATCACAAATGTGATATTTAAACTTCTCCTTCAGTCTGAAGGTCTCAGAGGTGTGATGGTTGTGCAACACCATAAGACAATACGGCATCGTGTTGGGATCAGTGAGAAAGTTGAAAGGCGTGATAACAGCAGAGCTTTGTGACAGGATTTTGATTTTGCTGTCACTAACAAAAACAAGAAGCTTCATCTTGTCCTCAGTCTGCAGCTGAAGGTTTTTCCCGCTGCTGTTTGTGATAAGGAGCGAGCTCATGAGCAGAGCCGAGTGTGTGACTCACTAAGGGGGGGGTGTGTCTCTGCAGACAAAGCAGCCTCAAACACTGACATGTACTTTCCCTCAGACACAGAGAACACAGTGAACCAGTTAGTCCCAACATGCTGCAGAAACATACCTCTGCATTCTTTATGACTACTGCACAGTCTGCCCCCACCACGCACAGCGGAACGGAGGGAGAGAGAGAGAGAGAGAGAGACTGTGTGCAGGACTCTGGATTGATTTAGAAACAAAACCAAACCAGCTGAAGCACATTTTCATGTTCACAGGCTAGACTGTGCAGGTTTTAGGATATAAAGCATTGAAAGAAACTAAAGAGACTTGCAGAATCTTTAAGTCCAGCATAGAGTTAAGAAATATGCAGAGAATGAGATCACAACGAGCAGAAATACCACAGCCGTGATGTCTCCGCCGGGTGATCTGACTGATCCATCTCTCAGATCGGTGGATTTCAGGGTGTTCCTCATATTCAAAGAGCGTGACACCGTTCAGCTCCACCGAGCAGAGTGTGCGTGTTTCAGTCTGAGGATCAGAGCCAAGATCATCATGTTCACCGTCAGATGTAGAGGTGTAACATGTCTGTATGGAGAGCAACAGCAGGAGGAACAGAACATCCCAGATTTTATTTCTCCCTAAAAACAGATCTCTGCATGAAGAGCAGCTAGCAATCTGTTTAAAACTGAGCTGAGCTCAGGCTTAAGTTTAGAGAGTGTTGTGTTCACTCACCTCAGGAAAAACAGGCGCTGTTTCTTGCAACAGTACCATCAAATAACCTCTTCTATGGCTCATAAAGTTGCACTGAGCCATGGAAACATCCCCTCAGTGACCCGTCTAAAGGCTAACTAAATTAGCCTAAAGAAAAAAGAGGTCTCCAAGTTCTAGTGAATGTTCAGTTTTCCGACTTGTTGCCACTTTTATACGTGGTGTCATTCTACAGAGGCTGCATGTTTAGTTTATGTGCTTTTATCATCCAGATTCAGAGACTACAGTAACTCCTGTTTGTAATTTCTCTGCAGGAAAACATAAAGTAAACTCAGACTCATTATCAGTCAGTCCTGTGGGAGAAATGAGCGACTCAAAGCGAACTGTTTCTCACCTTTAGGTCAGTGAGGAAACAGGGGAAGGACTTCAGTCCAGGAACAAATAAGCCTCCCACACTTTTCTACATCAGAGCTGCTTTAAAGGAGTTCTCACAGCTCCCACAGACCATGTCCATCATAACTAATATTTAAAACAACAGATATTAAAGTCTATAGTTCTCTAAAACACTTTTACTCAATGAAAAATAAGCATTTATAAAAGATAGGAAGAGGTTCGCTCTCTGTGAGAGACTGAGTGAGTGAACAGTTCAACAGTCTGAGAAACATGTTCCTCTGAGTGAAGAAAACTCTGAACAAAAGGGACAAGGACCAAAGCAAAGACTGGATGGACCAGATCCTAAGGCCTCCAGGCAGCAGTGCAATAAAAACAGACATGACTCAGTAGGAGAAGAGTCCAGGTGATTAGCTGACTTGCCGACAGTCCTGACTCCTCTCGGGTCTTGGGTCTTGAAACTAGTCTGCTGGTTCACAAACGTTTACAGAGCTGTTAAAGAAAAACTGATGTTTCCTTTTCACTATTTCACTCAGATAAAGACTTTAAACTAGCATCAGTTTTGTTTTTATCAACATTTTACAGGCTGATTCAATATTTTCCAGAAACTTCGGTTAGGATAGGACAAGGAGTTCTCAAAACAGGATCTTTGATTTACGACATCCATGTGTGACGTTAGAGTTGCTCCCAGCACAGCTTAGGCAAGGCAAGTTTATTTGTAGAGCACAATTCATACACAAGGCAACTCAAAGTGCTTTACAGCAACATAAAAATCACAAGATTAGAAAAGAAATGAAAGAATAAAATAAAACATTAAAACATTAAATTAATTTAAAAATGAGGAGTGCAGATAAAATACTTTCAGTTGTAGTCAAAGCTAAACAGAACTGTTTTCAGCCTGGATTTGAACATCATCAGAGTTGAGGCCTGTCTCACATCTTCTGGAAGACTGTTCCAGATTTTAGGAGCATAAAACTGAAACGCAGCTTCACCGTGTTTAGTCCTGACTCTGGGCACCAGAAGGAGACCCCTCCCTGTGGTTCTCAGAGTCCGAGTTGGTTCATGTGGCTCTAACATATCAGAGATGTACTTTGGTGCTAAGCCATGAAGAGACTTGCAGACAAGCAGAGCTGTTTTAAAGTCTGTTCTTTGGGTGACAGGAAGTCAGTGCAGAGACCTGAGCACAGGACTAATATGATCTTAAGCTTAAAGTATCTCTGGTTGAGAGGAGTCACATGTTTAAAGCAACACATCTGCATTTATCTCCTGTGTCGATAGTTTGGTGCATGTAGAAAAGTTTTCTCTACAATCTGTTGATCTGTGTGTCAGAGTCAGTTCCTCTCCGTGGTTCTTGTGGTCGACAAAGTCACATGATGAGTTGGCCGCTGCATTAAGTCGACTCGCTTTGCTGCACGTGAGCAGGAGAGGGAGTTCTTGTTTTGGTTCGCAGCAGATTTAAAGATGTGGAATATGTCAGTGGAACCAGTTTCTGAGCCAGGATATTCAGTGAGGACCATCAGCACAAATAAACTCTAAAAACTGAGACGTTTGATCGCTTACCTCTTGTTGAAGATGACCCCCAGCAGCTGGCCGGCAAAAGCGAGGGCCACAAAGAGCAGCAGAGCTTTCCACATCCAGACCGGACCCAGCCGACCACACACCAGCCACCGCAACATCCTGAAAAGGGACAGAGATGGGGGAGAGATGGGGGAGATAGGTAAGATGGTGAGGAGTGGGAGATGATGTCATAACAGAGGAGAGGAATCAGACAGTGTGGGAGAGAGGGAGGGAGAGAGAGGGAGAGAGAGGGAGAGGGTGAGATGAGTCATAAAACAAACATGATTTAGAAACACCATCCTCATCATCTTCATCCTCATTAGCATGAATAAAGGAGGAGAAACACAGGGGATGTTTCTTTAAATCAGCTCACAGCTTGCCAGGGTATTTCAGGTCACCCATGGGTGTGAGTGTAGGCAGAGATTAACATTTAAATTAACAATCTACATTTTAATAAACAGAGACAGAGTTAAAGAAGCTCTGGCAGCTGAGAACAGAGAGGAAACCAGAACACAGGCTGCAGACATCTCAGCTGATTTATTCCCTCAGGAAACATGACTTTTAATATTCACTCAATCTCTGGTTTCAGTCTTTTCCAACAGCATGATGTTCATGCATGCTGCCGGGGGGCACTCGTGGCACAGTACGGATGGTCGAATGTCACCGCGCACTAAGACCCTAAAAGTCGGTTCACAGAGAGCAGGATCACAGCAGATCACTAAACAGAGACAAAGATGAGCAAGCGACAGGGAGAACCCCAAAACCCATTCAAGAACTTCACAAGTAGCAGACTGAGGCTGGAGGAGTTTGGCTCGCCAAAAAGACCAAAAAGCTGAGCAGAGCCACAGGCCGATTTCCTCCATGACACACCTCACTGACGCAGGAGTGCATGCCAAAGGAGCCCCATCCAAGCACCGAGTGAATATATATAATCATACTTTTCACAAGGACAACATTCCTGGATTATCATTTTAGTTTCATGAGATACTGGATTTGTTTTTGGGAGCTTCAGCCTTCCACACTTGAGGAAGCAGAGGGGACACATGGGACTGACAGCTAACCTGACAGAAAGTTTGGGGAGTAGAGTGCGGGAAGATGTGAAGCAAATGATTGAGGTTTGAAGTCAAACCTCGACCAAAACACAAACAAAGCCTGTTCGCCAAAGTTAGCAAACAATATCTCATAAATCTTTAAATACCGTAGTACTCTAAAAACTGATTTTGAAATGTTATTTAAACATTTAAAGACAATCAAATGATGAAAGATAAAATATTCAAGCAATGACGTCACGTCAAACAGACGATCTGTTTTTCTTCTTTCCCTCCATTATCCTTTTTTTTATTTTTGTTTTTATTCTCCTCTTTGCTTGTTTTTTTTTGACACATGCAGTCATCCGCCCTGACTGAACCTGACTTTCTGCGCAGAAATGTTTGATTGGATTTACTCTTTAACACCCATCAGAGTGCCGGCACTCCCATTTTCCAAGTGCTCTTTAAATTACCGTAACTCTTCAACCATTTGGACTAGCGAGAGAATTCAAACAGTTCCTGAAACAAGAGAAGACAAGCTTTCCGGGCAAAGTCTCTGACTCTCCAGGTGGCATGTGTGATGCTCGGATGATACAAAGTTGGTTGTAAAACCTCCACAGTCACTGACCATAACAGTGAGCAGCAGGTTATGTTGTGTTCTCCACAAATAAAACCATTTGCATGAGTTAGTTTTATGGGAAGTCAATGTAAGGATGCAAATAAACATGCATTCTTGTCGGGGGGTGTGACTTGTGCAAATAAAACAAATCCGCACACACTCTATGTGCTTCGTTCATCTGTCAAAAAAATATGATCTTCAATTACTCATCCCCGCCATCATCATTGATGTGTGCATCAGTCACCGCCCAAATCAATCGATTAATGTTAACATGAAGCTGGTGAAGGGCTGGATGGATCACCATGCAGCATCAAAATCACCAAAGCTTTGTATTTATACTCACATCATTTCTACCAAACAGCTGCTGCAAAGACAAAAACTAATTTCCTGATGTGATAAAACCCAGAAATAAAAATCAGACATCCTCATAATACTGTTATATTTTCAGTGAAAGAATAAACTGTGATTAAGAGATTATAATATCTGATAACTACGAGCTGTATTGGGATCTTAATGTTGGTTTGAATATTCACGACACGATGATTTCCCCTCAAGGCTCAGACAGAATAAAACACAGAGCCTCTTTAAAGCATGATCTAATGAGTGTAATCTAACACTGAGCGCCTCACACATCACCAAAACAATATCACACATCTGTTGTTAATACAGAGAGCAGACGTTTCGGAAACATGATGAAGTGCTGCCTCATGAAAAAGTGACACTGAGCTTTGCAGGCTGCCGTACATTCTAGGAGAGATTAATCCTCTAAACGGTTCCTCTGTGTGTTTGTTATCAGCGTAAAGAAGAGGGATAATTAACCTTTAATCGTCCCACAGAGCTGATCTGTGTTCCGACTCTAACTCATCTTGCAGAGACTGTCTCTTTAAAGGCGCCATCAGGACCTCTTTAAGGTTGTCACAGTGGTGATGTCACATGTGTACAGTCACCACACTCGTTCGTGCCTGCAGCACAGCCCACTGCCCGATCACTGCACCAACGCTGCACAATCGCTGAATGTCAGGGAATAATGCCTCACTGCACAGCCTCCATCGGAGCAGCACAGCGCCTTTCTTTCTAAGCATCTTTAGACCCCAGCTGACATTTTATCTGCTCATTTCAAGCGCCGACCACTTCCTCAGCCGAACACAGAGCAGCGCAGAAACACTCATCAGCCACCACAGCGTCCTGTTTCACCTAAAGCTGCAGAGAGGATCAGAAAGAGGATGTGACGGCCATAAAATCATCTTAAAAAGAAAATGTTATGAGATTAAAGAGAGTTATTGCACAGGTGCACAGAAACACAGCCTGAGCATCTCTTGCAGGTTGATCCAGATTTAACTCAGAGATCCTCCAACAGCTGACAGACTATCAGTGTTTACACCCTCCTGATTTCTTCACATTGCATCAGAAAACCTAACCTCATTCCAAAAATGAGCATTTTAAGAGCTAGCTTCCTGTCCTGCTGCAGCTAGACCCCTGAAAAAACCCTGACTTAAATGACCCTGACGTCTGACGCCGTAGTCCGACAGAACGCAGCCATTAAATCCGTCTGAAAGATGTTCAAAAATGTTTACACTGACATGTGATCTCACACGTTTCTCTGTTTGCTTCCTGAGTTTACATCCAGAGACTGAGGTCACACAGAAACACCAGAGACCTTTTACCCAATCTCCCAACAACACCGTGAAAATCAAGATCAACAGAAACATCTCTGTAGTTCAGCCATGACTCCTCATAACTCTGCAGGACGAGGCATGTGTCTCTTAGAGTTTGTTCTTCTGTTTACCATCAGAAATGATGTCGGACAAACACTCACTTGGTCCGTTTCTCTTTCACAATGAAATATCAAAGATGTCAAAGATGGAAAAAAGTCAAGGGACGCCAACAGGAACCAGCGACACAGATCTCAACAAGATGCAGTGGAATTAGGGTTTGTGGATTTTTAAAAACAGTCCTGGGAACTTCAGGTTCCTGGGTTGATCCACTCACAACCTCAGCAGAAAAAAAGATGGAGAGACATGGTGATCATTCAGAACAAAGAAACTGTAAAGTAGGCAGAAGAGTTATGATCCTGGCTTTAACATGATGGTTATCACTGCAGAAGAGACATTAAAAAGCTATTTTTACAGCATACAGTGCTTTCTATTCCAATTCCTATCAAATCATAACAGGACTTAGCCCCGCCCCCTCGTATCCATCAGGGATGGGATGGAAAAAGACAAAGAAGCAGGAACATTTATAGAACACAAAAAGGTTCTGCAATTATCATCATCTTAAATGCACAAAAAGCTGACCTAAAAGCTAGTTTAGTGTCAAACCTGCAACCTGAACTCCACCTGTTTGTCCAGAGTGTGATGAAGAACACAATGTGTCTCCAGCCGTAATAACTGACTGACAGCCGACTACATGCAAACAACAAGAGGACTCACTCCGATCAGTATACACACAAATACATCACAATAACTTCTTCAGATTACATAAATTAGAAGTTTTTTTCTCAACACAAACAGACACGATCGCTCACAGCTGTCCTTATTAAACATCATCGACATATTTGTTTTTTTTTTTTTGTTGTAAATGTTTTTGTGGGCTTTTATTTTGAAGGTAGATTCGCCTCATACCTGCCTACTAACACGACACATATAAGACACCTTGGTACTAATTTTCATCTCTTTTTTTTTAGTAGTTTGGTTTGTGTTGTTCCAGAATAGTTCTGATTTTCTTTGTTTATTTGTATTGTTAGCCTAGCCTTCTGTAGCATGAGTCCTTAAACTGCTGTGTGTCTGTTCTTATTGTTGTTTTTGTTTTGTACTTTTTTGTTTTTGACACCTTCACTCCTTCATTAACTGATATATGTTAATTGTTTATACATTTTTGGGGTATGGGTTTGTTTATGTTTGCAGAGTTAAAAGTCACTAGAAGAGAAGTGTTTATGGATTGGTCAGTTTCAGGTGCCGTAAATTGGAAAGCTGGAAAATGACTGCAACTAAAGGATATTTTATGACGCACAGCTTCTTCATGCCATAAAATATGCGTCCTGTGAATGTGGGGAAGGATTCTGAATCTGAACCGGGTTGTTAGAAAATGATGGGCTCTGCATGTCTCTGAGCTGGTGCCCCGTTTGAGTTTTCAGCCCCTGATCCCACAGACAGTCTGAGTCCGGCCCTGCCATCAATACACATGAGAGACGTGATCCACAAACCAAAGTCTGCACCACCATCCCCACTGTCTGCATCTCCACCTCCGCCCTAAGTCTGGACCATCTCCCTCAGTCTGCACCACCTTCACCACAGTCTGCACCACCACTCTCCTTAGTCTGCACCTCCACCCTCAGCAGCAACAGACAAAGGGACCTTCAGAATAAAAGCAGAGGCAGAGACTCATGATGTAACATGAATAGATGGAGCAGGCCTTCGTTTGAAGGAGCCCCTCCAGCCCTCCACCCACACCGCCTCCTCCCCCTTTCGCTCCCTCTCTCTCCCTGTAGAATCACAGCCTTTCCTCCTCCTCTGAGCCTCCATGAACCCGCAGGTCTCTGCAGACCGGGTCCGGTCTCTGTGTGGTCCAGCTAGCATGCTAGTGTTACCTGGCTCTCCGTCTGAACAGCATCGCTGAGTCTCCGGGCCGGTTTCGGTGTTTTTGTTCTGCTGCAGACAGCTTTGAGCATCTCGGACGCTTCAGTTACTGAGGATCCGGATCAGATCAAGCCATGGACCCGGACCCGGAGCAGACCCGCGGACTCACACGGAGCCGGGATCGGGGTTCAGGACGCGGAGAGCTCCTGTAGTCCAGACCCGGGTCTTTAACGGAGTCTGAGCCTGAGCACAAACCGCTCTAAAGATCGGGGCTGAGTATGAGGCTGCTGTCACTGAACGGAGGGTGGGGGAGGACTTCCGGCCGCTTTGCAAAATAAAAGCACGGAGTAGCAGCTGTGTTCTGTGGGTTTTATAACACGAAACAAAAGCAAAAAAGAAAAAGAAAAAAAACTCATGTGAGACACATCCAACACATACAAGAACAAACAGACTTACTTCTTTCTATTTCTGTACATTTCATCCTACACGTGAAAGAGTTTACCTGACAGTATTTAGCCACCTCTTCTCATGATAACGAAGAGAATATTAATGTAAACAAGGATCTGATTAATGAATGATTTCGTCTTCTTATTTAGAAAATTCTCTACATTTAAAATTGAAAAAATATTATAGGATAAACAAAAAATAAAATTAAATAAGCAATAAATGTACCACTTTACAGCTGTTTGTGTTTGTCTCTCTGATGTACATTGCTTTCAAACATCTCAAAGTGAAACTTTAACCATATTTTCTGTAGAACATTAATATATGAAAATATGCCAGTATTTGAGTCATGAGAATCAGTCTTCAACCAGATTAAACCCGTACAACAACACACTTCACAGACAAGGTTGCAAAAGTTTCCAGGTGTTGTATTTTGGTCCATGCTTTCAGACTGTCTTGTTTGAATCTGATAATAGCAAAATTGTTGCAAAAAAAAAAAAAAAAAAGAGTGAATACTTTAATAGTTTAATAACTCCTCAAATCTTATTTTTTCTTTGATTCAAACAAAATCAATTGCAATTTGGTATTACAGTTGATTTCTTTTTTTTAAGAATAAACATTCTTATCAACTCAAAACTGCCCCATATGCAACTTATTCTACTTCGACTGCAATTTTCAGTCATCTTGACAGACATTGATTTTAATTGCTCCTTTGAACAGCTGACAGCGATGACTTAACTAACAGCAGTTAACTTTTGCTATCTAAATTAACTTGTTTAACACAATTACAACATAAATGGTGCATTAAAATATTATAACATATAACTTTTTGAAGAACCGTGGAAGAACCGCTGTATAACCAGTGTTTGATATTCTACCCTGCCACAGAGAATGATCATTTCAGTTTGGTTACCAGTGTTTAATTATGCCATGTTTGAATTTTTATGTTTATACACTTTTATTATTTATTTTATTACTATTATTATTATTTGTTTTGTTTTTTTTTGTTTTATTTTAAACACCTGGTGAAATGTTGAAATGAATTTCTCGTGTAGATCACACATCACAACTGACATGATGTGGGATATAATCTGGCGTGGGGGTATGAAGTGTCAAAATACAGCCAGGGGTGTGATCTGACCTGGACCACTTTAACCAGGGTAAAGTCTAGATTGGGGTGTATTTTGTCCTGACCCACTGGGCTAAAAGTTGCTTTATCTGGATGTCCACACATGGTTATTGTAAGTCTGTGTTCATAAACACCATGTAACAAACACCAATCATAGCTGCAGGTGCTATGTTTAAAGACTGCGATTAAACAACCCTTAACAGTTAAGTTATGAGGTGTATTAGGCTCAATAAATACAACAGTGTTTATGAAAAACAGCTGCTGATAAAAAAAAAAGTTTAAAAGGATGACAGAAATTGTTCACACTTTTATTTTGAAGGCAAAGAGTGATTGTTTCCTGCAGGGTTTGTTTCACCTGTGTGAGCTTCACAGAGTAGGATTGGTGAGTCTGACGTCACCATGTGATGCTGACAGAAAGGCATCCAGAAAGAAAGCAGAGCACTCCTTCCTCCCCCCCTCCTCTTCCTCCTCTTCCTCCTCTCCTCCTCTTCTTCAGAGTCTATATAAAATCTCATTAACACACTTTTTCAATTCCCCTCAGAGGCTGCCTTGTTGTCCCCAGGTATTATCAGATAAAGTGGAGCGTGCAGCCAGGGCAGCTGTGCAGGTCAGCTCAGGTCCACTAAACACTGCCCCATCAGACACGCTCCACCTGCTGATTCGCAGGAGAACTTTAAGTTATTCAGAGGCTGCAGGCTCAGGCTGATTTAATGTTTTCACACACATTCATTCCTGAACCTTCATTAACACGTCCCTAACCGCATGGCACACAAGGGGCCTCATGACATAAGCAGGACTCTGAGGCCATTAAAGCAGGTCCAGGTTGGCAGGGAATCCGAGTTTTACTTTCTATCAGCACTGATCATGTTAGCAGTATCTGGGCTGGGAGCAGGGAGAAGGATGGAGCAGCTTCCTGTCAGAACAGCTCCTGTCACAGGATATAAACGTTACCCACCCGCTCCATCAAGGTGAACCCTTCTGATGTTAACCTGCTGTGTTCACACACCAGCTCCACCCAGAAATCTTACCTTCAGGAAAAATCTTGGATTAAAGGGAGGAGAAATTTGCTCGCGTTCACACATGCTGGAAAGTTTGGGGCTTTTTCAGGAGTTGGTGCACGTGTTACTGAGGCTAATGAGGCATTTCCTATGAATGATTAAATAAAACATATCCAAGTGATCCTGAGTTATTCATTCATTTGGTGTTGGATGTTTGATAGTTTGGACATAAAACTTTTTTTTTTTTTAAATTGAACAAATGTCTGACCATAAATCTGGATGTTATTATCATAAAAGCATACAGAATTACAGCTCGCATCACTAAATATTCACAAGCTACCCCTCAGTCCAAACGGTTATTTCAGGCTCTTGAGACAATGTGCTGAAACACAGCGAGGCCTTCAGGGTGCAGCAGTAAAAAAAGGAAATTAGAATTTTCCTGTAAATGAATGAGACGCAGCGCTAACCTGAAGTGACAGCTCCTCGCTCAGGGAAACAGCCCTCAGCGGTGACTGCGACTCTGTGACTCCGCTTGGGGAGGAGAGACGACACAGCTGAATATAGAACGGATCACCGCATCTGTTTCTCAGGGCTGATGGGTAAAAAAAATCCATCATCATGTGTGTTAAATGTAACGTAGAATGAACAGGGACTGTGGATGATGGAGACTGAAACCCACGCAAGATTAAAGCTAAGTCACTGTTAAGGCTTCGATGATATTAGTCTTTAAAGGTAGATAGCCTGTGTTAGCACGTGTTAGCTTACCTTAGGTCAGCTTTAGCTTGCGTATGTCTGACAGTAAAAATCACTTTAATTGTAAAACCCTTTCACCAATTAACTAAACTTACCACTTTTTTTGGTTGATTATAAAATATGCTGCTGTTGCTGCAGCTGAAACATGTCACTCATTGGTTTCTAAAGAGGTGTTAAAAAGCCCAAAGATGGCGGTTCATATATTAGACATGCAAACTGCAACTAATCTAGAGAGAGTTTAAGAAATGAAACTGAAGCAGGCCTTAGCTAGCCTGTTGGCTAACAGCTTCCTGGAAGTATCTGCGCTAACTGATGCGTCAAGCTTCAACATCTGGCATATATAGAAGTTTTGTGTATCTGCCGTCGAGGGCTCTGGATTGCTGGAGCGTAAAAGCAACGGAGAGGAGCTAAAGGAAGTTAAGACACTGACTAGAACTGAAGCCTATCAGCTCTGGTGTTGTGATGTGGCGGAGACGGACAGGACACAGATCTGGTTGAAGTTAGCTGTCAGAATGTAGCTCGTGTGGCGTGTAGCCAGGACGTAGCTAAAATGAGACTCCAAAAACAAGCTAACGTTGGCATTTGTGCAGTCTAATTCAGAAAACAGCAGGCACAAAACATAAGCAGAGACTTTTATGAATCATTGAGGACATATAACTGTTTGAGTTTAAACTAATTTTCTGCATAAACAATGTGAAACCAGTGATAGAAATAAAAGTACATCTCTAGGAATGAAAATACGCCGTGGCAACATGGGGAGTTTTGTGTCCTCTACAGATCTGTTTACAGATTAGCCATGGCTACAGTACACACCTGTATGCATAACATCTAGGTTGTTTGCTTTATGAACAAGTAATTAAAAAAAATTGGTAGCTGTTTTTAAATTTGCAGCCTGTTTCTCCTACATACGGTCCTTCAAAGCTCAGATACCTCATAGAGACACCTGTCCCTTCCCCTTCCTGTTCGTTCTCTCCCTGACTCCACCTTCAGGGTTTACAGGATCAGAGCAGCGCTGCAGTTTCATCTTCATGTAAAGCTGCTGTTTGTTTTGGTCACAAAGAATCAGCAGAGATGAGAATAATCTGAGCAGCTCTGAGCTCTGCTGCTTACGCTCAGGTGAGGAGGAGTTAGCCTACTTCTGACTGCAGGTGGAAACACACACAGGAGTTCACCTGCTGCAACAAAGACACTGTTTCAAACTCGTAGGAAGGCTGTAAATACATTTCTATAACTGAACTCTTCTCTGAGTGTTCATGAGCCAAACTAAACTTAGTCTATCATCTGTTTTTATGTGTTTGAGTGTGAATAATGTGGAGTCACTGATCGACTGACTGGATTGATTTCATACCAGACTCTGAAAGCTCAAGTCCTTGATGACACACAGCTGAGTTTTTAACCTTGAATTTAACTGGAGTATTTCCAACCAGCCCTTTCTGATAGTTTGAGGGTAAAGTGCGAATGTAGAAGGAAGTTTTGAAGTGAGGAAGTGGGAGATCATGTCAAGAAAGAAAACCTTCACGCACAAAAAGAGTAAATATGTCTGCAGGTTGAAGTGACAAAAAGCGGTGAGCTTCTGGTGGTGAGAGCTCAAGTCGCTTCATGAATGGGGTGTCAATGAGACCACAACCAAAATCCACAAGTTAAATAGTGTCAGAGACTGACATCGCCACAATGGAGTAGATGGAAAGACCGCAAGACTTCAGACTACGTGAGGCCTTCTGGGGTTTGAGCCATCATAAACCATGCTGCTTTTTGGAGAGCACAGAGAGAGCCTCCACCCTCGACTCCACCACCATTTCACAATTCTTGGATGGCCACACACAATCAGTTTTTAGAGCTCCAAAACCCTCGAGACGGAAGCTGAAGACCTCCTAAATAACTCACGTTAAAGCCAAGGAGAGATTGATGTATGTGTTGTTACTGAACTAACTCCTGTTGGTTTGGGAGTCTCATCCAACTGCTCCTCAGGGAGAGTTTGGAGAGAACGAACGGTTGAATCTCTGAGAGCAGAGGGCGTATGAGAGATGGGTGAAGAGGAGATCCAGTCTCCAGGAGCAGCTCAGAGTTTCACACATTTGAAGAAAAACAAACAAAGGATTTAATTTCTGTCAACAGACCAAAGTTTTGACGGATGTTGATGTTGAGCGTCTCTTAGGGTCGGGTGTTTCCTCACACTGATTGTGATGGAGTGTGTTTCTGTTTGCAGTGTGTCATCAGAGGATTGCTCTGTGTAATCTTCAACACACACTCAGTTTGCTAAAGGCTTTAGAGCTCACACACACACACACACACTGGGACACGTCTGCACCTTTCAGATTGAAGGCTCTCAGAGTTTGAAGGTAGAGTTTTATTGTATGTAAAGTTGATTTGATATCTTGAGGCTGTTTTCTCTGAATCAGCCTCAGCCTGCAGCAAGAAGCGTCCCCGCAGCTAGATTTAGCTTTAAAGCCTCTAATCTGTTAACTGCTGCCTTTGTTAAGGAGGCCAGCACCAGCTGCTCCTGACCAGCCTCCTCCTCCTCCTCCTTCTCCTCCTCCTGTGGGTAGAATATTCCAGAAATGGATGTGAAGCAGACTGAAGAAGGAGAACAGCTGTTTGGGATGAAGCAGGAATGTTTCCACAGAAGGACTCTCTTCATCCTCCAAACCTGTGACCTCTGACCTCCAGTTTACAGCTCCTCACACACAGGTTTATATTCCATTAGTAACACATCTCTACACACCTGCAGGAACACACCCTCTTTTACACACCTTTCCTTCCCCTGTGCTGAAGAATGAAACTACTACCCACACATCAGAGAGCACATAAACCAGCAGGGGGCGCTCATTTGGGGAAAACAAGGGGGGGCTAGCCTGAGTAAGGCCCCGTTTATACGACAACGCTTCACAGCTTTTGACTCTAAAATGCAAAAAACGCGAAGAAAAATAAATCTGCGTTTATGCCGTAGTATGCATACATGGCCAGTAGATGGCGATATAACTGTAGAGTCTTTTTGTAGTCTGCCACCGAAGAAGAGGCGGGCTGATCATCGGGTGGATATACTAAATACGTCTTATCTGAGAGCAGAAGTGGAGCAACAGATGGACGTTTTGTTGAAAGGCAGTCAGCAGATTCAGCAGCACAAGCACAACCCCGTAAGTCCACCATTTAACCGTTGTTGTTGTCCGGTTCGCAGAAGTTCCCACAATGAAAGTGGAATGCCCACGCGCAAAAAGGAGTGTACCGTTTATACGGCAACCGAGGCTGCAGCGTTTCAGAAAAATTCCACTCTGGAGGGCGTTTTAGGTCTGCTGAAACTGCGTTTCCGTATAAACCAAAGGCCAAAACCCAACAAAACTTTTGCGTTTCACCCTGATATCATTGTCGTATTAACTGGGCCTGAATGTGAAGCTATGTCCGCTCATCATCCTTGATGGATGGACTGCTATGCTGATGACATCCAGCTCTACATTTCCACAGAAATCCCAAACCACTATCATTAACTGCTCCTGAGATAAAAACATTGACCAACTTCTTATCACTAAACTCTGACAAATCCAACCTCATAATCAAGTCCCTCACAAGTCTCATCCTGAATTTTAGTCTCACAACTGATAATTTAACCCTTTCTCCCCCACCTCACATGTGCAACCTCGAAACAATCATCGGTGCATTCATCACATCCCATTTAGATCACTATAACAGCACCCCATCACCCCACCCCCCAAACCTTTAATCTGTATTATTGGGACAAATCTTGAATTAATTAGGTAGAAACACAAATCAGAAGTACAGTGGAAGAATGGGTTAAAAAGCAGGAGAATCCTTCAGAAATCAGGAGTGTTGGCAAACATGTCTTCCAGTTTAAAATCCTCCTCCCCATCCACCACCAGGCCCCACCTGACCTCAAGGACCTCTTCCACCATCACACTCCTTCCTGTAACCTGCGTTCCTCACATGCCAACCTCCTGTCTCCACCTCACAGAACCAAGCACCAAACCCGGGGGGTCAGAGCCTTCTCCACAGCTGCTCCCTCCCTCTGACCCATCGGCATTCAAAACTTACATTTTCAAGTTAGCATTTAAAGTTTGATTGAAAGCACTCGCTGCAGACAGAGTTCTGTGCATCAAAAACTTGAGACAGTTTATGAATCATGTTTCTTAAGACTGAAAAAGTATAAAAGATGAGAAACTGGTACAGCAACAAGCAGACGTGTCTCTCCCTCTCTCCTGTACCTGCCTGTCTAACTTTAAATTTTAATGTCCCATTAAAGTTATCAACCATGGATCTTTCTGGAGTCCCTGAGCTGGTCTTGTCTTGTAGGTTCCTCTGACCCCATCATGGTCTCAGCAGATGTCTCTCAGATAGTGAGTCTGGTTCTGCTTGAGGTTTCTGTCTGTCAAAGGACGTTTGTCCTCTCCGCTGTAACTCTTCTTTTCCTGCTGATGCAGAGCTGATTATAATCTGAGAGTTCAAGTTAATTTTAAAGCACAGATTCTTGGCAAGATAAACTGCTGCACTGTTTGCTTTCAGATTTCTGTTCTTACCTTTGCAACAAGGACACATGCATGAATGAGATATCAGTCACAGACACCCTGAGGACACATGCATTAACGTGTTTAAAGTTATCCTCAGATTTTGTTCTGATTTATTTTGCTAAGGACGAACAGAAACAGACTGAACTTAATGTAGTGTTTTTTCAGCAGCTGCACAGCATGTTATGGTCTCGCTGATAAGAGATGATTGTTTGGAAAACTATCTCATCATCATGCAAAAACAGGCTCTGTTAAGATAAATAAGACTCCATCCTGAGAAGACAGCTGAACCAAATCTGTTATCACAGTGAAACAGAGCAGATGAAATGCATGGATGTAAGTCTCGCTCCCTGTTTGAAACATAAATCTGAGCTAAATATTCTGCTTTTCTTCAGAGATACGAGCAGAGGCCAGCTGAGCACCACATTCAGCAGCTGCAGCTCAGAAACTAAGAACTTGTGCAGCGACAAGAAAGAGTTTTTCACACTTAGACCCTGATCAAGACGTAAAAAGATGCTGTGTTTCTGATTCTCTGTGATCCACATGAAGTGGGACACAAAAACAAGCTCCAACTGTAAGTAATTCATCACCACATTTTAAGATAAGACACTCTATCAAAGTCGGTGCATGCTGAAGTGTTTCTGAAGACAGGAATGATTTTCTGTCAGTTGTGAGACCTCAGTCTGCAAGGACCAGAGTGTGTGTGGACCAGCAGATGATTCTCATCACAGAGGAACTAAATCTCACTCATGAGCTCTCCATCTTAGAGGTCTGGAGACAGATTTAAAGTTTAAAATACTTTCACTGCAGCTGGGAGTCAGATGGAAGAAAGTCTCTTCCAAGACGACACATTTTCTGACAAAGATGTGGAGCGCTGAGAGAAAATAACACAAAGAATCCCTCTGAGGGGCCGAAAGACGTCAAATGATACCAGGCTACGGTAAAAAGTAAGAAGTATGTCAGAAACAGTGATCGCAGAACCATCAGCAGCTGGCAGAGGACAGGAGGGCAGGTCTGATGACCTACTGGAAGGTTTCTGTAAACCAGGTAAGCCAAAGAGAAGCTTCAGTAGCTTCATTTACAGTGAAACTGAGACTCACAACAGACAGATATCTCTCAGGGGGTCTAATACACAAGACAACATAGTATCTTAACACAAAACTGCAGAAATTATCATGCTAGTTTAAACCTAGACTACAGTTTAATACAGCATTTCAGCTCTAACATGGACTACATGTAGGTTTAACCTGGATTACTGCTGCAGGTCAGTCAGACAGGATTAGCCCACTAAGACCTGCTGGACAAAAAGCCTTGGCAGTAATCTGATGAGGGCAGTTTGACTAAGAATAAAGGAGGAGAGACAAACAGGATAAAAATAACCCTTCATTATCTGATCAGCTGATTAAAAAAATAAAAATAGGGGAGCATACATATATTTATTAAACACGTTTTATTTTTTATGACTTATTTGGAGTTTTGGATTTTAAAGTTAACAAAATAAACCGGTAGAAGCTGTAACTCTAAAAGCAACTTCATAAATTAGCCTAAAACGGGTTACTTCCGGCCACAGCCTCCAAAATAAAACTTCCTTTGAATAAGTTATTAGAAAAATAAGTCAATTTATATTCGCTAGACAAAAATACTGGAATCAAACATGTATCAGTTTTCCATTGAAATCACTAGATTTTCCATGAGCTATCTGTCACGCAAGACAATATATAATAAAAACCTAATCACAATTTTAAATTGATTTTTTATATATATAATTTCATTTATATGATTCCTTCGGTGAGGTAGTCTCTTATTTTTCTGATTTGGATAAAACTGCTCATAACAAGTGTTTTCACTTTGGACCAACATTACTTTGGTCTCAAATCCAGATGAAAATGGATTTTTCTTCTATTCTATTCTATTCTATTCTATTCTATTCTATTCTATTCTATTCTATTCTATTCTACACAAATACTTCAAATATAACGTTTATTACAGATTACAATAATATTTGACTTCGTAGACCTATATACTTGGAAGACCTCAGTAAATGTCGGTTGTTCATGTTAACATGCTCTTGTTGTGTTTATCATTTTTTTGTATTTTTATACTTTTATTGTAGATTTCTAAATATGAAGGCATATCTTAAAAAACAATGCTCATTTGAGGTTTTTTTTTTTAATATGATTTGTCGAATTGTATTCAAATTAAATTAAAAAATGAGCTGTTTTTCCTTCTTTGTACATTATTTGTGCTTTTATTATTGAAGGTGAGGGGTCATCCGGTGTTTCTTAGCACCTACCGTAACCGGTCCTGTCATGTGCAACACTTTACTATGACTATTCAACATTTAGAGATGAATTAGACTCACCTCCTGCTGTCAAACGTCGTATTCGTGTTCTGTTTCATGTGAATTTTTAGTAAATCTGGACTTTAATTTAACTTCCTGCGCTCCGCGTCCAGCTCCGATCAGACCTGGAGTTTCACTCCGGACGTTCAGCAGCATACGGTGGATAAAGTCGGTAAAATTCCCCGCGTCTGTGCTCCGAATGAAACCATCCCACAGTTATCCGGTTCAGTCAGTGACCGGTGACTCGGTGTGTTGAGTCGGTGTGCAGTCTCGCATGAAGCCCGTTGCTTCATCCAAACTCTGGATCACTCGGTCGCTCTGTTTCATTGATTTTTATCCCTCCTCCTCCTCCTGTTCGCCCCCTCCTCTCCTCCAGGCTGGCACTGACTCCAGATTAACATCTACCTCCCCCCTCCGTTGCCTCTACCTCTGACACACTTACTGAAGTCAGTACTTCTCCAACTGGTTTGTCCCTGAAGACCGTAAAGGATTTTGGGGGAGAAGACCTGAACCAGGTCCTGCTTCAGTTTCAGGGATCAGTTTGAAAAACTAACAGGGAAACTCTCTACGTTTAGACTGTGAATGAAAACGTTCGGGTAAAAGCTAATTCTTGCACCACCACAAAGTGTGTAATAACAGGGATTTTTCTTTCAGATGTATAAATAAACTTAAGACACTCTCTGCTTTGGATCTGATCTCACCTGGTTATACTCAGTAACCCTCCATAACCTTTATGTTATCCACCTGTTTACCAGCAGGTGTTTGTGGTGCTCCTATTGCAACAGTATCCTTACCATCAAACTAGCAGGTTGAATTAACATTAAACTGAAGATATCTTGTAGTTCCTGGAGTGTCCACTAGAGGCTGTTTGCAGAAACAGCAGAAACCACACACACCCATTCAATCTTTTCAATCTTTACAGCAGAAATAAAAATGTGTACAGCCTGGTTCAAAACATGATTTCAGTCTGAAAAGATTTTCTCTGTTTTGTCGTGTTGTGTGGACAGCAGAAATTTGTGTTTTTGGACACGCTGATGTACCTGTAGTTGTTTATTATTGTTTTTTGTTTGCGTGTGTTTGTGTGTGTTGCACACACACACTAAGATGACTTGCTATGGATTTGTAACATCTGCTTAGTTCTCTCGGGTGAAATCCGGTTCAGAAGAAAATCTTGCTGTCCGCCATTATACCGCAGCTGCGAGAGGGTTAAACATAACAAATTTTAAATTAAGAATCTTTTTAAAAAAAAACTGAAAAACATGTTTTTAATTCTGCCAATCCATACATGGTTTAAAGAACAGTGTTCTTCTTCTGTGGTGTTTGAAATTTTATCTGTTTTAGATCAAGAAATAATCATGAACATCTTCATGCTGATGGCTTTAATTTTTCAAAAACAGTGAAGAATCTGTTTTTAAATACATCTGAATGCATGGACATGGTCATAAAGGTATGATCCACAGTTTTATTTGTGCATTTATAAAGTATGAGTTAAACAAGCTTTGATGTTTGAATTTATTATAAAGTTGATTAAAAAAAATGTGTCAACATTATGATAAATGATTTTGTTAAATTTGTGGTGATTTCTTTGCTCTTAAAAAAACACTGTTTGTTTTCTGTTTTGAAGTTTTTCATATGCAGGCTGATTTATTTAGCTGCTTTAAAAAATTCAAAGAAACTCCAGTCATTTGTTGGCCTGAGAGTACATGTGTGAGTATGTCTGTGTGCATGTGTGGGTTTCCTGTATGTTGCAACGACCGTCTTCCTGAACGAAACCTTCCGATGAAGGTTACATGAATTAAACCAGACCACCTCCTCAACTCCTCGCTGTGGGAGCAGTGTGATTAACTCTTCATGAAAGCTGTTCGAAGTCTTTATTCCACAGCTCTTTGGATTCATGATCCAGCCTTCCATCTCAGAATCAGTATTTGATCTAGGCCACAGGGGGGCGCATTGTGCATGTGTATTAAAACCATGTTCAGATCAACCTGTGGGAGCTAAGAAGTGTTAAAGTGTATGTCGTCTTTAAGTCTGAGAGTCTTTGGCCTCTGAGACACACACAGGAAACCACAGACACACAAACATCATGTTCTCTTTCACTCATCTATTTCTTTAAAGGAGTTACAGGCAGAGGGCATGACTGCTGCACACAATTACTATCTCACACACACCCACACACACTTCCTTTCTTTAAATAACCATAGCTGTATGATTAAACAGAGACATGAACTCCTCTGAGACATGGAGCAATAACTCTCCAGTTCTTCATTTCACTTTGGATTGATTTGTTGTGTGATTGAGTATGGAGGCTAAAGGCGATGGTTTTCTTTTGGTAACGATGATCAGATGTTTGTGATAATCTAACAATCGGCTTTGGGGATGTGGCTAGTTGAGCCATTGTTGTTTACATGTCATGTGAGCTACTTCAAAAGTTCTTTAAAAGAGAAACCAATGGTTTTTCTTTGGAAGACAGGATGTTCAATGTGATTTAAGAGCAAGCTGCAATTTTAGTGATGAAAAGATGAGGGGAAAGTGTCACGTTATGAGACTGCAGTTCCTTGAATGTCCACTAGAGTCTGTCTCTCCAGCAGTGAGTCAGTCCCCATGGAGCTCCATGTTAAATTAACATCAGCTGAAACAAACATGTTTACACCCCCAGTACTAAAACCATCTTTGGTCAGTTGTCAGAAACGTCTCACTGCATGAGACATACACTCAGGGAACTGCAGCTTTTGTCACCCCTGCATTGGTCTCTCTCTTTTTTAATGTTTCAATGCTGAACTTCATCCATCAGCACAAAGTTTGTAGGTTAAAGTGAAACATCCAAATCAGAAACATCAGCACTATCTGGAAGTGATGAAGCATAAACGAGGGTCATGTGACCATCGCAGCGCTCATCAGGGTGTCTGCAGTCATCTGTTGAACCCTTCTCAGCATGGTTAAACAGGTTCGTAACAAACAAATAAACACAAGCACTTCATGTTGCATGAAGAAAGAGGAACAGAGCGCGCTGAGAGAAGGAACTTATAACTATACAGTGAGAAAGTGTAAACTTATTTTTATAATCAAACATATATTAATGACCGTTTCAGGATCAGTTGTTTTTTACTCAAAGCCTCTGACTCTGCAAATGTTTTATTCATTGTTTCTTAAGCCAGCAGTTTACAAAACATGATCCCTAACTGAAAAATAATAAACTTTAACTTGATTTGACTTTACTGAGTTACCACGGTGTGCAGAGGCTGCAAGTTTCACATCCAGCGGACCAGAAGAATAAGTTTGTAGCTCCGCACCAGATCATCAAAAATGAACGTTCTTTTCTTTGAGGTCAAATTTGGGAGTCTATTGTCTCTATTGACATGAAAGCTACAGAGAGACAGGAAATGTGGGGAGCAGATGCAAACACACATCACAGGTATCACACTTCACACATTGCTCTGAGGATTTAACACCAAGTGACCACAGTGAAGTGAATGTCTTAGCAAGTTGTTAGTTTGTTTACACACAAATCCAGGAGGATGAAGACACCTGAGGTGTTTTGAACAGACATCTTTTAACACAGGTGATCCAGATGAGTGAGGAGCTCATCACTTCTGCTCTGAACTAGAGATTGACAGATATCTGTCTTTCATCAGCTGATGGCTGATAGCCAACCCTGTTGTTGTTTTTATGAATAAAAAACAACTCGTCTATAACTAAATTGCTCCATGCATGACATGTTCCAGCATACAGCTTAGCCAGTAGCATGTTTTAGACAGATCTTTAATTCATTAATAAAACAGAAAAGCACACATTAGCACACAGATTTCAGAACATGACCGAAATTTACATCAGAATATTAAACTGAATTATTCTTTACAGGTTTGATGTGCTGTTATTCCAGATAAATAATAAACATAAACATTCTGTTTGAGGAATCCAAAGAGGCTGACTGAGGCTGGCCATTTGAAGCAGGATCACATAAATGAACCTGACTTTATTCTGAGGAGGTTCAGATCTTTCATTCTTTAAATAAGCTGATTATTTCAAAATGACATTAATCAGAATGAGGAATCAACTCACTGATCAATCTGTTTATCTTTAATTGACATCACACACTGAGAGCACCGTGCAGCTGCATTTGTTGATCTGGAAACAGGTCCTGACTTGGTGGACCATGAGATACTGCAAGCAAGCTAAGAATTGGACTGTCTGAGAACTGATTGGCCAGGTTCAAGAATTACTGTTCTGTTCACCTGCAGTCAGTGAAGGTGGATCTATTGGTGCTCCACAAAGAGGCATACTGGGTCCTACACCTTTCAGTATATTGGTCTATACGCTGATGACACCTTTATTTATATATCTAGTTCCTCCCTGATGGCTGTACTATTCTCAATGCAGGCATGTTTCAAAAGCATCCAACACAATTTCTGAAATCTCAGATTTAAACACAAATAAGATGAAATGCATAGTTTGAAACAGAAAGCTACAAGAATCTCGGTATCGGGCTTAACAGCAGACTTAAGAAAGGACTTTCAGCTGCAGATATCTGTTCACTGAGTTTAATGAAAGCTCAAAATGTTGTCAGATATCTGCGGACAGGAGCCTACATGCACCATCTCTGTGTGCTTCAGGTATATTTGCACTTGGACTATGTTCCTGCAGGAGGACGACCTCCTCATGGCACAAACGGAAACAAGAACGCTTCTGACATCTGAAAATTAAACCACTCCTACACGTCTTTTCTTAGAAACCAGAGTAAACAGATCATCAGCAGAATCTGGATGTGCTCAGAGTAATGCGGTGAATTAAAGCTCCTCCCTACACTTTGTGAGGACCGTCGCCCTCCTGAATACTGTGTGAATATTTAAAGTTAAAACAAGTCTTTGTCGCTGTATCGATGATCTATGTGGGGCTCCGTTCTTCAGCTGTCTTCCTGCACTCTCATCCTTCGGTTCAGATCCGAGCTGTGACTGTTTAGAGGTAACATCCTCCAGACTGCCCCCATGTCCACCTTCCTCTTGAAGGTGTCTGTGGTGAAGTAATACGCCACTGGATCCAGCACGGTGTTAAAACATGCCACCACAAGGCTATAACGGTAGGCGACCAGCATGGGGCAAGTGATGTGGTTTCTGTTTAGGGACAGGATGAGCAGAGTGGCGTGGTACGGGAGGAAGCTGACGAGGAAGATGAGGAGGCTGGTGGCGATCATCTTGGAGATCTTTGAGCTGTCCACCAGGTCGGTCTGGGCCACTGTGCTCTGTCGAACAGCCCGGACCAGAAACCAGGAGCAGATCAGCATGAGGACTAACGGAATCCCGAAACCCACAAACAGCGTTGGAAAAACCACGGTGGGCTGAATGGCAAAGATCGGCTGGCTGTCGAAGCAGTTTGTCTGAGTTCCATTCCCCCTTTTGGAAACATAGATTGGTACACTGGCACCAAACGTCAGCAGCCATATCCCCAAACAGACACATGGGGCTTTCTTCCTAAACCCCTGGACCCGTGCTGACATCGGGAAGGTGACGGCCAGGCAGCGGTCGAAGCAGATACAGGTGAGGAGGAAGACGCTGATGTACATGTTGGCCTTCAGGACCAGACCCAGGATGTTGCAGATCCCCTGATGGAGGCCAGGAAAGCCCAGGTGGTAGTAGATCCTCATGGGCAGCGTGAGGATGAGCATCAGGTCCGCACAGGCCAGGTTGGTCATGTAGATGATGGTGTAGGATCTGGATTTGACATTATTGCAGAAAACCACCAACGCGATGACGTTTAAAACCAAGCCCACCAGCGTGATGAAGGAGTACATGCCGACAAAGGGGATGTTGACGTGATCATTTCCGTCATCGCTGCAGATGGTCATGTTGTTGGACATGTTGGGGGACATCTGAAAGACAGGATAGAGGTTTTAAAAACTGACAGAGGGTTTCAGTTCTTCATTTCTTTCTGTCAAATCTGTATAAGAATAGTTTCCTGATCTCTGGACCCAGAAGATAAGATCTCATAACGTGTGACCCAGGGGATTATGGCTATCAGGAAATAACATCTAAACTTGATTAAACAAAGGTAAAACTGAACAAAAAAGATTAAAATAAGACATGTAGAAAGACTGGGTCCAGTATGCAAAAGCAGAGGAGTTTTTGTCTGTTTGCTTTCACAACAAAGCGAGGTCACGCTGTGAATATAACTGACTGTAGTCAGCGGTGGTCTGTGGTCTGACCTTTTCTCCATCATAACCCTCTTACAGAAACTCACTGAGTTCACACAGAGCGGTGCAGAGGCTGCAGGTTTTAGGTCACAGATTTTTATTTATGATGGGTCTGTTTTCAGAGACAACAAACGTCAAAAATATCAGTAATGAGACGTTTCATTTTCGCCGACATGTTGCATCCTTTGCTTCATCGACAGAGTTCAAACATCAACACCTATAACAGCAGTTGAAATAAGAACTTCCATTCAGTTTATCACACTCCTGAAAGTACGGGGGAGCACAGAGCCCACGCTGCTTTCACAGCTAAAGGCCACATGAAAACCTACAAACATATGAACAACACGAAGCAAGGTGTGGGAACTGTGTAAGTGCAGGATCCAGAGCTTCCTGAACCGCAAACTGGTGCAAGTTGGTGCAAACATACATTTTTAAATGTGTTTTTACACACCTAAAAATTTTACTGATAAACTTTGTTTTTTTTTTTTTTTTAAATATTTGCTCATTTTGTGTGTTCCATCACCTTTTCTTTTAACACTCAGTGAGCGTTTGTGAACTGAGGACACTAATTGTTGAAGCTTTGGAGGTGGAATTCTTTACCATTCTTGCTTGATGAACAACTTCAGTTGCTCAACAGTCCGGGGTCTCTATTGTCATACTTTGTGCTTCATGATGTGCAGGCAGGCTAGTCTAGTACCTGCACTCTTTTACTACAAAGCCACGCTGTTGTAACAGGTGCAGAATGTGTCTTGTCATTGTCTTGCTGAAATAAGCAGGGACGTCCCTGAAAAAGACGTGGCTTGGATGGCAGCATATGTTGCTCCAAAACCTGTATGTACTTTTCAGCATTAATGGAGCCTTCACAGATGGTCAAGTTAGCCATGCCATGGGCACTAACACACCCCCATACCATCACAGATGCTACTCAAAGCACCTCACTGATTCTTTATTCCTTTTGACACAAGTTGAAGATTGTTTTTCTCTTGAGCCTAAGTTAATCAGCTGTTCAAAAGCGAAGTGTCATTATTTTACATCCCAGCTGCAGCAGGAGGCAGGAAGACGCTGCAACAGCTTAACCACAGCGTGTAGAAAGCTTAATGTGTAAGTTTCTGACTTTTAGCTAAAGCAATGTAAAGATACCTCAACTTAAGTCTCATTGTCTTATTCAAGGGACAAAAATCAGCCTGTGGTTCAATCTTAAGACCTCTTTCCCACATGAGTTACGATGTCTCTTCTCTGTTTGAACTCGTGGGAATTGTTTCCACAGTCATTCTGAATCAGTCTGAGTCATTTTTACAAACAAAAATTCATCTAATTGAAAGCGAAATCACCACAGCATTCATTTCTGAGCTCTGCTGTATTATTACCCACGTGAGTCACTCAAAACATTAAAATAATCAGAACTTAATATGAGCCACGGTCAATTGAAAAATTCAGAGGAAAAAAAAGTCTTATTTCAAGATATTAGAAGACAAAAATCTGCCAATGGGGTAAGAAGTTGAAAACATAAAATTTAGGGTCAACTAAGCTAAAATTGAAATTATTGCTTCCATCTAACGTAATACATTTAGATGGAACTGGTTGATTAAATAAATTTAATTAAATTCAATGTTTAATTTTTTTTGGGTGCACTTAAATGATATTCTAAATATTATCAGGGACAGAAATAAGGTCAAAATATATATTAGACATTTTTTGAGAGCAAAATGAAGCAATAAGATTTTTTATTTTAAATGGTGAGACTTTCTTAAGGGTTATTAAGATGAAGTTTTAATGTCAAAAATAAAGTTAAATTATAAAGATTAAAATCTGAATGACAAGCAAAGCCTAAAAGCAGAGATCAGGGATGAAAACATTCCCCTCGCTTATTTTAAAAAGTAAAAAAAAAATCTGCCAGCAAGGTAAGAAAAGTATTCTTAATAAAGTTTAATCAAATAAGACTGAGGTCTTAATACAAGAAACTAAACTAAAAAAATGCAACCATTTGAAATCAGACTTTATTCTGGATTTGTCAGGTGAATTTCGCTCAGATTAAACGCTTTCTTAGATTTCAGTTTTTGTTGTGTTCTATATTGTCCAACCTCTCCTCCTGACACTTCATTATCATTATTCTGCTTTAGATTTTAGATCTTGTGCTGTCTCTTTGGCCGTTGTGTGTTTCCCATCTTGCTGTGAAGTTGATAAAGTGCCACTCTGAACCCCACTGACCGAGTTTTAAGAGGAACAAGTTGGCGTTTTCTGTCTTCTGTCTGCAGTTCCTGTTGAAACACAGCTTCCTCTGCACAATCTTAACACTTCTTCACTAAACTTTGTACCCGGGCAGAATTTGAACGCTTCATTTTCAGATATTTAACTTTTGAATAATGAATCTGTAGCTCAGAACACCACAGACAGCTGAATAAAAGAGAGAGAAAGGATGTGCCTCTGCTCACACTCAGAGCTTTTTATGTGGATTTATTTCTGACTGGTGATGTTTGAGCTCAACAACTTTATAATCCTTCACAACAAACTCATAAAGAACACACACATTTCCTCTTGAGTCATCTTTCACCATCACTGCTTTTCTGATCCTAATCTGTCTCTCTCTCTTTCTTCAAACACACACACAGATATACACACACACAAAGTACAGTTCTATGTGTATCTATATTCATTATAAAGGTTAACATTAGTGTTCAGAGGTGAGCTGCTCTTTATTTACCTGCTGGACGTTCAGAAGAGGATGCAGAGGAAGGAGGAGATGTGTGTCTCTGACACACTGACAGATCTGAAGGTGTTTGTTTGTGTGTGTGTGTGGGAGAGAGAGCGACTACTGCAGGAAGTTGACCAATCTTGAGAGCTCTGCCTGACACACGCCCTGCATGTTTCTGCTGCCATGTGTGTTTTAATTCTGTGTGTGTTTCTGAAACCTGCTGATGTGAAAGTGAAGCTCATTCAGCAGCAGATATTTCCCTCTGCACACTCATGTTGGTCTGTTTATTTCACCTTCAACATTTGCAGACTTTAATGGTTCAATGGTTAAAAAAAGACTTTCATCTGGAGAAAAAAAGTTCTGGAAATTCAGCAACATTTGGGAATTTAAAATGCACCCAAATGTTGGTGTTAATGTTAATGTTAATCTTTTTGCAGCACGTGGATGACGTGATTTCACTTGTTTCGTTCGCAAGATCACAGCAGAATTCTCCTTACTGTGACTAATTGAACACCTCTATCAGGTCATCTAAAAAGAAAGAAAGAAAAGAAAGGAAGGAAGGAACAGGTAACGCAAACAATGCATGAAAGTTCCCTTGTTTCTGAGAACATCAGAAAACCACAGATTGTATAAATATCATAAAGATAACAGTATAAGAAACTGCCTTTCTGTCTTGCTTTATGTTTTAATGTCCTCTGTGCTGGACTTTTATACTTTCTTTATATATTTTATATGAGATTCACAGATGTGACAGGGGTTTGATGGAGCAAACTTTGACCCAGGTTTTGAAGAAGGAGGCTCAGAGAGTTCAGAAAAGGAGGAAACAAAGAGAGGGGCAGAAAACAGCATGTAGCTTCAGACAACTCACTCATTAGAATCATTTTTTATCCTGATCAACTCTCATCACACTGGAATTTCTTAAAAGTCTTCAGATTTACTCATTTTTCTGGAAAGTTCATCCCACTTTAAGGTATGATATGGTTTGGAGGCTGCATCTCATTTTTGGGGCCAATATGCAGGAAACATCAGAAGGACAGAACATCCTGAAGGACAGATCATAAAATATAAACAAAAAGAAATGAATATGTTCTTATTTTTCTGTACCTTAAGCCCTGCAGGTGACATATATATATGTGTGTGTGTGTGTGTGTGTGTGTGTGTGTGTGTGTGTGTGTGTGTGTGTGTGTGTGTGTGTGTGTCATAGACTGGTGTGTGTACATAGAGAGAGAGAGAGAGAGAGAGAGAGAGAGAGAGAGAGAGAGAGAGAGAGAGAGAGAGAGAGAGAGAGGGGGTCCTCTGGCGGTCAAAGGCGTAATGACAAGACTTACCGTGCTGACAGAATAAGCCACTGCAACTAAAGGCAGTTTATTTATAATGATTTGAGATAAACTGAGTCGTATTGTGCCACTCACAAAATATACAGACTATCAGAAAGGAGAAATCATTTTATATATGAAATAAAAATATCTTTTGTACTCTTCGAGGCCGGTATAGACCTCGTGGCGCAACGGTAGCGCGTCTGACTCCAGATCAGAAGGTTGCGTGTTCAAATCACGTCGGGGTCAGGTATTTTTTCCATGACTAAAATAATTCACATATTTTTCATTAATAAACTTTAATTTCAGTGCAAGAAACACAATTAAAACATACATTTTGCACCGGAAGAGGAAAATAATAATGACTTATAAGCACAAAATAAGACAGTCCCATTATTGCACAAATCTATGGGAAAATAATCAGCGCAATTGAGAAGAGTCCCAGTTATAGTGTTTGGTTATACAACGTTACAGCAGCTATCTTTTGTTGATTATAGAGGTTTTTGGTATTGTGATAAATCTTTCTTTCGTGAAGCTTTTTATTTTTTTTTAGCTTTGCATAAAACCTTAAATCTATATTTTTATATTTTGTAAAGTTTTTGTCATGTCATTCAATGACATCTTTGATTTTTGAAGTTTTACATACTTTCAAAATCATATTACAGTTTAAAATATCTTTTTTGGAAAATTAAAAAAAAAAAAGGGGGGGGGGGGGGGGGGGCTTTTTTGCCCTGCAAACTGGCCTTTGAGAAAAACACACTGGGGACACTCCTGGGGACCTCACAGTGACCCCCAGCGAGTATCGGAGCACTCCCTGCACATTTTGTGGGCTTTTGGCCCAATTGAAAAAAGGGCCTTTTTTGCCCTGAAAACTGGCCTTTGAAAAAGGCCTTTTTTTCTGGAATTTGGGCCCGAAATTAACTTTTGAGAAAACACACAAGGGACACTCCTAGAGACCTCACGGTGACCCTCTGTGAGTATCAGAGCCCTCCCTGCACGTTCTGTGGGTTTTTGGCCCAATTGAAAAAAGGGCGAAAAAAGGGCCTTTTTTTGCCCTGCAAACTGGCCTATGAAAAAGGAATTTGGGCCTGAAATCAACTTTTGAGAAAACACATTGGGGACACTCCTCGGGACCTACTCCTGGACGCTTGCGGGTTTGTCAATTAGGTTTAGGTCACGGAAAGCCAAATGGATGACAACATCAAGAGCATGACAGCTCTTGTTTGCAAGGACAGTTGCTTCTGTCCAAACGTTAGCACTTCATGTCTTTTAATATCCAAGCCTTGATGTTCATCAACTAGCAGGAGGTTGACATAATGTTCAGAAAAAAGTATTTTCTCTCCGTGTCAAGTGTTGTAGAACAGGATACTCTTGCTGCAACGCCTTAGGAGATCTTTATGCTTTTGTTTTACTTTGTTATACTCTGTAAAAGAACAAAAGTTTATTATTCTTAACAGAATAAAGTCTCTTGTTATTATTTCATCATATACAATTTATTATTAAAAAACACATGCAGTGCTATTCCAATTTTCATACCTGCTGACTGCAGCTGATCTGTGTTGCCTTCTTTGGAGTGTTTCTCTGCCTCCTGCTGATGATTGCTGCTAATTGAGAGAAAAACCTTTGCTGCTTCCTCGCCTTTACACCCCAGGATGTCCAACACCTTCCTAACTCTTGCCTGGGGCCCCAGCTCACACAAAACTTCCTCACGGTCATCACGAGTGAACAGCTCCCGACTTACTAAGATTTCCAGCAGAGAGTCAATCCGTCCTTCAAGTTCATCCACAAGAGAAACTCTTAGAACTCTGATGTCTGTCAAAGAAGAATTACAACCAGCCATGTCCACCATAACTAATCCGGAATAATCCTCAGCACAAATCAGATGAGTCTGGTTATGATCTGCTAATCTGAGCTAGGGGCCTTTTGATTCATGTCATCCTCTCATGATTCAGAGGGATCCTGTGAATAATAAATATGCTGAAAGTGTTCTTGGACTGGAATATCTTGTTCATCTGGTTTGTGGTGGAATCTCCTAATGCAGAAGTCACTTACACATGCCTTTACCCTCAACCTACAGCTGTACCTAACACATAAATACTTTAGCATGTATGTTACAAAACTTATCTAACCAGTGCGGAAACTGTGACTCAACTTTGATGAATCAGTGCGTTTTCTTTACTATTAAAAAGGAACAAAAAAGAAACAAAGAACAAAATGATTCACAAAGGAATGTACTTTATTTATTTCATGACTCACCAGGCATGAGCAGAGAGCAACACATCAAGTCACCAGCAGAGGGTCCCCATTGCATGCACACTAAATACAAAAAACTGTAGTATGAATACTTAAAACCCAACCCTGTAATTTTTCTTTTTATAAAACTATGCAAAAGAACACACATGAAAATAAATAGTTTAAGGAACAAATATATACATAACTTAAGAGCATATGTAAAATGTTAATGTTTCCTCTTATTAATTACACCTCAATGAAGGGCTGAGTAGTTTCCTTCTTAAGGCTTGTGTTGCACATGGTGATGAAGAACCAAGGACACGGCGTCAAAAGTGCAAACCCTGCTTAAAGTAATGTAACTATTGTGACTTTAAAATGTCCATGGAGCATCAGAACATATCCAAACAAACTGCAGAGTTCATATTTACACATTTAAGTTAAACAACATTGAAATCTGTCCAGGGAAAAAGAATTACACAAGAGCTGTCAATGTTGAAGGTTTTTCTTTTTTTTTGTAAAATAGCACACAATGGACACAATGAGCTGTGCTGTACGAGTTAATTTAGAAACGATCATGCTCACCACACATTTAAACATGCCGACATGTCATAAAGTGGTTAAAGGGACACACGAAAAAAAACAAAATATACAAACAATTTCACTTTACAAAATAAAAGCATGACTCTCCAAGCAAAAGACTTGGATGAGTTGAGTGCAAATCACGAGTCTTTTTTTTTTTTCTTTTTTAATCGAACTATAACTTGCTTAAATCGTGCTCCTCCTTAGTGCAACTGATGCAAAAGAAATCTGAAATGCACATAAAACAACTGCTTCTCTTTTTCTCAAAGGTTCCGTAGAGTACTGCTGGTTTGTTTTTGCGTTAGAGCTCCCAGAGGACAAGTCAGCACATTATATTTCTTTGTTGATTCTGTCCTCCTCATGTTTACACATTATTTTTATTTTTGTTGTAACATCTCTACCTGCTTTATTGAAAATGGTCATCCTAGGACTGGCACCTACCCCCCCACCAACAATGTTAAACTTTTTATTTATGGTATGAAAATGGTCGATCTTAATGCGGATGGTCATATAAAGCCCTTGAACAAGTTTGATCTGTTGTGTGACCATTTTTAAACTCCACACAGGAGCTTTAAAACATGAAGCTTAAGGTTTGCTCAATGACATAAAATGAAATATAAGATTGTGATCGATTTCCCAGGTGGCTGACACTTAACATAAACCACTACCAATCATAATTTCCTCTGGTGATATGCATCATGAGGCTACATTCCAGCAAAATGATGCACCAAATTTGAAGATACATCATAACCAAAGCTTATTTAGTATTAAAACTATTTATCAACACTGTTTTTAGACTATCACAATAATGTCAGACACTAAACTATCCAGTGGTTATTTAAAAGCTTGAGTCCACCTCGACAGAATCTCTTGGTAAAGAGCCAATCGATTTAAAGGGAAGTACCGTACTTTCACACTTGTGTACTGTAAACTCAAAGGCATGTTGCACACTATTTTGAACATGACAGTGCTACAGTAGAACATGTTGATAGATCAATACATTCCCCCTGTTTATGGAAAACCCTGAAACTCATTTAGATGTTAAAGCTGCTGTCAGATACTGCTTTTAGAGGAGTTATCCTTTAAGAAACGCAACAGTCACCACATTAAAGCCATGGGTAGAACTTCAGATAAAAAAGAAGTACTCCTCTCAGTACTTTTAATCTAAAAACTAAGATACCTTAAATGATATCTTTAAGAAGAGTAGATCACACCCACTCATGGCATAGCTACCCAAATGTTCCCCCACATTCAGGACCCCTAGTCACAGGGACAGTTATGGGTGTAGGACGGGGTGTAGAGGTTTCTCTGTTCCCTGTCTGAGCGTCTCCCCCGGGCCTGCTCTGGTCGTCATCCACCCTTGTTGTTTATCCCCATCTCATGTGTTGCTGCAGGAGTGACAGCAGCGGGTCTTAAACTGAGGCAGTGGACAAAGCTCAAGCTGTCGAACTTTCTCGCAGTACCTCGTGCTGTCTCGACACTCCCTTGCTGGAATACACAGAGGTTGCAATTTAGTACACATACACACTCACTCACAGCAGAAAGAGGTTTTTTTTTTTGAGAGATCATGCCTCAGCACTACCAGAATTAAGTACAATGAAATGAAATCATGTCCAAAAATCTGTTAATTATTCACAGTGGAAAAAAAGAAGCTGTTGAAAAAATGTAGGATATAAAAAAATGAGTTGGTGGACAATGAGAGCAATGTCATTTTAAAAACAAGAAGTCATATGTTGGCTACACAAAGATGTTTTATTAACTGTGATTATAGAAACAATCAGAAAGTCCTCCGTCTCCCTCTCACCTCTGCCACAGGATAAGATATTACACCTCTGCCAGCTGGGGGGGCGAGGCCTCCACATGCAGTGGTGTTCCCGCACCGCTTTTCCAGTACGACGGTGCACGCAGGTCACCTGACGTGATTGAAAACCGTGTCGTCCACAGGTGGTGGTGCACTGTGTCCACTGGCCGACACGCCAGTAAAGAGCACAGGCTTCTGTGGAGCAGTTCTTCATGGTGCTGGGCCTGCAAGCACGAGCACACAGAGAAAGATTTAAAATGTGGTGAAAACGTTCGTAGAGGGGCTTTTCCACTGAAGGAGAAGATATGGCTTTATTGTGATTGGGTCACAGTCAACTACTCCCTCTCAATGTCTAAACTCTGTAGCACAGGGTAACCTGACCCGTCCCACCTATCAGTCAGATCAGCTGTACCTCTGATTGTACAAAACCATTAATCTTAATATCTTCTAAACTACTGAGTTATGAGAAAATCCTGCACAGTGTGTGCTGTTAAAGAAAATGAGCTGTTCACACACAAATCACTTTTTGTACCAGTCTGTAAACATCTAGCACATCTTATGCTAGCCATGTTTACCTCTTGAGCCCGCTGCACATCCTGAAGGAGACTTTTGTAGCATTTGTATCCAAACAGAAAACATGGCGGTGCTGAGTGGCCAAACTGGGACCAACACATTGACCGTGACACTGAAAGAAAATAAAATAACAAATCTAATTTACAAGCAAGCACAGGTTTGCAAATGAATGATAAATGTGAGTGGTTGTAAAAACGTATTTAGTTCCTGTTCATAAAGGGAGCTACTTTTTAGCAATATTTGGAGAACTTTTTAATGGGGAAACTCTTTTGGAACACCACAACAACAAAAGCAAAAAGCTCTGACTCTGCAGTGTGCTTCCCCTTTAAATTATTTGTAAACAAACGTTCATTTGATACCTTTGAGACATTGACAGTACAATAATGTTTTACAATTTTAAAATTTAAATCCTTCGTTTTAGTCTTTGTTTATAAGCTGGGTTGAAAAAAAGTTACCAATTTTCTCCAACAGAGGAGGAAATGTTTTTCTTTGACCATCTAGTAACATGATGTCAGATCCTCTGAATACGTCTTAAAAACTGACTCACGTGATGCTCGTTTTATGGGGAAATATGGCTCCTGATATCATCTGTAAACGTCATCATCATTGAACTTTACATGGGCTGGTGTTAGATAAGGAAATTAAAATGGCAAAAATCGCCAATAATGAAAAAACCCCAATTTAAATCAAATCGGCTCCCCAAAAATGGGAAAAGAATCGAATTGGGAGAAAAGCATATCACCCCAGCCCTAGTTTTCACTTGTTGGTGTATTGGTCCATGCAGATTTACCAGTCCCCAGTTGCTTGTGGCCCATCTAGCACAGAGCTGAAGGTTGCATGTCCTGGTGTCAGACGGCCTCCTTCCTGTGATGAGGCAGTGCTGGCTCTCCACCTCTCTTGATCTGCCCTCCAGACCCTTCATGCAGCGGACAGTCCTGGTCTGAGAGCCACCTCCACAGCTGGCTGAGCAGAGAGACCAAGGATCCACACGCCACCTAATGAAACCAAAAGGTTACCAGGCATCAAAGGCTGAAAACAACTCATTGCTTCATCCTCAGAAAGGAGTTTTGTTTTGTTTTGTTTTTCAAATTTTAAAGTAAATCTCAGGTGCTTTCAAATAGATGGAAAACAAGTAAATCATGTAGAGGAATTTATTTTCCTCTTTGAAATATCAGGGAATTGGACAAAAATGTAGTAGCAGCATAGTACCTGAGGGGGCAAGCTTGTCCACGGCACAGCTCAACTGACTGGCTGCTGTTACTCCTTTCAGAGCAAACACGGCCACTGACTCCCATACTGTTACCTTGGACACAGATTCTTCCTTTACCTCCTGAAACAAAAAATAAATCCAATACTGTATTATTTTAGATACCAAAGAGATACAAAAGCAGACAGAACAGTGTGAAGATGAGTGAAGATGATTGGAGTTTCATAGAATAGTTACAAACAACATCTATGGTGAAGCTTTCTTATTGGTTATAGAGAGATTAATTGTTCTACATGTCTTACTTTTTAAAACAAAAAATTACCCCGATGCTGTGAGGATCATGAGAAAGTGAAATGTTCTTGTTCAGAAAGAAATTCTCAAGCTCGCTTTCCCTGTTTTCACAGAACTCAGGGCTACATACCCCACATTTCTGAGATGCATCCATCAGACACAACCTTCAACTGAATTTGACTGGACCTTTTTTTTCTGAATTTTCAATCCCCTCAAATCCTCTTCCTTTAGATTAAGCTAATAGGGAGCACCCTCTTTGAATCATTGCCTGGAATCTCTAATTGTTGTCGTATGGGTGGGGAAAGTGCCAGAACATCACGAAAGCCACTCTGGCGGTGCTTTGATGGGAGCCTGCGACTGATCATGCCCGGAGGAGATGAAGGACTGCGTGGCTCAGAGATGATCCGAGCTGTGGCACGCTCCGGACATTCCCCATCACTGACTCAGCCAGTCCGAGCCACCGGGGTATGTTGGAGCTTTCTGTGAATCTGTGTATCTGTGTCTGTGGTTATGCCTGTGTGTGTTTCTCAGCTGAAAAGAATGCTTTCCGGGAAGCTAAACGGCCCAGCCACAGAAGAACAACACCGATTACTTTAAACTGGAATACATGACAGTAAATTAGGATAAAGTCAAATTGACAAGAGGTTCAAACCGACTTTGCATGTGTAGCTACAAAACTGATTTCCAGAAGATTTTCAGTATTTGCCTATGACAGAACTTCAGTCGAGCAACACAACACTTTGAAGAATCCTTAGGGGTATTTTCCTTCAATCGTGGGATCTGACTCTCATCAAAAATTAATAAATAAGACAGTCTTGCTCATGTATCAATTTCATCAATAGTCAGTGGCAGCTGGCCAATAGAGAGTGCTGCCCTCCCTAGTGGCGAGTGTGTTTCATATTAACATCAATTTGGCAAATCAGTGTTGTAGAAAAAAAATCCCCAAACAGCTGTTCTGAAGTTGCCCTTTTGGTAAATTTGGTTAGTCTCAATGGTTGAAGTTTGATGGCGCTGAAAATGGTGGACACTGACACTGTGAAAAAACCTCTGTACACTCTTCTCAGAAACCCGTTCAAGTGGAGAACTTTAAGTGAAAAATTAAGAATAAAAGAAACTGGACCAGATCAGTCAGACATTAAAATCAGCCTCACAGTTACACTTTTTCACAAAGCATTGGTATCCGGCAGTTTGTGTCAAACCGTAGTGGGATGGTTGTTAAAATCTGAGAATGGCACAGCACAGCCGTGTTATTAAGTTCTGATTCCAGTATCTGCCTTAAGTCCAGTTTTATTTCTGCACTAAGCTACAACGTAGCATCCTTCTTCCCAGTCCTCTGCTGAATCAGATTCAACAATTGTACCTTCCTCCTCTGCTCCACCGAGCAGTGTGATGTTTTAAGAAGGTGTTCACATGTAGGTTTAACAGCACATCCAGGGTCACTTGATTCAAGTATCTGATATCAATACTGCCGTAACATTGTTTATTACCGAGTATCCCTGCAATGCAAAACCACATAGCTGAAATAAATCAAGAGGCTTGACTCTTCTCTTCTTTGTCTGGATATCTATCAAAGCTTCAATATTTAAATCTGGTATGAAAATTGATAACAGCATCAGCAGTATCAGAGTTTAATAGCACCTGAAAAATAGCACTGATTCTCAACTAGAAAGAAATGCAGTGATTCAGCACTAAACTATAATGCCTGAAAGAACATCAACTAATTTCACTTTTATCAAGAAAATTTGCGAACGTACAAGATGTTTCCTGATTCTGGTACTTCTTTCACCAAAAGATATTAGAATCAATAACTAAATCAGTACCAGTAATCAATGCAGCCTGAGTTGTAGTATTGGTTATTGACAAGAATGGACAAGCACCAGTCTGATACAACATAGATTTGTGATCTTCTGAACCTTACCTGTAATCCGTAGCCAGGATGAGAGAGAAGCAGATCCAAGATGGTTCCTTGCAGTGCAGGTGTACAGACCCTCATCTGCCTTGGTTGGAGACTGGATCCTCAGTGAACCACTGGGCAAGAGGCCTACTCTGTCATTACAAAGCAAATGCAACCAATGAACATTCAGGTCTTTTACAGAACAGTCAGCGACATTTCTTTATGCCCTTTGCACAACTGTTAACACTAAAGAGTGGTCCTTACCTGCTGTTGTACTGCAACTCTTTTCCATTCCTTGTCCATTTAAGGGACGGTTCAGGATTCCCCAGGGCCTCACACCTGAGCTCCAAACTAGCAAAAGGTTTTTGCAGTAAAACTGGTACTCCCACATAAACAATCATGTCAGATGATGCTATCACTCCAACTTTTCTAGGCCGTTGAATTATCACTGGTCTTCTCGGCCTGGATGCTTTGGTGTTAGGTTTGTAAAGGATGGGTTGTTGCGTGGAAAATTCTGCTGTTTCTGGAGGATGAAGAGTAGACTCATTGGTCTCAACTTGAGTCTTGGTGAGCTCAGTGAGTAGCTGTATGACATGTTTTTCCCCCCATGGTCCTCCAAGGCCTCCAGGTAGGTTGTTCATGATCTCATCCAGCCTTTGTGGATCTGCAATAAGTAGAATATGGCTCGGGAGGTCTGAGTTCACTCGCTCATCTTCCTGGGATGACCTGTTCTTTTCACTTGAGATTACTTTTTCGGCTTTGTCTTTTTCATCTGACGAGTTGTCTTTGAGCTCAAGCAATCGCTCTACAATGTTGTCGTATTTGTTGAGAGGTATGGGCAGCTCTTTGAATCTATCTCCTGTCAAGGGTAAATCCAACTGTCCAACTTTTTGTTGACCCGAGCGGTGCCACACCTCAGGAGCAGACAGCTTTTTCTTGCTGCCAATAGTCTGCAGCACAAAATGCTCATGTGCCTGACCTGCAATACATGTATAAATCCCAGCATCAGATGAAACAACCTGCTGAATTTTCATGTATCCTTGCGATGTGATGGAGAGGTGTGGGAAGCCGACCAGGGGCTTTCCTTCCTTTAGCCATCGGGTGTGACCCCTGCGGAAATGGCGAGTAGGGCAGCGAAGGACCACAGTTGTCCAGGGGAGCAGGTACGCATAACCTCCTACAACCAAGTGTAACTTTTTGCCCTTCCTCCACTGGATGTACACCTTTTTCTGGCCCAGTATGGTGGGAACAGGCTTGACAGAGTCTGTGTCAAAAGAAACAGAAGTTTCTTGGTTATTTTATGAGACTCCGCATTGTTTTTAAGCAGTGACATAACTGAGCAATGATTCCACTGCTGCCTTTCTGGCTTTCCATCATCTTTCCATCTCTTTTTCCAATTTCACTTTGCATTACAAATTGATGAAATACAGCCAAAGAGGTTCTCTTACTCTCACAGGGCCTAAGGGAGCATGGGCGGGTTTTGGTGGGCTGGGCCATCATGGAACAGTTCTTAGGGTCAACAGTCCAATGGGTCCCATCTTCCTTTTGTTTTCTGCAGAATGCTTGTAGTCTTTGGATGCCATTTCCACAGGTTACTGAGCACTGGACACATAAATGAAATGATAGAACCCTAATGCCAAAAAATTTGAAATCAGATGCCAAGTAAAATGGTACAAAAAAAAACGATGGTCAAAATAGTGCCAAGAGAACATATCAAATCTTGAAATTGTTACTACTGTTTGAAAACATATAAGCTCATCATAAATCTGATGTCAGTGACTCATTTCAAAAAGTTGGGACCATGGCACAGTGTGTTACACAGCCTCTTCTCTGAACAACACATCCTGGTACAAAGTAAACTCAAGTCATTTCTGTATTGAAATTGAAATGCTGTCCTTTTCTCGACTGATCTAGGATCTTGGCTGCTTAACATTTTTTTTTTTTGTTTTATGACTCCACAAATGACTTGTAACTTTTCGTAGGGTGATAAGTAGGACTGCAGGCAGGCCAGTTTTGCACTTGGACTCTTCTACTACAGAGCCATGCTGATGTAAATTTGCAGAATGTGGTTAAGCATTGGATATTTTAACTGCTTGCTAAAATATGCAAGGTCTGCCCTGAAAAAGGCATTGTTTGGATGGCAGCACATGTTGCTTAAAATCTGCTGATATTGCTTTGGACTAAAGGTGCCATTCCAGATGGGAGTGTAAGTGTGTGATTGCAGTCTTGCACATCTTTGTGAGTCTCTTTCCATGAAATCAGTGAGTTGATGCCTTGAGGAAACTTACCTGAGACCAGTTTGATGTGACCCACTGGGGAGGGCACTCTTTCTTGGCACAGGGTTGTTGGTTTGTGGGGCTCTTGGAAGGGCAAAAAGTGTCAGGCAGCTCCAGGATGCTGCCATCGGCCAACCGCTGTTTGCACAGGACTTGCCTTCTTTGAACTCCACCACCACAGCTTTGGGAGCACTGCAAAAACAAAAATACAGAGGTGCCAGAGGATATATTAGCAATGTTTGCTAAATGCTTTAGTCGACAGTAATTGCTTCCCAGGTGAGATCGCATACCTGTGTCCAAACACTTGTGTCCCACGTAGGAAGACAATCAAATCGGTTGCAGGCTTGAACAGGACTGGGCTTTGTGTTCTGACAGTCCTCATCCTTCAAAACTTCAGTACGATTACTATCTCGAGCGGGCTTATGAGTGCAAGCCACAGAACGGGTCATCAGGCCAACCCCACAGGTAGCAGAGCATGAACTCCACTCTCCAGTTTCCCACCTGTGAATACAAAGTTGTCTTTAAACTTCTGTAGATGAGGATATTTTAAACCCTTAACTTTGCTGTTCCTGATTAAGCGCTTTACGTTATCTTTGTGTACATTTGAATGTAGCTCATAATCCAATCCATACAGGAGAGCAGTCAGAAGGAGGTCAGTCGGAGTGCTGATGTTTTTATTTGATCCCATGAGGGGACACTCTTGCAGTCTTATGAATGTGTAAATTCATGAAAGTGAAATTCATGAAAGTGAATACGAGTGAAAATGAAAAAGAGTGATTCATGGGGCCGGATCCTGGCAAAGAAACATTACATCTCCCACCGAATTTAATAATATTTGAGAAATCCCTCCGGTATTACTTCCTCACCCACATATTTCCAGTGACCTTGATGGAGCAATATTCATACATCCATTTAACTGTCCAACACAATTCCCTAATCACAGTTTCCCAAAAGTATTTATTCCAGTCTTGAAAATGATGTGGCATGTGACTTTCTAGATGCTGTGCCTTTCGAGGCATGTGGAAGCTTTGGTTTGGACAGGTTTGGTCTGCTTGACAGATTAGCTGATATTTTAAAACTATTCATATTTACTCAAGGGTCCAAAGACAGAGGATATTGGGAATGAAGCTTGTTCTGGACCGGTATGATACTCTAAGCCAATTCCTATGGTTGTTTCCCTTCAGAGGGAACAGTATCCAAAGAGTGTAGCTCAATATGGGAGGGTGAGGAGGCCTCAGGGAGGGAGCAAAGGGCCAAAAGAAACAAGTCCAATGCAACGTTTGTTGTGCCTGAAAACAAGACTTAGGACCTGAAAAAATAGGCAAGGACAGGCTGCAAGCCTTTGGGTTCCCTGACAAGAGTGTGAGTGGTTGAACACTGACTCTGCGCATGGTGTTAACTTGAATCGTGTGGCCTACCGCAAAATTCACTCACCGTTTAGTCATGGCTCAGTTATATTTTACAACATGCCATTATGCTGTTTAGCCATTCAGGTATTTAGTTTGATTTATTCTGTAAGCTGTTCCCACAAAATGGGTAGTGTTTGCAATTTCACATTTGGAATTGTGGCATTGTTCATCCACAGTAATACGAAGTGATGCCTCGTGGACGGTGGTTGGATAAAGCAAAAGATTTAAACTGAAAACCTTTGAATAAAACTCAAACTTTTTTTACATATCCAATAATTTGGCAATCAAAATGCTTTGGAAATAGCTGCCTGTCAATGGAACAGACATGATAACTGGAAATAGTGATTACTGCTTGAAATTCTGCAAAGCTATTCATGCTCCCCTGAGGATGATTACAGTAAATCTCAATATCCGCATACTAAAATTTCAAGACATCCATACAGTTTTAACATTATGACATGAAACGTGATGCCCTTATCTTCAAAACTGTCTTCGTCTTTCAATACTCTGAGCTTATCCCTGCCATTTCCATTACTCAATAATATTCTTTTTAGAATTGCCTTAAGGTCAAAGTGATCCCCAGAAAATGAATTCAATTTTTCAAGCACCAGTCCTGGTAAAAAAAAAGTAACCTGTATCAAAAAAACATTTAAATCTAATGGATGCTTTGTTCTAATTTTCATCCAGCACAATCAGACTCCCCAGAGGATAAATCACTTTACTGCTGAACCAAATGTCAACTTTGTACACAGGATATTTCATTTTGTAAAAAAAAAAAAAAAAGTGTACTTGCTTTGAGTGTTGGTGATTAATTCATGCAAAAAACATGATAAATTATGACCAGTATTTGGTCATCCAACAGCACACAGACGACATAAGTTTCATGTTTTACCACTCATTGGTTTGGTCAATGTGTCAAAATGAACAGAAAAATCTTTCTACAATCGCACTTTCAGGGAGAACAACAGCTGAAGCATCATACATTTCTGTACTATTAGGAAAAGATCTTTCTGAGTAAAGTTCTTCCAAGGACAATTTCACATTTGAGCCGAGCAGGTACAGCGACCACTGACATCTAATCCCTTTAGTGTCTGATTCTGATCAGGTCCCACAAGCCGACCGGCTGGCTTCATTTCCTGCTCTCAATGATACAACCATCCATCTCCGTCACTCTGTTTCAGTATCACTTGGAGTCCAGTGGCGTAAATGGTGATTTAATTGGCTCATATGGTATAAACTGAGAGGGATAACAGCGGATCAGAGGGATTTGGATCTCTTTGGTACATAACCAGTGATCAGTGGAGATTAATTGATTCATTTTGTGTGATGTCTGTTTTTTTAAGTCTCAACCTTAAGCAGTTCCAGGTGTAGAGTGCAGGGATGTATCACGGCTCTAGGAAATGGTACTTTAATGTTCCAGCTCCATATACTGCATATTTTTAGAGGTTATAGTCTTGGCAAACTAAAGGGGAGCCCAAGATTTTAGTCCTGCTTTTAATTAGTATTTTTTCTCTTAAATACAACAAAACCCCTTTGTTACAAAAATACATTTCTGACCCCTTTTTTCCAGCATCTGTAAATCACATCAGCTGTGATGTTCATATTCAAACTAGTACAAACAATGTCTAAATGAGACTGAGATTGGACTGAATTATGAGTTGGGCTGTACCTGGGTGGGCAGGGCCGAGTTTTGCAGTCCTGGAGGAGTTGTGGGGGACGACGGGAGCTCACACACAGGCTCTGGTCTGCTGTCTCTCTGGTCTGCTTGTTCAGGCAGATAACCACAGCCTCTTGCACACCTGGGATGAGACAGTACCAGGTAATTACAATGAATATCCAGAGAACCATAAGCAATTTGAAAGGATCAATTATAAGTTTCTTTGAATTTGCTTGCTTGCTATTAATTTGCTTATCAAGATGAATGGAAGAAAAACAAACACTTGTTGTTCTACGCGTTTTAAAATTGTGCTTTTTACCGAAACCTTTTCACAGTTTTATGAGTAACTCTGCATGAGATGTGACTGTTGTCATTGTTTAGCCACCACACGCCAACAGAGCTAATGTTAAAAGCAGTCTATGTCCAGCAAAGAGTGTCTGAGACAAAATCGGTTTGAACTTGACATGGTATTATTTTGTCCATCCTTTGAATTATCTGAAATTGAAATGAAGAAAAAATGTAGAATATGTATTAGTATGTATAATATGTACATTTTTTTAGCTGTGATTATCAGTACATTGCCAGCTAGCCCAAAACTGTCTTTGTCTGCCAGCACTATAGTCACTCTATTTGCTATTACAAGCCTGCTCAATACTCTTTGTAATGGTGCAGATAAACAAAGCTCCGCCATCGTAACACCCATGAACTTTTATGGTTATCAATTGACAGCACAGCTTCACCCCAGAGTGTCATTTCACATTGTGTTGAGTTGTTGCCGGAGCATGAGAGGTAAACACACGACGGGGGTTCCACATACAAACACACAGAGCTGCTCTGTTAGCTCACACTGGTTCCATCTCACCTCTGTTATAACCTCAGATGCTGTCACTGAGTCAGGACACTTTGGCCCCACCATCACACCTCTGAGACTCTCATATCAACGGCCAGATGTTACAGGGGTATAAATATTGCACTTTAAACAGGCAGCATGAAAAAGGCTGCAAAGGGATTTCTGTTACTGTTCTCTAGCCAATATGGAGAACAGGTTATTATAAGCAGACACTGCAAATAAGCAACCCAGATACAAGGCAACCCTATGAAAGAAAGCAGCGGTCGCCATTGATATATGAAAACAATGACGCTGCCTGCTTAACTACTGATCTGAACTGGGGATAAACTTAAAGAGCGGGATGTCACGTCAGGTTAAAGATAATTTAACATAAATCTCTGGGTCTGTTTCTAATGTTGGGGACAATAACAGTGAGGCAGGCACTTCAAAAGCTGCAGTGGTGTGATGGTCCACAGGAGCATAGCCCTCAGGGTGTGTATGTGACATCTGATACTGGTCTGTAATCATCGCCGAATGGGAGTTTGTTGGGTTTGGGCGAGAGCGCACACACATGCAGACACAGACAAAAGCATACGCCCATGCATAGAAATTAAGTAACACATACACACTCATGCATGGACAAAGAGATACACAATTCAGGCATTCAGGCTGTGGATGGGAAAGTGGGGAGATTAAAGTGGGCTTTGATGAATGTTGGCGGGATGTTTAAGAAAGCTCTCTGTGTGGTGAAGCATTCACTGTGGCTGTGAGAGTGGTGACGTATGACCTCAAGGTTAAACTTGGAATCCATTATCATCCAATGTCCTATAACTGGTGGTACCTTGAGTTTCAAGTTTTCCCAACTAACAAGTTTACATGATACGAGCCATCTCTTGGACGATTTTTTGCTTTGAGAGGAGAGCTAAAATTTGGGTTACGAGCCAGCTTTGGTTATTTTGCAAAACTTTCAGACTTTTCTCATAAGAAACACGCAGAAAAAGTTGGAACTGGGCGTGTAACGGTGCTACTTAATGAGACTTGAGTAACTTGTTTCAGAAACATTTAGAAACAAAGTGTTGCAAAAAGGGCAAAAATCAGCCAATAAGATTCAGTTATTTAGTTCAGCCTTTTTCCTCAACCTCTGTCAGCATCTTTAAGTCGTCTGGTCTCCAAGGTAAATGCTGAACATTATACTTTATAAACCACTTTATTGTAATGCATTCTATTGTATTATGTTTTATATAATATTCCTAATTTGAAAAAAATGCAGTGTTTTTTTGGGGTCCAGAATGGATCAATGGCATCTCAATTTGTTTCAATGGGGAACACTGATTTGATGTAATCTCACGGAACAAATTAAATGTAAGTCAAGGCACCAGTATATGTTCAAGCCATGTAATGGGCTAATATACTTTGATCATTTCCCTGAGCGCTGTATCATAAATCCTCTTGTATTGTTCTGTCTCTTCTCTGTGATTCCCTCCTGACGTTTGGTAATGTCTAATGTTATATTTTGAGTATAATTTCTGTAAATCTGAAATCTGTTCCTAGCAACAACAAAAAAATAGCTGGAATCATTGTTAGTTGGAGGTTTGTGCATTTCCCATGACATTCTGTGACTGAATCCTAATACAGCCATTTTTTACTGAACTGTGCCTTTTTCAACTTTTTAACTTAATTTCTGTCCTTTCACATTTTCATGAAATTTAGGTTAACAGTAATCAGTACCTCCTCCACAGCTCTCTGAGCACTCTGTAAATCCCTCATATTCCCAGTCATGCAGTTCCTCTCTTCCAGGTGTCTCCCCCTTCTCCTCCTCCTCCTCCTCCTCTCTCTCCTTTTCATCCTCTTGTCCTTTTCCAGAACAGGGAGTGCGATAGCAGGGCTGACTCGTTGCAGGTTTGACTCCTTCACATTCATCCTCAGGCAGGTCTGCTACAGTCTGGGAGAAGGACAGCAGGACTTGGCACTTAACGGTCCGTCGCTGGGTCCCGGCGCCACATGTCCTGCTGCAGGGCTGCCAAGGACCAGGAATGAAGCTGAGGAGGAGAGCCAGCAAGATTGAGAAATCAGCATGATTAATTGCACTCATATAAACATAAACAATGTGCTGCTCATTTAGTCTGTGTACTTCAAATACCTGTAGAACAGGTTTGGAAAACAAATCAGATTTTGATTTGATTCAGAGTGATACAGCTCTAAGTACATAAGCTCACCGAGCATTTATGAAATTCAGACCCGCTGTTGTTAATCAAACAGCTGTGAAGCATTAAGAACGGCCCTACTTGGATACACAGCTCTCATATGCATCCTTCTTCATCTTCAAGAATGAATCAGGAATGAAATATCAAGGGTGTCAAGGTTTACTTTAGAGTTAGGGCTGGAGATTGAACTGTCATCCCAACAGAATAAATCTTGCAATCCCAGACAGATTAATGACAGAAATTTCTCCTAATCTTCAGATTTAAATGAGACTTTGACAAAGAATCTAACTTTTTATGGGATGCATATTTTTTTTTAAATGGCTGAAATTAAAAGCATTAGCTGGCGACACACTAGACGATTTTGAGCCAGATTTTCCTCCCTCAGTGATTGTGGGGTGTGACCTGATTTGAGGCTCATTAATGATCTCTGAGAAACATGACTGCAGACTTTGGTTGCAGTCATGTTTCTCAGAGATCATCTTAAAAAGATATTCTATTTTACTACAAGCAAGTTTAACAAGCAGCTTAAATGTGTTGGATCAATTCAACTGAATCTACTTAAAGAGGTGAAAGAGAGTTCATCTGATCTCGTCTTTGGTTTTGTTTTTTTGGTCTGTTTTATAGTCTTACTGCATCCATCACTCTCATTACACACAGTTGTGCACCTGATCATGAATAATGATTGTTTGGAGTTGGACCAAATGTTTACAAATCTTAGCAGCTGTTCTGTTTAAGGCTGAGCTCACCTCTGTTTTTTTCTTGGTAGACATACTCTACATGGTTTTTTAAGCACTAAATTAAAGATGTCACTGACTCAAGCATTTGCATTAAGCTTCCTTTGTTTGAAGTCTTGATATCCCCATGAGCAGTCATGACATCATAGAATTGTTGCTTAAAGCTCCTGTGAGAAAATTTCAGTTCAGCCCCTTGTGGACAAAGCAGTGCTCTGTATCAATTTACAGTTTTTCTGCTCATAAATAGTAACATCTTTATAAAATCAGCATTTCCAAAAAAAATGTGTAGGGTGTTCTCAAGGTAAGTGACCTGTATGACCATCTTTAGATTTGAACCTCGACTCTGGGACCACTGTGCCTGGGGGAAAAACTGTATTGGTCCAAAAACTGTATAAGGATGAATTTTCTTATAACTCAGTAGTTTAAGATTAAAGTTTTGCGAAATTAGAGGCACAGCTGAGATGACTGACAAGCGAGCACACTGAAGCTGTTGGCCATTAGCCATAAGACCATCTTTGCCTCTTTGTCTCTTGCTAGTTCGACTTTAATTAGGCTGAGTTTGTATTTCCAATATGGCAGCTGACGACAATAGGCTTCAAAACTGTGCTTCAGAAACCGATGGGTGATGTCACAGAGACTTTGTACATGTATTAGACAATCTGTACAGTGTACATGCGTAAGTCATGTTTCCTGATGATAAAAGAAAAATAAAATCCCACCATGCAATCTTGTTACATAAAACATGTCACTCATTGAAGTTTTAGGCCAAACAAGTGATCAGTGTTGTCAGTGATAGTCTCAACTGTTTCTTAATCTAAAAATCCTCAATACAAATTTTTCATAAATTTTCACGGGAGCTTTAACCCAGCAACAAACTTTTATCATGTTTTAAATGAGGTTTTAACTGTCATGATGAAAAAATTTTAGCAGTTAACTCAATGAACAATGGCTGAAAATTGTTTGAACTGAAAAGAAAGGAACGTCTTCAATCAGCAGAGTGATTTGGACTTTCCAACACGACATCATAGGGAGTGACCTGGCTTTATGAATATGATGACTTTGCATCACTGTTCACTCTTTTGGCTGTAAAAACTGGTATTTTCCTGTGCTTTTTGTACAAATTACATCCAAATTAGGGGTGTGATTGCAAGAAGTCATATTTTATAACCACAGTCTTGAACGCTAAGATTTAAAGCTAACTTTTAGCCCAATTTCCCAACAAATTGTATTATCATTAAATTGAAAGTCCTCCCACAACCGTCTACTATTACTTATCATGGCAACCTGTGCCAAAGTGCAGCATTCCTCTTTGTTAAAACAGTCTAACCACAACACAAAAGCATCCCGCTGTTTTATACAATGCTTCAATAAAGAGCTCGTTATTACAGAGAGTTGACCTTTTTATTAGTGCCTCGAGACTCGTATTTTGGACAAACAAATGGATCCTGGCAGTAAGATCTGAAACCAGGCAACAAAGTCAACAATCTATCTTGCAGAATGTTTATCTTAATGCGTGGTTAAAGCACATATGTTGTTTCTGAAACAATCCTGAATTCATTGACGAAATGGAAATGATGCATATTTGGATGATCCATCCAAGCCACATGTTAATCACATCAATTAAACTTCCATTTATGGAAATGTTTTATTTACTTATAGTGGTGGGTGAGTAAAATAAAAGCATTTCATCAAATGATGGAACATATTTGCGTTTCATTTTTCAAGCAGTCTCACAGTAGTGGCTCGGTGCAGGCAGAGGGCCCTGGCAAAGAAGGTGCAATAAGTCTTAAACAGGCATTTCCTTCTCTTTCCTCGCACATCCGTAACCAGGCCCCATATGGTGAGCAGATATTGCTGTTGGCACGCAAATGACTACACATTATACACAGATATTTATGTGCTTCCCGAGGAAAGTCACGCTTTTTTTCCAACAAAGCAAAATCATATGTTTTGGCATATTTCTCCTAATACCCGCTCCAAAGATAAGTCAAAGTAACAGATGTTCTGAACTGGCTAACATGGTCCCAAATACAAGTCATGCACGTCACTGGGCAGAGTCCAGACTCTGTCCATCTTCAGAGGAAAGCCTTTACTAGTCAATCGATATATGGGAGAAGAACATCTGGAATGTTTGAGGCTTGCTGAGGTAATGCTGGTAGCCAGTGACCAAACAGCCTCTTTCCAAAATGATGGTCCCTTCTTTTCCTTTAAGCTTCCTCTATAACCTTTAATAACCTCAGACAAAAATACTCATTGAGTTAAGAAGAAAAATTAACCACGATTTATCTAGATTATGAGAATGACAGTCATTTCAGAAATGATCTGTTTCTAAATCTAGTAACTCCTCTGTGATGTGAGGCCCAAACACCTGTGAAGATTTCAGCAGAACATTCATATCTGGCAAGCTTGTAGTTTTCGTGCCAGGAAACGCAGCAAGAATTATTTACTTAAATGATGTAATTCCAGTTCCTCCTGATCTCAGGAAAAGGAAGCAGGAAACAGTGATATTTTGAAATTAATGACATTTTTTTTTGAGTGTGTATGCATTCAGTTATGGGTATCTTGCACTTACGCTGGTTCCTCGGATACCGTGGTCTCCTCTTCCAGCTCTATGGCCTGCTTATGCCACACAGGTTTGGCCTCGACTGGTAGTGTATCTATAGCAAATCATCCAAGAGAGGTAAGTGTTAAACATCTATAGAGAAATACTACCATCTGTCCATCTTATACATCCATCTTTACAGCTTACCCTATTCAGGGTTTTGAGGGGAGACAGGGTAAACTCTCTAGAGTCACAAGTCCAACATAGGGCTAACATAGAGATAGAGAACCAGCGACACTCTTGATCACTTACCTGTGCAATTTAGAGAGACCAACTGACCTATCGAGCATATTGGACTGTGGAGGAACACCAAAATTTTGAAAAGGGGGCCTCGAATACTCGATGCTCAACCTTGCTGAGAGACAATAGGGCTAACCACCTCAGTGCAGCCAATAATTTGAATGATATTTCAGTCAAATATTTTGAATAACAGGATTCGACGATACCTGATACCTCAATACCTTGATATCTCAGTACCTCTGTACTCATTTCCTGATACATTGCTTTGACAACAAATCGTATTGGTCAGTTTGTCACTCTTGACACCACAATCTGTACTTGCCCCAATTTTACCAATCAGTGCATCTCTATCAGAAACAAGCACAAATTTTGAGTTTAAGGATGATGAAGAACCTGATTTGAACCCACCTATGGACTTATAACAGGGCACAGTCACCAGGCACTCCTCCTTGATGTGCGGTTTGGTGGTGGGGTTACAACCTCCAGCATGGAGTCCTCTGTGATCGATGCATAACACCACCCTGTAACGCAGACCCTGACCACAGGTCACAGTGCACTAATGGAGAAAGCACAATTTCGTAGATATATGTTAGGACTCAATCGTACGGTTCCATCTCTGTGCCTGTGGAAGTCTCAGCCTCCTTCGACTCAAGGGAAGCAAAGAGAGGGGCCTTCCAAAACCCCTGCAGCTCAACGCACGGGGCCGAACTTTGTGCATCCTCTGCCAAAACAAGCATTTAAAGGCGAGTTCACCAGGAAGAATGTGCAAGGTAAACAGCATCACAGGTTTTTAGAGGGCCACAAATTTGACTCCCTGGGCCTCTGCTTGTTAAACGGTGAGGCTGAAAAGTCCCCAAAAGGAAGCTGTATGAGGCATTTATGGTTAATGTAACAGCAGCTCTGCCATGTGAGAAAGCTAAACAGGAGTGTTGGATGATCAAGGTGCACTGCCTTGATAAACTAGATGTTTTTGGCAAAGAAACAGTCTGCATGTGTTATTGACTTTAGGCTTCTAGTTAACGCCTTGTGTGTTTTGGATGGTATGCTCAAGCAAGGGTGGTGAGGGAAACACAAACTGAGGTTAGCAGCACTGCTCTGAATCACATGGCAGGGTTGTGTTTTACCTTAAGTAGTTTCAAGAGTTCCTCTTATATTCAGAGCCCTAGAAAGGTAACAAAATTAAAAGTAACAGCTTGTGTAGTTTGTTTTTTTCTGAGGTAAAAAAAAAAAAAAAGTGGGGTTTTTTTTGGACTCAAAGGGCCAATTTAAATTAACTCTGGTTATTGACAACATTATGAAGAAGAATGAACCATTTGGTCATATCTGACTATACAGTTGGTATCAACATCAGTTGTGAGGCATTTTAGCTTTGAGGCTTTGCAGAGCTTTAAATAAAACAACTTTAATCTTATTAAGGCTCTGTTTGGCTCTTAAGTTTCATTTTCTTGGCCTTGTGTTTGAGGTTTACAGTGCAGAAATTATAACCAGAAAAACAATGACAACATACTCAAAATGATAAAATCGCATTAAGGACACCTACTGGTGACCACTCCTGTGCCAGCCAGGTGGGGCAGTCGAATGCGTTGCAGGGCTGCAGGATGGCAGTCTTAGGGGAGTAAAGACACTTCCATTCCTCTGTAGCAGTGATGGTTCCCTGCATGTCTTCCTCCACACAGGATACCGAGCGGCTCTGGATACCTCCGCCGCAGGAGGTGGAGCAGGCGGTCCAGGGACTACTTTCCCATCTGGATTTACAAAAGTAAAGTCATGAGGACCCAAATCGGTGCTGGAAAGTGTCAGAATTTGTGTTGTCGATATTTTATTTCAAAGCTGTGAGGACGAACCGTGGCAGGGGGTGGTAGAGGTCATATGGCATTATTTGCTTGTAGCCGTCACTAAAAGGCAGAGTGAGATTCAGGCTTATATAAACTGCTGTAGATGGAAAATTAATGTTTATAATGAAATCTCCAAATATATCTGCTTCATTAAATGCATAAAAATGGACGACTTGACATGTATCCAAAAGTGAAGCCAAATCACTGCTTTTCTTCCTTAGTGGTTGTCTGCAGTAAAGAGGTGCTTTAAACAGGACTCTATGAATTTTCGGATCTCTTCAAAGAACTAAATGGTTCACGTGGCCTATTGTGGTCAGTGCATCTGTCAGCGAATGATGTCATCAGCTGAAGATGTCACCATTTATGAATGTTACAGCTTCACTTTTGTACAACTTCAAGCAGTAAGGATGAGAGAGTCTGTTCTCTGACCTGGCCGGGCAGGGCTCCATGTTACATTCCTGGAGTTTGGGTTTCGGTTTGACGTTCTCTGGGTAATAATGGCAATACTGATCAACAACAACACGTCCGCTTCGAAGGTCAAAACACTCTGCTGAAGTTAGCTGATAGCCTGAAAACAAAACAGATACAGAAAAAATAACTCAGAAATTGATTTTTATATCCGATGAAACATTTGATGAAGAAAGCATTTATTATCAGTCACCACATGATAGAATTTGGTGTAACGACAGCTTTCAATTAGCATTATCTGTCCTCTATTGAGATCTCACAGTGTGGTTCGATGCTTACCTCCACCACACGTGACAGAACATGGGAAGAAGTCAGTCTCTCTCCAGCGGTGGACAATAGGCTGGTAGTAGATGTACTGAACCATGCTGTCAGCTCCACTCACAAGCTGCACCTACAGAAATAGTTTAAAGGATGTTCGTGAATGCCTAGTATTCTTATTATTTTATCTTGTTCGCACATTTTAATGAATATTTCACTTAAGATGATGTTTAGATTTAAAGGGTAACTCAACTCAAAATTACTTTCTAGGTTTTTTTTTTCTGAGTGACGCACGTTTTGATGTCCACTCACTTGTGACAGATTAAGAATCTATTTATGTGTGTGTATATGTGAGTGTGTTTATCAAAGCTAGAGAAGACACAGTAGCCTTAGCTTAATATTTAAGCACATTATATAAAAAAAAAAAAATTATAACCAGATGTATCCCTGGTCATTGTTTTAGAGGCTTTCCTGTTCACTATGCATTAGTTCCATATCTCATCATGTGATGTTGAAACAACAGAGTACTGTCGTGTTACATTATGTGGCAGCAAAAGACATAAAACTGCCAAGCACCACTAAACCAAAACCATCTCTTGGATGGTTTTAACTATAAGTATGAGTGCCACTATTGTTTTATGGTGAACACATATCTTTAGGTCAGAATTTCTGAAATCAAATCTTTATGACAAATGGGGTTCACCAAGGTTCTTGTGAAAGTAGCCCTTATGGAGCACAAGTTGGCACTGGTGCCTGGTACACAGGTTATTCAGAGGTTTGCAAAGATTAAAGGGGATTCTAAATTGAATATGTACAGCCTATAATGTTACATTTAGGGGGAGTGTATTGTTTTTTTTGTTGAGAATTTTTCACTGTTATTATAGGATTTTCACCATTCAGAATCAAATATTTAACACAGTATGTTGGTAAGTAAGAAACAGACAATAGAAGTGTTTCCGTGGAACAAACTGCACTCATGTTACTGATATAGAACCAAGTTGTTTTGTTTTCTGCTAGAAAAATGCCAGCAGTGCTGGATAAGCAAATATTTACTGAGATTCAGAAAGTTCTAAGAAATATTTCCTCACTTTGAGCTTGATTTTGGTGTCCTCCAACTGCAGATTGAAACATTCAGCTTTTCAGGAGAGAATGATTCCACATGTTCTTTTTTTTATCTTCACTGATATACAAGATAAAACTGGTTAACTAGAGGGTTTTCTCAATAATACCATCTGCTGAAGCAGATTGACTGACTGATAAGAAAACAAAATAATAAACTATCAGTGAACCAGAACAAAAAGTTGAATAAGTAAATATGAGAAGATATACGGAAATGTGGGATAATTGTTTTGAAAAACCTTTGTGTGTTGTTTAATGAACCATAATATGCATTTCAGCTACATTATCATTCATTTAAGTGCTTACTTTGACAGTGAAGTCAGCTCCGAGTGGACCTGTGATTCTTAGGACTTCCTTATCTGACAGTTTCTGGAAGTCCAGGGTGGTGTTTTCCAGGTGGTGCTGGCCTGACTGATCCAAGACTAGTTCATCTCTTACCCCTTGAAGAGTCTTACTCTCCACATCTAACAAAGAAAAAGGCATAAAGCACGGACTATCAATATAATGTTAGACACATGATATGGCTGCTAATCACCAAAAATGGACCATAAATGTTGAAAATGATGGAGAATGATCATTCCATCTTTTTACTCTTTTCTTTGTTATTGCTTCACCGCTGTTAAAAGAAAAGAAGCATCACATAAAAGGAGCTGCCTGATGTACAGCGTGGAACTTCAGTCAGATCTGGTTTCATGAAAAAAAGCAGAATAGCTGTTACTCTCTTTTATTCCTGTTAGGAGAGCAATGTAGGCCTGCTAGGAGAGCAGCGCCATGTGGTTGTGATTGTTTCATTCTTTGACCCAGCTTCAACTCCAGTCTTATTTGATTCTAACATAGAAATCAAAAACAACAGGGAACAAGCAGCAACCAGCTGCAGTCATCGTGTATAAGCAGATCGATGCAATTAAAGTGCCCTCATACCAAAAAGCACAGAAGGAGAAATATCTGTTGTAAAGTCGGTTCATTCAGAAAGAGAAGCTCTTCTGTCCTGTCTCAGGAAATAATCTGTACAACTAACCGTGGAGTGAAGGAAAGACAGATGAGATGGAACAGTTTTTTATCGATTTGATCCAGTGTGGAGTTTGATGCCAGTAGTTTGACATCAGTGATATTTACTGGAAGCCATGCACCTTCACAGATCCAGAAGGGAGGGGAGGGATCAAAACCTCCTCTTTTATCTCAACTCAGAGCTTCTTTTCAAACCAGTCTCCATGGGGACGCCCAAAATGGAGAAAATTTTTCAATAATAAATAAAAGTTTGATCATCTATGTAAAATATCCATTAGAAAACAAAGGTAAGTGCAGGTTCATACTTATGTTAAAGAAGCAGATATTTGCCAATATAAATATCATGTTCAGCTGTTTTGGATGGAAGGGCACCCTGGACCTACCAGGACTTACACAAGTGATCCGGGCCTTTCAGGACGAGACGTACATGGCGACTTTTGTAGGGGATGACGACAACCGTGTCTTCAGCTAAACAAAGAGAGAGAGAGAAAATAGCATAAAGTATGTTGAAAAGATTCATGGAAGAATAAAGAAGTTGAGATTAATAACAGCAGGTAAATTATCTTTTTTTGATTCACAAAGAAGGCAATCTCAGTTACATATATCATAAAAGTTTACATGTAGGAGATTTTTTTAATTTATGAACCACTGATTGTTAATAAAGATGGACTATCCGCTTCTTTTAATCCAATTTTTTAGGGTCTAAAAAGTGAACCAAAATACAAAGACTGAGCTGAAAGTTCACATATTCTATAAAGATTTATTACTTTTTCCTGAAGCGTGCTGGGTTTTGTAGTGCCCACGCACTAGTCTGCAGGATGAGCCGTCTCCGTTGCAGACGCCACAGTTGTCCTCCTTTGCTGTGCTCCCCAGTTCATGATCACAACCTACAATCTGAGAAAAAAAACACAAAGAGAAAACTGAAATATGGAAAATGAAACCTCCAGTTGAGACTTTTTTAAAAGAAAAACTATAAAACTAAAAAGGTAGAGAAATATAAGGAAAATAAAAAAGCCCAAACCTTCAAATATTCATTTGGTTCTAGAACAAAAATGTCTTTCTGCGTTCCATTTTTATGTTATAATCAAAGGATCCAAACAACCCTCTGGTTTCTTCCATGTTCATTGTTTGTATGTATGAAATAACAAAAAACACCCCCTCTGAGTTTGTTGTGCAAAAGTGGTCCCAACTGGTTTCTCTTCAGCATAATCTGCCGGCATCCTCTGTTGATTGGTAAACTTTCTTGCTTTTTGTGTCAGTCAGACCAAAGAGACCCACAGTTCAAGTCTTCTCATGGTTTGATAGCACACTGAAATCCTCATAAGTCTGGGGTTGTTATTTCAATCTATCAGGAAAAAAAATTATGTAAACTTCTTCCTGGTCAAAGGCAAACATCAAATGTTATCCTTTTTTAATTTATTTGTAAAGCAGACAGCATGATTTAGACCCTTTAACCAACAGTGTATTGGATTTCTGTCTTGGGTTCATTTACTTTTGGCTTTTATTTCAAAATAAATCATACCAGTGAAGCAGTAAATGTGCTGACAGAAATTTAAAAATGGGAAAAAAAGGCATCTGTCTTTCGGAAAGAATGGACCTCATATGTCTGGGTTTGACAATAAAAGTTTTCTGTCCTCTCATATTGGAGATTCTGAGCCGACATTTCCCATGCTGAAATGGGTCAACGTATGCATGTTTTTATATCCTGTTAGCTTCAACTCGAGTATTTTTCTTCAACTGTAAACCTGAAAAAATATTTTTGAATCAACAGCTTACTTTTAAGAAAAATGTGTATTCAAAAATAAGCCTGATGGTCACAACAAATTGACTGGAGACTGATTCCTGAAATCTTTAGATAACTTCACGGCAACTGTTCGAAATCACGTCTTTTGGTTCTGGTGAACTCAGGTTTTCTGTTGATATTCAAAAACTGAAACAGAAAACTGAAATGATTGGGTTGCTGTTATATTTTGTCTACACACATTTTGCTTTGGCGTCTTGAAATCACCACATTTCAGTATTTTAAGATATAAATTCGAAACCCCCTTAAATGGTGTAATGCAATAAGCTTTTTGGATTCTTTCTCCTACCTGGCAGGCTCCACTGATGCACATATCCAAGGACTCGGTGTAACAGCGAGTCCCATCCAGCACCTTAGGAGCCAGCTCCACCAACAGGCCCGAGTCCTTGGCTTTGCATTTGAGAGCACAGGGGTTATCGGGGTCATTGTACACAGGCAGCCATTCATGGAACTGACCCTGGTATCGCACGTCTGCGTGAGCTGAACACTGCTGGGCACGGAAATCGCCTGCATCTGGAGGGCAATCCTGAGGGTAACACAAATATGAACCGAGGTTCAGAGTGTGTGCAAAGAGAAAGAGATGTGCTGTCTGAAAATGTGAAGAGATCACATTAGATTAAAGAAGAACCAGTTTGATGTTAAGACTTTCTCTGTCTGGATCTGTTCCACCATTCTGAACACTCAGTTAAAATTTGTTCTCTCAATAAAATCCAATTAAAAGCTCCACTGATATCCATAAGATACAGTTAAGACAAGTCTCATGAACTTACCACATTACTGCACGTACGGTACTTGATATTTTGGCCTTCACAGGTCCTGCAGAAGATAAAGTAAACAAAGTAAGTGGGATATCTTTGCAGAAATCCTGCAGCAGATGTTTGACTTATCAGATGACAATAAAGCTTCTGTGGTCAACTTCTGATGAACTTTTACCTTGGATAATTATTTAAGTTCTGTGTTTTCTTTAACAGTCATCACAGTGTTAACACCACTGGATAGCAGACAACTTAAGCAAGATCAGCCTTGATAAAAATGAGTTTTCTACACACAGTCGATCTCGGTTCATACAGTCAGTAATTTGGAGTAAAACAAACCCTCCATCTACTAAATAATTTTAACAACGAGGACTTGAATTGAGACTCAGACTCAGATAATCACGATTTATCTCAGACTTGAATCAGATTCTTCTCAAATTCAAGCCATGAATCCTTGCTTGAAGGGAATCGGGAACAATACCAGAGTTTAACCCAATATGTGAAGATTAGAGAAAATTTCTTCTGTCTCATCATTTTTCTACCATTTTCTCTCCTGCTGAGGAAACTCTTAAATCCTTAATGTAACCATTCCCAAACATTTTCCACCTTAGGAGCTCTCTGAAGGGCCAGAATGTTTGGCGAATTACTTTTATGTCTCTTTAATTGTATGAATGTTGTCATTAGAAGCAACTATTTACCAAGACACTTTATGAATATGCCTTCTGATGTTAAGCAGATACAGTTTTAAAACCAAATTTGAGAAAAACTTCAGGAAGATTTCTGATTTTCACTGAAAAATGTTTAGTGGTTCAAAAGCTATCACGAGGGCAGGAAGCAATGAGTCAGGGTTGGTGGCTTATTGTCTAACTTTTATAAATATACAAAACGGTGTCCCCCAAGGATCCATATTATGTCATATTTCATTTGTTGTTTAAATAAAAGATGCAGGTAAAATTGTCACAGATGTAAAGTTATGTCTTAGCCAAAAAAGTTCATGATTTCAATTCAGTCCAGATGAATCTTTTTAGAGTAGCACTGGTTCCAACAAGACTTAGATGTACTTCTTCAATTCTAAGAAGACAGTGACAGATTATATTCCCATTTTTTACATTAATAATGAGGTGATGCGATGTGGATTAATCTGGAGTACTTTAAAACTAGAATTTGGGGTCATTTGACCGACAGGTGTACATGTTTAACTGCTTGGATGCTGGTAATTCATTCACTGATCCATCCATCACTCCTGTATCTCAAAAGGAATGAAATAAAGGTTAAATATAGAAAAATCGAGGTGAGCTGGACAAAGAGTGTAAAGATTCCTACCAGCCCCAATGATCAGTCTTATAAAAGCCCCAAGGTACTATAGTGCAGTAACTCACAATAGCACTCCCAGCTGTGTCTGCAGAACACATTGAAGCGGTTTAGATCATGACTCTCTGCATGACAGTCTGCAGCGTCTCTCCCCAACTATTGAGCTAACCACTTCTTTAAAACTAGGAATCCTTCCTGCTTTGATGCTGAGTGATGATAAAGCAATGACAGTGGCTCTGATAGGCAAATTATCCAGGACTTCAGCGGAACTAATCAAAGGATATCCTTTTGAGTTTGGGACATTAAGTGGAATTCCAGTGTCATCTGTGCTTAGCTAATCTGGAATCATGATTGGAAGTAACACTGCAGAGTTTGGATTCGATTGGACTCGCAGATTAACTCAGTTTTAAGGATTCTTGCAATATTATTCCAAAGAGCAAAGGGAGTGGATGTGGAGTGTGTGGCATGGGAAGAACATTAGCCCCTGTGACAAATCCAGACGGTCTCCTTTGCCAAGTCAAACAGCAGGTCATGTGGCCCAAACCCAATCATGAGTCTTTTCAGAACCAAGAGTTGAGAGACAGGTAGCAAAGATTTGGCTCAGTCTTTAACACATAAAAAAGGGAGGCAAAGTGAATAAAATAGTTTCTTTTTCATTTCCTCTTGACTAACAAGGCAAAAACTGGAGGGTCAGCAGAAACAGGGATGGCAGAAAAGATTCATCATGGCATCATAATGGACTACAACAGCGTGGTTTGGATATTACAATTCCTGGAACACATAAGCAATAACTCACAGACTATGACCCTATGATTATCTGCCACATATACCCAAACTCCACACCAAAGAAACCACTCTACACAGAAAACACTGAATAAAGAGTTAAACTTCCATCTAGCATATGATAGCCTCACTCTAAGAACTTATATGAGCCTTTTATTTCAATAATTTATAAAAACATTGCATAAAATAAAAGTTTTCTGGCATAAAAAGTTCACGTCATCATCATCATCCTGTCTTGCAAGATTGAAAGTAATTGCATCCAGGGCTCTTAAACTGTAATACTGCAATAATATTGATGCACTCAAGGCAAGTGGGCACATGAGTTTGTTATGCCTTAAAGGGACTCAAGCTGTGAGCTCTGCTATTGATCGGTTTGGAGGAATTGGGAGCAGTCATACCATGAAGAGGAAAAAATGGAAGTTATGTTGTAAAAGTAGAAACTGGCACTCCATTTGTTATTCAATCGATCTGACACTTGGCTTACAGTGATATTTGCCATTATTTACCAAAAATGAGTGTTTCCCACAGTCTGTAGCTGTAGGAGACATTTGGGAGTTTTAAAATCTTTCATAATGTATCAGGTCATCACAACAAGTGACCCACGAATGGGCGAGAAGAACTTGGGCAGCAACAAGCTGCACATACAGTATCTTTAAAAAAGATATGAGAAGGTACATATTGAACATGAGACATCACACCTCAGTTTATCCACTGCCTGATCAATGTTTTATCCCCATGAACTGAAATGTTGTTATGTCCTGGCATAAGAAAGATATCTAACTTAATTTTCACCATGCTCACTAACCTCAATGAGAACTCCCTCAGCCTTAACCTTAAAAAAACTAATACGTATGTTTGCTTATATCTGAGTGTGTTCATGCTCACAAGAGGTTAAACATTTATATCTTCACTTTTCAGATAATTCCTCACAAATATTTCAGGTGTGCCAGTGTCATGGCTCAAGGAATTGTTTTACAATAAATACTGAACAGATTCTCATCTCTCTCATCTCATCTTTTGTAGGGGCATTCATGGTTCCAAGATGAACCACTTCAGATCTACAAATCCCATTGTTTTACTCTGTGTGAAAGCCTTCTCTTAGTCAGTGAAGTACTTGGATGTATTTACCCTTGCAAAATTTCTTGTGGACAATCATGGTTCCCAGATGATGTACCCTGTTGATACACTGATCTAAAGAAGTCATAAAGATTTCCAAAGATTATTCCCAATAACTTTGATGACTGATAACCATTTGTTTAGAGGCTTTAAAACTATATTTCAATGTACTTCCTTTGGACTTAATTTTTCTTGTTGCTTTGTTCGGATATTGCTTCTGAAAAGAACTCCTTTGTCCAAATCCATGGAGGACTGAATCCTCCTTCTCTCCTTGAATCATTCGACAGTACTTTCTCCTTTTCCATCTCTCAAATCTTATTACATCCAAAATGAACCTATTTTAACATTATCTGTTCAGTGAATCTGGCATGATTTGGTCTGAAAGGCACTGAAGAGGAGGGAGTTGATTCCTGCATTGCACACAACATGCAAAGGGTAGTCTGTAAACTGTAAAGTGGATGACATAATCCAGTTGCCAGACACAAGTTATTCATAGCAACTTAATGAAAATTTCACGACCCGTAATCTCTTCGATTCGGTGATCCAGAGAAAACATCCTCATCAGTAATGAATAGCTATTTTAGAACAGATGGATACTTAACTTGTTCCTTTCCCCTGCTCATCATTATTTCCCAATGGTGGAGGGTTTCAATGGTATACATGACTCTTTGAATTATTCAAATCAAGAAAAATACCATGAAGAATGGGCTCTTTCTCGAAGAAGAAATGACAAAAAAAGACTAATATTTGAAGTGTTTGCCAACCATAAGACTCATAAATAATGAACAGAGCTTTTTCTTGCCATGACACCCAATCCATATGTCCACACTTGCTTCAAACTAGCAATGCCGCTGTTAATAATGGAGATTGTGATCAAGTGTGTTGTGTGGGTTGGACTAATGAGGGCCAGGCGAGCTGTGTTTAGTCTGTACTTTGCATGTGCTCTTTTGGGAGGTAGTCTTTCTGCATTAGCAGTCGGACCTATGTATGTGTGTGAGTGTGTGTGTTTATGTGTTTAAAGGTCAGAGAGTTGGAGTGGTATTGGTTTGGAGGGTGTTGCAGGCCCATTTCCAGCCTCTCGTTCCAAAGTCACACACACACACACCAACACACACCAACACACAAGGGGCCTTGTGCTGAGCTTTTTTAATGACACTGTTTGATCTGCCACTCGCTCCCAGGCTACTGCACTCTCATTCCCACGCAACAGCAAGGTGAGGCAGGATGAGACTGGATGGAGGGTTCAACCAGCCACTTAACAACCCAGTTCAGTGCTGTGACAGCCCAAGGACACGCAAGACTGCACACATGTGACCACAAACGTCTACATATACTGCAACGTTCAACATCCCACATGGAGCTCAAACCCCAGACACCTCTTCTCACGTCAGTTGCTTTTACAGCCAGTAGCATTCTGAGGTTTGCCTGACCAAAAAATTCTGGGCAAGTGGGGAGAAATGACTGCTGCTGATATCATGAAAAGAACTCCTCAAAAAGCCATTGACCTCAATGTTTACAGAGCAGCACATGGGGGTCTGGAGTTTGAGGTTTTGACAGCCATATAGTGCTCAGCCAGAACCAGCGCAGACACATTTATGTGTTCTTTGGATGTGGTAGTGATTCTTATACATCCCAATTGTGACTTAAGGTGCTATCATCCCTGATTTGTCAGCGTATCTTTGTTTTATGATCTCATTGGGGGCTCCTGTCACTGCTAGAGCTCCCCTGAAGCCCCTAACGGTGGTGGCTTTGGCTACCTTTAGAGAGCAAGCAATACCTTAGCGGAACCGTAAAGAAGAGGAATGCAGTGAAGTCACCATGAAGCTATTTCCCGGTCTATAAATGTGACAACCTTTCTATGGAAAACATACCTTCTCACTCCGTCTGTCCTCTTTTTTTCCAAACCCACTTGTAACTGACCACTCCATCCAGTTCACTTGGCCTCGAGGTTTTGTTTTAAAGCCCAAATAACCAGGCAACTTCAGCACAAGTATGAAAGAGCCAGGGCATCCAAAGTGCAAGTTCCAGTTTGTCCTGGGATTCAAAAAAGGATGATGAGCAGCTGGGATCTGACAAATGAGGGTTTATTTCTGAAAGAGCCTGTACTTTATTAAAAATGACATGTTCTTTGATGAAGGATACCAAATATTGGGCTTTGATTTTATAAGAAAAATGTCTGAAAATCAGACCCCTACTGAAACTGATGAGTTCAAGATTTACTGCTCCTTTTTTGGGTGTACAGACAGTTTTAGGAGGTTGATACGCTGGTGATCTCAGCGCACCCCTCAGGACTATATAACACTCACATAACAGACATGTATATTTGGAGCATTCCAATAATGGCCCATGGGAATGAAGAGTTTGGTGAGATTTACTCCCACTATTAGGGACGCTGTCTGGATTTATTTGGCAGAACAGTCGAGAGTAACCACCCCACCCCCCTGAATCCAAAAGCCATGGCGCTCTAATGGAAACCAGTCCAACCCTGGTCAGAACTTTGTTCTTTAAAAAAAAAGATTACCTCAGGTTGTGTTTGGGTGCATGCTTACAAATTGTCCATGTGAAGGTTCCATTTGACTAGAGGTCAATGAGTTCTCCATCCTGAAATAGTGCACATTTGATTTATGTATTTCCTCTTTTGATGTATACGTCTCTTAAGACAGACTTAGCATCAGTCTGTGAGTCCTGTACTTGAATATGTCCCTTACTTTTTGAAGTTGTCCTTCAGGTTTTTTTTTAATAGGGCTGTATGAGGTGTTTATTAATAAGTATAATATGAACAGTAAAGTCAGCACAGCTGTATCAGAAAGAAAAAAAAAAACTCTTTTGGTAGGGGTCACAAAAATTATGAACCCTTTTATCATTTGTAAAAATATTTTAAGCTGGCCTGTTGTCTTACATTCTAGGTCTAGAAAATAAATGCAAACATTTATTCACAGCAGTGGATGGTGCCACTTTTCTGTAAAAGTGACTGAGGCCACTGTCACTCTCAACTAGCAGGATAACAGATGGTGAGACACAATGATTGTCCTGAAAAATGTTGACAAAAGTAAGACGAGTAAACCAAAAACTGAGGTGGATTTATGATGCTAATTTCAACAGTTTAACAATACTAATTTAAGTAATGTGACAGTTATCAATGTTAAACAGCTGTTTAACAGTCCAGAAACCCGGTATCATAGAGTGTAATGTCTAAAGATGGAGAGCAGAGACAGTGTTATTATTATTATTATTATTATTATTATTATTATTATTATTATTATTATTATTATTATTATTATTATAATTTTCATGTAATATAAACACCAACACCACATATGCTTCTTTAGACGTGGTCATATTTTATTTCACTTAAATGTTCTCATTTAACTTCAAAGGGATTTAATTTAAAAGTGTGTTGAAATAGCAATCTCCCTCGTTGGATTCAATTAGTTTATTTTTTAATTTCCAATTCAAATTGCTTTCTTCCAAAAAAACAAGATAAGATCCACAAAATGCCATATTTGAAAAGATGGTGGTTGTCTTGTTAAAAATAGTTATGTGGAAAATCTATACTTTTCAACAACACATCAAGTTTCAGATTAATTGTAAAGTACTCAATAACAGAACCTGGTCGAGATTGCTCCAACTCACTTTGCAGAGGCTAAGCAAACAAATATGTTTGAAGTGAAAAGTTGTAACAGTTTAACTTATTCTTTTAAAACTGAGTACAGACAACATTTAAAGTTTCAGTGAGGAACTTTGGCTTGTGCAGATATTAGAATATTGGCTAATAAGTGACGTGACGTGTGCATCACTTTTAAGCGTCCTCTGGAAACTCTTCTGTTGTGCTGCGGTCTATTTGCAGCGTGTTTTCTAAATGCTGCGCATGTGTTGTCAAATTGATGAAGCTGTTTTCTTAACTTGCTTGTGTTTTATCTTTTCACATGTGCTCTCTTAAATTGTAGTGCTGTGAGCTCTCAGGGCTGATATTCAAGAACAAAAGCGACCACAAAGTTATGAAGCTTTGTGCAATCTGCTCAAGTTTTGCACTGGCAATGAGCTTCTTACATGACCACTCTGTGCTGAGCTGCACCGTAGTCTGTCATCCTGATGGCACTGAATTCTGGAGATAGAAAGTGCTCACCATTCATGGAGGTGATTCACCAACCCCTAATATTTGCAAATTAGTTGTTACTTGCGGCGATGTTTATTTGGAACAGAAAAAGGCCTCTTTTTTAAAACAAATAAATACTTAACAGATCATTTAAATACTGTAATGCAAAAAAACAGGCAACATGATGCTGCTTACTCTACAATTTAAGGAGCACTTAGTAGGCCGCACAACTCTTTGGCGAACGTTTGAATCTTTGGCAGTCTTTTTGCTGATGGTCTTGTTTTCTTTTGTGGCTCATACAGAGACATCAGTCTCTTCCATTACCAGTAAAAACTCCTGACTGAATAAAGCATTCAGCTCTAAATGTGATTGCTGTGCTTCATATTTCTTTCAGCTTGTATCAGGCTTTAGGGTTGAACGTGGGAGATGAGTGTTCTTACTTGGAACTGAGGCAGCGTCTGAGGGAGTACGAAGCGCCTCCTCCGCAGGTTCGAGAGCATTCACTCCATGAGCCCCAGGCATCCCACAGAGTGTCTCTGTCCTCCTCTGACCGAGCCGTCCTCGAGCTCTACACACCAAGAGGAAAAAATGAAGAGTTATTTAACCTTAAACAGAGTCCAGTTCACATTTTTTTACTCTTTATTTTTGCACGGGTCTGTGGCTTCCTCCATTTAAGGCAGATTCATTTTAAGACAAAGAAGGAAGTCGAACTGCTATTAAAGTGCGGAGCTGCAGAAAACGGAACTGGAAAAGAGAAACTGCAAAAGGAAGCAATCAAAACCTCTTGACTTTTGACCCTTTGCATATTTCAAATGTCTGAGTTATCCCGCAGATAATGAAACACTAGCCCTTTTTTAACTTTGATCCTCCTTCCCTGTGCTCCCCTTTCTGTTAATTGCATCATTCTGTATTTGGCTGCAGAGGTAGGGACATGGATAGGCGATCCAAAATCAATATTAAGAGAAGATGAATTTTTTTCTTGACTGCAGGAACAGCATGTATCTCAAGAGCAGATTGACAGAAGAAAAAAGAAGATCCCCTCTAACTCGTCTTCGCCTTTCAAGGCCTTTTGTACTTTCTGATTAGATTTGACTGGATTGACTCACCTTGTCATAAAGAAGGTGTTTATTTCATCTACAGCTCAATTTCAGTTTTGTTTCTTTACCTTGGCTTTTCATTTAGAGCTGGCTGGATGAAGTAAGTGAGCCGTGTTTTCTGAATACCAGGCTCGGATGAAGGAGGAAAATAAATTGCTTTTGCTATCTTGAGCAGGGAGAGATTATAGCTGGATGGAGGTGTTCCAGCCAAAAGCTGCCAAATAGACTCAGAGTCCTGAGGGGAAAGAATGGTTCTCTACCTGCTGAATGAATGAATGAAGCCTTGATTTTGAAAAGAAGTCTTTAAAATTGAAAGGAACACTTGGAAAAAACATCGACCTGATGGCGCAAGAATTTGGTTTCAAAAACTAGAGAGGCAAACATTCACACAAATAATCTACCTCTAACAGTGGGTGCAGGGTTGTGAAAAGACCAAATTATCATTTTCCACAATCAACTCAAATCTTGTGCTTCTTTAGGCTGTTGTTGAGCCATGAAAGAAAACTTCAAAATCACAGAGCTTCAGCTTTTGTGCCCTTGAGACAGCCCCCCACCACGAGACCTTACACCCGGGCTGGCTGTTTGCGCCTGCACATCCTGCAGAGTTTTTGACAGGGACTTAAAAATGCCAAATCCTGCAGATTAGGACTGAAACGTGAGCCCACTTTCCCTGAGCACCCTTAACAAGGAGAGAGATTTTTATGTGCAACACCTGCTCATAAAAAGATCTACGCCCGCTGAATTGACAAACAGTTTACAGTGAATGACCAGTCTGGAATTTTAAATAAGCTTGAAGGAAATCTTGGGATACGCCAAGTTTTGACCTATTTTGCCCTTTTCCCAAACAGAACGCTGTTGTGCTGTGACTAAAGATGAATGCACCTCATAGATAGACGGTAATAGTTCAGCACAGATTATTTTCTTTGGGTCACAGTAGCAAAAACACTCATACCATTATTAAATGGACAAATATAAATGACGGTCAGTAGTGATGACGCCTGAGGATCAGTGAGACCTAAACATGCAGCCAACGAAGCGTGCAGCCAAACATACCGGCAACAGCGCCACTTTCTGCACGCGCCAACTATTCGAATGTTTGGATCCACGATAAATAAACACGGGCCGTGCTTTGGGCGCCACCTTCTTTCTCCTTTGAAAAGCAATCAGTGAATTTTGCACTCAATTACGGCTGGAAGCCGTGTGTTACGAAGCCAAGAGCCAGAGGGATAACAGGGATTGTGAGGAAAGAGGACTAGGTGAAGGGATGAAGATGAGGAGGATGTTTGGCTGAGTGTGCTGCTATTGTTCTCAAAGAAAGCAGAGGAGCACGAAGCGCCGCAAGTCAGACGCCTGTCCTGCTGAGATTTGGATCCAACAATCACGAGGCTTGAGTTTCCACTTGGAGACCTCCTAACTCTCCATCACAACACCTCTGATTAACCTCCAGGGTTGTCTCTGCACCTTAAAAGGAACATTTACACAAGGAGCATTGTACGGAACTTCTCTTTCTCTTTAAATATAACAAAAGCAGAGTAAAACATCTGACCACAGAGGCCCGGAGGCTGTCACAAATCCAGTGTTGTTGTGTCAAGTGCAACTGAGGAAATGAACACAATAAAAGAGCAGAGATCTCCATATTATACGTTATCCTGATGGACGGAGTCTGTTTAAGTCACCTGTCAGCAGCTGAGACTAAAGACATTTTCCATGAAGATGGAAAACTCCTCAACAGGGGAAAGAAACCCGACTCTGGTGGCAGTTTTTTTTTCTCTTTGCAGGCTGTGTCAACATACACACGATGGCCTTTTCAGGCGGCAAGACATATGATATTCGCACATCTGCTGAATCCCTTGTCGTGCGCTCAGCGCTGCACGGGACCGTAGTCACCGTCACGCTGCAAGCTCGCTCGCCACAGGAGTTTAACAGGGAGTCCTGACCTTTGACCTCTGTGTGCATGACAGGTCTATTTTTAGGACTTGGATCAAAAACATGAAGGAGGCGAGAGAACAATTAGACGAGCCAGGCCACACTAACTGCATCATTTGAGCTGATTCGAAGGACCTGAGAAGCACATTTCTCCTGCAAAAGTCAGATTATCATCAAACACGACTTTTTCATGCCAAAGTTAAGTAATAAATCAGGTCACATATTATCTGGACTTGGTACTTTAGATAATTTAAGGGACTTGCTGTGAAATAAAAGACAAAAGGCGATTAAAGGAAAGACAAAAGCAAGTGTTACATTACCAGGATGAGGAGAGCTGTCACCAGAAGCCTGCGAGACAAAAAATTTTGCTTCATGCTGTTTCAAAGCGTGTAGGTCACTCACTCCGGCTCTGATTGTGTGTGTGACAGTGTGTATTTGTGTGTTTGTAAAGGAGTCCGATACGCGATGCCCGTCTCTTTAGGTCACCGTGTGTCCTGTCTGGCTGCCGTCTCCGCTCTGACTCGCTTCCTTTCTTCCTCAGGAGTAACTTGGGGAAGGGGATAAAGAGGGAGGGAGGTGGAGAGGGAGGAGAACTAGAGGTGTGTGTCAAATGTGTGTGTGTGTTTTTAAATGTGGGGGAGTAATCTGGGGGGAGGGGGGGATGGGGGTCCAAGCCCCATGAGTCCTTCAGGTCTGGCGCACTAGCCAATCAATAAATGGGCCTCAGTCAAGCGTGCTAGTTCAAACAAGGAGCTGGGCCAGCTGCAGCTTCACAGCCTCACACATTTGTGTGTGTGTGTGTGTGTGTGTGTGTGTGTGTGTGTGTGTGTGTGTGTGTGTGTGTGTGTGTGTGTGTGTGTGTGTGTAAAAGAGAGAGGGAGGGAGAGCAAGAGATGGTCAGAGAGTTAGAATAATGGCAGACAGACAATAATTGTTCACCAATTTTCTCCCGCTTTTGATACTTTCCGTTTCTTTGTCTGATTACTCAGATGTCGGTCTCGTATTTCCTCCCTGCTTGTCATTCTTTCATTTATTCCCCTCATTCCTCTGATTCTCAATCCTTTTTATCCGTGCATGGCTTTGCTCCGTGTTTTGCCAAATGCCAAAATGTCTTAGTCAAACACAGAAATATAATCTGCCAGCTTGCTTACGGCTTAACCGCACTTTGATGTGGAATAGATGATGTTTTTTTTACGAGCATCTTTGGAAAAGACTTCAGATTTCCACTCGTACACAGAAAGATAAACATACAAACTAACTGAATTAAGGAACAAAGGAGCAATTCATGAGTTCCTGAATAGGATTTGAGTAAGACTTGAATGCGCCATTTCAATCTAAAAGAGAATTATGTTAAATTTGTATGTTGCATTCAAATTTCTGAAAAAAAAAGACCTCACATTGACCAAATAACCTACAGGTAAGACAATGATCTTAATCAATTCCTGTGACCACTCTAACATTAAGAGGGTTCACCTCCATCTCCTTCCCAGTGTGAGACGTGTGGATGTCCTGAAAGGGGTCATCAAAATGGTTCACGGAGTGTGGCTAACATTAGCAGAGCTAGCACCACAAGCCTCAGGTCCTCTGGTTGACAGGTTGACGTCTGCATACCTGTGTTAGTAAGCTAAGTGGTTATATCCCTGTTTAACTGGACACATCCTACATATTAACTTTATGGGTTGCCATCTGTATTCTGTGCTTGTTTACATCTGGGTAGTAAAGCATTGTAGCTTTAATGTAATATTTGACTAGCATTGCCGGAAAATGATAGTAAAAAAAGTTTTAACCGGATGAACTGATTGAACTCATGAACTTGTTGCTGACTAACAAAGGTGCTGGAATTTCATCATTTAGTTGACTAAATCCAAACACCCCTGGTGGGATGTGATGGGAAAACATCACCAACACCAACAACCCCATTATGTTGAAATAAATGACCTGGAGTATGCATGTCAGATCAGTAGTTGGCACTATATCCCAGTGTCAGCCTCGACTCACTAATGGCTAATTTTCTGGAGATGTAACTATTAATGAAAGAGGATGTGAGCGTAAAGCAAATACGGAAACAGAAGGGGTTGCGTTTTCCTTTCCGAAACCCATTTTCTTCATTTAAGATCTCAAAACATCTCAAACTAGACTTTATTTCTAGGAAAGAAAGTGAGTGTGAGGAAAAACTTATTTGAAGAGTATTTTAGTTCTGTTTTTGATGTTACATCTGTTATGATAAAAGAGTCAGATTTTATGACCTTCACTGTGGTTAGTCACCAGGGAGAGCTCTAGAAGTTATGGTTTCACTGAGCACAGCTGTTGCTCTGTCCATGGTTTTGTACAGTCTATATTTTAACTGCGTTTTACAAAGGGTTAAATTCAAGAGCCCCATGTAAAATCAGATGACATAGTCTGGTCACTTAAGCTATCAGGATGGACTTCTCAGCCGCGGTGACTTTATTTTGTTCCTTCAGGAGTTAAAGGTCAAATTCAACAGAGCCTTTCATAACATCTGGCAGCTTAAGCGGGTGAACATTTGCAGTGTGGAGGCTGGGGAACACGCCAGGTGTCCCCTGGAGGGACAATTCCTCTGGTTATGGAGAAAAACAAGCAGTGAGACAGACAGCTTTTGGCACTGAGGGAATATTCTGTAGACTGAGTAACTTTCCAGTTTTAGCTTTTGCAATGTCAAGACAGAAAAACAAAACCTGAAAGAGAACTTTGAAAAAAAAAAAAAAAGAAAAAAGAAAGGGAAAGAGTAGACAGTTTGTGCCAACCTGCTGGTGCCCCTTGATGTGACTTACAGAGTAGCAGGCTATCATTCAGGCATTTCAAAACCTGATGTTCCAAGGACAATAAAAAGTCTGTGCCCTTCAAATCAAGACTTCAAATCTGTCTCCCAATCAAACATCAAATCAAAAACCACATAATTGCTATCAATTAGGGCTGAAAGGAATGTGCTGCACTCCAGAGCAAATAGCCAGCAACTCTAATCACAACATCGGAGCGGATGTCTCCACACTTAACCAGCACACGCTCACAAACACACGTTTAACACTTCAGGTACATACAGAAAACCGGTCTTAAGGTCTAACCTTGCTGCTGACAGTATGGGACTTGGCTTGTTTGCCTTGGTAGAGAAGGGTGTCTGTACATTCGGTGAACTAGGGAATTATCGCACCCAGACATACTCAACTGTCCACTTAACACCAGTGCAAGCAGGGAGACCTGGGTGTGTATACATATTCTCTCATACACACCGACATTATAACTCCTTGCACACTTAATCCACAACCTTCTGATATTTGCTTTCAGAAGAAATCCTTCTCGTATCTGCAAATGTATGACTACAGAAAATAAACCATGGCATCGACGATGTGCCCAGAGTCCAAAACCAAACACCCAGGGAGGAAATTAATGTATTTGACTGACACTCACTTGGAGTCAGTTCCAAACCACAACATCACTGGAGGTGTCTCCTGACAGTTTGAACAATAATCCATGAAGACGATGGAGCGAGGAAAAAAAGACGTATTGCATTGTTGTTTTACACAGAGGTAGGCTGAGATATTAGGTTGCAATGAGGAAGCGCTCAAGTGGGGAACCGATCGTCCACAAACCTTATTTATGTAGATTTGACCGTCATTTTAATTGGTTATGATAAATCTGTTGTCCCTGAAATTATCACTGAGTCTTAAAAAGGCTTATTTTGATTTATTTGGAAGTAAAATTGAAAATTAATGCTCATCAAATAAAAGTCCTTCATACATCACATGCACATAGCAGTCCCTGTGCTCTGACATTGAGCTAAAGTGCTGTCATAAAACTTTTGTGTAACTGAAGGACATCCAGCCTTAATTAAACAAAATAAAAAGGAAATCAATAACCCCTTAACAGACAGTACTATGGGCATTTAACGACAAACTTTATATTAGTTAGCCTAGCTAGGAAATAGCCTGGGCTGATGCTAGCTGTAGCTGTTGTCCAATAGTAGTTACTGAGCTTTAAATTGTTTTTTTCCTTTGAAATATGACTCATTGTCACTCGAGATAACTTCCAACACATAGCTTGGTTTCTTCTTCCCGAAAACATTAAACACAGTAGAATGACCACTTGACCTGCAAGGAAAGGGTAGCGCAAAGTAGCGCTGCTGCTAACAAACTCTTCTACCATGCACAAGCTGAAGCTAAATTAGGTAACAAGGGACACAGTTTAAGTGTTTCCTTATTAATTCACTTTAAAGTTAATGCACCAAATGACTCTCAATTACAGAAGCTCAACATGTAACCCGAATTAAAATCGTCATTAACATTTACTTCATACTTGTTCAAATAAGAAAAGGGATCGTACTACGATCAAAACTTTGACAACCAGAATCACATAAACCAAGAGGCTTCATAAACTCTTCTCAGGTTACATCTGTTGAAATAACTTAAAGAAGTTTTTATCCAAAATTTGAAAAACAAACATAAACTAAATTAAACAGCCTTGCCACATACTTCCCCCTTCAGTTATTTCTTCAGTCAGCATGGAAAGTATTTGCCATGATGTCAGGAGTTGTACCGCAGGGCTGAACATGACCAGATTTTCCCTTTTTCTGTTCAATAACTGTGGTATGACTTTATATCATACTCTTGAGTACAATGCTCCTCTCCATATTAAAGTAAGGGTCAACAAACTGAATTGTTGATGTTTTGGAGCCTGGCTAAGGCTGTTGCTCTGACATCATGATCGAAGGCTGTATAATAAATATTGGAAATTGAGGTTAAACATTTGAACAATCAGTCTTAAATGACTCACTGTGAGATGAAATTACACTGGGAAAGCTAATACATACAAAATAACATATAAATGTAAACCAACAATGTTTTTTAGGTCTTGTAAAGGGGTTCCTGAGCATGCTTTCCAAGCAGCAGTGCTCAAACTGGTCCTACACTCCTCTGTGGAGAAATAAATGCTCAAATTAAAAGATCTTCGTATTATGGGGTGATGACCTGAGTTAACAGGCCCATAGCTCTTGGAAATGGAGACGAATGAAACTAAAGTAACCAGAGAATGACTTTAGGTTACACTCATGAGCCCAGACCTTCGGGTTCCCATGAGGAGACTTAAATGTTTCAGGTCGGGATAAATGGTAGCCTCCCACGTCTCCTGCAAACGATGCATGAGCTCCAGGCATGATTTACACCAAGGCTATTGTTTTAAAAAGCTTCCTGGGCCACAGTATAAAATGTTTCACCAGGACAGGGTTTTCTTTATGACCTGCAGCTGAAAGTCAACCACACTTCCTCGCCCTCAGGATTAAAATAAAGATGTAAGTCCTTGATGATCAGCTGAATCCAGTTCAAACCAGATAAGAGATAAAACATGCACTTTAAAATACTACATGTATATTCTTTTTCATTTAATAATCAGCATCATATTTCTCTTCTTTTTTTAACAGTTCAATTGAAATTTTGGGTCAATAAGTGATACAGGTAAGATTTGGTTTCAGTCCTTGTTGGTAATCTGAAGATGACAGATTTAGAGAGCCATAAACACACCTTCTGAGGATACTGTGTCATGGTTGAGGCGGGAGGAAGAACAGTCCTGCATGCAAGGCCATTTTCGGGATAAATAATGTGCACAAGGGAAAGAGCAACTCCAACTTGGCCTGAAACAGATGGACTGCTGCTGGCATACAGTTCAGCAGACCTTCTGACTGTAACTCCCTACAGCTCTGCTGAGGAAGACATTTTTTACTCTTGGACGCTGGATCCTGAACTGTTAGCTACAGAAACAAAAACACAACCATTTGTTTTTCACAAGAGCAGCTGCACCTGAAAGTCTTGTCAACTTGCATTAGACTGGAACATTAGGTGAAGCTGTTCTGGAGGGTTTCACCTTTAGAGAGGTGAATAATACAACTGTTAACAAAACTAACATTAAATCTACAGATTTGCTTTACAGACTTAATTTTGAGAAATAATGTTGTGGGGATGACAATCTGCTAATGTCATGTGGTTTTGAATTGAGCATCTTACAAATAGCTGCTTTATGTCAACATGCTTGCATCGATGCCAAAAAAGGGTGACAATATCCTGAAAACCAAAAAGATGACACCCTAACCGGCCTCTTGGAGATTCTGCAAAAATACCCAAAGATACTCAAAGACAACAAAGTAGTTTAATAAACCATACATTTAATTAAAACATTAATATACTATTTGAAATGAATGTTTATTATAAAGTAAACTAAAATAATGCCTCACAACATGCTTAAATAAAAATAAAAAGATAGCAAAAATATAACTAATGCAGAAATATAAATAATGCCTCGAAATCTGTTAAACAACAAGAAAATAGAGGTATTCTTCAGTTGTTTTTTAAGAGAAAAAAGAGAGGCCTTCCATTCTTGTTTTATTTGGTCTAATGTAAAAATGTAATTTATGTTTTAAAATCAAAGAAAAAGAGAGCTGTCAGTCAGAAGAAGTTTTCTGTTTTGATCTGAGAGAAGGAGAGGTCTGGGTCTTTTGTGCTCTGCACACTCAACATCTTGACAAGTTGATACAACGGAATAACGCCAATGGCCCAAATATTAATGGTCTGTAGAACAAGCTGAGCAAAACCAGGACATTTTAGGGTATTGTATGAAATCCCCCCAGAAATAATTTTAACTAAAAAGGGGGGGACGTGTCCAGGCAAAAGAGAACGTATGGTCACTCCAGCCAACAAGCAGATATTCAGCTAGATAAGGAAGATTAATGTTAATGATGTGTTAAATCAATCTGTTACATGAGACGAAAAGAAATGTGGTGATTTGAACTTCATAGAAAATACAGAGAAGGCTGATTTTCACCTGGAGATGTCAATAGAGGTCTGGGTGGCTGAGCTTAGCCACCACATCAGACCGACACCGAAAAGCTCAAATTTGTTCTTTTGACTTGCAAATGTTGTGCCATGCAGTGAGGATGCTGACCTGTCATCATTTAGTCAACTAAGCATGCACGTCTTTAGTGAATATATCAGTCTGTAACCATAATTTATTGAATTATGTTTCAATAGTGACCAGAAGTGTTCTGAAAAAAAAAAAAAATTTAAAAACATTTTAGTGTTCTCTTTATAGGTTCATAGGTTTTGAATGAGCAGTGGACCACAATCTGGTTCCACCTGAGCAAGCCTCTTAAACTCCACATGTAGCCCACAGCACAGAGGGGGGATGTTGAGAGTAATTTAGAATCAGCATTGACATTTACTGCTTCCTGAACCTTCGTTCATACGTTCTGTGCACTGAGATTTTCTCATTTGCACATCCTGAAGAGCCCATGTGTTGAAGCAGCTTTCTGGTGACCGTTCAGGCCGACTCCATCAGGGTCCCACTCTGCCAGCCTCCTCCCAGGCAACTCCCTGCTTGACCCAATGGCTGCCACTGGCTGTGTTTTAAAGAGGGTATGACAGGAGGGGATGGGCATAAATTAGCAGAGTAAAGCCTCTTGAGTCGGCTAAACTCGCCCGCCAAGGTGGACTAGAAGGAAACAAGGGAGCGTGGGACCCACATCCAGATCTGGGCAGACGCTAAGCAGCAGGACTTATTTATGGACTCCAAGCCAGCATCGGCTTTAACTGATCCCTTGTGCCTCAACATCTAGACCATATTACCACATCACCTGGAAATTAAAGCCCTCCATACTGGTTTAAACATATCTTCTGCTGTGGTACTTTATTTCTTTGAAGGTTTTTTTTTGACACAGTGCATTTTCATTAAGTACAGTATCCCAGTTTTGAGTAATGTGCTCTCTTTGACATGCTTGTTTTGCTTATACTATAGAAAAATTCTTGTTTCTGAAATTTATCACCTGCATCAATAAAAATGAGTGAAAAAATATCATCCCTTCACCAAACTACTTATACATCTCATACTTTCTATAGTTGCTGTTTGGTAACACGTCTGTTTGTCCTCATTCTCTTCTGCTCCAGTGAGCAGTGAGGACATCACTGCTCCATCTGGGGCTGTCCACACACATCCTGGCCCCGGTATCCCCCCTGAAGTCCTTCCTGTCTCAGAGACTAATTTTCTTTGGTTTCCTCATGCATTTCAAAATTAACAATGCTGCCTTTACATGCATGTTGTTGACCTGCTTTTGAGGAGGACAGGAACTTCTTTCTGTGAAGGAAAAGACACAGAAATAGAGGACACCCCTCCCTACACACACACACACACCCAACAACAGGGGCTTGTATCTGCTGACGTAAATCTAACAGAGTTGGCAGCAGCACTTTAAGTCACTGTAATCAATAAACATCAGTGTAAACAGTTTGCTCTGTTTTATCTGAGACTCTAAAGCCAAGGATACTTGTATGGACTGAATTGTACAGCCAAGGTGATGGTACCACAAAAGCAACGGACAACACAAACAAGAATTTATGTTGGGAGGTAAAAACCTTAATAAGTGCATTGAAGTGCTTCAAGTTTGTTTGGCTGCAGGTGCTGCCATCAAGTGCCATTATTTATTATTTTAGAGTGCACTCCATTTTTTGGTCAAGTTTGATAATTTTAATGTAGTTTTATTTGCTGCTGCTCTTCCTGCCTTTGGTTTTCATGTATGGACAGCAGTAAGAGGAGAGGTGTGCTCTTCCCACCCCAGGCTTTGGTATTCTGCGTAAGCATGTGGAAGAGCAGGGAGCTTCTAGAATAGTGTCGTACTGCTACATTCAAATTATTGAATTCAAAAAGAAGTCAACTCTAGTTCGAAAACTTGAGCATAGCATTAGTTGCTTAGGTGTGCTCTCCCCACATTTGGGATTTGACTTAAGCACATGGAAGGGCAGGGAGCTCCCAGAACAGAGTCAGGCCACCAAATTTAACCTAATGCGTACAAATAATTATTCTGACGGGAGTGATTCTGACTGAAGTTAATACTCTGCTTTGAAGGAGGAACAAAGTTCCTTTCGCTACAAGGAACAGGTTTCTTGAAGAGTACAAAGTCTCGTTCAAAAAGCTGTCATGGAGAAAATATTGCAGCCGTTTGTTGAAATCAACACTTTGATGGAGGTTTTTGCAGCCAAGAAACGTTGGTTTCAGACTTGTAGGAGTGTAAACATGACATCTAAAGTAGTTTAATGATCACAAAACGCCAAAAAAAAAATGCTGGAGTGTACAACCAAGACAAATACTGGAAAACATGGAGAATGCTGTAACCACTACTTTAAGCACAGAGCTCAGTGAGTTAATATCATGATGCCAAGAGACACAGAACTAACATTCTTACTAATTACAGCATACGTGACATTAGAGTATAGGGAAAAGAAGTTCAAAGCTGTAATGCAGGTTTCTTTCTGCAGACATGAAGCAGGCTCTCCTCTTAACCTCATTTATAATTGCCAAACGAGACACAACAGTTCAAGAGCAATTTGTCGAGCGTAGACACCGAGCAGCACCTCCAAATAAAAAGGCACCTGGTTTGTCTCAGCAGCTTCTGATTCGTGATGTGCGAGTGCAGAGTATTTACACTCTAACAGAATTGAAGCCCTTCTAGCTGCAGAGAGACGCGTCTGATCTTTTGTACACCCTACACTCCGCTAAGGTTTCAGTTTTTAACTCTAAAAATGAGTCACATCACTTACATGTGTTTCTCATTGTCTAAAAATGTATTGTGTGTTGTCTTTGGCTCAGAGACGATGGCAGAAAGTGATAGTAATATGATAAAGATGGTCAAAGGAGGCTTTAACCCTTGGAGCATCCTCTGAAATCTGACATCCGTCACTGGGTTAAATAATGATGCAACAACAGAGAGAGCAAAGGAGTGTGTGTGCTCCAGTTCCTCCTTCTGACCTGTGTTTGACCCACAAATATGGAAGTGATTATAGATGAAATAGATGACACCTCCGGCACATTGTTCCTATTCCCGTTGAGAAACACAAAAAATTCACTGGATCTTTTATTCGCATGCCATCAGGTTTTCAGCAAAACACTTCTCCAAGCAATTCCTCATGATGAAGGCTCGTCTCATGGTGAAACATGCTGGCTTTTATTACTTCTGTTTAAATAAATCTCAGAAAAAAGCCTGGGCTCCTTCTCTCTTTGTTTCTGATCCTCCTCATCATTGCTTGCATGACAAGATTTCAACTAAAACCGGCAGATTGAAGTGGATTAAACCACTGAGATCAGCCTGTAAGTTTGTGGACTAATGTGTTGAAACCTAAGGACTGGCCACTTTTGCTGTTTTTAATGTTTTTGTCCAGCTAGAAGTGACTATATCTGGACCATGGTCACCACATTTTAATGTGCAAAATACTTTATTAATATCACCCTCAATGTGGTTACAATCATAGACCCTAAAAAAATGGACGTCATCTCGCTCGACTCATACTGAGGTTGCCACAAAAACTGCTCCCCCTGGTGGCTGGCTGCAGTATAGGCCAAAACCCAGCCTCTATTCATTCCAGATGGGCTGTGGTCAAACTTTAAATAAATTACACCTCATAGAAATGTTTCTCACATCTGTATGCTGTGGTGATGTGAAGATATTATTGGGCTGCATTGTATTCAAATCCTCAAGGTTATTAGAGGTTAAAAACAAGGTTATATGTATCATTTAATGATGACTGACAGCTGCTGTTCTTGTGTAGATTTTTACGGGAATAGTAAAATTCATCAGGAAGGAGAGTTAAGAAGAGATTAGACTGTCGAAAGAAAAAAGTAAATTATTTCTCTACTACGCAGACTCTGGCTGCACGGTGGCAGTTCCTGTGACAGAGGTTTTTTGGCTTCAAAACTGTACAATGGTAAAAGGCGGAGCCACACTATCCAGTCTATACACAGTCTATGGTTATGGTTTATAGGCTGAAGGAGCTTTTCCTTGGATGGGAGGAACCAGCGTTTTGAAACAGCTTTGCCACAGGTGCCTCTCTTCTTCCAAGTGTTGAGTCAACAAATCCCTTAGCAATGGAATAAAGCCTGATCAAAAACAACTGAAGCTGAATTTCCTCCATGCTAACAGGCGAACTGTCACAGTGCACATGCTAGCATACCTGATCCGTATTTTTGACAAATCCTGGTAAAACTGCCCTTGACTTACTAAGTACCTGCAAGAACCAGTGAGAAGAGGAGACTGAAGTGTCATCAACTTGAAGTTACAGCTCAAGAGCATGACAGGGAATGTAAACACAACTGTCCCTTAGCCAAGAGGAAGACTGAAAAAGCAGAGCATTGGTCGTATTTACCCTGATTCTTTCCCATGTTTTCTGTTGCTGCATGACAGAAAAGATGCCAGGACCGCTGGCTGACGATGAAAATTGCCCACTGTGTTTGTTTATCTTCTGTAGTCACGCTGGATCCTGCAAGCTTATGCAAGATGTCATGTGTACGGAATACTTGCCTCGAATGTTAAGTGTGTGGTGTAGTGGTCTCGTTGAAGAGTGTAGTGTGTGATCCAACGACTGTCATGTTAAAAACTGGCCTCAACTGTCTTTCTGTGTGTGGTCTCCCACAATTCTAAAAGTAGTCTTGTGTGTGGCTGGCCTTGAAAGGTTACAGCCATGGCTAACTGACGGGTAGTAAAGACATGTTATAAATACACTTTTGAATGTCTTGGCTGGTCAAATGAATAAAAGACAAACAATCCATAGTGCATGATCTGATTGTAACCAAACCGTCTGATCTGATGCCTGTTTTAAAATGTAAACTGTCAAAACTAAGAAATCAAATTGAATTGAAAACCCTGTCATTATAATTAGTGATTTATTTTAAATCCATGATTTAAGAGTTTGTTTGTAAATGTGTCGAAATGCAAAAACAAACAAACAAAAAACAGGAAAACTACACTGTAAAACTGTATATCTAAAATTAATATGTGCAAAATTTAAAACAACACAAACGAACTTCAGAAAAGGATATCACTTGTCAAAAAGTTCAACTTTGCACTAAATTTTACTGTAAAGCAGAAAAAGATAAACATAATAAAGCCAAAAAGCCGTCTCTGATTTGATTCCATATCAGACTCATGACGTAACTTCTTATGCAATACAGCTCTCTGTCTATAAGTCACTGTGGTGCTGGAAGTGCTGACAGCTCTTTCAAGCAGCCACACTTCAACACTTTGACTGGTCTTTGTCCAGCAGCACCCACATTCAGTAAGAGGAAACGATCCATCAGCCGACCGCGGTGCAGCTCTGCTATCAGGCACATGTGTGTCTGTAATCACACGTTGAAGATGTAACAAAAAAGGCACAGGAGATAGATGTCATGTATCCTTTACCATGCCCAACGTTAGATTAATAGACTCATTTTTTCAGACTAGCGTTTCTTGCTACCATGCTATGAACAGGACGCTGACTGACGTTTTGAACATCAGAGGTGGACACAGAGTGGAAAAAGAGCATAGTGACTCTCCAGTAAAGCCTCTCTCTTTTCAGACTTTCAGTCCATCAAGTCATCTCCTCTCTTTCCACTTCTCTCTCGTAAAAGTTCCTGGATTGCCTTTCCACCCGGCTTGTCCGAACCCATTGAGCAGAACATGGATGTATACAGAAAAAAGAAAGAACACACTCTGCTATCCTTCTTTTCCAAAACTGACAACATTAACTTATAGGTCAGCAAGACACTTTGTTCCACAACACACGTTATATTTTTCAACCAAAGCCTCCAGATACATATATACTCAAAAACATCTGTTCACATCTTCTCCAGATTAGACAAATGAAACTCTGTGTTTTAGAAATCTTGCTAAAAGTCAGTGTACCAATATTTCGCGAATATGTTCATGTCCTGAATGTTTCACCTGATTACGGATTATTTCATCATCTACCTAAAGCCTTACTTTTAACTGTATTATGCTAGCATGCAAAAATAAGATTCTGACTGTGACATGAATGTTGAAAAGCCAAGTCATCATGAACATGTTAACATGTTTGACTAATATCTAATACAAGTTGTGTCTTTACTGCTCTATTAAAAACAGAGGTTCCTTGTCTTCTTGGCTACATCTGGTGACTGCATCAACAAGCTTTGAGAAGAAAATGAGAGGCTGATGAAGACAAAAGTCAACATGAATATTCTTGCAGACTCATGTTGGGCTCCTGCTCACCCTGTCAGGGTTCTAACTTGCATAAATTTCAGTTTTCACAGCATAGTCCCGAATATGACATCCTCACTTGTACAGGAAAATGGTCCCTAGTGCTAAGAAGTTACCACATCACCCTGCAAATCCAGTTTGAGTCATTTGGCTGAATGTTTTGGCTTTCCAGCTCACAGTTTGAACTTTATTTTTCTGTGAAATGGGCACCCTTTTTTTGTTGGACTAGCCCTTTAACACACTTTAAGCTCTTTGCCTCACAAAGCTTGCGACAGATCAGTAAACACGACATTATGACCAAAAGTAAAGCTAAAAGGATAGAAAAGGGTGGCTGAAAGTGTGACCCGTATTGAATGATAAAGATGCTCCATATCTGCTACATAAAGAGACAGACGCAGCCATGTGAGTGTTATGTACAGACCATGAAAATAGGTTTTCTGGTAGTTTTCTTGCTTGTGGAGTTTGTAGATGGTGATAGCACAGGGAAATGTCAAATTATCTGTTATATGGAGTTACAGGATTTTGTGCAATGATAATGGGTTGCTGCTGGCTTTAGTCTGTGCATCTGAGGGTACTGTGGGTTAGCAGGGGCTGTGTGTAAGAGAGAGCCATAGAGAGAGAGAGAAAGAGATGAGAATCCCTGTGTTATATCTAGAATGTGTATGCGAGCATGCCAAGTAATACATCATCCTCTTAAATAAAATAAGTCAGTTTATATTGCAAAACTGATGCCTCAGGCTGTGTTCCTTATAGCACAGCTGAAATGTGGAAATCACATCAAGTTTCTTTTTTCATAGCCTACAAAACAGAATCACAAAGCGCATAGAAAGAAACCCCATGTGTCCTTGCTTGGGGTTAGCATCAAGTCAAAGCCAGCCCAGGTGATGGAGGTAGTGGGGGTGAGGTGGGGGGGCATTTACATACAGGGCTGAGGAGAAACCGCACAGGAAGAGAGCTGCAATGGATCAGCGCGCCCCTCATCACATCCCACTCCCACATAAAAAACCTTCTTCCCTCTTTTGTCAGGAGCTTTTGGGCTCACAGCTGTCTAAATATGCTACTGTAGTCAACTCCCTTCTCGTGAGGTGTTTTCACCCTTATAAAGGCAGTGGCTGTCCACGGAGTGAAAATGAGCAGCAGGAAGAAGAGAGGATGGCGATGAGTAACGCTGACCATGACAATGTACAGAAAAGCACATTGTGATCTTTGCCTGTTTTGAGAGTTCATTTCAAGGCCTGAAAACTCTTTTCCTTAAAATTCAGAAAAAAACTAACTAACTCGAGACACGCCAGCACTGAGGGTAGAGGGCTCAGACAGGACACATACTGACCCGTCCCAAAGTCTTTGACTCAGGTTTTAGTGAAAGAATTGGCCTGTTAAAAAAAGATTTAAAAAAGGACACTAAACATGTATTATTTTAAGGCTTTACAGCTCAAGAGCAGCATCTTGTGTCTAACACACAAAACTACATTATCTCTTAAATTGCTTTGATTCAGAAGGTTACGGAGACACATCATCTAAAGGCCAGTTAGTCTCCTCCTCTCATTATTTGTTTCTCAAGCTGTTGTGCATTTAGCAATGTGATGGTTGTGATATTATTCAATTGGAGTTCCTTATATTCTAGTTCGTCTCCTTTCTCCTTATCCATCAGACCACTCAATCTCTGCATAATCACTGTGGTCCACTCAGGTAAAGGCACTTTAAATGTGTGTTTTTAAATTTAGTCAGTCAGAAAAAATGTATAGAATCGAAAGTCCGGAACAACATAATGTGTAAAAATGTGTTTTCACTAGGTTAGATATGGCCTGGTCGGTGGATTCCAGCTATCCTAGGTTTGAGACGGCCTGGGTAGGTGTCACTGGCTGAGAAGCATTATGTGGGATGGCTTAACTCATCACTCATCTGCGATTGGTCCGTACATTTATTGCGCTGCTTTACCAATATGCAAACACTTTAGAAGCTGCACTGCTGAAAACAGAAGTGTTTCGTCAAATTAAAATCCCCTCGTAATTTAGTGATGATAGATCTGGGTCCACAAAGCGTGGTGTCTGGGTCCGGACCTGGATCAAGGTCTGCCATTTGGTGACCCCTGCATGGCCAACACACTCATGAGCTCTGCATATGTTCATCTGTGTTGATGTGTCCACGTTGTACAGAATCGTAGAGTCATCATCTCTCAACCAGAAGGTCAAGGGTTTGATTCCAGCTCCTGTAGTCACATGCAGAAGTAAGTACTAGTCCATTTACCAATTTGCTTTGGACTTTAACAACAATGCCAGACCACTTAAAGTTTCATATGAAAGGCAGGAAACGACTACATCTAATGTACAGTGACTGCAACACTTCAACAGCTGCTTCCTCCTGTTTGGGGTCAGATTTTGGATCATAGGTGTCGTGTACTGGGACAGGTTTTTCTTGAGGGCTCACCACGTTTGTTTTGGTGTTTTTCCACCTCTGCATCTGTCTGCACCCGTATGCACTCATCCCGCTCAACGCACATTTAAGGCAGCCAATCAGCATTTGAATGAAATTGTGACAAATTTTTGCAGCTGAATTCAAAAACACATTTGATTAATTTAAGAATGTTTTAAACATGTGTTATATGAAAATATTTATGATGCTGGAGAGATAGAGTTCTTTTAAACCCATGTATCAAATATGATACTTCGAAAATAAAGGGTTAAAAGACAAAAGTACCATAATATAGGACCTTTGCGTCCTGCAATAACCATTTGACACACAAATTTGAAGAGTACATGGGGGATGAAATGGCAAGAGGACAAACACAAAGGAGACTCATCAGTTTGGAGTTTGTTTGTAATGGTCTAAGCCAGAGGTTTACACAAACCCCCAGCCTTTGGCATCAGACACAGTTTAAGAAAGTGGTAAAATAATTGTTCCCTCCCACCCCATGGACGGCGCAGACAAATCCATACATCACACACACACTGTATGAGCACATTTTAAACCATTAACAGAAACTGTAAAGAAAAACGCTCTCTTGGTGTATTTTTGCAATCGTCATGAAATTCTTGCCAACAGAGATGTAAGGACATTCACAGACAGGATTTGTAAAGTAGTCAGTGGGGCCCTTGTTTGAGTGTTTATGTGCACGCATTTGTGTGTGTGTGTGTGTGAGTGTGTGTGTGTGCCAGACAGGAGCCGCAGGCTGAGCTCATCTAGAAGGGCTTCACTCTACGCCCTCTAATTGGTGTCTATTGCAGAGTGCCGCCATGCAATTGAGGGGGAAAACAGCGCCAGGCCTCAAAAGCCATTCCCCCCCTTCGTCCCACCTCCAGCTCTATCTTCCAGCCATCACTCCATCATGTATGGCAACCCGGTGAAAGATGGCGCAGAAAAGAAGCCACTCTGCATTCACTTCACCCCCCCCTATCATTATCACAGTGAGGTCATTCAGAAAAAAAAACTGATTGTGAGAAACGCTGCTCATTTGCTTGTGGTTGAACCTGTAAAACCACGGCGCCTCAAATCATAACCTCACAGCAAGCCGAGCACTTTTAACGTTTAGGAAATAAACTCTGTCTTGTATTGCAGAGGTCAGTGAAGAATAAGCTGAAAAAGATGTTTCCATGGTTTTTTCTCAGTCTGTTCCAATATTTTTTGACATCTAACAGAGCAGAGATGAGCTTGCGCAGCAATATTAATGATTCGTCAGTGATTAAATGATTGATGGATTCATTGTGACCACAGATATTCACATTTGGCTGCACATCGATACAAAGATTAATACCATAAATCACACAGTGACTATCTTCACAGACACACCACGGAGCAACACAGCGCAGATGTTTCATCAGAGGACAATGAAACTCTGAATATTTGTCTTTAGTCAACTAACACCCTGGCTTTTTGCCTGAAGCATCCAGACAATGTTTTCATCACAGGATCTTCATCTTGAGCTGAGGGCTCATAAATCTGTGAGCTCTGATGCTCCGCTGGGTCACCTTTCATTACGATTTGGGTCGGCGTTTTGAGAAGAAGCTGGGGGAAAGGAATCCAGGCAGTTTGCAGGCATGTTGTGGGAGGATGCTCAACTTCTAAAGCACCAGATGCTGCTCGAAGCAGCACTTCTACCTCAGTGTCTTCTTTCTGACCTTTTATTTTATCCTATTCTGACTTCTGAACATCTGTGAACTGGTTGACTCAAATCCTGATCCTTCAAAATCACCGTGGCATCACACATCGGTGCTCACTGCTTCTGGACTTCTCATCAGCTTTTCCAAAGTCAGCGTCCGATGCATCTACAGAGAATAATCTGAAATTAATTTCTTTTAAAAAAAACCAATGCTGCTGGTCCAGTCCCAAAGCTGTGGTTTCTATGTTGATGTTTCAGTCAGAAAACAGGTTGTGCTCACATTCAGCCTACAAACCTGATGCACCAGAGGACTCCAAAGGAGGGAGCAAAACTATTGAATTCTTTAGAGTCAAGAGTAGCAAAGGCAACATGCATGATGTCAAAAACTGTCACATAGTAAAGCATGAAGATCATGAAGACTGTAGACCATGAGTGTCAGTGAAAATTGATATAAATATAAGCACTTTTTCTTTAAATTAATGCTTTATAAGTAATGTTGAAATATGAGAATTTTTGAATATGCTATTCAAAATGAGATTATCAGTGCCAGAATTGGCAACTCTAAATACTATTTCTCTTTATCCATGGGTGGATTGGATTTTCCCAGAAGCACATGAATTCATTTATGGCACGTAGACCAAAAGTTACTTTGATGAAACAACTCAGGCCAGCGAAATTTACCAGTGAGAAGAAAAGTCTGTCCTTTTTCTTTTACTTGCATTTACTTTATCGTAAAGGCAGACACTGACCTCATCACTTCACATCCTGCAGATAGTTGTCATGAACTAAGAATTCATTCATTTGCTTTCAAAACAAATGCAAACCTTAGCAAAACTCACATTATTACTACAGTAGGTGATGGTGCTGGAAAAATACAACAGCTTCTGGCCCCATGTGTTCTGGCCCCTCACAGCACCCTCAAACAGTAAATGTGGCTCTCAAAGTAAAAGCGATAGAGTATAGATGCAAATCTATTTCAATACCACTCTTTTTCTTCTTCTTTTTTTTTTTTGGTGCTCTTTTAACACTCAGTCATTCTGATCTTAACTCTTGGCCTGCCCAATGAGGAGTCAGGAAGCAGTGCATCAGTAACACTATGAGGGGACAAGGAAACGGGCTTTCTGAATAGGAAGTTCAGCTTCAAATCCCTGCCAGCCGGTTCTCTCATCAGGACCAGATTTATTTGTGTTTATTGTTGATGTGGATGGAGTTTCCACCAAAGTATAATACCATTTGAAGCCAAGCACACAGTCGAAGCAGAGAGCCCTCCTTCTCCTTGCCAAAGTTGTTCAGGCATCTTTGTTGAAAATACTTTACTGTGACTTTATTTTTTTCCATGTAAGGTTAGGCAAACTTACATCATGTGAGATTTTTCTTTTTTATGTGTAAAGAATTGATGTTCAAGTTATCAATCAATCAATCTTTATTTATATAGCGCCAATTCATAACAGACGTTATCTCAAGACGCTTTCCAAGCGTTATGTTATGAAGTTATGAAGCTGTTAAGGTCTACGAAAATGTATTGAAAACAATGATAATACCTTTAAATGCTGTTAAGAGTTGTTTTAAAGGCAGAATTAAAAGCAAAAAAGAAATAAAAATCTGCTCAGTTTCTGAAGTTTCTTAACTTCAGGGTACTAACTTTTGGGTGCTGTGTGAATAGCTCCAGGCCACGGACAGCATGTGAGGTGTTAGCATGCTACTCCATAAGGGAAATAGCAGAAGGAGCAGAAACTCAATTAAGTTTACCCACAACCTGAAGAGATCCTTAAATTATGTTAATTTGAAGTCAAAGGTTCACCCCCGTGTTGTACCTCTGTGAGACTGAGTGTAAGTTTGCCTTCTTGTGTTGCAAGCTTTGTTCACTCTTCAGCTTGGAAGAGTGTCAGCCTCATTATTCAATTTTGCGGTTTGTGAACAGATTACTTTCTCTCCCAGGGCTCCTGGAAAGCGAAAAACTGTCTGCGCAGGAGGGTGTGAGCCTGCATGTGGGCCCACTGTAAGGCTGCACACACACAGACTTCATGTTCCCAATGTTTACGGTCAGAGCACTTACAGCTGTTTGTTCTGATGCACCACAGGGAGACCACCAAGTTTTCACTGTGGAGACCAGAAGTCCTGCACAGCCAGATATGTGAAGTCGAGCACTGTCCTACAGGGGGCTTAAAACCCTTTTAGATTACACAACTTCCTTAAATTTTAACATGCATCCTCATCCAATTATACTGAGGTAAAGTGCGAAGGGTGTGGATTATTATACCTGACAAAGACTTGACTCTGATTGGTCAAAAGACCACAACATGACCATGTATCTTGAGAAAGTCTGACTTCTAGATGTATGCCTGATATTAATACACAACTTGAAATAAGCGCTAGTACTGGTTATTTCTAAATGCTATTTCTTAGCTTCTCGACCGGGTCAGACAGGACGAGATTGACTTACAGCACGCCAAAGTCTCTATGACAACACCACACAGAGTGACAAAGATCAGTAGTGAGAAGAGAGATCCGTGTTTTTCTCTGCTGAAAACGATTTCTGGGATTTATTTAGTAGCAACTGTGGACACTGGAGCTGGACTGTCAGACAGAGGAGTAGAAGAAAGCTAAATGGCTATGGGCTAAAGGCTAAAACAGGAGCTAAAAGTTAAAACACAATCTAAAAGCTAAACTGATTGTAATGTTTATTCCAACCCACATGCAGCAGTTACACTGCAGTGATCTGATCAACTTGAGAGTTTATAAATAAAATGAAGAACCAGGTTACATTATCTCTGCTTGGTAGATGAGTAGGATATATTCGCTAACGTTGCATGTTAGCCTACGGATACATCACAAACTTACAAAGTTTGCTTGTTACATTTCAAACAACAGAGCTAAACAACTGTTGATAAATACCTTACCTCGTGAACAAAGAGGATCCGATCCCCATTCATTTCCAGATAGACACACACCTTGTTAGGAGTCATGTCATCACAACAGTGGGCGCATTATTCCAGACAAAAAGTGTCGCTGCAATCCACTTCAAACAGATAGTCCTCACAGCCCCTTTGAATCTCAACAACACAAGCAATGCTAGGGACAACCTGATAATACGTGCCATATGAAATCAATTTGTTTCACCTCTGCCTGTTGATATTATGGCAAACTGTTAGTTTCTTTTCTTATGCTAGCTTTGAGAATGAGGGCATAATGGCAGGTACCAGGAGTAGATGCTGGAAAAACTTCACACTGGAGTCTTGCTCACTCTGTTGGAATTATAACTTGCAGTAATACCTATTTACAATGCAGAAAACGGTAAGTAGGTAAAATAGTAAATTACACAATAGATGAAAAAAGACTCTTTCATGAAGTGACTACATCAATGACAAATCACAGCTTAAGATGCTGTAGAGTCTCAAATACACACAATACAATGATGATTGGACCATAATTTACAGTAAGTCCCCGAGGTTTCAGTTCACAGGTCACACGATTGCTGTGGTGAAGTTTCTTCTTGAAGCTTTGTAAAGGAACATCATCAGCGTCTTCAAAGAGACTCCCTCTGAGCAACCTCATCCAGTGTTCCCCAGCTCCACTTCAATCCAGACTATTTCCCTCCAATTCTTCCCCAAGGAACTCCTCAATGCACTCGTCAGATAGTTGTTGGCAAAACATCTGCCATTTTTTCTGACAGTCAGGTGCAAAAAGGCCAACAAATGCTTGTTAGTAGCTAAACAAGACAAAAACTAAAACTCAGCAAATCAAATATCTTTTATATACCTGAGTAAGTACACTGGTGTTTTTGATCCGTCTCCTCATCCTACTTCCCACATCTTTGAGAAATTATACCACTGAAGACCAGAAGTGGAACACTTTGATGGAAGCCAATAATAAGATCAGGGTGTCACCAAACAAAGATCAAAACCAGGACTTGTTTAGCTCAGCTTCAACCTTTATAAAAAGCTGGCCAGTAAACTGAATTCAAGATCCCACAGTCTTCCTATCCTCTTTGCCACTGCCTCACTTCTAGTTCCACTTCTGTTGTCCTAAAACCTTTGTTGTTTGGCTTCAAATAGTTGTAAAAAAACCTCTTAGTTATAGGTAGATGAAATCATTCAGCAGCTTCTGGACTTCTTATTTATGTTTGATAGTATGAGATATTGATGAGGCGACACCTCGCATAATGGAAAGTCATTGTGAGGTCAGGAATCAAGAAAAGGGTTAAAAATAACTTGTAAGAACCAGTAAGATGTGAGACAGAGACTTCATTTCCTCAGATAATAATTTGACATGATACACTTTCATTACTGGATTGCAAAACTTCTATATTCAGTTATCATTTTATTATACAAAATCAGGGCCTAATTTCTTGTGGAGTCATGGTGTTGGAAAAGCCAGTGTTTTGTGGACTCGAAGAAGGCCTAATGTCATGTCTCTTGCAGTCTCTGAGGTTAATACAATCCCAACCAAAGTGAAATGGCCACACATGGTTCCTTGTGTGCGGTGGCCTTTACCATGGTCGCCCCTTTGTCAACAGAGAGAGTGTCTAGTTTGAGACCCCAAACATTTGGTTCTGTTGGTTTCACCAGGCCGGGATCCCCAGCAGGCAGCGAGGGAGTGTGCAGCTGAGAGTGAAACTACTGGGATGAGGGCAGCACCTCAAAGTCTGAGGCCTTGGATCTCTGCCAGAAAACAGAGAACTCCTCCCTCCAGTGTGGCATTATGTCTTTGCCACAATTGAAGTAATTCAAGTATCCAGGAATCTTACTAGTAAATGTAAAATGAGTGTAAGACTCAGGGTGTATTATCAGCAGGGGGTACGCTTAACTGTTTAGGTGAAGAGGGAGCTGAGCCTGAAGGCAAAGTTTTCGATTTAACCGGTTGATCATTGTTCCAGCCCTATGAGCTATGTGAGTTTTGGGTAGTGACCAAAGGACTGAGATTTTAGACACAAACAGTTGAAATAAGTTTCCTCTATAGAGGAGTTCATTGACAGAAGCTAGTTGATTCATACATCCAATTCAGATACCTCCTGGACGCCTCCCATTGGAGCGTTCCTGGGTACATCCAATTTGAAGTTCACTGGGATCATGAATCTGGGCTTTGAGTATCAACTGTTTCAGGGATCCAATCTGTAATCTGCAAAAGTAACCCCAGCCTAGTCAATACTATACACCCAAATTAAGATATGGCTTTCCCTGAATAGAAACAGAGAGTCGTGTATGTTTTTACAATTACTGTGCAATGCAGGTACCAGTGCACCACCATAAAGAGCCACTACGGTCCAAATTAAAAACAAGGATTCACTCTGGGTTGCACCTTTTATATGGCCTCACCTAAACTCAGTTCTAAATAAGTAGCAGGAATCTTTCAGCTGAAAGTTATTAGTGCTGTAAATCTGTATAACACTGCTGTTTCCACTGGGCATTGGCCGAGTCTGATCATGTCATACAGAAGCTTACACTGGAGATTCATGTTATACTTGGACAGTTTATTTAAAATCAAGAACCACAAGGTAAAAAAAAAAGATTTCTGAGATGATTTATAAAAAGCTCTTAGACTTGTTTGATTGAGATGTAACTGTTTGGCTCCAACATTCAGCAGTGAATTGAAATTCTTTTATTATCCTCTACAAACAGAATAAAACCAGATTCATGGCAAAGGCCTTGAATGATCCCGCCCACGTGCCCAAACCCACAAGCAGAACCAAAAGAAATAAAAAGGCTTAATAGCAACAATCCCCATCTACTTGGAGGCAATTAGTGCACGTAGTGCCAAAACCCAGCTTTAATATGTCCAAAAATTCCTGGATGAAACTTCCTGGCATCAACATGTCTTCATTGTACAAGTGTGTCTCTGGTTGTGTCTGTGCATGCTTGTGAAAATGAATGCCCAAAGTGGAGTTGAATACAAACATCTGCAAGTAGGACCTGAAATATAAACAATTAGAAATCAATCACTTTTCCCAGAAATGTGTGCATGCCTTCACACGCTGAGGAGGACCTGAGTCTGCAGAAGGTGAGGAGAGAAGAGTATGAGGGGGTGGAGGGTGGAGGAGAAGGGGGGAGGTGTAGTCATTAATCAGAAACAGAGTTTTGGATGCTGTGCATGTGTGACATGTGATAGTGTTGAATCCTAGAGGCGTAAAAAATGGTTCCCATATTTCCCAGTCCATGTCAGCATGCAAACACAAACAACTCTGGGATTACATGAGGGTACGCTGTGCAGCGGCGACTGCAGATGGGAGTGAGCGTGCAACAGTAGCCAGCAGCACACACACTGCTGGCTGCATTGCATTTAAACACACCCACATTTGTTATGTGGGTGTTGTATTGTGGTGAGGTTCTGTCCCTGGTGGTATTACCTCAGAAACACCACTCCAGTACCCACAGTGCACTGGTGTGGGACCACATCAAGCCAGGGAGAGATATTACATGTGGCAGTATAAGGGCCAAGGCTTTACTGAACACATATGTTGATGGAACAAACACAGGGGTGAGAGAAAGATCTACAGTCCAACGCCACGTGGCTTTACACCACATTCACCAGCACTCAGCACTTTCTCCAAGAACACTGGGACCAAGCCTCCAAACAGTGCTCACACGAGCCAAACACCAGTCAGGCAGCCAAGGAGAACAAGTCAGGAAGGCAAATGTGTCCTAATTCACCTTGCCTGTTTGCTCCATTCTTCTTCTTGTTTTAAACGCACATTAGACATCTTTTCTAACGTGAACTGTGTTACCCAGGCCTGTCTTGCACATTAACTTCAACAACAGAGTTAAGGTATCTTTCAGAAAGCTGGCTATGTAAAAACAAACACTGACAATCCTGCAAAAACTGGCCTCAAGAGAGTATTTATAAGCTCCCTGTTTGGATTACAGGTTTTCTTATTCAACAGAGCACAGAGGCTGTTTTCCTGAGAAACATCCACACCTACCGCATGCAACTGGAAAGAATTCAGAGAAGCTGAATCCTCGAGAGAAAACAACTCTTATAATGAATAAATATGAGCTAAAATGATGATTTCACAAGCAGGTGGTGGGACATATTGTACTTTTCATTATCAGAGCATAAAGATGAGGGAACCAAATACTTTTGCACCTGCTCCACCGATGTTCACTCTCATGAATGTAATATTTAAAGGAAAACAAGTCAGCAAAAGGAGAACTCAACACATACTGACTCTTTATTTGGCTTTTGTTTGGCATTGAGGCTGATTTTGAAGAAAGATTGCATGCTTACATTTGATTCTTGGATTTCCTCTTGGATTTCCCTGAGCTAAGAATTATCAAGAAAAGCCTGACCCATAAAAATTGTCAGAAAAAAATCTATTTTTTTTGGAACTGAGGTGTTTATTGACCCCTTTAACAAAATCCACAAAATCTATTGCTATATCATTTTGTTTACGACATATTTCTTGGCATCATATTTAATAAATTAGACAGCTTCAGCCACTTTTTTTTACTAAAGATTCTATTAAATTTGCATTCATTCGACAAGGACAAGCTTATTTAAAAAAAAAAAAAAGAGTAACAATTTAGATTCTTACTGCAACATCTTGGGAATTAGCAATGACTATCCTGAAAAAAAAGGTGTGTGGATAATTTCCTGGGAGCAGCCATACTCAAGGGCAGACCTGGGCAAATTACGGCCCATTTTGCTCCGTCAGTATGATGTGTAGAGAGTGAGAGAGGCTGAGCTGTCAGCTGATAGAAATTGACTTCACAAGCAGTTAGTGTACTTAAGGCTGAACTCGACTTTGTCTGCCTCAGGTCAATCTGAAAGTGATGAAATAATCATGAAGTGTCTGGTACACAACATTTGTCTGACCTACAACCTTGAGCGCAAGACTTTTAAAAGCATTCAACCAAAAGGCATGACTGTATGTGCATGTGTGTACTCTGAACACACAGGAGATACTAAAGAAACCACAAAACCCTGCTTGATTGCAGCACTTATGATCTCAGGGCACCTTTAAGTCGGCTGGGAAAAAGTAAGCTAATTGAACAACATCAGAAGCCATGAAACCCCCTTAAAGCTTCAACTTGAAGCGGTGCTAACCCTGGGGGGTACAGCATGTAGTGGAAAAAAAAAAAGACTTGAGCCTAAACATCCTCTTTGCCTGCCAAAACTAACATGCCCATCCTTTTAATGAAGACAAATGAAGTGTTTAATTGTGCAAGACGGTTGCCCTTTCCACCTGGCGCTGCATGAAAAACACAGCTGCCAAGACAGCGTGCAGCTGAGTGGTGGGGGCCTCTTTCTCTGCTAGCTGCTGCTCCCTTGGCCACTGAATCCCCTCCTTGAATTTACCACCCTATCTGGCCCTTGGCCCCTTCGCCCATCCTCAATTACTTCGAACCCTGACACCCTGCCAAAAGGCGGAACGGTCTCAGCATTTGTTCGCCCCAAAGGTTTTAAAAGAAGGCAAAGTAAAATTCCCCCGACTGTTTCTGCCTGAGGTGCAGTTGAGCATGTAAAAACATTAAGGCCTGTATCTCTCTCGGCATGAGATGAAGAGAGAGGAGGCAAAAATGAATGAAGCCTCAAAGAAAAAATGTGCATGAGCGTGGAAGAGGCGAGAAAATAAAACAAAGAAGCAAAATAGACACAAGAGCCATTCCATGAAACGTGTGACGACAGGCAGAGTGGGCGCGTCCTCGCAGTCAGCCTCAAGTCATTGATGCAAAGTGGGGTCCAAATGACTGTCATTACCAAACACTTAACTGTCACAACCTGTAATATCCTTGCAGCTATTAGTGGAGACAACGCAACGGCAGCAATCAGTACATCCTGGCCCTCAGAGTGACGTAAAAGGCTTTAAAAACAAAGAGAGCATTTTTGCGTGTTTGTGTTATAGTTGCACTAAACAATTAAAGAAAGAGGTGATAATGTGCAGCCTTCATGCAATTGTTTTTCTTTCCTTTTTGGCTTAAGATTTGCATTCCCAGCCCAGAAAATCCTCTTTCATTAAGCCAAGTCGCAACAAAAAAAAAAAAAAAGGCCAAATGCCACTGAATCGTGTCTGAGCAGCACGGAAAACAAAGTAAGCAATTAGCCCGAGGACGAAGTCCAATGTTAGGCAGCAAATACATCATAGATAAGTTACTGCTGCACCATTGTGTAACAGTAATGATTGGAAATTGGCATGTTGACATGTAAGAGATGATAACATCTTTTGACAAGACAGAAAAGTTTCAGGAGTTTTTCTTTTTTTTTTCACACACTCATCCATTACCTGAAGGATCACCTTTCAGTAACCAACTTTAAAGATGTCTGTCGACAGGATGATCATATTTGATGTCTAGACTGCAGCCAGCTGAGGGGAATGCTGTGAGCTACATCTCTGTCTTTTTTTTATTTTCCTTACTGCCAGGAATAAAAAGGCTTACAACACCTTTCTCTCTCTCCTTTGCTTTGTTTCGTCCCCTGAAAATCATGGGGAAGTTAAGCTGAAGCTGCCATCTGTGCGGTGCAGCTGGAGAGAAAACTTTTCAAAAGATTTGGTTTCATTCTTGGTTATTATTCCGAGACAAAACAGATCAAAACATCTGATAATGTCAGAGTTTTGCCGCTCTCTGAAAACATCTTCATGTTTGAAGACGTAAATGCACTCGACGCTGCAGCAGGTCATTCTAACACTTTGGAAAGGTTCATTCACGGCCAACCAATGAATTGGAATCATCCTGGGGAAATTAATGAGCAGCTTTTCTGTTTGTCTTCACTGTCTTATTCATTCAGACAAGTTCCAAAGAACAAAAAAAGACTCTCTCAGACTGTGCCGCCAACATTTTCACCATCAGATCCCACACACACTCTGATTCAGGAACTCCTCAATGGAACAAACCTATTTAACATTTGTTTATGAGTGCTGACAGTGTTGACGCTCTACAGATGCTTCCACCACGTAATAAATTTGGCTTAATTTAAAAAGGTATGTTAGGTTTTAGCTGTTAAAGACAGCTCAGTTTCATCCAAAGTAGTTCATGCTGAGGCTGCCAGGAAAAACACTTTCCCTCAGAGAGAACAATTCATCTGTGGTCCTCTTAGGGGAATTGGGTGAAGGGTGCTGGGAAGGTCAGTCTTATTGCTCACCAGCTGACCCTGGCACACAGTCATAGAGGTAAAACAATAAAGGGGAATGTGAATACACTTTAGAGTCTGAGATCAGCCTCCTGGACTGCTCGCTAATTAAGCAGCATTTGTCTTGGCTTGGAATCAAGTTTAATATTGAACATAGATCCAACATGGAGCAGCACTACAGGCGTACAGAGACCCACAACAACACGGTGCTGAAAGAAAATACGAGTGTGGCTCCTGGGAGCCTGCAGGCTCCTCATCGGAAGACGTGTTCGTATTAAATTTTTCAGCAAAAGCCTGTTTTGCCATATTTATATAAACACAAGAGCTTCTTGCAAAGCTATGTGAGGTGAAGTGAGTTTGTTTCATGCAAATGGTTAACATGCTCAGTCTGTTGAGTTACACAGAAAAGTGACTTTTATGAAGAACAATGATCAGGAGAGAGACATCAGCCAAAAAAAGGAGGAATTAAAGAGATACCGAGGCCAAGTTCTAGTGGTTTAAAGAGAAGTTCTACATGCCAGGGCAGGAACAAGGAGACAGCTAAGCTTTACTTGGTGTAGCTCAGGATAAAGACTGGAAGCTGTGGAGAGTCGTCAGACTGGCCCTCTTAAAAGTTCACCACACCAGTAAAGCTCATTAATCAAAGAAGGACTTGTTTCTCTAGGAAATATTATTCCATTGTTTTTGTTCAAGAATTGAAAGAGAGGAACCACAACACTCTGATAGGGTTAGCTAAGCTTGATAGCTTAGCTAACTAGTCAGCAGTTGCTATTCAAGAGAGGATTTCAGACACCAGAGGAAAGGCCAACCTGGTTGAAAAACATTACCTAGTTAAACCTGTAAGGCTCACTAATTTACAATTTTGAACTTGTTTTATCAGGAAAACCAAACATGCAAAATTAAAGGAGACAAGGAGAATATGATCTGATACTTTGAAGTCTACTCATATAATGGATAAAGTGATGAATTGCATTTTGAATTTGACTGATTGCTTAACGTTTGAACTAAGTACATCTGCAAGTTTATAGAAAGGTTGGGACAAGCTGGGTGGTCCCTCTGCTCTTTAGAGCTGAGGAATAGTTGTCCACGATTTCAACAAAAGAAAGTCAAATCTGAATTGTCAGACCGCAGTACAACTTGACAATCACACACGCCAACCTGCCAGATGTGAGTGGAGTTCAGCAGTGGTGGGTAGCAAAGTTACTCCTTTGGCCACTCTGGCAGGTTGATTTTTACATATTATTGTATTCTTCTTAAAACTTGCACATATTTGTTTGCTTAATGGTGTATTCGTTAAGGTAAACACTTGCACCACCAAACACTGCAAAGCATGGTGGAGATAACCTTTTGCACCCTCTTGGAAGGGATTTTTAACCCATGCAGTGATTTCCAATACAGAGAGATTTAAACACGGTGCTTCCTGAGAGCCTGGAGATCACAGCCACACAGAACTGTTTCACAACCGCTTCATATAGAAAATTCTTGAATCTTTTAATACTGCTCATTGATGAAAGCTGTTAAGAGCAACTGAAGCCTGGATGGCATGAATACAGTATGTAGGAGTGGATATGAAATTACAGCTAATGTGCTGTTTTGATATGAACATAATAGAAACTGGCTTAATCACACTGTTATGGTCACAATAAGAAATCCCTTTGCTATAAAGATAGCCGTTTGCGGTTTCTAACTTCAGTGCTAAATGCATACGCTATTTCATTTTTATTCTTGACGTCTTACAGAGATTCAAATGTTTTTCCCATTAGTCCTGCCTTTGGGATGTAAGGAGCTTGTTAAAGTCAAAGACGGATTAAAATCTGTCAAATATCATTTTACGATTCAGGTACGGAAAAATTAACATGGATATAAAGCTTAACAATTCAAAAAGAAATGCTGTATGAGAAAGCACGCTCAGAAAGAGCCCTGAGCCCATCTGAGAAGTGATATGACCTCTATAAAGTTATCCTACACATGTGAATGCTTAAATAAGCCCTCCTGATCCTGCTTTAAAGTGTGATGGTGAGTTCAAGCAGATCATCTGTTTCAAAGAAAAGTCACTATATTCGATCAGTGTTCAAAGGGTGTAGAGGACCACTGTGTAGTCTTTATGTTAAGGTCAAAGGTTTCTTTAGTCAAGCATGGGAGTTTCTGAATGGTGCAAAGAAACAATGTTTAACCTTTGAGGGGTTCATATTAGGGCTGTCCCTTTTTATTCAAGCTTCAAACATGAGGTGAAAAGTTCATGTTCGAACTCTAATTACCTGTTCGAATGTTGGCTGCGTCCTAGAGATGCAAGTCTACGTGAAGGAAACTCCTGTCTGCAGACAGCAATCCAATGGCAGCAATCCGCTGCTTTGGTGGAGAGACAGAGCCCGTGGTCAGACTACTACATTATGAACCAGACTTTGGGTAAGTGCATGGCCCACCTAAATAACTATGGAGAGAAATGGTCTTAAGTCTTGAGTGTAAACAGTGCAACCATGGTTACACGAAGGATCCTCCGGACAAACAGAAACAAGACAGGTAAAAACACCACTGCAAACACAACCAGTTTGATGTGGCTGGTCAACAAATGAGCCATTAAAAGTAATGACAGGCTCCAAATATGAAGATAAATGGAAAGATAAGAGAAAAAAGAGAAACAGGGAACAATGAAGACAGAACTTCTGCAACAAGCTGCCATTCTAGTGGTGCTTAACGTGAAAAACTAGCATGAAGTTGTAAAACTGCGACCTCTCAAATTCCTTTTGGGATGTATAAAACAAAGGGTACAATCAGGTCAAATACGCAGCAAACAAATTCCACCTCAAGCTTGCATGCCCGATCATGCAAACTTTGACTACTTTTGACAGTTTCCCATCTAATTTCGCAGATTCAATCCCATTGCCAAGGAATGTTGAAACACGCAAAGTGATCAGTGATAATAGCTAACACGTCCTCCTTCACCCATCCAACTGGACAAAACACCTGGGTGAGAAACCGGCTAAGACAAACATCAAAGGTGCTGACAGAGTTGAAGCAATGTGGTGCGAAAAAATCCTTGAAAATGTATGTGTTTGATTTCGGTGCCTGTCTGTACGTGTTATTGTAACCCATGTTTTACATCAAACTATCCACTTCCAAAGTCCCACAATCATCACTCATTTGTATTCATGAAGAGGTTTCATTCTTCTGGTGTGTGGATTATGTAGACAGACTGCAACAAATTCATGCAGAAAATTTTAGGATCAGCTGACATCTCAATGTTATTCAAGGAATTTGAGATATAAAGTAAGAATAAGCTGGTGGAGATCACCAGTGAGTGCTTTGTGACTTGGGACTTACAGGGTCTTCTGGTTTTTGGCTGCCGTCATGGAGAGGCTCTTCTGGAAGGTGGTCTCGTCGAATGAGGGTGAATTCCCGAATGAAAACTGCATCCCCATCATTGGTCAATACAGCAGTCTGAAAGACAACAACAAGGTTTTATTCGTCATTTCTTAAACAACCTTTATAAGGGCAAGAAGATGCCAAAAGGGGATACCAAAAAGGGACACTAAGGAGACACAGAATCCTTTTGTTGTGATGGCACCACAAACTTTTCAAGACCGCTGGGGAACAGAACTAAGCAGGCACCAGTGACAATATATACGATACTTATCAAATCAGAGGAAACCCAAAGAGTCAGAGCTAGGGAATAGGTTTAAGTTGAGATCAACCAATTTAAAGCATAAAAGGTAATCAGCTGAGCTGTCAGCTGATGAGGGCTTGCATTAAGCTCATGTGCTGTGAGCTGCCTGAACAAACAATATGCTCATTTCTTAAGGCTGGGTTATGGTTTCTGCACAGAAATCAGACACAGAATCAGCACGGGAGAACGTGTTTGGCTTTTATACTTTTTAACACTCCACACGGCATCTGTTCCCAAACTGTAGGGGGCGGTGCATCATAAACGCACATCTACCACAGTACTAAACTAGAGTAGAAAAGTTGTTTATACTGTTTGCATCATTTTCTTTCCACCAATTCCTCTCGTCTGGCAAGTTTGGCCGCAATTTCACGCCAGGAATTTTTCATCACATGACATTATCACTGATTTCTGTCTGGTGGATCATATAAATGCCAGCATTTTTTGTACTTCAGACACAAGAAGTTCCTGTTCATACTTGACAGCCTAACATTTGCATTACATTCATGCCAGTATCTTGCAAGGACTTGGAAGTTTTAGAGTTCGGTTGTACAACTAAGCAGTGGCTTTCTACTTTTCTGTGATCGTCAATATTTTTGTAGAATGAAACATAAAATGTACACAGCTGGAGGATACAGAGAAAGGGACCATTTGCCAACTTTTTGGGGTACTTCTTTCTTTTCCTTACCTTACTAGCTGAGTCTTGTACTATGACTGTCTAAGAGCACATTTTCAGTTTGCAAAACAGCAGACATTCCTCTTCTTTTGCTTTCCACACAGGCTGTTTTCCAGAGCACAGATGAAGCCTGCTAATGTGACATTGGTCAATACTTGGACTACAAGCACAATACAAATGAAATCCAGAAGTACTGGTACTAAAAATTAGGCGTTCTCCATCAGATCCTGCATTTTTATGCAAAAACAGAAAACAGATTCCAACTAAATAAATGTTTTACTGCTTATTTAAGATTCTATTTTATCAAGTGAAGTGGTACAGTAAAAGGGACGCACACAAAACCCAAGCTAACCGGTGCAACAAGGTCTTTGTTATTCATACCACGGTGTTTCCACCAGCCCATGCCATTTCACCACAGCACTCTGGAGAAATGGTAATGGTGGGAAAATGAGTGAATTGTAACAAAAAGTCTGTTTCTGTTTGCAATCTGTTACTGAGCGCCTTTTCTTGTGGTTTTGTGCTCTCAGCCACACATCCCTCGTGATGTGGGGAATCTCTGGAGGAATTCACAGCAGAGGAGATCTGATATCAGAAGACATATTAACCCACCTCTCTGTAGAGACAGTAGGGGGCTGGGGGGCATCTTGGATAGGGCCCATTAGCTACACAGCGGGGCCTGCATGTTCCAGGATGCACAAATTCACAAAGCAGGGGCCCTCAGCTGCTCTCCATGGGTCATAAACACCCTGTCATGGCCCAGGTCAGCTGCCTGCCTCCCGGGTTGGTGCCACGGGAGAGGGAAGCCGAGGAGGGGATGTGGGTTGATGTATACTTGATGTTCTTTACATTGTGGGGGGTTTCAGATATTCAGTTGTAGGGTAAAAAAAAATCTGTGCTGAGTAACTGTTACAAAACTGACTTGAGTTTTGTGTGGGAAAGAGTCATGGAGTGGCCTCTTAAATGAGACAAATCAAATCTGGTCTGAATCTCAACACTCAGCCCTGCTGAGCTGCCATCACTAAGACCGTGGAGGCATCTGTAACAGCACATAACTCAGCGCAGTAAAACGTGGGGGACATTCTGCTTGGATGACCAAGATCTTGCAAGCACATTTCTGTCACATAGCGATCTGCACATGCGACAGCTGTTAGCCATAATGAAACACTTGAAATGCTGATTTCTAAAGGTTAAAAAAGAAAAATGAATTATTTGGCATTCAGGGTCTGCGAGTCAAGGATAAGATGAGTGAGAAGAGGTAAACTTCCACCAACGAGGAAATGACAAAACAAACTACTGCAAACTGAATAAAGCAAATGTTTTCTGATTGGAGTATTTGTCGTGGAAGCTTTTAACCTGTTGGGTCAGAGACTTCAATGCATGAGACATGGGAAAATATTGCCTAAAATTGTAAGACTGATTGCAGCATGAGATCTCCACTAACACGGCAGAGTTTGCAGTGAAGGATGTCCTCTCTGCCACCGATGCTGAAAACTTAAATGTTGCACAAATATCAGCTAGGGGTAAAGCAAACATAAGGCAAGCATAGAGATGTAGAGAGAAACTTTGCTGGTGTGTGTGTGTGTGTGTGTGTGTGTGTGTGTGTGTGTGTGTGTGTGTGTGTGTGTGTGTGTGTGTGTGTGTGTGTGAGCTCAGATGTACTGAAAACCACTTAAGTGACCAGATGTCCTCGCTCATGGCTAAATTGAGGTCCAGCTGCGATGAACATGTAGATAGTGTCTTTAGCAAGACATTTTTTCTTTTCCTCCATCCACAGAAATTATTTTCTCACACTCTTTTAGTCTCTTAACACCCTGCATATCTGACACTCATTTCCTGTCATTCAAGTTTGCATCCATCCTCCAGAAATGATGTTTGATATACTAAACCCAGACCTAGCCACAGGCTAATGAAGCACATGAGCTAAAACTCTCACTTGAGTTTTTAAGGGGTATCTGAAGATCTTTTTCATTAAGAAAACAATCGGTCTGTCCACTGCCAATGTAAAGCATTCTGCACAACCATACTGGACGAAACCATAAGGATCTGAAAGGGGGGCAAATATTTCCAATGAGGTCTCGGTACAGTAACGGGGGTTAAATTACTACATAAAGAAAGAGGTCACATGTCATTGACAATTTTCTGATTTTGAAAACTTCCATATAGAGAAGAATCTGCTCTCTCACTCTGATAACATCAGCCCAGTGTTTTTCAACCTAGGGGTCGCAACCCCACATGGGGTCGCCTGGAATTCAAATGGGGTCACCTGGGGTAGTTGATAGTGAAAAAAATATTTTCATCAGTATTTTTTTTATTGATTTTTTTTTAATTAAATCACCACCCTGTTAAACATGCTACTTCTACATGGCTACTGAAAAATGATGATCGTAGCTTTAAAGAGTTATTTAGCTGCATAGACTCCATCATAAAATCATAATCCCACTAAAACTGAAGGAATAAATATTGTTTCAGGGGAGGGACTTTTATAGATCATTTAAATATTTTCTCATTGTTCAAAACAAAATCTGAATTAAATTATGCATCTTTTACAGCTCCAGCATATTAACATTTGGAATGTACTGTAAGTTGGAGACTACAAACTGAAGTTCAGGACGATAACCAGCTTTAACACCAATACATGGAGTCTTTTTCCCTCTTTGGGAAATAATGACTGTGTTACATTCTCAACAAGCATGCTCTTACTCAGGCAGTGTTTGAGTTTATTTGAAATGAAAGTGACAGAGGTTAAGAAAACACACACTCCTGGATTGCAGGGCTCCCCATGATTGAAAGAAACAATTCCAACAAGCATCTCAGTCTGTCTGCTACCCTTGCAGGGCTCATATCCAGTGTGTGTGTGTGTGCGTGGATGTGTGTGTGTGTGGATGTGTGTGTCAATGTGACAAAGGCCAAGGGTGAAAGTAAAACAGTGAACCAGGCCAGTGATTCATTAACCTCTGAGGCGAGTTGGATTTCAAAGAGCATGTCCTGACCAGGGAAGGGGAGAGGAAGTGGACTCAGGGGCAGGTCAGGTCTTCAAAAGCACATAATCAACAGTAATAACACTAACCTGATATTATAATTGAGCTTTCCTATAACGTGGTGCCAGCTTCCACTGTTTGGGTGGAAACTGTGAAAAGCGAGTGACTTTGACCATACTAAACTAGGCCAAAAGCTAGGCTTGTGTTTCGCGCACTGCTGCCTTTGATTAATAGGATTCCTTCCTATGTTTAGATAAGGACACCCCCTTTTCAACACTGACCCTTGTCTGAATGAAACCTGAGAAGAAAAGATATTTTTGCTAATCCACTTTCAAGGGGATTTATGTGAGCTTTCACTTAACACATTTTGGTGGAGGAAACATTGTGGCCTTCGTTTCCTCTCTGTCTCTGTTTCTCTTTCATAATGTAGGAAAAAAGATCACTCATCCCAAGACTTTCACTACATCCGCCCCTGGACCCCACATATAGATCGATTTGGGAATTTTCCTGCACAGGACAAAGAAGCCACAGGAGTATAATCAACTGAGCACAATATTTTATAATTAGCCCACAAACCAAAGCTATTCAAATTCTGAGAGAATGATAAAGGGAAGATTCAAAAAGGATACGTAAGTCTTATTTGCCTCAGCCATCAAGACACTTTTCAGAGTAAAAGAACAAGACCACTGAGACAGTTTTTACTTTAGGTGTTCACAGGATACCTGGGATGCAACAACCCATGACTAAGCTTTCTAGAAACCGAAAAGAAGAAACTTAAACTCCACTTTCATCACATTCTCTTATTCCTGATGGATTGTTTTCTTTCTATGCTAATGTTTTCCAACAGGCTGCCTTTGAAGATGCACCTACCTTCCCAATTTTCCTGTCAGATTCCTCTCAACTAGATTTAAATGAACTGATATCAGTTTCCCCAAGTACAATCTGTCCTACAAGCAGGAGGAGGAGAGTGGCCAATAGCTTAACTTGTCTCCATTGTAGCTCTTTTCAACTCAACAGCGCATGGGATGAAGCCTCAGGGGGAAAAGAAAATCCATCTTTGATCGAAGAAAAACTTTCCTTAAGCTGTCAGCACATCCCTTTGCGTTCACGCTCTGTCACTCCCATGTTTTAATGTCTCACAACGATGCGTGGCACTGTTCTAATGATGCATGAGCACATCTTAGACAAAGCATTTCAAAGTCTTCATGAAACAGCACGCTACCTAATCGTTTGATGTATTATCTCTTTTGAAACAGGATATAAGAGCAGAACTTCATGCTGGTTTAAGTCCAAAGGCTAAAATAATTGAAACAGAAAACATGTTCAATTAATGAGAAAGAGAAGCCTCCAAAAATCTTTTATAGGATTATTTGCTGGGAGATTTGTCAATAGTTATACAGCAGATGCTAAAACTGAAACAGTTAACCTTCTCCCATATGTTCCTCCTCATAGCCTTAAAAACCTATGCTTACATGCCAATTTAAGTGTCATGTGACACTATATTCTGGAATAACACTAACATAACCCTAACTTACAGTTAGTACACGGGTGAAAGACGTGGTCAGTTGGTAAAACTGAAAAAAATGTCAATTGGTGTAACCAATTGACATTTTTTTTCTCATTAAAAATCTAAAATTGTGCAAAAAAGTTCATATGAACATGATTTTAGCAGTCTACTACAAAAAAATGAAATTCAAAATGATTTTAAACCAACTGACCCCCAACAAAAGAGAAAAAATTGATTGACTGCTGTGTTTCTCAAATTGTGGTCTGCAGACCACTTGTGGTCTGCCAGCACCTCGTAGCGGTCCACCTTGACCTCCACCTTGAGCAAACTTTGTTTTTTTCGGGGGAACATTTAAAAAAATAAATAAATAAATAAAGATAAATTTATCGGGACTCACAAAACTTTTCTTGAACTCCCCCCACCCCCAGGAGAAAACGGTCAAGCTAATGTTACTCCATTGAAGAGCCTTATGTACTCCGAGCATGCTAACATGTTCACAGTCCTGTTGCCAACAGATGTCTATCACATCTCTGTGAAGCTATAGGTTGTGTTGAATGCCAGCTTCAAAAGCAATGCTAACAAATGGATGCTCTGTTCGCCATTTTAGTTTAGCTAACAGGTTTAGCTAGTTTGTTAACACTTTTTCATGTGCAAACAAAGTAAACAGCAAGTGTTAGACTGACCAAAAGAAAACAGTTCAAACAGTGGAAATGTTTCACATGAAAAGTTAACAGGCAACAAAGTCAGAATAACAAAGTTGCATCTAATTTGCAAACATATTTACCTCAAGAATTGGCAGAGGCTAAAACTAGCTAAAAACAGACTAAAATTTTAAAAATGAAAAATCTTACAAGTGATTTTTTTTTTTGCAAGTGAATGTAGATTAGGATTGCCAACTTTCTCACTACTCTATAAGCTGTATTTAACTACTACTGTATTTAACTTTTTGTAGTTTAATACTTTCATGTGGTTATAGAATAGTGTTTTTGCTAGGGATGTCCATCCTTAATGGTTATGTCGTGGGAAGGGCAACAGATCTGGAGCTAAAAGATGGCTAACCTAGCTTAAAGTGAAACAAAAGACCATGTCTTCAATACTTAAAAGATTAGATAAAGCCACCTAAATCTTATTTTCCATATACTATCCTTTTTTTGTGCACACATTAAACAAGAATATAAAGACTAACTTGTTGAATGAATAAATAGACTTACCTGATGTCAGCATAGCTTTTACATTAATGTTGTGTGATAGTTTAGCTTTGAATCCTTAGCTCAAATTTATTGTGTAATGTTTTGTTAGTGAAAAAAGAAGAGATGAATACTCTCTGTAAGAGGCTGTTAATTGTGTCCCATGGCTTTTCTGTAGCCTACGCAGCAACAGGATAACTCATCTAAGGAGGTCATCATCGATCATTTAAAACCATAGCTGTCACCGGCAATTTTTCTTCAGCTATTCCCTGGCTTTAGTGAGAATCTCTTTTTAGCCACAGAATATCAGTCTGCAAGGCAAACAGAGACCAAATACTGTAATGCTCATGCCGGCTGTGCCCTAACAATAAATCACAAGTCCTCACTCCTGAGCTGACCACAGGCTGACTGCAACATGAGCACTCGACCAGTCAAAGGCCACAACATTAGCAAGTAGCATATTTCCTGCTAAGTCGACGGGTTAGTCCACCTGCTGACCATGTGTGGGGCCACAAGAGCTGAAATTGGAGTTTCAGCTTCAGTGGACAGCTAATTATGTGGTGGGACACCCCAACACTGACCTATCCTAGTTTACAATACAAACAGAAGGAGCTATGAAATCGAGTGCCACAGCCTTTTTTTATCCTATTAGCCAGCAGGAAGACATGTCCATGCAAAAACAGCTTCACTGCCAACATTAATCGCTGTACCAGACGTGGTGCGGTTTCTCCACTCAGGTAACGACAGCTATTATATTTAATGTGGAGGTTTTTAATGAGGTCTTCAAAAGAGTTCTGACAGCTCAAAGAGCAGCAGGGAGCCCCGCGACAATGCCAGCACCGGAACATTCTGTAAGACCGCAAAATCAAAAGTGTTTTTCTTATTAATACGATACACACTGTATACCACAGCCACTGCGCTCATGATTATGCATGACCCCCTCAGTAGGCTTACTGAAATACTGTAGAGCAGGGGCACCACAGAGAAGATATAAGTAGTGCAGCATGTCCATAAACTTTAATATTATCATACCTCTTCCTGTTGACAATGTGGCAAAAAAGTTAATTCCTGATAGCATTTGTAAACAACACGAGGCTACTTGTAGGAGTACTTAAAGTTCAGTTGGAGGGCACAAACCTTTAGAGCCAGAGATGTTTTCGCTCATCTTTTGGACATACTAATTGAAAAATACACTTTTTAAGTTTTACTTAGAATTAAAAAGCTGAATTTGATGTGATAAAAAAAACAGTAAAGCATCCTAGTGGGAATATCTTAAACTGACAGTTTGATGTTAATTTGACCTTCAAGTCAGCTGATAAGGAAACATGTCTGAACGAAAGAAAGTTGAAACCAGAGTGATTGCCGTTTTCACTTCCAAAGACCCTTAAGCTTCAAAACTGTATCAGAAACAAATGGGGGTCGTCAAAGAGACTAACGTCCATATGTGATAGAGTCTATGGTCCTGACCATGCAGCCAGCTGACGGATGAGGTAGGATGGAGCTAAACGGACACAGATCTGGTGGGGGTCTGGCTTTAGTGTCAACTTGAGAAACAAGACTCCTCTGCTTCAGGTGTGGTCTCATCTCATCCTGCTTGGATCCTAATTTGCACAAACACTTTCCCACCCTCACTTATTAACTCACTGGCTGCCACCATTGACTGCATAAGTTATCTATTTCAGCGGGTGAGGCTGGTGTCTGGCGGCGCTTGTCCATGAATATCAGGCTTGTAAACTACTGTAGGTGGCAGCGGTGCTCTCTTTGGATGAGAGATCAGCAGAGACATGAGAAGAAGACGTGAGATGACAGAGACATAGCGAGACGTTGCAAGTTGGAAAAGTTCAGAGAGCTCACACTCGAACAGAGAATGTGTCGTGGTAGTTTGGAGACAGAGGGAGACAGAAAAGACAACAGAGATCATGGAGACAATCAAAGGATGGAGCTTCAGAGACGATGCTATCTAAAAAAAGTATGAAGAGAGAGTTGAAAGAAGAGAGCCTACTCTTTCTTTTGGTAGTTTTAGGATTTATGTAGTCATAGAACACAATAATCTGTGGTCTTCAAAGATGGGTCAAGATGCTCTGGCTGACTTTTCCGGGAACAAGTAATGACTGGGTGTGAATGTGTTGTCTGAAGCAGGTGACACAAAATTCTCACACAGCAAATCACAAACTGTCTGAGGTAGGACTGAACCATCTATGAGTTGACATAGCAGACTGTGAAAAGCGCACGGAAACACTGAGAGGCACACAGTGATGGCAGGAAGCAAGGGAAGAACACATCCGGACACATCTATCATTCCTTCTTACCACTTCCTGCTTCAGCAAGATTCAGAATCACACACAGAGGTAATATCACAATAGGGATTAAAAGCTATAAGATGCAGGCTCATAACGGTCACCGTATCAAAGTCGACAGCTAAACATTCCCAAGGCAACACATTGCTGTAGATGGTTGAATATCCAGTAGCAGACTGTGCTTACATAAAAGAACCAAAAAGCAGCAAAGAGGATTTAAGTACTAAATCATCAGATTCTCCAATGTTTCCCCTGTGGCCCAGCATCAGTGAGCCAAGCTCTTCGTCCAATGAGTGAAGAAAAGAAGCAGCTGAGGGACCTCAGCTGGAGTCAATACTGACATAACAACTCTGCTCGAACACATCCACCCAGCTTGCATCTTCCATCACACCCACTAAAACACATAAAAAGCCACTTGTTTCTCTGACTACTACCCCTGTGCGTGATGGATGGCCTTGGCTTCCTTTTTTATGGCTGACTCCAGCATGTAACACAGGCAGGGAAGTTATGTAAGAGTGTGAAACCCAAGCAAGGGTGGACAATCATGACCAAATCACATTTAAACAGTGCAAGACAGTTTCTCAAAATCTGAACAAATACATCATTAACTTTCCCACCAGGAGGAGCTTCCAAATGTGGGGGAGGAGGCGTGAAGGGAAAGGTGGCTTTCAGAGAAGAGAAGAGGTCGACTCAGCCTGCAGCAGATTCAAAACTTCTTCTGTCAATTTAAAGCAGACACATAGTTCTGAAACCTTTGATGACTCTAGTCAAAGATGGTTATGTCTTATGCCACGGTTTCTCTCTAGCACCACAAATTTAGAGCATATTGTGCTGCATTTGTTATCAGCTCTGTCAGTCTTGGTATATACAAAAATACCAAACTTCCCAGAAATAATAATACTTATACGTGAATCAGAATCATTAGAATCAAGATTAAACTAGTTGTGAAATTTTTGCTTTTTTTTTTTTTTTTAATTCCGTTTTGTTGTCTTTTTTAGTTTTTAATTTCAGTTTAGATTTAGTTTGTTTTTTATGGAGGATTTTTAAATAACCTGGCGACAACAGTTACTGCACTTCTCTTTTTTTACTTCTGGATTCTCTTGAAGCTTTGGGTAACTAATTCAAGTTTTAAAATGAAAGAATATAAAATATAGACCATAGTAATGATAAAATAATAACAACATTAAAAATATATTAGAAAAACATAAATATCATGTACTAGGTCTTAGGAATGAAATGCATACACTTGTTTTGCAAGTAAAAATTTTGGATTAAATGCATTAATTTAGATCATTAGTTTGAAAATGCCAAGTTTAAATTAAAATTGCATCATATTACATCAACACACCACTGGCATCAGTCCAGCCATCAGAGATAGACTGGAGTCTGTATCAGCTGCGTGACAGCTCTCCCTCACAGCTTTTCATTAGTGGAATCGATTGATTAGCCCATCTGCAGTTTCTTGTCAGCGATGCTAAGCAACCGTAACTGCTGACTCCTATTAGTAATGAAGCTGTGTGCTATGGAGGGTTTGTGAACACGAGACCGCCCGTCCAGACAGACAAAGAGCTACAAAGATGGATGGCGTTGCGGTGTGTTAAAGACAGCCATAGCTAAGCAGTGGATTTCAATTTCAGAGTACCAGTCATAACCATGTCCTTCACACACACACCACACAAATACAAACATCTGTCCTCCTACATCATATCAATTCACAGAAGGATTAAAATTGACAGCTGGGTGGCACAATTACAACACAATGTTCCACTCGTAACAGGCCAACGAGTTCACTGTTCAGTACATGTGTGCTGCTGCACGGTTGATTCAAAACACCAGGGTGATTTCACACATGAAGGTGACTGTCAACTGATGATTGATGAGAAAAGTTTATATGGGTTTTTAGTGGAGCCCTAGAACTTCTTTTTTTTTTTTTTTTACTATCCATTCAGCCCTTTAGACATCGTGTTTATTACTTTAGTGGAACGGGTGGCTGGGTTTATTTCTTACGTTTATTTTGGGGCTGTTATACCTTAACTGACAGGACAGTGGATAGGGTTGGAACCTAAGAAGCAAGAGTAGGAATGACGTGGCAAGAGGCTGCAGGATGTCCACTTGAGGATGACAGCCTCTGTGCATGGGGTGCCCAACTTCACTGCTTATGCCAAGGTCAAATTAGATGTTTTAAAAAACGCTCAAAAAATTATTTACTTTATTCTGTGTAGAGTTTTATCATGGCCATGTTTGAGTTGGTTGAGTTTTGGTTCGGACGTCCCTACCTTTATGATGTGTCTTTGAGGGGTAACCACAACAGACTGAACAAAAAGAAATGTTGGAGAGAAATAGCCGACACTTCAGCGACTGTTGTGCTCATGTCCATCACAGTAAAAAGTTGAGCAACATTAAGAAGTCTGTCATGTAATGACACATTTTTTTGTAAACCGACCTCAGCCTTAACAAAAGCAGTGCTTAAGTAAAAACAGAAAGTTTCTGCATCATCATCATAAGAGATTCCACTCAAGATTTCCTTTTCAATGCACAATACTCTTTACAATCACATTACCACCAAAGGAAGCACCCATCCAATTCCTGTCTGAAAGACAAAAACTTTCATTTTGTGTTTTTCTCTTACATCCCTGGAGGTTTATACAGTCCTCTGTTTTTGTGAGTCTTAGTTTCACTGTTAATAGTCCATATGTAGTATGTATGTTACAAAATATGTCCTTAAAAGGGTAGAAAGTACTGTTAAAAAGTTGGTTGATGAATCAAAGAGAGGTCAATCATTTGTGATGCATTTAAAAAAAAGTCAGGAAACCCGAGCTCTGTTTTATCAAACGGATTCATTTTGATATGAGTTTGTGCTGTACTTGCATGTAGATATCTGTATACAGCAATAAAAAAATCTTTGGATTAGCACTGATGGGAGTCAGGATGTCATCAGAGCAGACTGTGTTGCTTGTTTTTGCTCTTCCAATGGACTACTTTTCCTGTAGAGGTTAAATCCAGCTATTCCATCAATCAGAGTACAAACAGACTACAAAAACACTTTTCATACTAAGAATCTATGCTCTAAATTGGACATTTTTAAGGAGGAGCAGTTGATTAAGGTTGGCTGTACTGTAACATGTCATTAAGTCTAACATTTTGCAAACAGAGATCAGCAATCTCTGGGGACCAAGATGTACTTTTCAGCCCAAGAAGAAATATGTCAGCAAAATGAGTAGGAGTAAATGTTGAAGGTTACACACCCAGCTCATTTGATAAGCAGGAAGTTCATACTGACCTCGGAGCACATGTTTACCATTTTGACTCATCCCTTTCTGATTGTAAAGACACACGTTATATTGAATGAAAAAATTCCTTCATCTTCCAGGACAATTCCTATTTTCATCTGAAAAGCATCCAAAATATTAAAACCACATTTTAAAGTCTTCCAGACATATAAATAGCATTTCCAATGTGTTTGAAACAACTGTCCGTTTAATAATGTTCTTCCATGGTGCAGCATACTCCAGGTTTTGATGAGTCTGGTTGTTTTAAGCTATTAACCAGCAGCCAAAAATCAAGTAGCACTCTCACATTTGGCAAATTCTCCAGTTTTATCTGTTGATTCAAAAAAAAAAAACATGCCATATTAAGCATCCATGAAATTGACAATGGCAATGTTCCAAACATAGATTTACCCATTAAATGCATGCAAAGCTGTCCATGCTAGACCCCCCAGGGGACCAATCCTGTAAACCATGTCTTTTGAAAAGACAAAAAGCAAACCAAGCAAGCTGCTGGTCTGAATTTCAACCACACATCACCAAGGAGCCAAATGGACTCAACATTGGTGATGTTAAGCAAGAAACGAGCAAGGAATTTATAACTAGTACGTGAGATCCAGAGAAAAGCCGCTAAATAGGAAGACCCAATTCCCATTCCACAGCAAGGGCCAACAAATTTGTTCCGCCGAGTTCCCTGAACAGTTTTCATGGACATCTACATGCATTTACATGTGCCATGAAAGCCCTGGTCCTCTCCAGAGCGCCGTCTGCGGTTACGGCCAAATCGCTGCTGCATTCCTCCTTCCAAATTAAGCCCCTCATTTGTGGAGTGGCCTGACCATGCAACACTCTCAATTTCCATATTTTGCGGCATTCTCAGGCCCTGATCTCATCAGGCTGGCAGCAAGCAAATAATGAAATGCTGCCCTGCTTGTAGTGTGGCATCTTTAACCACTCAAGCCTCTGCTCTATAACCCGTACTCCATTCATCTATTTTGCTTTGCATCACTTGGTGCCAGCTGAATAGTGAGCGCATAGTGCTAAGTATATGGATCATCACCAGTAAGCTAAGTTTTCTGCTTGACTCACTAAATCATACTTTTAATTGCTTTTGTTTCACAGGATATGCAGAAAATGGCCACATTATTTCACCCTTGGGAACTGTTGGGTATTTTGTGTTAACCGACTACAACAAATGCTATACATGTGGCTTTCAAGCATACTTTAGAATTACAGAAACCCCAATCATCAAGTATGGCCTACAGGGATTTTCCTTGAGAGTTTGCTGGCGATTAAGTTTTTGGAAGCCAAAACACTCTGCAGTCTCAGGATGATACATGACCACATCATCAAGGCTGCTAAACCTATGATTATGTTTATTACATAAAGTGTTTCTTCCCTCACTTTGCCATAGAAACTGATGATTTATCTTGCATGGAGCTATATTTAATAAGGGCTTGTCTTTCTGTGAGTACAGTACAACACAAACCACAGCAAGAGAGCATCTGCAGCCAAAGAATCTTGTTCATATATATTTAGTAATGCATTTCAGCGAGTAACTGATTGACAACAGAAATGGAGATTTTGCAGGTGCATGTGCCCACTGTCACAGGGACTGAGATTTTATGAGGTAGAACTATTTCCTTTTTCCAGTCTATTTAGGACTTTTTTGCCTTTACAGTCTTTTGGGGCTGACATCAAGATAATTTTATGTCACAGCCAGAGATAAAACAAAGCAAAACTAGAGTCAAACAGTAACAGCCTCCACAGGGTGGCAGATGATAGAGTTGTTCTGAAATGTAGTTTTGTTGTATTGCTGGATGCCAGAATAGAAGGCGTTATAGTGATGTCTAGAAACTGAAATGTTACCGTCAACTTTCCCCTATGTCACTCCCCACTCTCACCTTATTTCCTACTTTATCCACAACTCTACTACTTAGCCACAGATGCTCCACAACACTTGGTCAAAGACAGGAAGTCCATCCATTATCTTTACCTTTTTCCTTTTTGGGGCTGGGGCCTCTCCAACCCTAACCAGCTTGATAGGCTTATAACAAGTCTTAGACTACATGTTACGGTTACACAAACACATAGAGACAGAGAACCATTCAGGCACACCTGCAGGCAATTTAAAGTGACCAATCAACCTGATAAACACATTTTTGGACTGTGGGAAGAAGCTGGAGTACCAGGCAAGAATCCATGCATGCACAGGGGCAACATGCAAACTAGCTGCTTAACAATGGGTCAAAAGGATCGTTTTGGCTCCAGCTAGGTCTTGCCTGCTCACATTGATAGGGTCTATGAGAGGATAGTACAGTGAACAGAGTAGGAAACTGGGAGGAGATGGAGGAATGACATGTAGCAAGCAGCCGCAAATTGGAAAGTAATCCAGGCTACCAAACTTTAAGGGTGAAATTTGACTGCTTGGCCCAACCATCACACCTAGAAGAACCAAGTCAAAGCATTGGAATACAAATCTAATGAAAGGGACTGTTACTGTTATGAGTCTCTGTCTGTTGTTTTGAGGAACATTCTCTCTCTGGCCAGGTAAAAGCCATGTTTGTATAGTTGATCTTTGATTGTCTTACAGTATCAGAAAGAAGTCTCGGACGGTGGCATGATTTGGGGCAAAGTCTGTCTGGTAGATGCTCACAGACATCACCCCTTAACTCAACATTCTCCAGCAGTCAGATAAACCACACCATCATCATGTCTCTGACAGACGAGCTGGGAAACCTGGTGATTCGTCTCAGCTCCTCTAATTGTGACAATCATCCCTGGGAGCTACAGTTGAAACACACAGAGAAGACCAGAGGCATTTATGTATTCCCAACTGGTCTGCTATGACACATACTGTGACAGTGTAATGACATCTATCCGATGTCTTGTCAGTGTGCAGAGATTTAAGAGGGTGTAATAACTTCAGAGGATTGACAGACAACAAACCTTAAAGGTACTGCATAAAAAAAGGGGTCTCAGAATGTCTTTCAGCAGGAATACTTTTTTAAACTCTTAAAACACATTAGAATTTTATGTCTCTATACATAAAGAAAACAAGTGTTTTATGTCCTGGTTGCTGACTCCAATAATAGAGACAGATTCCTTAGACTTGTGACAATGTTAGCATGTCAGGAGAAATGATTCAAACATCCCTGTCATACTTGTGTAATTGCCGGCGAGAGGGGAGCGGTTTGATGAATGACGTCCCTGACATCTGGGACACAGCCAAAGTGGCGTTTGAAGAGGGGCGGGTGCTGGGTGGTGGGGGGGGGGGGGTAAGTTGGCACACTTCATCCTCCACATTCCCTTTGTATTAAAGAGACAGATTGGAGGCGCCATTTGAACTCTTAAACACGCAATGGAAGATTTATCTGACACCATGTGTGAGTTCACTACAGGGGTCCATGTTTCTCTAACTTTGTGTGTAAGACTGTCCATTTCAATCCTGTGGTCTTCACTTTCACTGTTTGTGCATGTTCACCTCTGTCTTAGCTTCCTCCAAACTTTTTTGCCAGCATGTGTAGAATTCCAGGAGGCCCTGTTTGTTTATAATATTTGAGGGATGGCGGGCCATTCCCATACAGGCTCAGTGACAGTGAGAGACAGCATTTCATATGTTTGCTTTTACATCATGGCTTCCTCTGGGCCATGCTGATATGCACTCTGTCATCTCAGGAAAATCAATCAGCTTCAAAGTACCAGCAATGCCAAAAGAGTCAGACTTCCTTAAAATAGCTGAACTATGTGGTAGAGTTGACCTCTGCAGCAGTGACAGGCTAGCTTATGTTTTGGTTCTTTGGCTAGTTTCTCAACAAAGGGGTCAAACTGTCCAGGGTCCCTTGTGGGTGGGAAACTTAAAGCAGACCAGAAACTAATACAACCCTACTTCATAAAAATTGTGAAGAAGGGTTGTTGTTCTTGCAATAGTGCAATCAGGGGGACTAGTTCCAAACATGTTGGGGCACTTATTGTGGACAAAGTGTTGTTTGTGTACTCCATTGGCAAAAGCGTCTCGCTAATTTTGGAAGGATTTGTCTAAGTAGTACTGAAATGTGACTGTCTATAACATGGACGTAGTCTCCACAATGTCACCATCTGTTCCTGATACAGTCAAATGAAGCCAATCATTGGACGGGGCCATCTTGGATATGGGACTGGGACTTAGAGCTTCTGTTCCAACAGCAATGAAGCAATGAATGCAGTGGTTGGGACTATCCACCTTTCCTGACTACCGATAGTTCGTGGCGGTTGTTGGTTTTGCTCTTCTGGTTGAACGTTCAGATTACGTCGCCATTGAGACCACAAAGCTAATGCTGTTAGCCCAGCTGCCATACTTGCTCAAATAACCGGATTTCAAAAGCAAGAAAATGAATAAAATCAAAGGTGAATTCATAGTTTGGATCTTTTAAAAAAGTTTATGCTGAACCTTGTCTAGCATTAATGATTTCATGCAAGTTGTTTCGAGCTAGCTTGTTGGCGGCAGTCAGCTATTGCAAACTTATTGTTCTCAAACTTGTAACCATTTCATCTTTGACAATAATGAGTACAGTGTGTTTTTTGAGCCAGGTTGGAAACATGTTCATATTTTTGTAAAGATTATGTTTTTATAGACTTCCACTGTTCTACAGCCAGTTTTTAGCACTTTCACTCCACTTCTGTCTGTTATGACAAAGAGGATCACTTAATGACCTTTTCTGCAGCCAGCCACCAAGAGGAGCTCTAAATGATTTTGTTATGGGAATACAACATGTCATCCATCTTTTTAAACAGTCTGTTCAGATCAGAACCATGAGGTCAGTTCTGACCATCAGACCTCTTAGTTTTCTCCCCAGAATGGACTTTTTAGAAACGTTGCCATGTTTCTGATCCAAGAAACTGATTCGATAGAACTGACAGAAATCCACAAAAGCAAGATCTAAGTTGCAATCAAGTGTAATTATCTTTAAAGGGGAAGGCTGACCTGAGGCACCACAGGTCAGTGGACATAACATTACTGACTGCTTGCTTATGGGGCTTTCCTTCCTGACAAAAATACTCCTTCGCCTGCTGTTTATGTTGACATGCCAACGACTGAGTGACTCGTATCCCTTCTGTGTTGACTTTGGTTGTTCTCCTTTAAAAGAAAATGGATACCCTTGGTCAAGTCAGAAGGAAACTGAGTAAAAGGCTGGGAAATTAAGCTGACAAGCAGTTGAATGTTCACACAAGAGAATATTGAAGATACAGTGGTGTGCTTGTTGGCCTTCTTTAGCCTGGCAGTGTAGATCAAATGTTCTAAGGTGGCTGAATATGCGCTACTGAAATGAAACCAAAAAAGCTTAAGGCAAATAATTGGATTTGGCTCAGCCAGTACTTGAATGTGTGCTCAGCAATCGGGCTGTGTTTGCACAGCTGGAGCATGTGCCCAGGGTCATCTCAGTGGGGAGCAGGGTTTGGCACTACAGGGCACAGCTAAAGTGCAAGTCCACTGGACCCCTCCCTCAGTTTTCCCTTTTCAGAAACAGACAACATTTACAGAAGCATCTCCTGAAAAAACAAAAAAAAAACAGCTAAAGGGAGAGTCTTTAGCTGGGGCAGACTGACCTAGCTTCTGTGATGCTTTGGATGATATGAGAAAGACTGTTAACTATCAAAATACACTGCAGTTTAACTTTGAAAATAAGGGAGAAAGTTTAATTGTACAAAAACCTACAAAAAAATCATTTACATGCAGGTTTAAATGGACAAGTTTATACCACTAGAATTTCATACTGAAACATTTGCATCAATCAAGCTTTGATAACTGTGCAGCAAATACACCGGTCTCCGACTTAAAACATCAGCACATTTCTTGCCACTGAAATTGTTGAAATTGTCATACTGTGATCAAGGCAAACATTGGAAAAGAACTCATGGCCAAAATTCTTCAGTCTCTAACCTTTGGCCACACCAGAGGCCCTGAGAAGGCTGCCAACATTGCCAGAGGCTTGATCACCCAACATCAGTCAGGCAGCTCCATCCTGCTTAGACAAGACTGATTCAATATTCAGTCTCCCGGATATGTGGGCAAAGCAAACATTCATCCTTTGTTCATTCATTAACAACCACATACAGGTCAGGAAACACTGGCACCATCTCTGGATGAAATTTATCGCCACTTCCAGCTCCTTGAGACTGACCTGTGGACAATCTGTTGATCTGTGAGCTGATAAAAGGCTGCTCAGATTGGCTTCTCAGATGCAAGCAACTACAGGCACTCTGTTTCAGCAAAAAGGTACCTCATCATCTATGTGTAGCGAGTTGCAACGCCACATGGAGTGATGGAAATCTTCATATTAATGTAAGGGACAGTGACAAATAAGGGTTGGTGTGATGTCCAAATCAAAAATATGCTTTAAACTTGTTAAAAAATATATATGTTTGATTAAATGTTTAGTTTGCATTTCTGTTGGTGTCATAGTATTTTATATGACATTTCTACCACCTTTAACCAATTAAAGAATCAGTCCCATTAAATTGTCAAATGATTTAACCACAAAAGCACGACAAGTATTCAATAATTCACCCTCCTAGAAGTTGTGCTGATGAAATAAACAATTTTTTTATGAAATATCATCTCAAAGTATATAGTATGATATAAATGTTTCATTTCTAAACTTCATAATATGGGTTTTTATTGTACAGAGAAAGTCAGTATGCCATAGACGTCAGTGTTTTCTCTCTATTTCTAGGTCAGTTGGTTTAGAACCATTTTAAATTGCATTTTTACAGTAGACTGATGAAATCATAGTCACAGGAACTTTTTTGCACAATATTAGTTTTTTATGAGAAATATTGGTTATACCAACTGACATACATCGGTACACCGATTGTAGAATTCATGTCACTACTGAAAAGTTCCTGGCTTGACTCTGCAAGTCATCTTGTCCTGCAGAGACTGAATTCTCCTTTTTGCACAACTTTCAAGCATACAAAAAGAACACTGATTATATGACAGTTTTGATGCCTTCCCTACAGAATGACTACAGTTCCTCTTTAATAGGCCAAACTTGACAGGCTATAGCCGACTCAAGCAGGTAAGTTTCACCCTCTGAGATGAGCAGAACAACTTGAAAAGTGTGCTGGCTGGGGCTTCAGTTTTTGCATGAAATGGAATTCTTTCAAAGTAAAGCACAAACCCCTGGTGGTATGAAACCTAAGACAATCCAAGTGGTTGGAAGCTGTCTCTCAGCAGCGCTAGAACCTGCGCTCGCTGAAACATTGAACTGAGGTTTATTGTCAGGAGGAAGAGGTATGACATGAATGTGCGGTGCATCTGAACGCTCCACACTCTCTCTATCATGCTCGACTTACAGTGCTAACACACACAAAGACGGGGGGATGTCTCATAAATCATCTGGTTTATTCCTGAGTTACTTTAGCACAGCATGAAGAATCTCAGGTTCATACTCTTCAGTATGAATTTGCATCAGGAGGATGCAGCTACCAGACCTCAAAAACTGAAAATCAGAGGGTCCATTAGGTTTTAGACCACGCAGAATGACAGAAAAGATTATAGAACCTCCTAAACCAATGGAATAAAGTCACATCCCAACTTGAAACTCATCCACTTATGGAAATATGATACCAAATGTCCTATCAAAGACATTCAGGCCACCTCAAAAATCTGAATAGCATTGGTATGGACAACCTCAAAGTCCAAGATATCTTACTTAAAGCACTGGGGACATTTGAGATGCTAAAACCCAACAGTGGCATCCCCAACTCCATTGTGATCAAGATTTTCTGCCCATGAAAGGGTACCTTTTTTTCCTACATTAAGAAAGTGGCTTTCAAAAGGCGCAGACCCGTCTTAGTAACTCCTGACAGAATTGACTTACTCCATCTCGAGTTTCAATCTGATAGCTCCGAAAATTGCTTCTGAAACCAAAACCTTCAAGATGTGGTCCAGGCAGCCCTTCCATTGTTGTTGGCATGTGTAACGGAGATGGCCTCACATTCTGCAGGTTTCACAGATATACAGGTGACACTGAAAGATCCTCGGGGTATATCTCAAGTCAGGTGAAACCAATGAAAGCCTCAAATGAAGGTTTATAGCAATCTGGCGGTGCTACCAAACACCCCTAAGTGCTTTAGAGAAAGGGCACGAACTCCTCAAACTTTCATTTCCACGCATCAGTATCCATCCTTCACCTCAATTATGACATGAGTTTTTTTCCAAATCAAATGACATTGTATCATCTCAGTAACGACAAGAAATCATTATATACAAATCAGTTGACAGAAATTTATGATACAGGTGCCTCGAAAGCTGAACAATAGCAGTTACAATAACTGATCCCTCTGGAAACTGAACAGCCTGCCCTTGGCTTGGCTCTTTATTTCTGTTTCCAAGGATTAGAAAACCAACTGGACCCCAGAGATTACCCTGGTGCCTGTAAATGTGATGCCTTGAACAGGTGGACAGGTAGTGAGCACTCTGGAGAGCTTAAAGAGTTAGGTGGGCAGGAAGAAGGGAATTATGGGTCACAGAGAGGACAGAGAAGTGAAGACATGTGCTGGGCTGGAGGGGTTTGTTCTGAGTGACAACAGGGTTACCTCCTAAAGTGATGATGCCCAGAGTTGAGAAATGAAACTGCTTCTCTTATTTTGGACATTTTGGATTATCATTGTATTGTTGAGACTTTTATACATTTCAACATTCAACTTACCAACTTACTACAGTATGTTAGCCAAAAACTGTAGATAGAATGGACGGTGTCCTTTTACCATTGCACGGTTTTGAAGCCAAAACATCCTTGTCAAAGGCATCGCCATTGTGCAGCATGAGTCTGAAATTTATCTTTCAAAAACAGAATAAAAAAATACTTTTTTAATGACTAATAAACAACACATCTAGTTAAACTTTTTGACATTAGCAATAAGTTAAGCTCACACTAATGTAGCTTTGGATATAAGGTCAAGGCTACTTTCAGTTGGTTGTTTCCTGTTTCAAGTAACTAACAGTAGTAGATTATTAATAGCTGACTGTTTTTTCCTCTCCACTAACATAAATTCTGTCCACTGCTAAATCTAACTAGTAAACAAATGCTGGGCAATCAAGCTAACCTCCATTACAAACTAGCTTTCCTCAATAGCTACCTGATATAACTAAAATGTGTTCTGTTGTATGACGTTTTACAATGGAAAAGGCATTATAGTATTTCTGCTTGGTTCTTAAAATACTCATCTTTGCACCTGTAGTGACCACACACACTATTATTTGTAGCCATGGATGGAAAGCTTCTGGTTTTAACTAGAGGCTTTAAGTAGAACAGACTAATACCTGCTAACAGTTGATTTCAGAGTCATCTGGCAACCATCCAAACTCTTATAGTAAGACTGCTAAATCTAACTCCCAATGCTGATAGACCATCAAGCTAACATTCATTATAGCTTAACTTTGTTAAAAAGCCCCCAACTTCATTAGTACCATCTAAAGCATATACTTTGTTGCATGACAGAGGTTGTACAAGGTATCTTAGCATCTGTGCTTGGTATTTAATAGGTTCATCTTTGCCACTGTGGAAACAACCACGATCCAAAGCTTCCAGAGAGTTTACCTTTTCCTACATTTTCCTCAATTACTTTTGCAGCTTATTCTGCTTTCTGCCTCTCTTCCCCTGTCGATTTCCATCAACGGCTGTAATTTTAGCAAGTCATCATGGCAAGAGACAGAGACAGCTCATTCTAGGTGGTCAACTCTTGGATCAAGAGCTCACCATATTTAAAAGTAATAAAATGTTTTCCATCTAATAGAGAAATAAATAAACTGTGGAGTGAGTCTGGCACTGCGGGGTTGGATATTCTGTAAGGTTCTGTTTTATGAATTTACACAACTATATTCAAAGAGTTCAAAACTGCATGCCTGCTGCTATTTGCATTCTGCAAAGACAATTCAATATGTTCCAGTATGAGCACTGCTTTTGAACTTGTAATTTTTAATTTTTTTTACAAATGGAAAGATAAATCACCAACACTGAGAAGCTGAACAAGTGTAACTAATGAAGTAAGAGAGAATAGAAGTAGAAGGGGCCAAAATCCCACACCAACATTATGACAACAGTTGGGTGTGCCCGATATTAATGAGACACAAGTGGTGGATCTGCCCTGACTCACTTACGTCACCCACATATCTGGGGCATAAGAGTTAGGTGAAGGTCCAGGACCCAAGCTAGACTCACGTAGAATAAAAATCCTGATCTTGCACATATGTAACTGTTGCCATGTCAGTCTAACTGGCTGTGAAAAGGTCCCACCTTCATGGGAGTTCTGTCGCCCTTTGCATGTGTGAATGTGATCAGTGGGTCAATTTGTGCTGATAAATATGGGAATTTACTGGCCTAGCTTCTACAACAACCTGGATTAGTACAGCGGAAAGAAAAGCAATCCATCCATTGCTCTGGATCATCACATCGAAGCAGGGACATTTTTTTCCAAATTTATCCCAGCAGCTGGAAACTTGGTCAACAGTTAGCTTAATGCACGTAGGGGTACAGCTTCAAATAGATACTGTTTAATTAGATCGTAAAGTTAGTTAAAGTGCACATATAGTTTCACAAATACAGTATTAATCGACTGAAGACTAGGCATAAAATATATAAAAGTTCCACACCCTTGTTTGACATGACAATGTGCTTAACTCTGGGCAAATTAATATAATATTTTCATTGGTCTATCTTTCCCTCTAGCTTTTTTGAGGAAACCGTCCTGCAGCCAGCTGACAGCTTCACTCTGCACCAAGCTGAGAAGGAAGAGCCAAACTAAATGGTGACGTCCCTGCAGGGTGTGCACGCACACCTATGGCCCATGCACGTGCATGCTTTGGTCAATCCTCTCCCTCTTTCTCATTTACAAATGTTTGACCCGTGAAGAGCAGGAAACCTGGGAGTTGAAGTAGGTTACAGTCAGGAAGAGGGAGAGGCGACAGATGAACCCCAGGAGCTACATGAGTCGACCAGTGAGCATGCAAGGCCAGTGTGTGGAGCCTAAACTGCTGTGAGTGCACAAAGACGAACAGGAAGAAATGAAACAGAGGTTTGTGAAGAAACTACCTGAACGCTGCTTGCTGGGCTTCCTTAATGAGTAGAAACAAAGGCAGAAAAAAAAATGTCAAGAAAGCCGAGAAGAAAATAAGAGACATACAAGCTCACAAGTTCATATTTACAGTAAAAATGGTCCAAAAGACAGAGACATGTTGAAGCAAGAATCACCTGAGGTTACATTACAGACACATGGACGCACAGGAATCCTAAAAGGATAAGCAAAACTGTCTTGGCACACAAATGAGCAAAAACATACATCCTCTGTATTTGCTTGGCACACCTGCAAACAACAGCAGACCCAGTTACTTAACAGCTGGAACAATACATGCCAACATTAACTCTATACCTCTGTTATGCATGTTTTTTTTTTTATTCATTTACCTTACAAGCTGCTTGACTTCTTAAAAGAACAGCTCCACCCTATTATATTGCAACAGTTGGGTAGCTGTCTCAGTATTACACTGGTCTGTCAACCTAAATGTTTTTTTAGCATTGCCCAATTTTCCATCTGCTACAGAAATTAGCGGTCTGCAAGCTCAGTCTGGTTTAAAGGAAAATATTCCGCCTGCAAAAATATTTGTTGTCAGCATAGATTAAGCCCCGGCAATTACAACCACATATTGTAATATTAAGACTAAGTGAGAGAGCATCATTTAACATGAGGTGAGAGACTGGCATTTTGTTAGCTTTGGGCAAAAAGCAATAAATTCCAAAGCTGTTATTCAAAAAGGCTCGCTGCCAGTTACATTAAGGTGGAACTATGAAGTGCTTAGACAAACGCCGCGCTGATCGATCAACCAACTGTCGAGAATTTGGCTCCTGATAAATACATATAATGCTCTGTGGAAAAATTAACTAGCTAGTTTTACAGATTTATTCCTGTTACATTACCCAGTTTGTTTAAAGAAGGTTTTATGCCACCTCTGCTGGACACATGAGCCGAGTACTTGTCTGGATATTTGTCTTCTCTTTGCGGCTTCAAGAGTCCCAGCACTTAGTGTGTCCCAAACACACCCTCGTATCTCCACACAAACTGATCACCCCTGTTAGTATCATACATCCTTCATTTTTCTTTTGATCACTCTCTCCATGTTTTATATTGTTCTGATGTTGGTATCAACCCCCCCACCCCCAAAACAAAAACAAAAAAAAGTCTCAAGGTCTGTGCATTTTTTGGCACAGACAGGGTTTCCTCTGATCATGTAATGATTTGCCCGTAATGATTACTCTCCCCCGCGATGATGGAGCAGTTCATACCCGTCCTGCTCAGAGCTGCAGCCAGGCGCATTCCTGCTGCGCCCTGCTGTCAGTCAACATTAGCAAGCGCACTTGACTCTCACTGACACACATATCTTTCACCATCTGACTGTGGTACTGATGCACTGTGAAGAGACATTACTGTCTTCTCTGCATTCTTTGTAATTATACAGCTTGGCTTTATTTGTCAGTGAAAACATCCCTGTGTTCATGCAAAATGAAGAAAGACTCATCCTCTCTCTGTACTCCTCCTGCTTTCACAAGTCTTAGATGACCTCTGGCTTTGTGGCCCCTCATTTTGCTTTTCGATGACATGATTTCTTCGGCTTTTATCAAAATCCCTGTACTTTTTTGGCGTGAAGTGAAAATAGCATGCACCTGGAGGAAATGTTGCATGAGTGATTGAGTGAGACTGATGCGCAGCACAGACAGATGTTTCCCTGCACCGCATTTAAATGTCAGCAGGTTTTTATTTAGGCTGTTTCTCTTGAAGTTAGGGATCTGATCCTTCACACACAGTAAAACTTTTCCTCTTGACTGTAAATGAAGACAAGTGTGCAGGACCGTGACGCCAATACAATAAGAGCTCCTCCTACTGGCTGATTGCAGTACAAGGTTCAAGCCTTGCCTCATATTAACAGACTGGCGACTAGTTTTCATTCGTTTTTCAAACATAGTGAGTGACATTATAGTTTCTTCATATCCCACTGAGTTATGTTCAAGTTAAGTTTTAATTGGTTATTTGATGCAAAAAGAAAAAAACTTGACAGCTATGTTGACAAATAATCTGCAACATACTATAAGAGAACAGGCTAAGACAACATAACAGGCACAGACACAAAAATGTTTGTTTTGGTTTTTTTTGTCAAAACATTAGACAGGGTTAGTGGACACACTTCCTAGTAAAGAATAAGAACATTTTTAAAACTCACTTGAGCATTTCAGGAGGGTGATCACAAGGCCAAATTTACCAGAAACTAACCAGAAAATGACCTAACTTGCCTGTCACAGACTGGGTGAGGAACTGGAAGTAAAAGAAGTAAAATGGGTGGAAAAACTGCAGGTTTGTCAAAACAAAAGGTTGTTTAATACATTCTGAATTTTAGATTTTTCAGTGTCATTATTATTATTATTTTGATGTTTCACAGAGGGATGTGCGCATTTAGTCAACAACATGGTTATACATTAACACCCTCACTAGATGACACCAGTATTACTAATCAGAAAACAAATTATCAACATTTTACTAGTATCCACTTGCAAACAAGTAGAGATAAAGGAGAGCATCTTACAGCACGGTGCCGATTTAGAAAATCTGAGATAAAGTTACATAAATATCCTTTATTTGCCAAGTATCTTAAATAAAAAAAAAAAAAAAAAAAAGGAATTGGACTTTGGTTTTGAACTTTACTCTATCTGTACAAACATGTATGAATACAGTAAGTAAAAAATAAAGAGTATAATAAAATAAAAGAATTATAAATAAACAAACAAACACATGGCTGTGCCAAATCAGCAAATCCACTGACATTGTTTATCTTTATCCTCAAACATTGTCATCCCATCCAGCTGTGTTGAATTTGTGCTCAATTCAGATTTTTTTCAGAGTTTTTCCATTAAACACTGACCAGTTCACAGATTGGACTTTAAATTTCCATTCAAACAACTCATAAACTAGTCACTTCAGAACATCCGAAAACAGTAAATACAATGAGGAAGAAAATAATCATTTGTTGCTTACATACATGACATGACTCTATTAACAGTTACCATCCAGAAGATCTAAGCCATGAGTTATTACGACATACATCTCAGAATAACAGGGACACTATAAAAAAGGAGGAAAGTGATTTTCTGTGACTCACACTAACTCATATTTACAGGCTTTTTTCTTCAGTTCTCTTGTAAGAAATAACTTTTTTAATTGTCTATTCTCATAGCTACAAAAATGCATCAATAATAAAACTGGGTCTATTTCATAGATATTATCTGTGAAGCTCATTGTAGCTGGCTGTCCATGATGTAAAGAATGGTACAAGTGCTTTGTGTTATACATTCATTGTATGTCTTCTTTTACTCTCTGTTTATCTCGGTACATCACTTCTTGACAGACGACACTCTGATTTACATGCACTGTTGAGAGAATCTGTCAATAACTGTAACAGGAATAGTCACCACGCAGAACGACATGCATGAGTTGCTTTCACCTGCCCTGCACCTTACGCTCACCCAGTTCACAGTCTGTCTGCTTGTGTGTCTGTCTGTCAGTACATCTGTCTCTCAGCATTGAGCTTAAATGGTCTGAACAAACACGTTAGGGTCTCTCATGCTGAGCCCAGTCTCCAGTATCTACCGTATCATCTAGGTGGCTTTACAGGCCACCTGGTCACCACAATCCCAACTATTCCAGCTATGAAGCAAATCACGCCGAGATGAGAGAAGCAACAGTACGATAAAATGAAAAACGGCTTTCTTTAAAAAAGCATTAGGTCCTGCTGACGTGAAGGAAGAGTGAGTGACATAAGGGATGTCAAATGTGCACTTTCGAGGTCAGGGATGCCAAATACTTTTCAAGCTTCATACCTGTCATCAGGGAGCGCAAGGGTGAGGTGGAGGGTGGGGGAGGGGGAGTGCTGAGAGGATTCAGACTACACAGATTCAGGACAAATTCCAACAAGCTGCACGTATTTCAGACTGCATTTTTGCCCACAGTGAATGCCCAACCCCCCCAGCACCACTAATGTGAGAGCAGAGCTAGACAACAGTGTGGATGATGTCATCGAACAGGAGGCATGCTGGGATGGAATTCCACACTGGCACTTGAAATGCATCACCGCAGTGAGACAAAGGCTGTCACTGGAAACAACAGTGACCTGCGGGTGCATTTGTCTAGTCAGAGTAATTATTTTCAAGGTCAAACATCAATCACTGCATAAAATGCAAGAAACAAGTCTGAGCATGCTTTCTGTGAGCATAAAGATGTTCAAAGTTCATGGTCAAGTTCACCTGTGGTTCAAACCTGCCTCCAGGGCTAAGATACTTCTTCTTTAAACAAACACACCTGATAGAAGGCTTGAATAGTGATTAGTAGATGTACAAATTTAGTAAATGACTGATCTCAATCTCCAATTTAATAATATCTCTGGGGAAAGATGGCCAACTTTTCAGCTCTTTGGTGTCACCAGCAGTAAATGATAAACTACATAAACGACTCAACAACTCAAGAAAAAACCAAAGGTTCTGATCAAAAGCAAAGCAAAACAAAAATGAATTATGTCTTGGTTCATTACTGCAAAATCTGAATTATAGGTAGCACTGGTTCAACACACACTGTCTGTTTTGGGGGCTCTTAGGGTAATAATGTTCGAACTGTGTGCCTGTGCGAAGGTTTCCATTGCAGTCAGCATTGTGTGGTTTTTACATGGATGTATAGTTCATGTAGTCGAGCTGTGAGGCAAGGGATGAACTTACTGCTCACTGCTAAGTTACAGAGACTTGCGCTACCTCCCTTTCATTCATGATCGTGACCCAATAATGAAGAATAGGTTTCGAAAGTGGTGCTAGACTGGTCCAACGCACAATGTAAGCAGCATGCTTTCTTCGCACATTGTAGCATTTGCTTGCTTTCTTGAGCACCATCTGTGAAATGAAATACCATAACACAGCAAAATATCCTTCTTAGATGACAAAAAATGGATTAAATGAATTAAAACTGCATCATATACACCAAATTTTAAAGGTGCCGTGAGGACTTTTTGTTTGGTGTTGATAGCAGTGACATCTTTAGCCCGAATCAGTAGCGTTTTTCTGGGGTAAAGACATCGTTTCTAGTAAGCCCCATCACCTGCTGTCAAAGACATTACTCTTGCAAAGACATGCATTTGTTTTGGAAGCAAATTAATGGAGGTCAGATCGTCTTTACACCGCTTTTTATTGCTCAAGAAAAATTTTTGCAAAGCAACAAGGTAACTGATGTTGAAACATTACAACAAGCAAACTTTGTACACAAGTTAAGTGAACAGAAGGTGAGCAGACTATCTTGTGTTACAGCCCAGTGCGCTAAGATGTGTCTGTAAAGTATAACGTGAGTGAATCCTGGTTATGTCCTACCAGAGCTCATCTACCAACTCCAACCTCACCAAACAGAGAAAACATAACCTGGCTCTTCATTTTAGTGATAGACTCTCACTTCAAAACTTTGCCAGCCGGCTTATTGTGGTCATAGGGACTTTCAGTCTGCGTGCAGTTAATAGATCTGTGTTCTACTGGGAGAGTCCAACCCCACCATGGTGACTGACAAACGGCATGTAGATATAACCGATTTTTATGTTTCATTGATGATCTCATTTAAAATCATGGATTATAATCAGGCAAAATATAAAACTGACTCATTATCACTTATAACACATAAAGGTCACTTTTCAGGGTTGTACCTTAAACTCTGTGCATTTAGGAATTGCTATGAAGACATAAACAAAATAAAGTTGGATAACAGTGGAAGTTGGGATGCGTTTATGGCAGTTTTCGTTTCACCTACTTTTGCTCTCAGCAGCAACACAATTTTCTGTGCACTTCAAAGCCTGCTGACATGGTTGGTGTGTACTACTCAAACTACTGGCTCCTAAAAATCATGACTTTACAACAGATTTATGAAGTTTTTCTGTGCTGCCCTTGCAGATTTCAGAACCTCACCTTGTGATTTTTCAAGCACGACACAGCTGCCTTTAGTTCCCATGACCTCTATCCAGCCACCTCACTCCTTCACACTCTTAAAAATAACACATAAACACACTTAAGATTCACTTAAAACTTAGCACACACACTTAAGGACCACACGGGTCTCCTGCGCAGAGGCTTTTCTTAGAGGGGGGATCTAGGCCTCTTTACAGGGGACAGCAAGTCTGTGCTGCTGCAGCTGCATCTGTGCTGTGTCACTGCTCACCCCTCTGTGTGTGTGTAAGTGTGTGTGTTGGTGTTTGTTTCATAGAGGGCACTGTGGCCTGGGTAATCCCTCTGAGTAGCCTGGGAATAGTTACAGCACACACACACACTGGTCACAAGACTGCAGAGACACACTCTGAGCTTTACTCAGGAATAGCTTTGGACTGTACATCATGCATGGCTCCTGCTAAATACATGTCAAACATGAAAAAACAAGAAAATGTGAGAGTTTCAACATTTTCCATGATGTGATTTTGTTACAGTTGACTCGCTCAGGTGAAACATCGGACTGCTGGACGGCGAGCAGCTCAGACTGAAACTGAAGCATGCACAAAGAGCCACACATCCATTTCTCAAGCATGCATGATTACAGGCTCATCAATCTGCTTCTGTGGGTGTTCGTGTAGTAATCCTAATAGCACATCATTTGTTACGGGGTTCTCCAGTGTTTAGTCCAGGCAGCCCTGCCGTTTACTCAAAGCACATGTGGCTGCAGCGAGGGAAGCAGATGTGAGAACACAAGAGAGCATCATTAGCCCCGCAAACATTCCCCGCAGCCAGCCGTGGAGACCCTGTCACACGCCAGCGCTGCAGACCCTCAGTCAATCATGTTTCCACTGGATTTAGCCATCCGTCCTTACTTTTCCTCGAACATTTGACCTTTCTCACACTCATGTGCAACCCCGTTTTCCCTTTTCCAAAGAAGTGAGGCAAGTGAGTGTGATAGCTCCGCTCGTATTTGTTTTTTCACGCCTGTCAACCAGTCAGAGAGTCGAGAATTCAAGCAACTCCTTCTTACGCTAAAAGGTTTGATATCAGTGTTCAACACTCGTGGCATCCTTCTGTGGCTTTTTTTTTTTTTAACCGTTCTTGGACCATCAATACTGCTTCTTTCTCTTATCGCATCAGACAAATCTGAGCTTTTGTGCTCAAATCAAATCAATTTAAATAATCTACTCTCTCCTTTTATTCAACAGAGGTTTTCTTCCATTTGTTCTATCTTCCATTCGACCTATGACCTCAAATCTCTCTGAAACTATGATTTTTCCTCTTCTTACACATTACTCAGATGTGTCTACATCTTGTTCTTCTCTTTCTGCACCATTATGGACCTTTTTTGTCTCTATTATCCTTCCCTTTTCCTTCCTTCTCTTTTTGTCTCTCTTCAGCCTCTGACCTGGCTTCTTCCTTTCCCCTGACGATCCTCCCCAGCACCGTTACAACACACACACCTACCTGCTCTCCCTCCCCTCTAATTAGGCGTCACATAAGGGGCCCTGATGCTTCTTCTCCCCTCTTGTTAGCACCACTCCCCGACACTCCTGCTTCAATCCCACTCTGGGATGGATCTGAGGTCAATGCCGGGGCAGAAAAGAACAAACCAGGCAGAAGTAGACGGATGTGCTCGAACAAAAGCAGAAGAGCCCCTTGGCCGCAAAGGTTCTGCTGCATCTGAGATTCAAAGAAATGTGCAAGCCAGATGATGCACGCAGGGCTGCTGCAAATGAAGTCTGAAGCTGGCGTCCAGGAACACACAACAGGATAAAACAACAACACTCAATCACGCTGATGCAGGGGACGTGGGCTCGCTGCATATGGAGCCCAACATGTTTCTTCAGAGGAACAGGATGCCAGAGGTTCGGCTTTCAAGCTCTCAGGCTATGACAAATAAACCTCGTGAAGAAGGAAGAAATACATTCACAAGGGGCTCCAGAGGAAGCAAAGAGGGGACGGAGGAGGGCAGCCACCTGCAAAATCACAATAGAGCCGACTATCTGTGATGGGCGTGGGTGATCCAGAGGCCAACAATACGGCTTACATGGACACAAAAAGTCCCTCTGCTGTTATGTTGCCATCTGCTGGAAGCTCTGTATCAATGCGTGACAGAAGCCTGGTGTAAAATCAAAGTTTTGAAGTGTGTTTGGCACCACTTCCTAAAAACAGAACAAACTCATACAGCTTTGATGTTGAAGTCTGAACAGCATGCCATCTAATACATTTTGGCATAACACTGAAACATGAACCCAACATGTAATGCTGTTTACTGGCACAGGCTGCTTTAGGGAGACAGTCACAGCATCAAGTTACTCTTCATTGACTGAAAGACAAACAAGAACATGAAGTTCCAAGATTTCGAATGGGAACAAAAGAGAGAAAAAAAATCTTTTTTCTAAATATTTTACGCATTTATATAATAAGTATGCTCATCAACTACAGGTGGGAAAGAATCAGTTTGGAAAATAAACTTTATCACTTTCTTATTGGCAAGACAAGGACTAAAATCAATTCCATTTCGATGTCTGTACGCCAGATATTACGCTAAGGGCAGCAGGGGGCTAGCTTAGCTTGCCACAAAGAATAGAAGCTGATTGAAACAGTGAGTTTGGCTCTGGATGAGGATAAAAGTGCCAAATAGCTGCTGACTTGAGCCCTTTAAATCTTCCTTTTAACACAGTGTGTCTGGTTTGTTTCATACAAACAGAAATTCAACACGAAAAACAAATGAAAGGAGTCAGGGTTGTTCTCCCCTTATGTTTCCAATCCTTACAGTAAGCTAAGCTAATCAAGCTAGCCGACTTCCAGCACATATTTCTCAAGTTAACAACCAATTTATTTAACTAAAATCAGGTTCCAGACATAAAGGGAAAGCAGGCTGTTCAACTGGTTTTCTGTTGCTCCTCTGTGTCTGTCAACACCAGGTTTTGGAAAACTAGGCTCAACAGTTTTTACAAGAAATAAAACCTGAAACAAGTTTTCATCTGGAACAACGAGGCAGGTCTAATTTAATATTCTTCTTAAGCCAAGCAACAGTTTTCAAAACTGATTGGAGGTTTCATCTTTCCACTTCTTTGAACTGAATATGAAGAATAGAAATTTAAACTGAGGGTATAATGGAAGCCTAGCTGTTTGTTTGTTGTTAATGCTGTGGAAAAGATGCCTCTTTGGGACTCAGTATTAAACACAAGCTGCCATCTCTTGTTCAGGTCAGCAGATTTTCCTTCAGTGGTGCATCAGACTGACGTGGAGCTGCTTCCTTTAGGCACAGCTCAACAGGGACTAATGCCCATGGTCTTGATTTTCAGCACTGGAAGAGCATCATACCCTTACACCTGAGCAGGACACATAGGAAACACTGCTACTGCGCCAGGAACACTGAGAGTGCTGGATGATCACTTAGCACGCTGGCAAATTTTGCAAAGATGAGTACCAGTGACTCCTGGCGTGCATTTCAAAGTTGTGTTGTGCATGTTACTGCAGCAGTTCTGCGCAATGCAACCCTGAGTCTCACTCCGCAGATTAAGACCAGATGGAAACGATATGATGAGTACGAAGGCTTTTGCAGTGTAACTGAAAACACTCGGTTTTGTTAACACAGTCCAAAAACTAGCTTCCTCCATCCATCACTAGCCAGATGTTCTCTGAAGCCCTTTCCTTTACTCCTCAAGCGGGACCAATCCCTCTCAAAATTAATTCACTTCCCATTCCACTTGTGCCACAACAAAGGCACACATCACATGAAAGCTAACTGAATAGTTTCTGGTCTTCATGACGGAGCAATCAGGGCAAGGAGTGTGCTTATAGAACAAGAGATGTTGTTGTTGACGGGCGGTCACTTGGGACCAAATGCACGCCGTGACCCCACTTAATCCTGCCATTAGACCCCAAAGCTTCCCCATCCTGAGGACTTCAATACACTCGACTCGCTAAGTCTCTGAGAGGGACCATTTCCTTGAATAAACACCAAAATCTGTTGCTTTTGAGGCTAATTTCCTTTTGAATTCCATCTGAGGAATTAGAGGAAAGGCATGTAGTGAAGTGAATGTGGCAGCCATACACTGTGACAGTCAAGCTGAAAAAATAGATTAAACTTATATATAGGAAGAATGTTACTATGGTAATAATGTTAACACTAATATCCCCAGAGATTAATTTAGTTCATTTTAAAAGATTATTTAAATTACAGTTTTCTTTTTTTCTTTTTTTTTTGCAGAAACAATAATAAACTCCTTGCCCAATGTTTACCTGAATCTCTATTGGGAAGACGAAAACCAAGGATTGTTATATCTTATCTCTGACCTTAGGGCCTGCATCCTATTTATTTATTAATTTAATTTAATTTAATTTAATTTTTTTTGCAGTGCGTCCTAACCTAATTTTAGATGCTGCACTCACATTTACTGCTGTCTCATCAACCAATCAAATTCAATGAGGAGCTGGACTTTCAGTATTAGCTTTGTTATTAACAGCTGTCATTAGCTTCTCTTAGCTATGCATGGCTTTTCTCATGAGCACAGTTTTTCAGAGGTATAATATCCAGTTCAAGAACTAGGAAGGCCAAACTTCCAATGCTTTGGGTGAGTTCACCAGCTGGGTATAAACTTAGTCAATCAGATCACTCATGTTGGACTTTGCTGCAGCTGACTCTTTGACCAGAACTTACACCAAGTCTGACCAAGCCCAATGGTAGTTGCTTTAGGTCTTTTTTTACAAAGCAGTGTTGCAGGAACATAATTCTGTCCACTGTCCTCTCCAAACAACATATCTTCACAAGGTATGGATACCACAAGCTTAAACATAAAAATATAGATAGTGAAGTATGTAGCCCAAGCAAGCCGGATGATGAAGAACGTAAAGCAGGCAATAAAAACATTCTCATATCAAAACTTAACAAAGGCTTTCAACAGGGATATTTGAGGGGTAAACACTGGTAATATTATTTAAAATTGGGGGCCAGGGTGTAGCAGAATAGCTCAATGCTAACTCTACCCTTTATGTCAAAATTATTTTATAATCCTTGTAATATCTAGTGTTAGCTATTAGCTAGCCAAGTATTGTTTTTATTTACTGGAATTTAGAACTGGAATTAGACATTTTAAAAAAAAACCCACACACAAAAACATGAAACTAGCCAAATATTTTTGTGCAAGCTAATGTGAAACTACAACCTTGTGTATTACAGTTAGTTACTGTACTTCTAGCCTTAAAGCTGATGTAAAACTAGCCTTGAGTTACTTAACATGAAACTAGCCTTTGAGTTAGCAAACATAAAGGTGTATGTTTGCTAACTTAAATAGCCTGGACTCTATGAGTAAGCTAATGCAAAAGCAGTATTTTGTCTTTGTGTTAGTTCGGATGAAACTAGCCTTTTTGCCTTTGAGTTAACAAGCATTAGGCTAGCTTGTGTTGATAATGTTAGGGTTAAGGTTATGGTTTTTGGAGGGTTTTTTTGTTAGCTTGTGTAAACTAGCCAGCCAGCCCTTCAAAAAGTTTGCCAATATGAACATTTTAATACTTTTGAAAAGAAGATCATTTTAAACCTTTACAATAAACAGAGCAAAGATTAAAATACACCTCATTAAAAAAACTAGCCACAGGAACTGAACATATACCGAAGACAACTTCTGTTGTTTTCTTGCGTTAGCTTACACATAACTTCATCAGTCATAATAAAAAAACATTTGAAGATATATTACAACACATAACACAACTCACTAGATGTCCCCCTAGTTTTTGGTATGACTCAATGGTTTCGCTGCATTTATACTATACAACTGAATTTATAGAGTGATACAAAAATTCAAGTAATATATACAAATCCACAACTTTTGACAAGCTCATCAACAAAACTCCGCCCTGACTGTCTACTTACAGTCAGATGTTTAACCCACTGAGAATCTCAATAATGGAAAATGCATGCCACTAATCATGTATCTGTCCCAACCCCATGACAGCAGTCAAAATCCATTAAATATAGCAATGTTGAATAGTTAAACTATTTACTGATGGACTCATTTGCTCTTTTTGCGACTTTTGGGATTATAAATTATTTAGGTCTGTTTCATGAAAACTTCTACCAGGTTCTAAAAGAAGAAAAAAAAACAGGGAAAGCAAATGTAATACACACAGAGCCAAAAGTATTCAAAAAGGATTTGCTTTGCTCTGTCACCCTGGCAGGTGCCAAAACATTATTTATGGGCACCAACCTTAGTGCTCCAAGAGCTGCTTCAGTGTCTTTTAAGGGCACAGCCTCCTGTGCTCACAAGTACCTTTAAATCCCCATCCAGTCAAAAGCAAAAAAAAAAAAAAAGTTTCTGGAAGGTTCCCCTTAACTGCACAAATCTAAGGAATACAGTGAGAGCAACAAGACCCTCCAAGAATCACTTGAGGTATGTCATTATGTCACCCACAAAGGAAGCTCTATTCCATTTAGGGTCGGAGCCACAGGCCATTTGGCCCACACAAGCAAATCACACAACTTCCAACAACCATAGTCACATATATAGAGTCCCATTCTTCACTGAAAGAGAAATGCAGAGACTTTGACCTAGGCGCAAGGATGAAAGGGAAAGGCCACCGCATAGCAGGGACCCCCGGGAGGCAGCACTTGTTGATCCCTGGTCTCTGAAGCAAAGCGCTGGGTCATTCTCAGTGTGTGTGTGAACAGACAAATGTCCAGTGCTGACTCATGTTGCACAGACAGGGAAGCTTGTCATGTGCTTGCAACGACAAAAGAAACCCGAATGAGCTGATGTTCGATCTCACTTTTTGACAGAGACCCTGAAAAACATGCCAACACCCCTGACTGTCAAAGAGAAGTCAATGTCAAGTTCATGCACTGTTCCCAGACAACTTATTCCAAACCTCTTTAACCAAGACATCTGTCCAAAGTTAACAGACAGGTCTTAACAAAATTTGACACTGGTTGCATTTCAGCAGTGCTCACGCTGATGCTCCTGCGCACAGTTAGCCCATTAATGTACCACTTCATGATTTTCTCCGTAATATTTTAACAGTGCAAAATTCAGGCCAGCATTTGGATACTGTCCTGGAAAGAGTTGCAAAGCCTCCAGTGCTCTCTTGACACACACACACATGCACGCACACATCCCATGATTACAGCGAGGACATGCTCAGCTGGGTTGCATGGTGGCCAGGATGTTTTAAAGCCCAAATCACCTTGAACTGCTATTAGCACCTGTCGTGGTCATTTACACACGCTGACAGTGGCATCCCGCCCCTCTGTTTGAGACCTGGAATCCCGTCTGCAGGCCAGACAACTGCTTTGTGTCCCACTTTAAAACTCTTCCTCTGCTCCTGCTGTGCTGTTATTTACCATGTGTCAGCTTTTGCTCAACACAGCCTGCATGAAAGATGTATGACAGGCCTCAAGGAGATAACATGTCAGAGTATTCTACTAAGCTGAGTGTACTGATTTTAGAGGTGGGTTCAATGCAGGACTGATAAGCTCTGACCTTTGGGGGATGACACATGCTCTATTATAGTCCAGGTTTAAAACTGCACAGGAAAAGGAAAGCAGTTATTTTCATATTCAGAAGTGACTTTAGTGTTGTTGGATTTTTAATTTCAGAGTTGTTTATCATATATTTTTTAAGTTTGCAAACCATCTTCCATTTCCCACAAGACTAGTTCATGACTGTGAGCTCTCCTCCCTTTCTTGCATTTAATTTTACCAATATAACCATCATCCACACATCCTGGACCTGCATCAGCATCACCATTAAAATATGCAGACAATAAACACCAACCACATTTATTAAGACGTGGAATTCCAAAAATAAATAAATTAATCAATTAATTAAAAAAAAACATATTTCATTGTTCATTTTTTCTCTCTCATAAGTCATTGATGAGTAAGGCAGTAATCAGGTCAGACTCAACAAAAATTTTAGGGATCTGATGATGATTGTCAGAAACATTTGCAATATTGAGCACAGTAAAATTATGTTTGGCTCCATAAATGAATTTCCAAAAATGAATATCCCTTCATAGAAAAGACAGATTTAAATTAAAGTTATAAGATACCGCTGTGTTGTCTGACAATTTTAGGAAATGTGTTTAGTTTTCTGTATATTAGTTAAATAACAGCACTTTGTTGGCGCGTCAATCCCACAATCGCATCTTTCTCATACTGAAGTGACGCGCCCCCCTCTTATGTGTTCAATGGGGGGGATCTGATCTTATTGCATTAATACATTTCTGCCTACCTTTAAGCAAACTGCAAGAACAAGCAGTCCAGTCGCCCACGAGCAGCCCGCTGTCATCTCTGTCGCGGTTTAATTCAACGTGGAGTCTCAAACTGCACAGAGACGCTTCTGATTGCCCGCTCTCTGTCCCGGTCTGGCCAGTCGCTGCTGAAGTCTGCTCTCCTTTCCGCGCTGCGCTCCAGCCCCGGCTCCGGTCTGTATACACAAACAGACAAGAAGGTAGAAGTCAGCCAAGAACGGCCGGAGACGACATGACACTTCACCGTCGCTTCCAGATATTTTGTTCCCCCAGCGAACACGTTGCTGCTAAATTTATGTTTGCATACCAGGCGTGCGTCAGGAAAAGGGGCTCACCCACCTTACATTCTTAAAGAAACACGCTCCCGGGCCGTTACGCGTTGGCAGGCAGCGTGGTGTAAAGACGTGAAGAGGTTGAGTGATGCTCAGTGGATTCAGTATTGGTCTTATTTTTAAGGCTGACATTTGACAGGCTTTATGCATGTCCAGTCCTAAACACGGGGTCAACAACACTGCTTTGAAGGGCTTCAGGTAAACAAGTGTAACTTTTACATCAGTATCAGACACTTTTCATAAAACTATAAGTTAATTACACGGTCTCAAAACTGAAACTGTTCATCTGAATGGAGCAGTTAGTCTTTTTCAGAAAAAATAAAAAGATAAAAAATAATGATACCACACTTCCATCTGTATGGCAGTGAGATTTAATCTAGCAGACGGTATAGGCATAGCGTGGCACAGAACTAGGGAAAACACTAGACCACATCTGTTCGAAACTAAAGAAAATTGTATATCCTCATTCTCCAAGCAACTGTTCCCATTGTTGAAAAATGAAGCCTTGTAAAAAACTGCAGTTCCTCAAGTGTCCACCTGAGGCTGGTTCCACATGCCAAAGAGAGCCCATTAAAACCAATGTTAAAAGCCCCAGCTTCATAGCATGATTAAATGTGTTTACAACCCGGTACCAAAAAATAGCTCATTATATCTATAACTCTTCTGCTGGTTGGACATTAGCACTTGGGTTTAGCATAATTGGGCATAATTAATGGCATTAGTGTTAGCTAAGCATATTAAGGCCTGTCTCAGCTCCACCTCCTTTCCTTTTTCTTTGACTGGATGACCAGACGTCAAGTTGAGTCATCATTTCTAACATGACGACAGCCTTTGCTGGATTTCTTTCAGAAACCAAGGGATAACATCACTAAGAATACAACAGTGTTTTATGTACAGTCGATGACTTTCATGTAAAGCTAACATATTGTCATTTCTGTAACTTAAAATTTCCAGACATTGCTATAAGGTTAAATTTGAAAATAGGGTCCCTGGTTCAGGAGAAGCCTGATTCCCTCCATCCCTGTTTATAGTTAGCTTAGCACAAAATTAGCCTGTTAGGTACAGAAGCTAACTTAACATTTGTGCAACTTTCTTTTATCTCGTTGACCAGCACAAAGACTAATATCAGAGGAAAAAAAACGTTACCTTGGTAACATCCAACAACATCTAACAAAATCCACTAAGTAGCATCCCTGAAAATCAGATATCAACAGTTACCTTTGTTAAACAGACATTCCCAAGCTAGCTGTGTCCACTCGCTTTTAGCTAACCTCACCTACGTCTCATTTCCATTTCAAGCTGTCCACACAAAAGAAACAAAATCCACACAGTAGCACAACTGTTAAGGATAAGCTTTTTTTTTTTGCCTACAGAGTGACAGGCTAGCTTTATGCACCTTATTTCTACCCTAACGCAAGCTAACTGTCTGGCTACATTATTTCCTGAATAGATGTGAGATTGTAAACGATTTTCTTAATTTAAAGTCCTGGCAAAAAAAATGTAAGGGATTTTTCCCCGATTCACGAGATGTTGCCATTTAATGTTAAATGGTCCTTTTCTTTAAATCCCTCTAAATATCCAATAACATACCATTATGTTTTTCATTGCATCAAATCGAGTTGGCGGCAGTTTATCTACATATCCAAGAACTTCTAGGCTGCTTTGCGAGTTACTTTTGGAACAGATCAGCATGAGGAGGACAACTCAAGAAAGGACAATTATCTCCTTCAGCTGGAACCACGTCTTGGCAGCCCGGCACCACTTGAGGATTTCACTGCCGTCTTCACAGCTTTAGCTTTAGTCACAAGTATGAAATGCATTAGTCTTTCAAGTTAAGCGGCTGGTGCTGCCAACCATGTGCCATTTAAGGTCAAGAAGAGTTTTATCAGAATCAAGCTCTGACTGTTTATGAACTGAGATCAGCTTGAGGGAATGAAAAGTTCTTGGCCTTTGCAGCCATATGATTGAAATCTGCTGTTGTTTCTGATTTACCTTGATGAGACCCATGTCATTCCTTTTCGGCTCCAATAAAAACTGCAGTTCACTGTTTTTGTAAGAATCTTGTTTTTCGTGCAAATGCGTGAAGGTCTGCGATGTGTCTTTGGTCCCAAGCTTCTAAGATGTGTGACCATAACAAGGTCAGTTGCTGGCTTAACTTGATGTGTTTTACTTTTCTGAGCACAGAAAATGAACAATAAAACAAAGTAAATGAACTGTAAAAACAAAGTGTAACTGAGAACTTATTTGGGTTGATTCTATCATCTTTGGAATAAACTTACATTTCACATCGCCTTTGAAAAGGACCACAAAATTTCCCATCTAACTGATAAAGGAATTTTGTGTAATTGATGGCAGGGGTTGGTAACTCCTCTTCCTTTTGATCCCATACCTTCATTAAAGTAATAGTTCTTTGAAGCTTGGCCAACAGTGGTAGGGCATTAGGACTTGCTTGTCGCTTTTGAAGCTGTCCAGGGCCACCATAATAACAATGTTCCTTGGAAATGTCATCCGTCCTCAGCCCGGCTCAAAGGACTGAGGGAGATACCCCTCAAGAGCTACACAATAGTACAGGTATGTATGGTATGAGCTACCTGAATTGCTGCCTGACACGCAGGCTTGGATTCAGCTTAATCTCTATTAACACACTGAGCACAGGAATGTAAATGTTTATTTCCCCAGGAGAGGGGAAAAAAAATCTTTACCTGGGGACTAAAGTGGGGGTTGGAGTCATTTCCTTTCGAGGCTAGCTGATCATCTTGAGTTGCTTCTTGAGATTTAAAGACTACCAGCTCGTGCCACTCAGCATGAAACACCAAGTGTCTTTAAAATAGCAAAGACTTCAAGGCCCCTGTTGAACTTTGACCACCCCCAGCACTCTCAAAGCACCACATACACCCTACAAAGCTGAAGTAAGCAGCAGATAATGCTCTAAGACATGAATAGTTTACATTCACAGTGGCTGCTGATGCATAGCTAAGCCACATACTCAAATTACAAATGCTGTTGCTCATATTGATGGACATGTTAAGCGGGATCAGTCGCTCCAAGCTCCAATCAGTGCAGTTACAAAATCACTGCCTGAAGCACAAATATATTTTTAGGGGCTCTACAAGCTTAAATAGCATCTGTCAGTTGTTTGCTCACTAGGTCTTACAGGGGCTTTTCAGTGTGGGGAGACAAATAAGAGGTTGAAGCAGAGGCTAATGACAGTCTTTTAGCTGTGATCTTTTGTTTGAATGCAATGATGGGAGGGATGGCAGAGCTCAATAACACTGTTTTCAGGCCTTTTTCTGGGTTACCACCACCAATTTACTCTCTAGTTTTTTTTTTACATGAGCTTACAGGCAGAAAGGTATGGCTTTAAAGGAGCAAAATAGGGCCACAGTATGTACTGTACATGTGTTGGTTTCCTAGCTAAACATACTTGGAGCAGGTCAGTGCCCCCCACATGAGTAACCTAGTTGTCTCCCTTTGGCTGACACCAAACATAGCTGTTTGATCAGTGATATTTGGCCTGAAAGTCAAAGCGCTGCTTGTCACATGCGTTCAAAGAGAGGGTAGGAATTTGCCAGATACCAGCTAAAGAACCTGCCCTTCAGGGGGGGACACCAGCTAGCTTGTTTTTGCATTAAACAGACAGCTAACACATTTTGAAACACACTTTCTTTTTCTTCCTAGGAAAATGAAATACTACCCTCATGTTGGTCAGTTAAATATGAATCTGCAGCCAGATGATGGTACGCTCAACTTACCAAAAAGTTTGGAAGCTGAATGAGCCTGGTTCTTTCCAAAGGTAACAAAAAAAAGCTTTTAAGTGCACTTTGAAAAGCTCAAAGATGTATGCTTCAGCCAGGAAACAAACAACTCTTCTGGTTCTACTCCCTCACAGGAAAAAAAAAAACATTAGGTCACTGCAAACCGATTATCAACAAGGAAATCATAACCAAAAAAAAAAAACAGTCATATTTAGGTTTTGTTCTGTTTTCATGACAACAGGATGTACAAAACAGGTTTCCACTTATCTCCGATTGGACAAAATCCAGGCAAAGACGTATTTTAATCAAAAACAGCAGAAAACTTCAGTGATGACTCTGAAACCATGGATTTAGAGTCCAAAGAACAAGTTTTTGGTCATTCATCACAAGACATTAGCTGGAAATACAAATGGGGCGTGAACATAAAATGAGACACCAGTTAAAGTTATAGCAAAATCTTAACAACCTGTTTTATTAATTACAAAAATCATTAGGGCAGTTTTAGGGCAAAATTTCTTCCGCATGTAATGGCAACACACAAAAAAATGAAATGAAGTTATATAATTTGAAAACTTTTTTGACACTTTCCAGCAGCAGAACCAGGCTTCTGCCAAAGTTAGCTTTGCTTGTTTCAAGGTGTTTGGCTATTTTTCCTCTTTGTGTCCAGGCCAAACTCAAAAGTATCCCAATACATCTGTAAAGGGTTAGTTACAAAAAAAATAAAAAAATATGCGAATATAAGATCATAAGAATTGATCTTTTTTTTCATGACTGTGGTCTCACAATTAGTATGTGGGGAAAAGTGTATCTGAACATGGTAAACTTTTCGCCTTTAAACTGAACTCAGCCTATTACCTGCTAGCTGTCAAACTTTTCAGAGTGGTATCCATGTAAACATCTAACTTGTGGTCTAGAACTAGCTTATTTCTCAATAACGGAGCATTACACAAACAAACTCCTCTGCATGTTGATGTGGTGCCTTGTTATTAGTTTGTGTCCCCTGGCATGTGCTTTACGCCACTTGATTGCCTCTCTCATCTGTCCCTGATTGCTTTTACAGCTCTGTGGAATTTGGCACACTATCTGAATGTGTTTGTGTCTGTGTTTCTACGTGCGTCGGCTCATGCTTGAGACTCTAGAGGAAATGAAAGCTCTTGCCATTGCTGGGCCACAGAGTCCTGGGGAATGCCAGGCTTGCCTAGTGTTCAGGAACCTGTATATCTGTCAGTGCAGATCTGTTTCAGCTGCAGGCATCGCTTTCCTTCAGGCATGTCATGTCCACTGCGGACTGTCTGAGGGCATCATGCCACAAACCACCAGTCAGAAATGTAGACAGTGGGCAACGCACACTTCACACTGTTGCCAGTGATCAGTCAGATTGTCTGAAAACTCAAGGGTGTAATTTTCTGTCTTTCTTTCTTTGTGGAAGTTTCTAATTACGCATAAAGCCGAGCTTACATCTAAAATCAAATATGCTGCTGGTTAAATATTCATAGATTCGCCCAAACAATTTCATGATTAGATAACTGGCATTGAGTTCCACATAAGAAGATTAAAGAATCATACTACACTGATCCTGGATTTCCTGTCATCTAATAACAAAGTTAACCTGAGCTATCTGCTGTGTTCTCATCAGATTTTCCATGGATGGAACAGCGTAGCCAAAATCAGAAGAAAATAATCAACCCGTTGGCAAGAAAGAGAGAGTACAAGCTGAGGACACAGCCATGTCTCAGATGTGGGCATCTATTGTTGCAGTAAATCTGCTCCTGGCAGAGGAGCTGAACAGTATTAAGGGTTCAGCATCCCTTGTAAGAAGTTTCATCAACAAAGATTGGCAAATAAATTCCTGAGCGTGTTTTGGTTTGTTTTTAAACCTCATGCTTCCAGAACAAAGCAGAGAAGTAGAAATAACAGAAAGGAGTTAATGGTTCCAATTTGGGTGAGAAACTTTGCCACATTCACTGTAATTACACATTTTTATCCATTTGATTGTATCTCCAGAATGACTGCCAAAGAGCTTAAAGAACAGATAGTGCAAATTATGTTTGTCTAAAACAGTTTTCATGTTCATTAAGGAGCTATTCCAGCAGACAGCCTTCTGGCTAACTCTAGCACATTTACAAAAAGGAGGATAAATATGCATTATCCCTGCAAAACTCAGAAACTTAGAGCTTGTATCCACTGATGTCAATTTTTTGCATAGCCACACCCTGGGCACGTATGGGATACGATGGTCTTAACATATTTTGATGGAACAGCTTGTTTAGCCGTAGCCTTAGCTGCATGCACGACTACCAAAAGTTGGCCAAAAAACTAATTGTACCATGAAACGAGGCAGGTGCAGAACATCTTATGCCGGGGGAACTTCCTGGAAAACCATGGTCCGACAAATTGAACTGTGCATGCCTACCACGCATAAACAGCAACTACTGTAGTACGTGGTGAGCGGTAAAGGTGTGACGGAGAGAAAATCAAGAAAAAAAAAAAATTCTGTGGAAGAAATGGATATTTTATTAGGGGACAATAGAATAAACAAACAGCTGCTATCAAGGAGTCAGTCGTCAAAGATAAATAGAGAAAGGGAATGTTTGGTTCAAGACCTCGAACAGGATAAATGCGTACAGTGTTTCTGAGGGCACAAAAATGAAAGCTGCTGTGAGGAACAAGCACCGCAGCAATGCTCCAGTAACTCCATGAATAACTCTACAAGCAGCTGTTTGATGAACTCCAACATTTCTCCACACACATGATGGAAGGACCCAGACACATGAAAGCAAAGAGCCAAGACGGCGGCGAGACTTGCTGGTTTGAGACTTCAGTTGCCTCCCTTATCTCATCTGTTGACTGAAAAATGTTGTGTTTCCTAAATCTGAATCTGCTGTATGGCTCCACATCATCCTACTTTTCCAAAGGTTTTGTTTGATCCTGAAATCCGTTGTATTTGCATATTTCGTCTTAAATGGTAACACATAAGCACATCGTCTGCCATCCTTTAAACAGCTGAACAGGTGTGATAAACCTGCCGTTAGCGCTTGTAATGATGGAGTCTACCTCCATTAAATGTAGTGCTCTGTTGGGGCAGTAACCTGGCTCATGCACTGCTAATCCATTTTTTTTTTCCACCATTAGTACAAATGGTACATATCCATCACTACTGGCTGGACGTGCATATGTCCAGAGCACTTCTGTCAGCGCTTACTGTTACTTGACTAGTCGTAGCATAGTAATAGTGAAGTAGGCACTGCTAGTGGACACAGGCCCTCACAGTTTTTGTGCATTCACTTTGATTCTTTGTTCTCGAGGAAACAGCGGGGATTTGCAGTTTTGCATGGTGTCCATGTGTTCACGAGCTGCAGATTCTGAGATATTTCTTCATAACAAATATCTTCTGTGGGTAAAATCATAATAATTTAGCCTCATTTAGCCCCTTACTCCAGCTTGGTGACACTGTTATGAAATCACTGCACAGAATAATGTTTTTTAGATTTTGTTTCAAGTTACACATGGTGGAATGTGTAGTTTTAGTTGCATATTTCTTAAGCGCATGTCTGTCTTCACATATGACCGTCTTTAATGTTTTCCTGTTTGGTTTGAATCTCAGCGGTTAGGTAATACTTCCACTGTAATTAGTCAGCTGTTCCATGAGGCTTTTTGGGGCACTCAGATAAACATGTGTACTTGATATTGTCTCAGTGCATCACAATCCATATGACTCATCTCCTTCATTTCCTGGAATATGAAAACAAAAAACACAGCTAATTGCCGTGTAGGAAAGGCAATTACTCAAGGTCATGTAAGACTTAGGAAACACAGGTTCAGACCTCACAGTGAATTCTGCTTCTGCCAGTGTGGCTGCTGGTGCTGCACTGCAGGCCACTGGCTCCCCATTGGGACCACCTGGGCAGAGGTCTGGTTGCGTACAAGTCTCCTGTTGACAACATGTTAAAAGATGAGACGGTGAAGGAGAGAGGGATGACAGACAGCTTGGTTTGGCTGTCAGCTGCCACTCGGTTCCCATTATGACCCCTCTCTTCTCCAAACCAGCCCCATGGCTTCTCCAAACTTCTGCACGCCTCAGGTACTGCTCTGGAGTCCAGCTGAACAACCGTCTGACAGAGAGAGTGCGAAGGAAAAGCCCAGAGAGAAAGCAGAAATGAAGCAAGAGTCCATTTCCCACGTTGTTTTTGGCTCCTGTCTGCCCCCAGACTTAAGCGAACACTTCCAAAACAAAGAGTTTGTCTGTGTAGGTGCCCAAAAAGCCAACCCACGCACACTTGCACACAGACAGAGACACAGACAGAGACACACTCACGCTGGGACATAAAAAATGTTATTCTAATTCCTCCTAAGTGCCTATTTAAGCAGCTGTTTTCTGTAAACACCCCTTCAGACAGCAGAGTCGGGACATTTGGTTTTAGATCATTCTCAATTATATCATAATTACTCGGACTCAGCCTGGTTGTCAGCAACAGCACCCAAAAAATATAGCTGTGAATTGCTGCCTCTTTGCCAGCACAAACAGCCGGCCTGCTAATCCCAGCACGGCTCTGTGAAAACGAAACACAGCGAGGTCATGTGGGATGCAGTCCGACCCACGCAGGGGACAGCCCCTCTTCTCACCTCTCGTCCAGCTCTTTCAAAATATGCAATACGAGACGTTTTCTGTGCTTCCTGAGAAAACCATTACTGACAATCATCGCGCTGGAAGAGGGCTCAGGGTGTTGTCCCCAAGGATCTCATTTTCAGAGCAAACTGATCACAACTGACCTTTCCTCACACTTCCCTGTTTTGATCCTCTCAGCGGGAAATGAAGACGGTCAACTCGGATGTCTTAGGTAATGAGCCAGAGTCATTATTTGAGGATTACATCCGACAGGTGCACAGAGCCCTGCTCAGCAAGCCCCTTTCTTGTCTGTTTGTCTGTGCTGTCGCTATAAATCTGCGGTTGCAGCCCTGCTAAACACATATTGTCTGTGTAGATCTGTTGTTTATTAAAGGCTGAAGTAATGGTTATTTCGAGAGGGAAGGCATCTTGTTAAAATGTAATTCATTTCTTTGCGCACAACCTCTCCAGCCTTGGAGTTGAAGCTGGGAAGAATAACAGAGCCAAATTTAGACACAGGGTAACAAAACGTTTTGAAGCTATTTCTGTCTCAGATGTTGAAACTCTGGTGTAAATTCAGGCCGACAACATGACCACAGCCAATAGTCAGTCCACCCCCTACTTGATCAAAGTGACAGCCAGACATTTGTTTAGGATGGCGGCATTACTCGTTTCATTTTCTTCGTCATATATATAATGACATGGTTAAACAGTACACTGAGTATAACAGACATTTTTCAATCTGACTCATGCAGATGAAACAAAATGTAATGGGTACCTTGAAGCAAACAGCAGAAATGTTATGTCTGCCCAATCATCACTGACATAACTGATAAATCACATTTACAGATGATACTTTAAGATTTTAATACGGTTTTAAAACACAGGTTTCACTTTGATTGATTTCTAAAAATGTGCCCTTGAACTGATATTCAAATTGGTTTAAAGCGTCAGTCCTCATGTTGTGTTCTGTTCCACTGCAGTGGGCTGACAGGAAGTGTTTAGCCTTCGATTTTGAACTTCTCCCAAACTCCAGTGTTGGGTCTAAGTTTGGCTGGTCACTTTGAGTGATAGATGGATGCCACTGGCTTTCTGCTTGACATCAACAGTTATTTCTGTCACTGTATACTTGTTGTACTGATCCAAGAAGTCTGAGCAGAGCTTGGCGTGACAGGAAATCTGTATTGGCACTCATTATCAGGTACTGACACATGTGCTCATCTTATCTGGCTTTTTACTTCATTTAGTTTTGGGCTATGTTTTGACGGTAAATTAGTGGCAGTGGGTGCTGAGGAGTCGGGATTATCATTGGGTTTTATGGTTCTGGTCTTTGTAAAGTTAAAGCATACCTAAAACGTGTTGTCCACCTGTTGCTTTCACACAGGATGTTCGTGCAACTGAGCAGCTAGCCTGCTTCTTTCCACAAGATCAGTTAGCGTCTTTATTGCACATCAAGAGTATAATTTAAGTGATGTAATGTATATCTTTGTAGTGTATCTGACTCAGAGTGACTGTTAATCCTCCTGTATTAATAGAACCCAGGTTCGATGATCTGATGGACAGTCCAGCAGACTCATGCTCCTCTCTCAGGCTACACAGTCTGACAGCTCAGTGTTTGAGGCTAGAGTTAACCAAAGCATACCGCTGCACCAAAGACATGTCACTCTCTTTTCACTTCCACTCTAAATCCACATCTCTGCCTCTTTCCCTCATGATCTAAAGAGTATGAAGAGACAGCCACTCTCCCACTGTCTCTCTCTTTGTGTCTCTGCTCTTTCTTCATGCAGCGCCCCTCACTGTGTGTGTGTGTGTGTGTGTGATCCGGAGGTGTGACACTTTCCCAGTAGCCCACAGGTATCTGTTACACAGCCAGGAGCCTTGGCATGCTGCCCACAGCCCTACCTGTCTCTGAGGGCACAATGGAGGGATGTCCTGTGAGGATCTCTGCAGAATGTGTAACCTCCGATGCCATCTGCACACCAGGAGAGTCCTCGGGAAACAAGTGGGCAGAGCCTCCGTTTCTGATCTTCCTTTTCATCGTTACTGTCAGTAACAGAGACAAAAGGGGTCAGGGATAAGCTCAGCTCATTGACATCTCTTGTAGTGTACGAATGTTAAAAGAATATATCCTTACATGTTGATTTCTGTCTTATTTGATATCCTGTAAAATCCGTTTCACATGCACACCTGAAAACATTTATCAAATTTCAAGACAGCTTGTCCCAACATATTCCATGAAGGTTTTTATACCAGAGAGGACAAAGAGGGGTGAGGGGGACTATCTATCAACGCTAAGTGTGGTCGTCACACCTTTATTACATGAACAACTATTACATCGACAGCACCGTCACAAGATAAAAGGCTCTGTATCCTTTAACATTTTTTTTACGCTGTCGGAACCTACAACCTAAATTTCGGAGCGCTTCGTACCTGCACCCACTGCTGCTTGGTTTCAAAATGTTTTCCTTTCTGTACTCCAGCTTCTCTTGGAGGAGTCTATTTAAAAACTGTTTAACCCTTTATTGCAATATTTATTTTCTGGATTTTGTAAAAGAGGTAAATAAACATCTGAGTTCCAAAAATTAGACCTTTTTTGGCTGTTTTGTTGGATCAGGCTTAAGAGGGTTAAAATACTCAGAGGGCAGGTTAGGGAAATCGTGTTAAAGTTTCTCTAGACCTGTAAAATAGAACAATGTTTTCATGATGAAGAAGGGACACAGACATTGAAAAATAGATAGAATAGAACAGAACAAAATGTGCTTTATTGATTAATTGGCTTGATCATTATGAAGCCTAATGGCTGCAGGGATGAATGATTTTTTGAATCTCTAAGCCATGCAGTGCAGAGAGATGAGCCGCCCACTGCTGCTGGGTATTCTGGCTTCTGCTCTATTTCAGATTGCAGAATTCATAAAGCTTTAGCTTCATATTAGTAGTCTGCACATCGTCCATAGGCTACATGTCTTTGGAGTTGTTGTTTTTTTTTGCCTGTGCTTCAAAGAAGTTTAAAAAAATGTAATGTAATTTAGGATGCAATTATTTTCTGTATTAAAATAGTACATTTTAAGGTAGGAGCTGCATGGAGACTGTAAAAATGTGCAAAATAATTCTGAAAAATATATAAAAATGATCCTTCAAATATATAATGAGACTGGGCACAGAGACTGGAACGTTACTGACTGAACTGTGTCTACTTTGGTGTCATCTAGTGGCCTAAATCCATAAAAACAAAACAGTTATTTAAAACTTCATCAGCACAAGAAACAGAACTGGTATCTGTGAAATAACGCAAATGATTTTATTCATGTTTTTTCTTTTCCTGTTTAGGTTTAGATATAATGTTTGACTCTAATGGCTTTTAGAAGAGGATTAGAGTGTTCTGACAGTAAGATCTTTAAGTGATTTAAAACAAGTCAAGACAATAAACCAAAATAACACCATAAATGTGACACTTTTGAAGTTGGTTAAGCAGAGAACTGCTCAGCGATATGTGTGGACACACTGCTCTACTTTTCAGCGGGTGCTGTTTTAGAGTCATTAACAGTTTTGCAGAAGTGAAATCTAATATTGCAATCACGTCATAAACTGAAATCGAAGCTACGTCAGGCTTATCATTTTCTCACATTATTTGGTATAAAGATCTTTTTTAAATGAAACACGTCCTAAATTAATCTTTGGATTTGGACATCATGATGTAACTGGACCTCTACACACAATATTTTCCTATTCCCATGTTTGAAAAACATTAGTTATCTTTTAAGCCTGTAATTAATTTTTATCACAAATAAATTGCGAGCCAAACGTGTCACCCTCTAAAACCCAATAACATCATCGTTTCTTTTTATAACCCTGGTGAGTCATAACTCTTACAGTGGTTGTACTTTGCTTGCCACAAAATCAAATAGAAACTGATCAGGCAATTAAAAGGTTATGACATGTACAATAAAACAAAGATAGATCAATGTCCAGTGCAACGTGGAGTCGGTGTGGACAGAGGCCTGAATACTGTTAAACAACAGCTACATAGTTCTTAAATTAAGCTATCCAACCCAAGCTCTTCATCTATGGACTTTCTCCAGACAGAATCTTATTAAAGATTCAAGTTTGTGGTTTACTGTAGCCAACATTTTCATAAGGGGTCTATTTATTAGTTATACAAGGGCTGATAAATGGTCCTCAAGGGATTCATCCACAAAATCCAGGACCACAAATGTGTGAGCCAACTGGAATATCTGAACTAAGCCCACGTTTCCTCATCTGGCGTTCAAATGTGTCGTATCCAAGAGACCGCATTAGCACTTAATTTACATTTCTAATAACACATGCAAAAACTTTCTTGACAGAAATAAGCGCTGACACGTTGAAAAAATATTGAGCAGCCCTCAAATTAGAAGCAGAGTCACACATGTGGCTCTGATGAGCTACTGGCAAACACAGGCATGTTGATGTGGGGGTTAACCTCCGGCATGTGGGACTTTTCAGGCCATTAAAAAAGTAATCAGAATTGCATTAAGCAAGTGTTGGGTTAAAAAAGAAAAAAAAAAAGACATCTGTTCTTCAGAAATAGAAAAAGCAAGTGTAAATGAAAACTGATTTTATTGCAGAAGATGAATAAGTGCGTTCTGGGTACTTTAATTAGCCTGTTAAAAGTCCAGATACAATTGAAACCAGAAGTTTACTTACACTGTATAAAAAGACATAACCATTTTATAAAACTGTAATAAATCTTCTGTCATTATGCCGGCTTTTAGCAAATGGTAATAATTTTGGTTATTCTAACTGACCTAAAACAAGGAAAGTTCAGTCTGATTTAATGTCAGACTGAGAAAAAAAAGGGTTATGTGTTTTTTAATACAGTGTATTTAAACTCCTAGTTTTAACTGAATATAATCACAAAGATACTTTGCTCTTTTGGCAGAAAATACAGAACTTAAGGTTAACACTTTCTGGTTTTTATTTACAGAAAACCTCGGATTTGTTTCAAATTCTAAATCCTATAAAAATGATCACAGTCACATCTTCTTTGACTTTTATCAAACTACTTTTCTTTCTTATTTTGTTGAATATAGTTTGTTTTTTGCCAGTGTATAAGGAAGCAATACAAAGTAGCCTATAATAAATGTAGTTTTGGGGCATGTATTAGCTCAGTTTAATGTTGAAATGTTGTATAAGCTCTCTTTGAACTCAATGGATGCATAGACTACAAGTAGCTTTCTATGCAGACATTGTTTGAGTGTATTTCCTATTTATATACACTTACGTAAAAAGAAAGTGCAATGACACTATGTGAGAGCCAACTTATAGCTTTTGCCTTTGGGTCCCCCTGCAGGTGACTAAAGCGATATAACTGTGTTGTTTACACTGTTTTTCCAGCTGAACTTGTTTGATGTCAGTGTTAGTCAAACGGGGCTTTGGCCTTTGTAAATCAGAAGTGAAAGAATGTCCTGAAACGTCCTTATTTCACAAGAGTCGCTGGCTTTTAAAGCCTTAAGAAATCAGACTGCTGTTTGATGTAATATCTTGTCCATGTGACCGCTGCTTTGACAGGAATTCCCCGAGTAAACTTTTCGCCCTTTCACCTTCGCCCCAGAAACGCTCCTGCCGCTGACATCATTGTGCTGCTCTACATCTCGCGATAATTACGGGATATAAATACAGCTGCCGTCGCCTCATACGTGTTATCAGTTCATTGACATTTCGGACAGACGTAGCAATTGGTGAGTCTCTTCTTGTTCTTCTCGAAGATACTTTATTTCTAACACATTTATGAATTCAATGTTGCCGCAGCACATTTCTTTGACCTGAATAGAGCATTTGTTAGAACTGTATTATAACTACATACTGCCATAAATAACACGGAAGTAAATGACATCAAGTTGTGTCAACTCCTTTTAAGCTTTATGAAAAAGACCATTTATTGACGTGTCTACTCTTTTTAGGTTTCGATTCATCAGACATGGCAGCAGCAGCGGTTATCTCGAATCAAGTAAGTCCTCTGGAGAGAGTTACAGTGACGGTTTTCAAGCTCTTTTTTATCATTCAACAAACACAAAGGAGGGACGAGATGTCTGGAAACCTTACAGTTTAAAGTTACAGTTTGATTTCTTGAACGGTAGTTTTTTAAAGCACTTTTTGTAAAAGTACAAATGTAACACAACAAATACTATGTATATAATCAACAGAACAACATTCTGAAATATTGAAATGAAATGACAATGTTTTAAAGTGCAGTTAATTATGATTGGACTTAATATAAGGAAAAAGAATAAATATAAAATACACTATGAGTCAAATAAAAAAGGCATATCAGTGTTCAGTTTCTAATTCATTGGGAACGTTCCTTCAAAATATCATAGTTTGTGCTATTTTCCTTTTAACTAATTTGAAGGACCTGAAGTACAATTTAAATCCATTCACAAAAATATTACATTATAGGGGATGATTTCAAAGTCTATTTTTATGTAAAAAAACAACAACAACCACAACAACAACAACAACAAAAACGCAAGACACAGAATCACATTAATGCAGAATTCATCATCTTATTCTTCAAAATTATACCAAACGTCACATTATCACTGTAGCTAGGCAGAAGTTATTGGATTTCCTTTGAATCCATTTGTGAATTTCAACCCAAAAACACGAGTCACACTACATGAGAAAAATACATGAGCTGTGGTTTCTTTGAATAGTAATTGGGTTTTTTTTTTTTTTTTAGTTAATAGGCTTGTACTTGGAATAAAAAAAACTGTAAAATTCCTTGTATTTTTTAAAGGCACTTGGTGAATAAAGATGATTCTGATAAACAGGAAGTTTATGAAGTCATTAGTATGTACTGTATGGTGACTCACTGTTCTCTGTGTTACAGAATGTGGTGGAAAGAGTGAGCAGCCTCCCTCTGGTAAGCTCGACCTATGGCCTGGTGTCCAGCGTGTATTGCAACACCAAAGACACCCATCCATACCTCAAGACTGTGTGCGAGGCTGCTGAGCAAGGCGTGCGCAATCTCACCTCCGTGGTCTTCACCACAGCCTCACCCATCATTTACAAGCTGGAGCCTCAGAGTAAGAACCCTGTTGTGTCATTTTCACTGTGTCGACACGGTCTTGAAGTTCAGAGGCTATCATCTAGCTGATACTGTTATGTGCTGTCCAGCTGAGTCACTCAGAGCGTGAAACAGGAAGTTCACGTCACGTGACTGGTTCTTACTCATCTTGATCTTTCACTGAGTTTTTTCTGCTTACTCAGATCCACTCTGGTTTAATCCAGAAAAACCTGACAGGAGAATGTTACTTAATCTTTGACTTGCTTGTTGTCTTTAGTTGCCATTGCCAATAATCTGGCCTGTAAAGGTTTGGACAAGATTGAGAAAACCCTGCCAATTCTTCATCAGCCATCTGAGCAGGTATGTCACAGATGAGTTAGTGAGTGATACAGATATTGTAGCTGAAAGCTGTGATGATTTGGTCATCTTCTGTTTCATTTTAGAATTTTTCACCTTTTATTTCATAGTGTTTTTTTTTTCCCCAGATTGTTTCCAACGCCAAGGATGTCGTCACCAACGCCAAAGACGCTGTGACGGGAAAAGTGTCAGGTGCCAAGGACACAGTTTCAGACACTCTGACCAACGCTGTGGAGAAGACTCGGGGAGCGGTGCATGATGGGATGGAGAAAACCAAGGCGGTTGTCAGTGGAAGTGTGAACACAGTGCTGGAAAGCAGAGTTGCCCGGCTGGTCAGCAGCGGAGTGGACACAGCCCTCAGCACCTCTGAGGATCTAGTGGAGCAGTATCTGCCGCAGACTGAGGATGAGCTGGGTGAGCTCACACATCCACAACCTGGGATCTCTCTTTTATTAACACTTTCAAGTCAGGATTGATTTAATCTTTAAGTAATGTTTAAATCACAGAAAACACCTAAATGGAAGGCAGATCAGGCTGCTGAGCTTGTTTTTCTGTACCCAGCTGTATTAAGGGTCAGTCGTTACCAAGCTGCTGAAATATGCGTTAATAATAGATTTTGTCCGGTCTCCAGTAAAGCATGGTTTACAAAATAATGCTTTCATTTCGTTTTTTGCATCATAAAAGGAGTCCTTGTTTGGTGAAAGCTGTGGTTTGAACAAACACGCCTGTTAATCTAAATGGATCCGTTTGAAAAGACTGACCAGTGCCTGATCGCATTCTTCTCGGCTTTACAGCTCTCAGCAGCTTCAACGTGCAAAAACATGACAGAAAATCCTAAACAGACTTAAAAGTGGTCTTATGTTGTTTGTCCGCTTTTTTTTTCTGTCCTCCCTCGTGATAGAAATGGAAGCCAAAAATGTGAGTGGCTTTGACAACAAGGAGCAGAGCTACTACGTCCGGTTGGGTTCCCTCTCTACCAAGCTCAGGAAGCGAGCGTACAACCAGGCCCTGGCCAAAATCCAGGACGGGAAGGGGAGAAGCAGGAAATTCATTTCTGAGCTGAACTCTACTGTTGACCTGGTGAGTCACCGATAATACTTTTAGGCACAGACTGTTTTCTTTGAAGAAAAAAAACATGCCTACACACATTAAAACAACCTTACCACAAATGGCCTGTGAACAGCATCAAGTTCATTTGTTTCTGGAGAGAATTGAACATCAAATGTTCATTTTCTAGATTGAATATGGCAGACAGAATATTGGCGGCGCAAACCAGATGGTACATGAGAAGCTTAGCTCCCTGGTGGGGTGGAAGTCCACGGGTTCAAACCAGGACAGAGGTCTCGAGGCAGAGGTAAGGGTGTACAACTCAAACGTGCAAAACAATAACAGTCCAAGAATGAAAGATCGACTTTTCAGTGTTTTTGTGGGAAAAACTGGGAATCATTGGGAGTTAATGGAAATCTAACATTCCTCCTCTCCACTCAGATCATCGAGTCTCGTATCCTGGCCCTGGCTCATTCCCTCACCAAGCAGCTTCAGACCACATGTCATGTCTTCGTCTCTAGCCTCCAAGGCCTCCCCAACAACATCCAGCAGGAGGCGCACACTCTCAGCCGCTCTGCCACACACATCTACAACAACTTCAGCAAAGCCAAGGTGCTGGGAGACCTTCCTGACAGCGTGCTGAGCAGCAGCAAGGTCCACCTCGGCCACATGAAAAATTCCCTGGACAATGTCATGGATTATCTGGTCAATAACACGCCGCTCAACTGGCTGGTTGGTCCTTTCTACCCACGCATGGAGCTCGAGTCGAGTGAAGCTAACGCTCCTGCTGCATGCTGCTCACAAGCAACTTACACCGGTTCTCCCTCAGCCCCGACACACCAGGGGGAGACCATGGAGGTGGAAATGCAATCCCTTCATTCAAGGCAGCACTAGTGTCCTATAACTGCTTTTATATCTCAGCGTCTGCTTTCCAGAAAAAGATTTGACTCATTTTAATCAGCTTATTTAAATCTATTTTTAGTCATTTTTAATCATCATTTTAGTAAAACCTTTCAGACAAGGTCTGTTAACTCTCTGCAGAATCGCACAATAGAAACATCTCTGGTGAAGCCTGATATCAGTGTCGTCTCAGTGATAATAAAAGAATTTAACATTTACTTTTACCCGTTTTGTTTTTAATTTCTCACTGAATTACCTTCAGACTGACAGAAGAAACTTTTTGTTTTTCCTCTCACTCTTACTGATGGTTGAATTTAAATGAAACCTAATTTACAGCATTTTAATTACAATAAGTATATTCATTGTGTTATTTCTTGTTGTAAAGCAGGACAAATTTTACTGACAATTTAATAAACACACATAATCTTTATTACATTAAGGCACTAAGACAGCCAAAGCAAAGCTCTTACTCTTATCGGCACATCTGATAAGTAAAAAAGCAACGTTCTATAAATAAATCCAATAAAAGACTTTCTACTGGCATTCAGTCCGGGTCCCAGCGTTTGCCAGTGTTTCTTCAGTTATCGCTGGAAGCGACTTCGCTGTGACAGATAACCCATCAGACTCTGAAATTCCATTTAAAAAGATGGATTATTGGTTGGTAGCTTAAAGATGTTTGAGGGTTCATTTCCAAAGACTACAGTTGAGTGCATTGTTTTAAAAAAAAAGGCACAAATACTATTTTTAGGATCAACTTAAGCGTTACCGTAAGCTTCTGGATCTGACACCATGCCACATCATCTAGCAAGTCCAAGTTTATCTCGTCTTTGGTCTCCTCAGAGAAGCTGACAGTCTAGCCAAAAAGAGAAACAGTTGGAGAGTGTCAGATCATACTAGGATCCAGAATAAGACTGGAGTCATACTAATTGGGGGGAAAGTCTTCCCGAGTTTGTTGAGGATCCAGCATTCCGTTCTTAAGTGCCACAAAATAAAAAATATAACTGGGATTACCTGCCCAAGTGCTGTGGTGACAGTGATGTGGGCAGCAGAGCCTGCCATTGAACAATGCAGGTCACCAGTGGAGACGACAGACCTGAGACCATAACGTTTTCATAAATAATGATTAAAAAAATCATCCTCAGGTGTTTCATTTCCATAAAAAAATGCAACAATACCTCAACATACTGAGTATAAACAGACCTGAGCTTAGGTTTGGATGGTACAGCCAGGTCACTGGTCTTGGTCAAGCGGCTTTGAGTTCTTTTTGCGATGACTGAGGAGCCGCTGTAGAAAACAACCTTCAAACTCATTCGCAGCATTTTCATTTACAAAATACTGTCATGCCAATATACGAAGGTCCTTGATAGAATTATTCTAGTGCTCTGAACCGATTCCCCTTTCAGTTTGACCCACTGTACCACAACTTCATGACACGTCTCTGAGGCACTAGTGACAGTAATTTATGTTCAGGCAGTTGGTATTTTCCAAATGTGACATTTTAATGTGTTGGGATTTAACTGTGGATGGTAACACTGAGACTTACCCAAGGTTACCAGTGCTGTTGCTCCCAACCAATGTTCTGGTCCGTTTTGCACCTTTCCCTCCCTAAAATCATTGAGAACAACTAATTTCAACACACCTTATCTTCTAAAATGAAGTAAAAGAACTTATGGTGGCAAAGTTTTCGATTTCCTTTTTACCTTTGAGGTTTTGGAAGTAGACCTCTGGACTGGGGTGGACTGAACAGGTGGGGAATTAGTTGATTTTCCTTCAAAATAAAAGCACAGAGGATGAGTGTCCATGTAGAATTTAAAACAATGCTGTGCTATGTTGTTGTAAAGGGTTATTTCACCTATTTTACTCGGGACCCTTCTCAGGGGTTGGTTCATCTCAAGGGTCTCGTTCTGAAATCGTTAGATTATACCTCTTACTGTGGGAAACTAAAGATCTCCAAATGACAGCAGGTTCAGGCTTAGAGAGGACTCCACTCACCTTCATTGCAATGGAGACTTCACTTGTAGAGACTTCCTCCTCTAACACAAGCAAACAAGTCATGAGTTATAGCTGATGTTTCATGTTTGTTAAGAAGAATGAATTGTGTTCTCACCGCTTATTAAGTCTCCTATGAGGGTATTTCGAAGTGAAGGCGGCATCTTCATCAGTTCCACTTTAAAAACTTTGTCCACCGTTGCCAACATGTTCTCCATCTTGGCCTCCAGTTCGTCCATACGCTCTTGCGCTGTAAGGTAAACAAAGGGGCCTTTTTAATCCAATGTATAACGTTTAACTTGACATAACGTGCACTCAAAAGCAGACCTTCTTTCTCAAATTGTTGGACAAATAGCGCAAGTCTGCTCTGTCGCATCTCTCGGCTAAGCTGGACTTTACTTTGGGCACTTCCCGCCTTTCTAGTCCGCTTCGCTGGCATCTTGTCCTGTCCTGTCCAAAGCACAATCTGTGACAAACACGGCTCGAGCTCATCGGATTCGCGCACCTGCCACGGTAACTGTTTGATTACAATATCCATGCGCCAACCGGTCACAGGTTATAAGGCTTTCCGCAGTACATTCGCAGGGCGGAAGGATTCATCAAGCTTTTCAGATTAAAACTGTGAACATGTTTTACTAATTGACTTATTCAAAATTTTAAATAATTTCTATAAAGCCGAAATATCTCAACAGTAGACCTCTATCCCCTTTACTCTTGTTATTATGGCTGTTAAACGGTCTGAAATGCCCTATGTCTGCGTGCTCCGGCCCCTTTTCCAGTAGTATAAACTTGAATTTTCAACATCTGGCAAGTAAATTATTGCAATGAAAGTATTCGAAACAACACTCCAGCCAAATGAAACCTAAACTGTAACAGTATTCTGTGGAATATAAATTATTTATTCTTGAAAATGTTTTAATGGCCTTCATTCTGTGGCTTCAAAGTGAAGGACTATTGCTTTTTTTTAAAATGTAATTTTGAGTTAATTTTGGATGTAATTTAGTAGTCATCACATGAGTTCTTTGAATTCCTCATTTTTATTATGCTTTATCTTTTTTGTTCACAAAAAGAGTGAGGGAAAAGCAAATAAGTTATCAATTTGAAAGAGAACATATAGCATCCCATGCCCAGGCCATCCCTTGAGTGGGTGGTCTGGGTTCAATTCAGCCTGTTGCCACTTTGCCAAGTGAGAGTGTGGTTTTGTGTGTATTTGTATATGGACATTTCGATGTGGGGGACAATTCAGCAGCAGGAGGGGGTCATTTTTCTCACAGATATGGCTCTGGTTTCCTCTTATCGACACTGGCTTTTTCTTCATGGTCATCTGTGTCTGACTGCTCCCAGGCAGCTTTCACTATACAGAAAGCAGCCACAAGTGTGCTGAGAGGGCATTGTCTTTTGGCCATCCGAGGAATCACAAGAGCTTACCCCAACTCTTCTAGGAAAACCTTCCTGTATGTGGCTACAAGCTTTAACAGGAAACAGCAGTAATATAAAATTCCTCATTAAAAAAACAGAAAAACTATAACATTTTACCAAAGAGGGAAAACAAGACTGCACTTTGCCGTAACTTGACCTGCTGTGGGGGAAGCTCCAGCTTGTAAGCGCAGATGGTCCCATCAAGAGCGGTTTTCCTCCACAGCAGTTACTCAGAGGTGTATGGTACAAGAAAAAAAGATTATCACAGTTGACGGTGTGGTCCTGGAGTATCTTGGTCACCTTGGCCACCTGCATCCTTCAGGAATTAGATGTTGCAACATCCCAGCTAACCCAGATTTTAATGCCATATTTGGCTGGCTCTTTGGGCATACAGTGCCAAAGCCTGCAGTGGTTTCAGAATTGCATAAGCTGCTCATCTACACAGATGTCCTTACCAGGGTTAAAAAAAAATGGGCCAACTTGTCCTCTTTCCTCTCTAAACTTTATGCTTTGTGATCTAATCCAGTGTTTAACCCGATTAGACTCAATTTTCTGCGTGTCATTGTGGTGAGGAAGATTTGCTGCCCAGTTTAGTCGTTCCACAGGCTCTTTCTTCTAGCGTGTGATACTTCTCCATCTTTATGTTTGAAGAGAGTAGTCATCCAAGCTACATCTATCTAAAGAAACTGCTGCTACAGAACCTTGACACAATAACACAAGATTTCAGAGCATGTTTTGTGTATTAAGAGAAAAGTTGAGTTTTAGAGTGACCAATGAAGATGATGAGGAAGACAAGCAGAGCTCAGATGGATCTTATGATACACAGCTATACTAACTTCTTGTGTTCTCAGAACATTCTAGTTACTAAGCCTTCAGTAGCAATCAAGTTTCCTGAATGTACGTTTGGTTAGGTTTAGGTTGCTGGGGAAAGTTTTCAGTCTCAAACTGACCAGCTTTCAACTCTTTTGCTCTTATTTGCATACTTTCCTTTTGGTTAAACCAATGCACTCCAACACAACTCTAAGCAGCTGCAGTCTGACCTCTAGAGTCTGGAATATTAGCTGGATTAAGTTAAAGTTGATGACCTTCGACCCTTCAACCTGTTCATCCACATGAAGCAACAAAGGAGGACACATTTTGTTATCAATCATTTCACAAACTGTTTTATTGCAGCGCACTTTTGTGAAGACATTCAGTTCCTTCCACAGGACGGTAAGAGATCATTTAATCTATGGTTAAAGAACGGTCTCTTCTGTACATCCTCCGTCAGAAAGAGGCGAAATTTACAAAGTCAGTACAGGGAGGAGAAAGATTAACAGGGAAAAGGGGGGATTGTTAGTCATAAAAATGCTAAGGCTCTGCAATCAGAATGTCAATAATACAAAAATAAATAATCAAACATTTCTTTTTGTTTTGGAGAAAAACTGTCTCGAGATAATATTTTGTACTTGTCTCATTTCATTCTCATCCTGGGTTCAGGTTTTTCATTGTGCAGTGCAAATTGAATATTTCACAATATCATCGTTTCTGTACAAGGCGCTCTCCCAACTCTACAATAAGATCTCTCTATCTACACCCATTTCCCAACAGTTCATCTCAGCTGCTTTCTGCATCTGTTTCAGCGCGAAGTGGAATGTCATGTGGTCTCATGAGCACAGTGTCAGCAGTACTGAAGTAGCCCTTTACAGCAGAAAGCTTGAAATGCAACGAGTTTTATCAAAGCTACAGAGTGTAAACCATAAAAGCAGTCGTGTCCACCCAATTTAAAACAGTCCTGCTGCTTCAGTCTGTGCTAGAAGAAGCAGCAGCCCCGTAATGTGTCAGTTACATCTCTAATTTAATATAACAATAAGGCATGTTCGCTCAACAATTACACTTTGTGACTGTTAAAAAAGCAGATATTAAAAACAGAAGCTGGCTTTCACGCTCATGTGTCTAGTGTTGCTGTGTTGTTGTGAGCTCTCCCTCCACGGCGCTTCTTTAAGACCTTCTTTTAACGAGGGGCATCTGGAATGTTTCTAAATCTTTTTACTGATCAATATTGAATGATTGTCTCAATTATCGTGAGACTTAGACGTGTGCTTCCAAATCACATTTACACAGACAAAGAGAGCCTCAGCCGGAATCTGTACATCTATAGTGAACCAAAGGAAACATTCATTAAGACTTGGAGCACAGAAAACAGCCAAGGCGTCACCTTGGTAAACAATATGTACAAAGAGACAGGTTAACTTTTTGGAAAGTGCACAAAGGGACAGTCAGGGTCAGTGAAACAGCTTGGACTGATCTAGTCTTGGGGCAGTTAGCATGAATGGGCAAAGAGGTGAAGACTGTTTTTACACATAAACACATCGTAGAGGCAATCAATACATTCTGTACAGCAATTTATCTCCACCCTCCTTAAAGAAACAAACCTCTGCTCGTCCCAAAAGATTCACTACAGCCTTCCAAACTTTTCAGTCCGTTGTACAAAAAGCAGAAAATGAGCTTCTTCTAAAGACTGGAGGAAGAAGTAGTACCATGTTTGGGTGAATGGAAGTGTTTCTAAATCTTTACCCAGCCACCTTTTCTTCCCTCTTGATGTTACATACGACCAATCAGAGTTCCCATCTGTGTCACAGATCAGATGAAGGGGGTCCCAAAGCTTTTAAGGCACCACTGGACGCTGAGGCTGGGCGGCTGATCGATGCGGTGCAAAGACTTGAGCTGCTCGGCGCTCAGTTCATCGTAAGCCAGGCGGTACTCCCTGTCGAAGGCCTCTGTGGGGTTGTCACAAAGACATGGTGTGACTTAAGAACATTTCATTGTTTTTCAAAACATACCCAGACTTGACGACCACTCACCTACGTCGATGTTCTCCCTTCCCAGTGCAACCAGAGAGAGGAACAATATTTCTCTATAGATACTCCTGAAAGGGTTACATCAAACAGAAATGAAGAAAAATTAAAGAAAAACTGAAGGAAAGACGTGAACAGTGTTTCAAGAAGGTATCAAAGGCTAACCTTTGCCGTTTAACACCCTCTGGGCGCCGTTTGATCTCCCGGATCAAAAGGTTGATCGGCCCGTAGACGTCGTTGGTCTGGATGTTGCGAACAACGGTGTTGAGGAGGGTACGAATCTCCTGGTGATCGGTTGGGGCCAACGTCCCCTTCTTCTCCACTAGAAAACAGAAGCAAAACAACGAGGCTGTCGTTTTAAAAAAGTGCTGATAACTGTTTAAATTAATCCACACTTGAGTCATATGGACACCTATACAACCTAAGTCATCAGAAAGATGCACATGCATTTTGGCATTCAGAAGAGTTAAACTCTTAATTAAAACTACAAGCAGCATAAAAATGTTGAGCGGTACTCAAGTTCATCTGAATTGACAGGATCAAAAACGTTAGAGAGCTATCAGTGTTTTGGAGATAAGAGTTACCGTGCTAACTGGTGACTTTATGCTCAACGTGCAGGAAATTGTTGGCCAACAGTTACCAGTTAACAGGGGCACAATTTACACTGCAACACCACCGAGATCTGTGCTTGGAGCTATTAAATCATTAGCCTCATAGCATAACTGCCTTGGTCAGGGCAATTTTTATAAAATAAATAAGGTAACAAAAATAATATAGATAACATAAACACAATATTATAAATTGTAATAAAAATAATGAATATACATAAAAAAAAATGTTTTTTCTTCTCTGAAATCTTTGACTTGATGACTTAGTTAGGCTACGAGGTTACGAGGCTTACCAAAACTGATTTCCGTATTTACCTGCAGTTAACCAGATTTGACCACAAATAACTAATAACAGCTGAAATTCTGAATCCAGTCTTTACTTTGTGTAGTTTATGAAAAAGTTGTTTTGAGGCCAAGTTTTGACCAAATTTAGTTAATAATAATTTTAAGCTTAAATTAGAGAAATGTAAACAAATTTAATGTTTTAAGTGAAACCATGATATCATTAGCAAACAATTAACTATGCCAATTATTAATCCTATAATACAAAAATTATTATATTTTGTGTGGTTCAGCCACATTGTTTACAAGCAGTAAAATGAGTCTATAATCCAACAAACACATGTAGGGTTCATGCATAACTTTGTCTCCCTCTTGTGGTTGAACTTATTTACATTTCTGCAAATGTTCTTGTCCTGTGATTGTACTCATACTGAAGCTCCTATAACTGTTCCTATTGGAGCACTGATTGTTTGCTTCATTGGTGATGAAGGTACGAGCTGTTCAGCCTGGTGTGTCTTTGTTTCCACTCACTAAATGTCCTCCAGAGCAGGTACAGAGGCTCTCCCTGTTCCTGGTGCAGGTTAATGTTGTCCCACAGAAGCTGAACATAAACCTGTTTACTGTCCTGAGAGAGTGACGTCAAAGGCAGCTGCAAAGACAAACAGGAGAAAGATGAGAACTGAACAAAAGAGGAAGTGGAGGAAATGATAATTAATCACATTAAGGGCTTCACCTGGACTCCTTTGTTGCAGTGTTCTGATGTGAGGATGAGCCCGGGTAAGTGACTGGGCAAGTCCAGGCGGCGGAAATACCACACCAGGTTCCAGAAGATGATGGGATGCTGGCTCAGGAACTTGTGGGTGTAAATAACCTGAAGGGAGAATGATGGAGAAGTTTGACTGAACATGGAGACGATCTCTAAGGAGGATGGTGTTAAATTATTTAGAGCTGCGTGGAAGACAAGTGTGTGTGTGTGTGTAATTGTTTTACCTGATCTCCATCGTTTTCTAACAGGGTCTCCAGCTCTTTACGAAGAACCAGGGGGCTGAGGTATGGGACAGATACTGGTTTTGGGTTCGGCCGTTTGGTCCCCATGCCATCCTGAGAGAAAAAAAAAAAAAAGAGTTTTCTTCATCAAAATACAACCCAAAAACAGAATAGAGTGATTTGCAAATTGTACACTGAAATACATTGTTCTTATACTGTTGGACTATTTGCTCACGCAGTTGTTCACAAAGTGGTGAAACTCACCCCATCCTTGCTTGTGAACCACTGAGCCCTTCGGGCATGCTCCTTTTATACCCAATCATGACTCTTACCCGTTTCTAATGAACCTGTTCACCTGTGGAATGTTCCAAACAGGTGTTTTTAGAGTATTCCTCAACTTTCCCAGTCTTTTGTTGACCCTGTCCCAACTTTTTAGAAACGTGTTGCAGGCATCAAATTCAAAATGAGTGAATATTTGCAAGAAAAAAAAAAGTTTATCAGTTTGAATAACAAATATTGTCTTTGTAGCATATTCAATTGAATGTAGGTCAAAAAGGATTTTCAAATCATTGTATTTTGTCATTATTTATGTTTTACACAGCGTCCCAACTTGATAGGAATTGGGATTGTAAATCCAGAACACATCATGCTTTGAGATGCCATCTGTGCCCATTTAAAACCAAAGAAGAGAGCATTAAGGAAACATCATGGTTGTGGCTCCACCCAGTGGTGAGCGGTTGTGTTACAGCTTAAAGAAAACTTTTAGTTTGAATCCACAACAAAAAAATATGACTGACTTGTTCAACCCTGAAGAAACTCTGGTGCTGATTTTAAGCGTGTTGGTGTTTAGTCCTTCAGTTAAATATACAGAAACGTTTCATGAGGTAACTGTAAGAACTACTGACCGACACCTCTTGCAGACTGCAGGGCAGGCTGGTCGTGGACACACCATGTCCTGGTCTCTGGGAGTAGTCCAAGCCCTGCAGCGGCCCCCCGACACTGTTGCTGCGTGTCAGGGATGTCCCGCTGCACTTCTGCTGCCTCCCTGCAGCCTGGTGCTCCAGGAGACCCAGAGGATCAGACTGCACAGGCTCTGGAACCAAACTGGAAACAGAAAATGGGACACTGAGACTTCCTGAACTCAGGTTTAAACTGCAGCTCTCTGTGTACATTTGAAAAGTATGAAAAGATTTGTACTTTTTATGTGTTCCAGGCCGTTCTGGAGTCTCCTTTGGTTCCTCCTCAGGGGAGGTGATAAGGTCTGGTGTTTTGATTTCAGCTGAGCTGCTGGTTGTAGGTTGGGCACTGTGGATGCTGTCTCCTGAGGCACTGGGGTTCAGGTAGAAGCTGGAAGGGAAGGGTGTAAACATGTTGCTCTTTCAGTTATTTCGTTTATTTTTGATAAATGCGGCTGCTTTGATTACAGCTGACTAGGAAGAGGACAGAAACTTACCCAGTCATTGTGCGCAGGTCATGAAACTCCACATGTAGTAATGGAAGGAAGGCTGTGCGACAGAAAGGACAGTTGGTGTTCAGGTTGGAGTCATCAGCTGTCCAGCCGGCCATGATCTCCTCATCGTAGACCAGAGCTTCACAAGAGCGGCACTGAGAGCAGCTGGACATCAGCACCTGCAGGCAGGAAACACACAACCAGTTAGAGCTGGAGGAGATAAAACCGTGTAGCATCAAGGGCGTGTGTTCATGAGTCTGACCTCGAGTGCACAGTTCTGGAAAATACTGGAGGAGGAGGCATGATGTGAGGAGCCCGGCTCAGAGTCCAGACCTCTGCCGGCCCGTCCTGGAGTTGGATCTAGAAACAAGGCAAAAAAAAAAAAAGTTAAAAACTGACCCTGTAGAGCCTTTACATGTTGAGACCACAGGGAGTGAGTGAGTGAGTGCTCACGTGTCTGATGTGTCCCTCGGCCTGTGTCGCTGCTGCCGCTGCTGCTCCCCAGGCTGGTGCAGCTCTGGTTCAGGCCGTTGGCCACCAGCCCTGGGATGACTCCTCTATCAGGAGTGTCGTCCAGCTCGTGGTCAGCCAGCATGTTTTCATCCAGACGAGCTGGGAAGCCGCCTCCTCCTTGAGTGTTTTCATCCTGAAATATGTAGGGAAAAAAAATATTTAAGCTTAAACGTGAACAAAAATGAGAAGTTTCATAAAAAAAGGTGAGAAGTGTGTCGTAAGACCAGGACACTGACCTCATCATCAGAGTAGGAGTACGCTGAAGCCACCGCCCCCCACACTTTGCTGGCCACGTTAGCTGCCTGCTTCATGCTGGACTTCAGCACATCAATCTTGGGTCCTGACAGCAGGGTGTCCATCTTGATGCCAGAAATGGAGTTGATGACTGAGCCTAAAGACCCTCCCTGAGAAGACTTCACCAGCGCAGTCAGCGAGGCCGATCTCGGACCCGGGCTTCCCGTAGCGCTAGCAGGGGTTTTTGTCTTAACTGCAAAAGTCTTGGAGCGAGTGACGGTGTTGGGGCTGCGTTTGGGTGTATCCCCTGGGGAGCAGGTTGGAGTTTTGACAGGAGGCACTGGAAGGCTGGACCTGCGTTCCAGAGATGGTTTGGGCTGTGGGGCATCAGTAGAGTCTCCCTGAGCCTGTTGGAGCTCCATGCTGGAGGACTTCGCACCCAGCGGGCTCCTCAGGCTCATGTACATTTCGATCTCCTCAGCCAGGTTGCGGGACACCACAGCTGGCATGGAGCGCGACGGCTCCTGGCTGGTGACGGAGGCCGATTCTTCGTTCTCTGACACGAGGAGGGAGAGTGGGTCAGCTCCTGCCTCCACGTCTTCCCTCTCCAATGCTGCTCCTCGAAGAGCAGACTCGTCCTCTTGAGTCTCTGTCTGTTTCCTCTCTCGCTTCTCTACTTTAATCTCAGTCCGCTCGACCTCTACGTCTTCTTCTTTCCTTTCTTCTGCTGCTTCAATTCCCTCTTCCTCGTGTAGCTTCCCCAGTATCAGGCCCTGATCCTCCTCAGGCTCTTCCTCCAGGTCTTTGAATAGTGCTTTGGACACGCTGCTTGGAGGTGGGCTTTGGCCTGCACTGAGTGCCGCAGCCAGAATACGGGCGTCAGCTCCCATCTGACTGGCCATGTGGTCCACGCCTTTCTCTAGAAGCATCCCAGCGCGGGTTTCAGCGCTGAAGCTACAGCTGCGCTCTGAAAAGGACTTCTGCCGCTGCTGCTGAGTCTGGTTAGCTGAATCCCCTGAAGCTAGAGAGGCATCATCGTCTGGGAGGGACACACTATCAGTCTTGCTCTTCCTCCTGAACAGCTTTCCGCCCCCTGCAGAATGTGGAGCATGGTTAGATCTGTCCTTGTTGGATTTGTGATTGTTTCATGTATCGATCTCATTTCAGGTCTTTCTTCTCACCTGTTTCTCTGCCTCCATCAAAGCTCCCAGTGGACAGCTTCACAATACTGGGGACGGAAGGAAGCGCCTCGACAGGACTGGAAGGCTCTGCCACTGCTACAGCACTGTCCACCGAGCCAGCGATGTCCTCTCCTGGTTATTGAAGCACACGTTTAACAGACTGAGCTTCAAAATACAACAAGGACAGCCACGCTTTTAATGCAGGACCAGAGGCAGCACAAGAAATGTTTTCTCACCGTTACGTTGTGCTTTTGAATTGTTTCTCTCCTCGGCAGGAAGGAGAGTCGAATGTGAAGGCTCAGCCAGCTCCTGGTGTAGCTCATCTTTTGAGCCGTAGCCTTGATCGGACTGCCTTCCTGTGGAGACGAAAAAAACGCAAACAACACCTCAAAACTCGTTGAAAGTAAACACGGTCTGTGTAGTTTTCGTCTTAGAACTTCTGTCTTAATTTTCTACCTTTCCGGATTTTTCTGATACTCAGAAACATATTACTCCCCCTTTTTTCACTGCCAAGACGTAGCGATCATACAGACAGAATTGGATTAAGCCTGAAATGGTTTATAATGTTGCACAATATATGTTGCACCAAAAAAACCACAAAGGCGGTGACATAAAATATGCTCACTTTACTTTGATAAAATTTAAATAGTTTTTTAACTTTTTGTTCAATTTCTATTTGATTAGAAAAAACCGTGACTTACAAAATACATATTAAAAAAATCAATGGTGTCTCGTTTAAATCCCTTAATAGCACAAGAAAAGTAAAAAATGGGTTTTCATGCGGTAACTTTCTCCAGTCCATAAGCAACCTGCTTTTAACTCAGCAGACCTTCATACAAGAGGATTAATTAAAATATTTTTTCACAAAAAAACTCACTGCAAGAACTGAATTTGGCCAGGATGGACAGATGTCTTATTTCAAGATATCAAAAAGTGAAAAAAAAAAAGAAATGACGCCTGAATTACTTTTTAAAGAGGAAACAAATCTGCCAATGGGGTTAGAAAAAATTACTTGACAAAGTTCTTGTATTCAGACATTATTCTTATGTCAAAATTTTATTTTCAAGTTTAAATATAAAAAAAAAAAATAAAAAAAGGGGGAAAAATGAAGGTTTTTTTTTTTCCCCCACCGACAGATTTTCTTTACTCATTACGAGCAACCGGGGCATCATTTTCGTCATTTAATATATTAAAAAAAAGACTTTTTTTCCAAACTTTTCAAGTGAATGTTGCTCTTATTTATTCTAATAAGACATATAAACTTGCTTGGATTTTTTGCCATCCAAAAAAAAGAAAACCTTTTTGTACATCTGTATAAATGTAAGACAAAAAGCCCCAAAACAAATCAGGTTAAATATGTTGTTCACACGCCAGAGACGTCTGCTGAAATAGGACACCTTGGTTTTCACAGTTCAACCAAGCAGGACAAAAACATCTGCCATGCAAAACAACTTTATAGAGGGCATAAAGTTGATGTAAGTCTTTGTTTAGTTTTTAAAAACAGAACTTCTAAATGTGTAGCCTGGGTTTTGCTGTAGGTTGACTGGCTTTCAGCCTGCACGCTGTGTATCTTGATGAGCTGAGCCCTCACCTGTGCTGCTGTGGTTGTCTGTCGTGTCTTCCAGGCTGTGGCTGTGAGCAAACAGGTTGTGTTCCTCGCCGTTGACCTCGCTCGAGCTGTCACCGCTTCCATGACTCAAACGGTCGACATCAGTGACCGCTGACACTTCTTTAGTTGCAGCTGGAATCAGGACAGACAGTTTAAAGCAGGTGAGAAAGAGTGAAACAGAGAGGCAGCAGATGTGAACCCTGCTGTAGATTCACCTGTGGTACTGAGTGTCGCTCCCGTCTTGGGAGAAGTTCGATCTACAGCTTGCTTGAACTGAGCCACTCCACGGAGGACGTTACGAAGCTTGGTCCACATGAAGAGGCCACTTCTGTTTCTGCTTGGCCACGGGCTCTCTAAGACGGCCTGCAGAGGAAACAGAGGGAGCGATGAGGATGTGTGAAAAAGAGACTTTAAAATATGGTGCAGATGTGCTCTGGGAATGTAAAAAGCTGTCAGACCTTGTTGTAATATCCATATGTGATGGCGTTAGGGTGAACTCCAGCTTTCTTCATCTCAACCAAGACTCTCACCGCCATAACAGGAAGACCCCACACACCACAGAGCTGCATCACCACTCTGTAACACACCTGAAAGCCAGAGACACAAAAACATGAATCACTGCTTTAAAAAAAAAAATAAGTTAATGAAGTTATCTGTGATCTTGTTCTCGCACCTCATCCAGCACCTCCACCTCAGTGGTCCTCATCTTTAGCAGAATGTTGTACGCCTGCTGCATGGCACGGCTTTTGGACTTTGCAAGTCTCACAGCTGCAGGCAGGCAGATGAACCACAGGCTGTAGCAGTGACTGTGCAGACAGCGGGCCCACTGAGGAGGGTTGGAGTAGAACCGCTTCGCCATCTTGTATGCTAACTTGATTTCCTGTAAAAGCAGAATCATATCTTTAAAACCCGTGAAGAGTTACAGGGTACTTTTACAGAGTGTGACTGAGTGTGTGAGTGTGTACACACCTGCTTTGTCCTCTTAGAGAGCAGCGCAGGGCTGCTGGACAGACTGGCTCCTGCTGTTCTGCTGCTAATAGCTGGCCGTAACTCTTTAGGACGGTCAAACAGGCCCATGTGCAGCCTCGGGAAACTTTTATAGCTGGTGGATGAAAAAAAAGGCTTTGTTAGGCTTCTTTTTCAGCCTTTCCAAACCTACAAAAAAAAGTTTTAAACAGCTGAAGCAGAAACCATTTACTGGTATTTAGGAGCAGGTTCAGGTCCAGAGTCAGCCGGAGGTTCAGGAGGCATCACAAAGACGGTGTGCTCGCTCTTCTGGGACTCGTCCAGCTCGAGCAGCCGCGTGTCCTCGGATGACTCCCCTTCAACCTGCAGAGAGGATTTCATTCAGCCGGGTCTTAGTGATACTGACAATCATGAGCTGAGTTTTATTAAAAGCACGCACACACTGCAGGTCATTCACTTTCTGATGGGGAAAAAAACAACTCCATAAATAAAACCAGTAAAACTTGCAGGTTTGATAGAATAAGGATAGAAAAAGGCAGGAAGTCGAGGCCCCATAATAGAATCATTGGTCAAGAAGAAGAAAAGGGTCAAATTATTTACATAAATGTTAGTGACAAACATAAAAAACAAGGTGAGGAGCAATCTGATTTCAGTGTAAGTGATTACCTTGGTGCCCTTGTCCGTGATTTTATCAGAGGGAAAAAGCTGCAAGAGGAGGAAATAGAGCAAAAGGAAAAGAATGAATCAGAGGAAATTTCAGCTTCCTTGCTTCCCCAGCAGGCGAGTGTTATTCGGCTAATGAAACAACATAAAACAAAAGGCTCATTCATGGAAGGAATTCTCAGGTGGAAGTGGAAAAACCGTAACACCAGTGCGCAGTGGGTACACATCTGAGACCAGCCCGAGGCCGAGCGTGCCGATACCTTCTCCACGCAGTCGTCGAAAAATGCCAGGCCAGTGTCCTTGTCGCTGACAAACGTGCACTCCTCGATGAAGCGGATGAAAATCTGAGTCTTGGTGAGCTGGGAGTAAAACTTCTGGTGCGCGCGATCTCTGCTTTTGAGAAACCCTGAAAGAGAAAGAAAGGTAAGACTTGAAGTCAGGGTTGCAGAATTAAAATTTCTGGTGAGGCTTTTGCCAAAAAAATAAAAAGCATGGATAGATTTTTCTATCTTTGTTAATAACAAGGGAATGTGTGCTTTCCTTGGTTTTATCAGCATCGAAAATTGATCTGCAGCAATGAAGCTAAATGGAGATGAGAGCAGTTTCCCAGCAGCAGGAAGTCTTTATTTAGCTGATGTGAAAGATGATTAATTACTAAAACCACTCAGGCTGATGATTATCATGCCTCTTAAAAAGGCATGTCAATAAGTATGTAATGACTGTAAATTATGTATGGGTTACAAAACAGCAAATAATTATAGCTTCTATCGTATTAGGAAGCATTTCAGCCTGATATCTGTCAATCACTTATTTACCTTGGAGATCATAAAGAGAGTCTGCAGCTGTGGCCTTCTCAGAGGGCGCCTGCGTGATGGGTTTGAGGTAGGAGCGGTAGCCCTTCAGGATGGAGGCCATAAACCGCAGGAAGGTCTCCTGGATTTCCATCTCCAAGGCCGTCTTCTTCTTGTGCCAGGTGAAGTCGGCCTCGATGGGGGTCATGTCCACTGCTGAGCCTTCTTGTGAAGGTTGGCGTACTGCAACTAAAACAACAACAACAACAGCAAAAAGATTCAACATCAGTTTGGTTCTCTGAGGGTGTGGGACTACTGACATGTGCAAAACAGTTAAATCATACACATTAAAGCTATTTATTTGACCACCACTGCAAACATTTTCTAAAACCTTTAATTGGAAAAATCTGGAAAAAAAAAACCTTTCATCCTTAATATCATCCACATGCAACATGTTGAACTATTGCTGTCTGCATTTATTTGGTTTCACTCCATTACTGATAAATCTCTTGTTGAGTTGTTGTTCTTTTAGTGTCTTTTCGACACAGTCTTATTTGCCTGCTAACATCATAAGTGTTAGCTTCTCAAATGAAGCAAGCTAATGCAAGCTAAGATAGTATTTTATAATCAAATTCAACATTTTTTTCAGCATTTGCTTGTGCAGTTTAATGGCAAAATTGAAAAATGCTTCAGTTAGCTAGCTAGCTATTTTTTTACTAACAACTATTTCAATTAAAGCTCCTGTGAGCTTTTAACTTGTTGTAAAATATTCTGAATTTAATTTTCATATTTCTTAAAAAATAGAGAGAACTATGAAAAAAGTTAGTAAAAAATGTCCTACGTTAGCTTTAAGTAGGTGAGTGCCAGACCAGATGATTAATGAAACAGCCTTTCTCTGCATTGACCAAAAAAACCCTCCACTGTGAATTATATTTGATAGTTGCAAATAATCAGAACGAGAACTTTCTTTTCAGAGACAAAATATCAAAAAGATAAGAATAAGATGAATGGGGGCGCCAAATTGAGACACAGGAGCTTTAAGCTGGTTAACACATGCTAAAAAATATTTTTTAAAACATTTTTTCCAATATTTTTACAGACTTACTGGAGTTTTGGGCTTAAGCGTAACATTTTTTTGATAACAGTTTGGATTTCAAACATTAACTTTAACACTGTTAAATTCAGTTTTGGTTATTGTGAATGCTGCCGCCTGTGCACAAAGCACTGTGTCATATATCCATCCTGTTTATGTCTAAGTTATGTTTACTAACATAAAACGTCCCCCTTTTGAGTTTCAATTATTAAATGTACCATAAACCGGGATCCTTAGCTGAGGGAAGGAAAATAAAAGGCTCTTTCTGAAGCTTGTTATACACCTACCCCCCACTCATGGGATAAAAAGATAAAGCTACCACATGGACAGACTTGTTTGTTTGAGTAGATTATAAAGTGTCATTAATATAAGTTTTAGTCGGTTTTGTTGAAAGCTAAATCTTCTCACAGTGGCTTTAAATGAGCCTGAAAGGTGTTGTTCCACAGAGGTATTTTCTTTGCGTTACAGTGAGGTTACCTGACTGTTGTAACCTTGTGCCGTGATTTTTTTTTAATTCTTCTCCATTATTATTCTTTTAGTACATTCAGGAAGTTTTTAACATTTTAAGTTACTTATTATTGTCTATTCTCCATTTCTAATAAATTAATTTCCATCTCTTAAGAAATGAACTAAATTGTGAATTTGGATGCTTTGTGTACCGGTGGCCAGCTGGTGGTGCAAGTTGCTCAGTGAGTTAATGAGACCCTTGCAGGGCTTCTTTGGGAGAGTCTTCCAGTTGTTGTGTCTCTTTTCATCAGACCTGTAACACACACAGACCCACAGAGGCAGTCAGCTGGGAGTAACAAGAGAGCTGTAAAAATAATCTGCTCATGTTGAGCAAGATATTTGTTTAAATGTTTGCAGCTATAAGCATACAGGTAGATTGTGTTGGTGTCCAGATCTACACAGACAACATCTGGCGGTGGGTCGTAAAGGTCGAAGTAGCGCGAGTCCACGCCCACTATGAATGGACAGGGTGCGTTGAGGACTTGTGCGAGAGAAAGTGGGCACAGGGGGATGTAGGGACACTGCCACTGGAAGGGAAAGATCATCTAAAGGAGACAAGAGAACAACAATTCATTCAACGGTCATGCAGCTTGAGGATTTAAATGCTGAAAGAAGTCAAACTTAAATGATTTTCTTCATGACGAAAAGTTCACTCTTGTAACTTTCTGGCTCACGGAGGAGCCGTGAAAGTGACATCCTGCATGTGGGACTGATCATGTTACTGCTCTGAAACTTTTTTAATCATTAGCAGAGCGAGAAAAATGAAGAACTGTGAGTGGAGATCTTCACAGAGAGGAATGCTTTTAGTTCATCTAACGTAATAAATCAGGCTGTAAGTATCAAAGGACGGACGTATATCTAATTTAGAGTGCCTATTATATTATGCACAATAATGAGTTAATGCTGTGGAGAGAATGTGAAGACAGCTCTATGATTATTAGAAAGGATGTTTTTGAACATCTCATAATAAAATCTAAAAGATTTAAACAGATTTTCCACCCCGCAAAGCAGATTTCCACGAACAACAATGATGCAAAGTGAGATAAGTGAAGGTGAGACTAACTGTATGCATCTGCTGTGTAATAAAGCCCTTTAATAACTTCAGATTGACTTATTGACCGCCTACTCACAGCCACTACAGCCTCGGCCACTCCGGTGAGCACGGCGGGCCGCAGCGAGTGCAGCAGGATCTTGCTCTCCAGCAGGACAAAGTGCAGCAGCGTGGCACAGTTCTCAGAGCCCAGGTTCATCAGCAGAGTGCCGTAGTCCGCCCCGCTGACAGGAAGAGAGAGAGAGCACAGAGTGAGACGCTGATGAGTTCGGGCAGAGAACAGAATCAAAAAGGAGGGGAGACATCCGGCATGAAAGCACAGCAGGGAGAAAAAAAAAAAAAGCAGAACTAATGAGATAAACAAAAAAAATGTTATGTAAGAGAGACACAATTAAAATTTTTCGAAAACAACCGGAGATAATGAAGGAAAATATGGTCTGTGGTGAAACAGAGAAATGTTTCTGTTTGTAATCAGGATGTTTATTTGTTTCTAACAGTATTAAGACAATGAAACATACGAAGGTTACAGCCTTAAGTCTCCAAAAGCCAAAGTAGTTTCCCATGGCTGACGTCTGCTTTTATTTCCTGAGACTTTTTTTGGACTTAATATGATCACAAAGAGGCACCTGAGGATGAAACTAAAAGCTAAAATCCCCTTTCTCTGACTTCTTTTTTGGAGATGTTGTGCAAGCTTTATTTCAGCTTTAACAAAAGCCTGATGGGAACATTTTGGTGAGTTTTCAAGGACGCGTAAAGCAGCGTTCAGCAGCCATGAAAAGGGCAAAAAGTCAAAGCTTGAATTTCTCAAATCAAAAGTAAACTCTGCAGATCCAAGAAATGAAGCCGTGGAAAAAGTGTGCAAAATGATGAGTGAGTTTTCCACCTAGAAAAAAGCCTTTCTGCTCTTCTTCACAACCCCCAACACGACATGGTATCATGCTTCATTTAGTCTAAACCGCTCCTTCCACACACACACATCTCAAGCTTTTATCACTTTAAGCATCATAAATCTTATTGTACCTGAGAGGTAAGGGTGTGCACACAGGCTGGGAGAGGATCAAGGTGTCGTGTGCGGAGAGCTGAAAGAAATAAATGTCAGCGGTCGTGTAAGAAACTTTAAAATAAAGCATCTACTTGACTGAGCGGTGCAGACAATAGGAGTTATAGAAGATGTCACCTGGACTAATATTCTTGGCCTCTGAGGGGAAGGAAAGGACACGTTGTGCATGAAGTGTGAGATGTGCCTGGAAAGAGAAATACACAAAATGAAAAACTCATTCAGCCGATCACTATGTGAGATCAGTTAAATGATGAATAAATAAGAGTCTTACTTTTCAATGGGCAGTGGGTGAGGGCCGGAGACGGACAGCTTGTAAAGGAACATGAGGAATTTGCGGAAGGACTCAAAGAAGGGCCAGCGAGACAGCAGGCAGATACATTTGTTGGCGTTCACAGCTCGGTTCGGGATCATCTTCTTCTCCACCGTGGTGAGCAGGCCCAGCTGGATCTTCTGCTTCTCACTCAGCAGCTCCACAGGATAGGGCTCGTAGAACTGAATGGCTGATCCATACACCTGTAACCACAGATAAACTCTCTGATGATCATTCCCAGCTTTAATCTGTGTTAATCTCACATTTTATTAGCATGCAAGTTGATTTTGTTATCAGATTTGAACAAAAACTTTCACTTAGAAAGCAAATCGCTTTATACTGTTTGGACACCTGAATCAATATCTAGTTTCTGGACTCCCTCAAATCACTGATCTGACTTGCATTCAACAACGAGTAGCTGAATGTTGTTTTGTTCTTCTTTTATAAACACCTGACAAAGCTTCCTCTTTTACTTTCACTTTCCAAAACCTACATCGATGTTATCTCAGAAAACCTACAACCTGTTATTTTTGGAGCTAATGTTATGAAACACAGCTGAAGTAAGCCAGAGTAAAACCACGGTGAGACTATTTACAGTGAAACTGAGACTCATCAGGAACAGTCATACATGTAACGAACCAAGAACACGAGGCTTTCACTATTCATACATTTTTACCAGGAAAAATACCCCCTCTCTCTTTTAATCTGAACACGTAGTTGCCTCAAAGGTTGCTCAACTGACTTGAAACAATGCAACACAAAGGAAAGGAAGTCATATTTGCAAAAACTGAAATCTAAGCAAATGTTTGTGTCTTATTTTAGTAGTCAGAAAATATAAAATTTACCCAGAGAGGAAAGATGAACATATTTTACTCAATTTGTCAGCCATTTATAGACTTCAATAAAAATAAACTCTTGAAAAAATAAGAATTTAACATTTGACTTCCTGCAAGTTGTATTATTACTACTGAAATATATTTTTAAAATCTTATTATTGTATTGGTATTCTATTTGTCTTTACTTATGTTTATATATCTTATATTTTCATTTATTTATGATGATTAAGTCTTTTGTGTTGCTTTGAGTTATGGATAATATGGGAAAAACCCATTAACTGTATAATTGATGGACTTAGTCTCCGCGACGTCACCTGTCTGTTTCTGAAACAGACTTTTGAAGCAAAACGGCCGGCGCGGCCATATTGGAAAAGAGGCGGGCTGTGAGTCTCCACAGTAACAACCATAGGACGCTCCACAGTAACGTGATCTGAGCTGTGCCTCTGATTGGACGAACTGGCAAGCTTAATATTGTGGAAACTGCTGAATTAGAATAAAATTCACCCCCGTACACTGCGTGCTGTTAGCGAAATTAGTGACTCAGATGGGAGACATTCCTTGTACCAGGCTGTAAATGTGCTTATTTGGCTGTGAAAATGGCTTTTTTTGGTTTGGTGTGTACGTGACTTCCGGTACTTCCAGAGCCAGCCTCAAGCGGACACTCGAGGAACAGCAGACTTTAGCACTTCCGCATTGCTTCATATTTTCAGACTGGAGGTTGCCGCTTGGAAAAACACCAATCAAGAGAAGTTTTTTTTTTTTTTTTTTTAAATAGCCTCGTTAAACCTAAAGTCCCAAAAAAAGAAAACATAGTTTAAGATATTATACAAGAAAATGACACTTGAAATAAAAAAAATCAGCTAACAGGGGAAGAATTTTTTTTTTTCACTGTGGTGAATGTGATCAGAGACGTGTGTCCCCTCACATAAGTCCTGTTAATTCACTTATTAGCTACATTTTGTTTTATTCTGAAAATGCATTAATTAGATGATGTCTTAAAAAAAGATTATCTGCAGTTGTTATTTTTTAAAATTTATCATTCACTTGATACATGTTTCAAATGTCACGTATCAGATAAAATTTACCCTGGAGCAGAGCTGAGACTGATACTGACCTGAGGTTAACCAAAGTGATATTATGTTTGGTTTTTGTTCCCTTATTTAGTTCCTGCTCAAAACTATTAAGTCACTCTAAAATGAAAGTTAACTAAACATGAGCTCTACTGTATACTGTACTGTAATGACGCTTTATAATAAAGAATAATAAATGCTCTCCTTCATATTGGCTGATTCTTGGATGCTTGGTCTCACCTTTTCCCCTGAAGAGATGGTTAAAACAAATGTGGAGAAGACAGGCAGAGGATCCCGTGTGTTTGGTGCCCAACACTCAATCTTGGCACCCATGGGCAAACAAAAGAGAGGTACAGATTCGGATAGAGGGAAAGACTCATAGTCCTCTTCTGGATAACGAAAGATGAGACCTACGAAAAAAAGGATAAAATTAAAAGAGATGAACTTTTTCAGTGATTGTCAGTCAGTATATGTTTCAGTAAATTACTGTTTTGCTCCTCATTGTAACCTGCTGTTTAGCAGACACCTTTCTGAAAACACACACATTCTTATACACACACACAACCCTGCAGACAGAAGAAATGGGAGTGGCAGGAAGTGCAGTTGTGTGGTGACAAAGCTGCTGCCTCTCAGGAAAAAGGTTGAACGAAAAGATAAAGCCAGCGTGTGTCTGAAAGGGCATGTGTGTGTTTGCACATATTCATATGAACATGGATTAACGTGTTGCACAATGAACGGCTCAAAAGGCCAAGCTGTGAGGAAAGCAGCCAGTGAGTGAAAATGTCACACGTCGGTTAAGAAATGTCAAGCTGCAGTATGAAACAACGATCGAATAAAGGATCTCAGATGAACTGAGGCTGCTGCTGGCGTGAGCCTTCAGATCAAAACAGGAGGGAGACTGATTGTGAACGCAGCTTTTCTGAATACACGGCATGTTTGGATATTAATATAGCACAACATTTAAAAAGGGTAGGAAAGTGGTAAAAGCTTGAAAATACGAGGTGTTTTTAAAAAGGTTGATGTTTTTAGAGCAGTCTGTTTATCAGCTTTCCAGCAGTTGTTTACATTTCGATCTCTTTAGGAGGATCACAGACTAAAATTTTATTTCTTTAGTCCAAGTTGGTTTACAGGGATACTGTACAATTCTTTGAATTGTGACATCTTTGCAGCTCATGTAATGCATTTTTCACTTCAAAAGGATGTATAAAAAAACAACACAGGAAAATCATGATCTTAAAGAGTTAATCTCTGTTCAGTTGTTTCAGTATGTACGGTTAAATCACAATATCTTTTTTAAAAGAAAAAGATATCTGCCAACAGAATGATCTAAATCAGGAGGAAGGAGCTGTTAATTCAGCAGCAGAGCATCTTTGAAAACACATGTAAGAGTCTTTAATCTAGTGTCTGGAGCTCTGAGTCTAAATTTGAAGTGTTTTTTTTTTTGTAGTTGATGTTTTACAGTTTTGTGTGGTTTTTGCTTCATTTGTATATGAGTGTGTTTGGTGTCCGTCCAGTTGTTGAAGCACATTTTCTCATTTTCAGATAGTTTTTTTTTTTTAATGATGCATCATTTCTACATTTTCAGCTCTTTTCTCCAGATGAAAATCATTCAGGGCGTTGCAGACTGTCTTCCCCTGTCATACGCTGTAATTTTCAAGCTTCAAAACATTTAAGGTTAACAGCTTATTACACCTTTCCTTCTTTTTCACAACAACCAACTCAAGATAACTGCCAAAAGAAAAGAAAAACAAACTTGTACTCACCAGCTTTGTAACTGATAGAATTGGAGGCAGACACTGATTTCTTGTAGCACAGGTACACATTGGAGCCCCACTGAAAGGTTCAAAGCAGAGCTGTTACAAATGTCATCTCTGCTGAATGATATTAATAAAGTTCGGGATGAGGAGTAAAAAATGGACTCACCATGCCACAGTTGAGGTTTTTATCCACCTTACAGAAGGTATGTGGGGGTATCTCGCCCTTGTTGGTGACGATGACGCAGATGTCTGTTACGGCCAGAGAATTCTGAGGCTGCACAGGTGGAGCTCGGCGGAAGGTGATGAAGATGCGCTGTGAGGTGGCGGAGCTGTTGTTGACGTTGGCGCAGCGGCCGTACGGCGTGGCCTGGATGACCTCGCAGCCCTGGATGAGACGCTCCTTACCCTCATACAGCACCCTGAAACACCAACACAGGTACATGGACGTGTTAGCTTAGCACTTAGCACATTTAGCTCAACAAAGATGGCGTTTTAAAAAGGAGAGACTCAGGCTAACTGTCTGCAGGTGAGGGACATCAAACAGTCTGGAGATATTCAACGCACGCACAGAGGTGCATTGACTCATGCCAAAACACACTAGAAAGCTCTCATGGATTCTTGAGTGTCAGAATTGTTTGCATTGTTCGCTGCCAAAGGAAAAATAACTCACATTCTGATGATGCAACAGTTTATGTGGAACAAAACAGGTGAAAGAAAGCGCTTCGATCTGAACACTTCACTCTCATGGTTGTGTAGTTGCTTGATTTGCTTGTTAAAAGTCTGTAGCATGTTGGGTACAAAGATTTGCCAGAGGTATTTGCTTAAAACAGCAAGTGGAACGATGCTCAGACGCTCCATTGAGCTGAAAACAAAAGTGGAGTCTCTGTTCCTCAATATAACTGACCTCTTTTAAATACAACTAACACTTCTTTCCTTTGATGCAGGGCTCTACATCAACTTCTCCACTGGTAGCACCGGTGCTATCGACTTTCTCAGTTGGTCGTACCAGCACATGATTTGGTTGCACTTTTTTTTTTTCGTTTGGAGGATACAGTGCGTGTGTTAGAGGGAGCATTAAAACATATACACTCACACAAATGCAACCAGATGTTATCCGACTCGCACGCTGGAAAAAAAAAAGGTCACAGTCTTGATCCCTGCTTTGATGGTGTAAGAGTATCGGTTTTTGATGCCTCAGAAGAAACTTAAAGACTCACTACATGATTAAAAAATGATAGAAAAGTTCCTGTTTCAGGCACAAATCCTGAACAAACTGAGCTTCACACAAACATAAATTATCATTAATTTTGGAGACAAGTGCTTTCCTTGAGAAAATAAAGAGACTGAACTGTATCCTCCACGAGGAGACTGATCCTGTTTCACAGGGAGGATCAGCGTGTGGTCAACACCACCGACTTTCTTCTCTAAGCCCTGGTTTGCCTTTGAAGCCTCTATGAGAAGCCCGTCATCAATGGGAGATGTGATTCAGACATAATTACCTGCTGACTCATTCAACCCCAGACAGTAAAGCAAACTTGCACACAGAGAATACTCGCATCCACTTCAATCAAAAGCAGCAGTCAGGAAAGCGATCAGTTTCTCTCTGTGTTGGATTCTTTTTGCATGACTGCAGGGCTTCTTAAGGTGGCATGCTCCGTGACGCCTCCCCCCGATCTTAACAAAGCCAAAAGAAGTGATAACTGCCCTCTTTAAATCGAAGAATCCAAATCAGTTTTCTTTTTTTAATCTTGTGCAAGCAACAGGGCAGCCACTGCAGATACAAGAGTCCTGAAACACTCCATTTATTCTGAAAAGAATGCAGGACAAACCTAAAGAGGCCAGGAGGACCGCTGCCAACAAATTCTTATTGAGGCCCAAAAAAAAAAAAGAGAGAGAGAAAAAGTCCTAACGGGCACAGTGAGTCATGACACCGTGGACCAACCTGCTTGGAATGTGGTTTCAATGACAGCAAGGGAAGCAGAAAGATGAAAGAAATGATCCCCACGTTGGGAGCGTTTCATTTAGTTTCACAATGAATGAATACCAGGGGATGGTTGGTGGGGTTACCACTTAGCAGAAAATAACTTCCAACATTGTTTGAAGTCGCTCAACCAAAACAGTGTTACGAGTTAGTTCTGATTTTCCTATTTGGTCACAAGTTCATTTCTCCTTGTCATATTTCTTATGAATGAACTTCAATTGCTGTGTATGTTGTCTGAGTAGTCCTGACCAATCGGAGAGGAGAAACCGACATGTTATTTCAGCTTTCTTAAGACCCAGTAAAAACATGGAGCCTCAACAGTGAAACTGAGACCTGCCAGGAACTGATGTACAAACTAGGGTTTGCAAAGGGTTGGAAGACTTCTGGTAAATTGTCTCAGAAATTTTTATATGCGCATTTGGCAAGGTAGATCCAGTTAACATAAATTCCCAAATATTCCTGTTAGTTTCATTTCTGGAAAGTTTCCAACACTGAATATTCCTGGAACTTTGCAACCCTAGATCAAAAAAGAAAATGAGTGTGGTCAATGGAAAAAGATGGTTTGCAAACATATCTTGGGAAGCGAGCCTCACTTTTCATCCAAACGCATAGTCACTTCTAAAGTTGCTGACTGAACCGTGTGCCATTCGGGGAACCAAAAGGGAATCATAATGCTCATTGATACATAAAAGAACCATTTCTTTTCCAGCACTGCCGAAGCAAGCCAGAGCCAAACCTTGGTGTAATTTTCATGACTTAGCATAAAAAGTAAGGCCATTTGTGTTTGGTAGATTATTTCGTTATTGTAAAAATGTTTTCTGGTTGTGCCCATGAACAGTTTGTCAGACCGTCTCATTGCCAAACCACTAATTCTACCATCGACACTTGTTCGGTGGAGGTATTGGCAATTTAACATTTTTTTCATTTAACAAACAGGAGCCTCAGTAGCTTGTAGCAAAACACTACAGTGAAACTGAGACTCAACCAAGGGGCTAAAAATTCCGCTTAGAAAAATGAAGTCTATAAGGAAGTGGCTGTAAAGAAGACATTAACAGCCTGGTTCAAAAACAGCTTGGGTCTGAAAAGCTAATTTCGCTATCGCCTCACACTGTACGGGGGGATTAAATTTTTTTTTCTAACTCAGCTGTATATTAGATATTAGGATCACGAGTTTGTCCAATCAGTTCAGCTCACATGACTGACAGGTGCCCTACAGCTGTTAGAAAGGAAGCTCAGAGCCTACGTCATTTCCAATATGGCCCTGGCTGACGATCAGCTTCATTGCTCTGCATAAGCAACAGGCGGGTGACGTAGCAGAGACTACGTCCACATTTCATACAGTCTCTTGACTCATCAAAGACTTCACAAGTACTGGAAGTATCACGGACCAACACGTGATAGCATTTTCAGACATATACGGAGGGCTGCATTGCTTTTTATGTAGCTGAATAGCTTGTAAAAATGGCGGGCACACTGACAGCACTGCCAAAAATACCTTTACCTTAGTCCTAGAGCATATATTATTCTTAGTACAATTGCCCATGAATTATGCAATTCCTTAACCTTATATTGCCAAACATATCATATATGATACATGAGTTTCAAAGATTTCTATCTCATCATCATGATAGTTTCCTTAAAAACCTTCTGTATCGGACCCGACATGTTTTCTACTCCTAAAATATATTGCAAACAAAACAAGATGGCAATATTTTTGTAGCTTTCGTTAAAAAGGTCACTAAACATCTCCGTTCCAGAAAATTAGAATTTTCTGGCTATTTTTTGATGGGTTGAATAAAAGACCTCACAGTCATGTGTTTTAAACTGGCAGTTCCTGTTTAATATCATTTCGTGCAGACGAAGCTTGAGGCAATGGCCTCGTTAAATCGCAGGACTGGTTTGGTGCTTAAACCAACATGAAACAAACCTCATAAAGTTGTTTTTCTATGGCTGCCAATCCTAAAATGTAAGCTTTCTCTTCTCTCTTCCAGGCCGTCGGTCTGCTAGCATGTTAAACAGGGATTACTCAATCTCTTAAAGGAAACATGACTTGACATACGATCTTCTGTTTATGCTCGGTGCAATGACGTCAGCAGGCCTCAGAAATTTGGTTCTGCAGTTTATTAAGACTATGTTTAACAGAAAGGGATAAAAGTGATATCAGTTTATCACTCCAAACAAGTAGAAAGTGATCAATGTGTTGCATCGCTTTAGCAGCACATGTTTTAAATGGATCGTACAAAGAGTGAAAGAGGGGAGAGCAGAGTGTTGTCTCTTGTAACTGGAAACTCCAGTTTGTGATAGGGGGACACAAAGAGGTTTTTGACAAAGACGTAGGTGTGGAGGACGGAAATGCTTCAGGCTGTTGCATCATTGTTCTCAATAACACAGCATTTATTAGATAGTTTACTGCTACCATGTAACTTAGATAACAGCTTTGACTCTTGGCTTCAGGAGCAGAGGCAGCTTGAGGCTCACAGGGCACCTTTAAATGAATCGCCTCTTACACCATAATAGTAGGAAGCAGGGAAATTGGATCCATGGATGACAGCCAAGAGGTGTGGCCGTGGAGGTCAAGACACAGCAGATGTGAGTGAATGAAGCAGTAAACACACCTACTTACCCTGGCTTCTTAGAAAAATGTTGCCATGTAATAAGCAGTGAGTCATTTTGGGATCCGATTTTATCTACTGGAATATCAGTGTGTGTGACTGAGCGGTTAGCAATGCAGTAGGACACTTTGAAGGACTTGTGCTGGTGTGGTTGATTTTTTTTGTTCAAGAATGAAAGTTAGTTTCAGTTAAATAACTGGCTATTAAATTCACCATCTTCAAACTAAAGATTTCTGTCATCAGGAGGCAATGATTACTTTTTTTTGTTTTGGTCTCTCGAGGCCGACAGATTTTTCAGAAGACAAACTGTGGCTTAAACAAACTGCTGACTCACCCAATGTCAATGAGTGGAGGCTTCCCTCGATTCCTCTTGTAGCACAGAAACAGCTCTGGGCTCTTAAGACTGCCATGATTCAGGTTAGCTGGCTGGCCGCTGCAGGTGCTGTCGATACAAGTGAAGCCCTCAGGTACTGTTTCTCCCGCTGACTTGTTAATGACGGCCAAGTCAGTGATAGGCGCTTTGGGCCCGCTGGATTTGGTCTCTGATAAGTCCTGCTCCAGGGGCTTGGACTTGTCTGTCAGCCCAGCGACCACAAAGTAGTCGGTCACGCGGTGACCCTTGTCCTCGATCATGGCTGGGTGTACCTGGAAGTAAAACAAACAAAAAAAAAAGATTCATTTGTAAAGTTGCTGAGTCCATAAACTGGAGAATATTTCATGTTATGCTGACGATACACCCTCCTATACCACAGTTTCCAGAAGACTGCCAAGGTTTAAAGCACGGCCTAATCTTCACACATGCAACAGTTTTTAGGCTGTTGCCAAGAAAGGAACTCTAAATTAGTGAAAGCACAGCTCTTACATATTACCTCAGGACAGTGGGATGGATTAAACATGCAAGCATACACAGAATGCTAAGTAATACTGTGGCCCAGGAATTCAAAGGAGTCTTTAAGAGAGCAGCACCTCAAACTGGGGGAAAAATAAGAGTGAATGAAGGGACTGGATTTGTTGACATGCACAAACACTCTTGTCATTGTATATCACTGCACCGCTCCAACTATGTGGAGAGAGTTAAAGCTCTGGCAGCTACAGAGAGCCAAGGGAGAGCAGCCAGGGCCTGGAGGAATGCTTGGAAACGCCACTGGGAGCGTAAATCAAAGCAGCAGAGACGTCTTTAAAACACCTGATATATGGTGTCAAAATCTGATGTCAGCGGCAAAGTCTAAGCGACATAAAGTGGTTTACAAAGAAGATCAATCAAAGTTTGTAGTTATGTTTCCCAGCTTAAATTTAAGGCAAGATTTTCAACTTGACCATCAGAAATACAATACAAGTAAGGACTTGTTTCTTCTACAAAGGTGTAAACGTGTTTTGCAATATCAAGAATATTTTGGTATTTGGTAATTAAGATCTTGACAAAAGTTTCTATAAATTATTCACAAGGAATGTAAAAGGTTTTGTGTGTTTGTAGTTAGGAAAATACACAAGTTAAATTGTTGCATCATTTATATTTTGTACTTCTATGGTACAAAGAATCAACACTCCGTTCCCCAAGAAAAGCACCTGACTTTTCAAGCCTGGCCAAAAACAACAGAAAAAAAAACCAGACCGTTAAAGTCAAAGAGAAACTTGAAATAACATCGACCTCCAAAGAGTAGTTCTGACTTGCACAGGAAGTTCAATTTTTCCAGTGGTGAGTCAGCTGTGGCAAGAAGGGAAATAAAGCATCTCTGTAAGCAGCGGACAAGAACAGAGCCATGGACGACTTTTTGAACACTTCACGAAGACGGGAGAAAGAAATATGATTAAGATGCAAGAAAAGGTAGATAGTCTTACAGAGCAGATCTGTTTAACAGCAGCATAGTCATCCAAATCTTATTAACCATAAACCTCTCACTGCTTTTTAGCTAGAAACTTGGCACGTCGCCTATGAGAACAAGCCAAAGTTGATTACTTCAAGTATATTGCCAGCTCTATACTCTTGAAAGGTACCTTTGAAGAATGTAGCTGGATATGCGCCTAGAATATGGCCCCATTTTTTCATTACTCTTTAAAACAATGTCGGGAAAACACTCAAACCAGAGGGCAGAGCACGCCACTGTATCAACACAAGCCTCAGGCAGCAAAAAACAATACCCTTATACGTCACGTTATCTGAGCAGGGGATGAATGAGTGTGAGTTTCCACCAACAAAAATGACAAAAGTGCATCGATCAAGAAACAGGATTTGAAGGTCACTTCTGGAAGACTTTGGAGAGTCAAGAGTTTGAATCCAGATGAAAAAGCTGGGAAAAGCGCTTGATTTCTTTTGGCCTACGGTACATTTCTGTGATCAATAATGTAGGATTTAGGAGGTACACAGACTGGAACAAAAGTATAAATAAATAGCATTTTATTTGTAATTGTTGTTTTACATATAGCAATAGGTATAATGCCACGGGTAGTATCATGAGATTATGATATCGTCTTAAAGTAGAGTTTTTACTCACTCTTATGAGTGCCACTGAAACTCTGTCCCAGTTTAATAAAGACAAAATGAAACCAGATGTTTTTTTCTAACACAATGGCTAGTTTCTGCCTAAGTCCTTCAGCAATGAGCTCTTCTTTTGTGGTCATGTGCAGAGCCATAAAGCTATACAGCTCTTAAGAAAATTTATAGCTTTCTCTGTATTCAAAACAATCCTCTAAAGCAAAGGGCAGTTTTTTCAGACTATAACAGCTCATTATTAAAATGTTTTTGTCAACAGTTGCCAGATGATAAACAAGTGACTGACTATTCTGTTTTTCCTGACATATTATACACTGGAAGTGTTTCTTAATAAATTGGAAAGTTAAATCATTTTAAATCAATAAAATAATCTTTTAATTCCTTTATCTTTTTTTAAATCTCTGTTAAATAATGAAAGTGCATGGTTATTAAATCAAAGTCTTGTTTTTCTTATTTGTTCTTATTTATGGTAAAATTACATTATGGAGCCCGAAGTTCAATGTTTGACAATATTTGTTCTTTACTAAACCAAAACTCTGAAATAATTTACTAAACTAAATCCAAAATAATTAGCCACTTTTTCCTCACAAACATTAAAGCTGCAGTCTGTGCCTGTAGCTTTGTCATAGTACTAAATTTTACTTCGTTTTTTTTTTTAACTTTAGTCTAAAATCATTTTGTCAACACCCATCATAATCACAAATTATCAGAATTTTTTTCCAAAGACTTCGGTTCTGAGTTTTAATTCATTAACTGAACAAACAGTTTGTTTTACACATTCAGCAGACGTGTTGGAACACCATGTTTGAACACAACATCACAATTCACACAGCATAATTTTGATTCTTTTGGTTCCTAAAAGCATCAATAAACTTACTTGCTAACTTTTGAGTGAATAAAGAATACAGGTTACCTGCTACAGTGAAAAACAACACTGAAACTAAAGTGAAACAGCAAATCACAACAACTGAAAAAAAAGGGCTGTGAAACTTTGTATAGCTATGGGGAAAAGCTAAGTCATCTGGTAATTCTCGATGTAATCCCTTTCACGTTGTTAATATAAAAATATTAGTTATAGGTGCTTTAAAAGACTTGGAGGAATTAGGCAAGTTCTTACATGCTGTAAAGTACAAAACTACTTCAGGGGGAAAATGACTTCAAAGAGGGAGAAGAGTAGGGAAAAGGCTGAATTTATGGCTCTGGATGTCACAGTGATAAAAGTTTCTCTCTTCTTTGACTTTATTTAAGAGTTAATGTTTTGGAAAAGGGTTTAAATGAAAGCTATTTGTATCTCTTTATTCATCTCCAGTATTTGAAGGCTGTTGATTGAATCATTATATCTGGCTTGGTTGAAGAACTAAGCACTCATGAGTCTTCTGGTTGATGAGGCCCATTGTAAAGCTGTATAGGAGCAGACTGTGTGCATGTGCAGGCGTCTCATCCCTGTTTTGACTGAATGTTGACGTACTTAATGCAACATGCATATTTAAGCCTTTGCCGTAAACATTCAACCCCAACATTATTTTGCACATAAATAGTACTTCTGGTCTAAAAACATCAAGGCTGTGAGTCATAAAGCTCACAGAAAGTTTGGATCCAGATCAACACAAAGTGTCAAAGCTGGGAACATAGAAATGTTCAAAAGAGAAACAGGAAAACAAATATTACCCAAGGGAACACCAGGATCTGTCGGGTTCTTGTTGGCCTTTGAAACCTATCAGAGTTACCACCGTGCAGGGTGAATCAATATGAAACGGTAAACAGGAGAGTTACCGTAACTGTTCCCTTATTTGGCACGAACGTTTTGTGTCGTAAGATCATTTCAAAAAAGCTGAAATACTAACTTTATTTCTGCTGACATGTGGACTGGTCTGGTTCAGCAGCTCATATCATCAAACGTGGAGGCTGGGAAATTAAACAGTCAAAACTCGATTCGTCATCACAGGTTGATTTATGTGACGTGAATGGATGTTTCAGGGACTTTCCCCATCGACACTTTAAAGAAGCTTCACTTTGCTGTGTCTATTATTCATTAAAAACACACTTTTGGCCTACTTATGTTACTTCTGAAACTTTATTCAGATAACACACTGACACACAACACTGAGACTGCAATGATTCATAATAGCACCCTGTATTCATATCCAAGAGTGGACACAGCCTGTAACAGTCCCTCTGTGCCACCACAACTATACAAATATCTCTTTGTGACACCCTATGATAGACAAACATTGCTGCTGCCATGGCAACACAACCCTACAATGCCAAGCAGGACGACCCTGAGCTGCGAGTAGTGTTACTCTATCTGAGTGTAACTGATCTCCAACTCTTTCAAGGGGACATTTAGTATAGCTGACATGCTCTCTGGAGTCTGCCACGTCCAAATAAAGTCCACTGTCTGGGTTTTTTGATGTGAAATGGAAGAAACAAGCTTTTTTATTGTCTGGTTTTATGTCTGTTGAGCAAATAAAACATGGTAGCAGCTATAAAGCACTCTGGCATGGAGCGCTGATGAGGCTAAAAGCTTTACAGCTATTGTAAACAGAAGGGAACGGTACATTTATGGAGGATTTTCTGTCTTTCTTGTTCTGCACTTGTGACAGCATGCAGGGTGGAAAAAAATATGCAGGAACTTTTAGAGCTCAGGGCAAAAAAATAGTGCAGCCTCTCAGGTCAGATGGTAAAATGACTGAGTCGAACTGGCAGGCAAAACCGGTCCATTAAATTTCCACTATATTAAGTCAACGGTTGTAACTTGAGCTCTAAGCGGCCTCTGAAGGTTATGCTCTGCCCCTCCCTCCTGGTCTTTTTTTTTTTTTTTTTTTTTTTTTTAAAAAGAACAAAAACCTGTTCCTCTGTTTCTGCAGAGCCAGATGATCGGGTGTCGCTCTCTTTGTCTGGGCTGCACTTGTTGGACAAGGGTCACTACATGTCACGACCGAAATACACCGAGTCTGCAGAGGACATGCAAACTGACCGGTTACTCTACGAGTAGTTCCTGGCTTCTCTGCAACGCTGGCCTTGAAATGGACAAATCTCTAAGTCTACAGTTTCAATGCCGAAGAAATCATGGAATCAGCTTTAAAAAGTATCCGCCACTTTGACAGGATGTTAGGTCAGACTTTTCGTACGAAAAGAGGTTTTAAAATGCTGTTTGTACCATGCTAATGACTCTGGTTTCCACTAAGTGCTCTGGTTTGGTTAAGAACAGTTTATTACGGCGACTCCTGATGTTGTTTGTGTTCCCAGAGCAAAAAGAACTCTTGGGCACCTCACACAGGAAGTGTGTTATCTGCAAGCCTCAAACGTGTCTCACACAACAAAAATCTTGTGACAACAAGGCTTGCTAATAATTCTGTCAAAAAAGAGGTGTCATAAAATGAGCTGAAGGTAAGATGTATTCACTTCAAACACATCAGGTGACAGGAAATATTTCATCTTGTGTGACCTCCCTCTTCCTTTGCATCCATCTCTGTGCCCCTCTCTCTGCTCATTTGGTGTGCACCTTAAACTGGAGTCATAATTAAGTTAGGTTCCAGGACAATCACCCCTTCCCCTCTTCTCTAATCATCAAATTGCAGTGTCTGGTTCCATTCTTTATTGTTCAATAGGTGTGTTTGGTGGTTTAATCGAAGGGTGCCAAAAAGTAGGATGGTACAAATCAGTTGTTTTGGTATACTTTACAACAGTGTTTTTCAGCCTTGGGGTTGCCTGAAATGTCTTGTACTTGATAAATAAAATTATTGATCATTTTTGAACTAATTATTATTCTTTTTCAAATCAAAAAACCACACACAATCTTAAGGGGGGCACACACATAACAATTATTGGGTTGGTTTTTTCCTGACTTTCCTCTTTCCCGACCAAGGACGGACAAACTAACAAGCAGACAGGACTATCCTGTGGTCTGAGGTGTGTTCAAACTGAATTTGTCCAGATAATCGGCTTCCAAAGGGGTCGAGGCCGACAATCGTAAATATTAAACCAAAAATCTTCATGTGTGTGGGGAAAGCCGACAACTCCTGAGTCATGATGTCGTGAAATGTGACGAATCATGGGATTTAGCCAATCAGGAGGTGAGCTGACTGAGAAACGATATATATATATATATATATATATATATATATATATATATATATATATATATATATATATATATATATAATTTTATATAACACTTTCTGGTTAAGTGTTCTTTCCTTATATTGATGGAAAGTTTATCATCATTGTCCAACTCTGACGTAAACTGTGAAATGTGAACTCGTATGACTTTTCAAGCTACATCTCAGTCAAACAGAAACAAAAAGGACTTTGTACACACTCCTGGAATTAGAAGAAATATCCTCCTAGTAAACACAATCATCATTTCAAGTTCAAGTTTCACAGAGCCTTCTTTTATGATTGCAGAGCATGTCTTCCAGCTCTGAGAGCATGTCTATGTGTCATAACTCACTCTGAAAATGACAACACACGGCATGACAAGGTGATATCGTCAGATTCTGAGAACAAAGAGAAACAGCTCGCCAACAATAAATCAAATTAGACAAAGTTTTCTCACTTTTGCATGACACTTGATGTTTTTTCATTGCTAAAAATGGGTACATTACCTCATCAGTTTGCAAAAAGGGACTCTGTGTAAGGTTTGGCGGTGCCAAAGTTCCCCTTGAAAACACTACCATGCCTGGCCAGGTCTGTTTTAAGGGATAAATAAGATTACCCTAGAAATAAATTTAGACTCTCATTTCTGAGGTCAAAAAACACAGTTCTTCAAAAAGTCCCTGGTTCCTGGGTAAATTCCCTGCTGTTGAAAAGCACTTTTAAACAGACTTTATAATTAGTTTTATGATTATCTTGCAATTTCTTTTCTTACTCAGAAACATCTGTAATCTGATATACCTTGAAATCTCCAACCCTGTTCAATACTATGCCATCTGATCTTTCACTAACATATCATTTCAAATATTGCAAAACTTTTTGAAGGTAAATTAACAAAAAACTACAACCAGAACAAGAGTTTGAGACAAGTTGTATTACCTGATCATCCCACAAAAATGTGTGGTTTGAATATCTTATGTCTGAACTATAGACCTTTACTTTTGTAAAGAACAGGACTAAACCAGGGATCAGATTCTAAGTGTGATCCCATCTTTCTCTAAATCCTGGGTGGGTCATTGCGTACAGCCCTAGGTTTCATTGGGCTGGAAAATCTTCCTCCTTGTCAGGGGCACTGGTCTGAACTTGCTTGCAAATGTGCCAAAAGTTTGTAGCTTGACAACCCGAAGAAAACTTTAGTTGTCATTAATAAAAGCAGGGAGCTGAACTACTCAAACGATTTGATTTTTCCCAATCGCAAAGTTTTAAATACAAAGAAATAGAAAGAAAAAACAAGAGGCAGAGATTTCAAAGACAGAAAGAGAGATTTCACATACAGAGGAACCCCGTCCTCCATCCCCCCATGATCTACCCCACAATGATCTCACCCCGTTCACACAAAAGAGCCTGGAGGCTCGTTCCCCTGGGGTAAAAAGAGTCTGCCTGCGTGTGTGTGTGTGTGCGCACAAGCATGCACAAGTCTACTGTTTGTGTGTGTAATGTTGGACAACAGACAGTGCTCAATTATTTCAGAAGCTCTACCATGCACGTCCGCTCACGGCTGGTCTGAAACAGCAGCTGAGAGTGACACACACCGGCGTCATGTATTGTCACTTGGGCAGCGCAAAAATAGAGCAAGAAAGTCATGATGTCAGTGTGTGCAGATGCAGGAATGATACTGGAAATCATGCTGGCCTGAGGTTCAAAATAGACCTCAACCTCTCTTTCTGGACAGCTTTACATACATGCAAGTGTCTGTGTCAGCTTGTGCAGCCTCGAAGTGTCTACCTCAAGTGCCACTTTGTATCTGCGGGCTCTGGAGGATCTGCCGATCAAAGTGGCGCTCTCTGCCACCTGTCATCACAGCGTGCTGTCGGCAGTGAAGGCCAGACCCAGCGGAAGGTGCCAATGAGGTGACTAAACCTCTGTTTTACAAGGCAACGACCACAGACAAAGCTGTGCCTGCTCCAGTTTAGAGCGTGGGATCGTGGTTGAGACGAGTTCAAATCAAAGTCGGTTCAGGTGAAATCAAAACGGACTCATACACTGAAAACTAGTTTGTGTGCACATAGTTAGCTGTTAATCAGATCTAAAATGTTACACACAGTCTGTAAATACCTCACACTGCAAATTAATCTTAGCAATGTGATGTGATGAGCCAAGCTGCTAAACTTGTCTCAGTCCTCAGTCTATAACTTCTTTAAGCTGACTAAAAATATGTTCAAGTACACTTCATGGCAGGAATATTTAACTGCTCAATATTTGCTCTTCAGTTTGTTAGAGGTGAAGCACAAACATTCTATCTGTGCTTTAGCTCCAGATAAGCCTGAACTATGTGCGATAGCCTACCAGTATCATAGCTATATGCTAACAAGAGCTCTCTCTCTCTCTCTTCTCTGCCAAAACAAAGAACCTAAACTCACGGTGAACTCTGTTCCTGGATCCTCTTTATTGAACAATGGCTGCTTCATTTTTTGTACACTGGTCATATGTTGGATTAAATCTGAGTTAGAGACTGACTAAAACCGTTGATGCACTTCTCTAGATAGATATCTGACTGCCCGAACACCAGACCGTGAACAGAAAAGGTCATGTTTGAATTTCTTCATTTTTTTCAGACGTAGGTTTTCCTGATTAAAATAAACAGTTGCGACAAATAACTCTGAACCAAATTTCATTTTGAGTTCCAGTTTACTTTTCACCAACGCAACTTCCCAGCAGCTTTTCACTGGACCAAGTGGCCTCATGGGTTTTACTACCCACACGAGGGACATGCCGACCAGAATTTTTTTGCCCTGAATATCGGCCTATACCGAGTCCTGATCTGATTCTTGGGTTTCCAGATATAAACTTTGTAGAGAGGGAAGAAAGTGAAGCTGCACACATTCTGTTCTGTGTTTTAACAATAATAAATGGTGAAAAATAATAGCTGAATATGTCTTGGGATTATTAATTCCATTTAATTTAGTCCAGCTAGTTTTGATTTTGTTTCATCTAATCTATTTTACGTGTTCTCCCTTTGAACTGGTGTGCATGCAATACAACACGCTTAAATCTGAGGCTGCCCTGAACGCAACTCTCACGAGACAATTGTAAATATCTATCGTGTTTTCGTTCGAAAGTTTACTTTGTCACAAACAGGATTACAACTTCAACTGACCAGAAGGCTGAATTATGAAGCTGGATTTTCTCTTATCAGGGTAACTTCTGGCTTAACTCCGGGTTTCCTGTCCTTCTTCACTTCTTACTGGGATAAATCACCATGGTGACTGATCCAGAACTTAACCTGCCCCACAGCAGGTTAAGTTCTGAATAAGAGATCAATGAGTATAAAGCAACAGTTCCTGACCAATCAGCTCTCCTGGAAAACGGCCTGTCCATTTTTAAGACAGACATCCTCTGTTAATGTTTTGTTAAGATCGCATCAAAGCAGCTGGTAGCAACCAGTGGCCACAAGCCCTCAATGGAGAGATGGCACCAGTCCAAATGAATGAAGCTGAAAGTCTCCCTGGCTCTCTGAGGGTCAGTAGTTACTCTTTACAAAGCTGGAAGCGTGTGATTGAAGAAGCAGGTGTGCCTTTAAGAGGAAGTGACACACTTTCAGTGTTTGCTGAACCCTGTGACAAAAGCAGCTGCCACCTGCACAGCCAACGGCGACAGGTAGGCCGCCCTTCCCACAACCTGACGAGAAAGTAGGGCAAACATGGTACAGGCTTCCTCTGAATGTCAGTCTCTGCACTAAAACCTCTGGGGGTTGGTTGGATGATGAGAGGCAGCTCAGACCAGCAAGGTTTGGCTCAGCAGAAACGTCACAAGACTGCCTCCCTCATGGAGCGTGACAGCCCGGCGGACACAGAATTCTTTCCACTTTGAGGAGAAGGGAGCGAGGGCAAACTCATTACCCTTACTAACCAGCTGAGTCTAAACCGGTGCAGACTCAGGCCTGCAGGAAAAAGACGTCTAAAACACACCAAGGTACAAGGGTTGGAGGAGAAAGAGGTTACATGATGCTTTTTTATGGTGGAGTTACATGATCCTCCTAACTTTTTGGCTCATGTTGACTTTCTTACGTTAATGTTTTGTGAGTCGTGTTAACAGGGGATGCACTTGGCCAGATATACTGGCTCAGCAGAAGTTCTATTATTTATTGTCCATAACATCCTTATTTTTCTTCTTGCTTTTGAATGAAAATAAGTATAAAAACCACTGGAATAGTAGTAATGATGGCATGTGAATACTACGACATGTATAAAAAACTAAACTAGGATGCATGTTTGACAGCTGCTCTAAACTGGCTATCCACTGACAGGTTCAGCTGAAGGTCCCCAGTTTACAGGGTCACTCTTTAAACCAGTGTTTTCCAACCTTGGGGTCACGACCCCACATGGGATTAGGGCTGCCACATACTATTATTTTGACAATCGACTAGTCACCGATTATTTTTTGTGATTAGCCGACTATTTGGATCATACATAAATTGCATTTTATGCCACCAGCATACAGCTAACATAAGTTTCCAGCGTCAAGTATTTAAGGTATGTACTGACTAAAAATGATGACAGTTAATATCATAGTTCATTCAACTTTTAATGAACTTTGCAGCTTGTAGCAGCATTTCTGACATTTTTTTATGTACCAATTTTCTATTCAAACATGACAAGTTAAGTAGGTTGATGTTATTGTTAGCAGCCAACTAGCCAATTAGCTTACTGAGATTGTCATTCTTCGTCAGAAAATAAATCAGCCACGGCGTGCTGTCTTTTCAGATGCTCGTGCATCGCCGTCGTACTGTCATGGAAGGACATTTCTGCTTTGCATATTTTGCACTTCACACTTTTCTCCTTTATTTTGGAAAAATGCTCCAAAACTGTCGAGCTCTGTTGCCGGCTAGCCATGATACTGTTGAGCATAAATTTTCCGGTGACATCACAGGTGACCCTGTTTACCAGTTCTGCACGTATGCGTCAAGGACAGAACGGCAGACGAGACAGATGAAAGTACAGTTTTGAAGGAAAACTAAAAAAAATATTAAAACGACGACGTCGATTATTAAATAAGTCGCTGACGAATTTGATCATCGACGTCATCGAGACTAGTCGACTAATCTTGGCAGCCCTACATGGGTTACCTAAAAAGTCCAGTAATTGATAAAAAAAATACTGAGCAAATTTTTTTAATAATAATTATTATTCTTTTTAAGATTAAAACTCCACCCACAATCTGAAACAACTGTATTCTATAGTTTTACTTTCTCAAATATAAATCCAGTTCAAATAAAATGCAACATTTAAAAATATCTGAGCTGGCGCATCGTGATTGATGGCTGCGATTACATGACTGCACAGGTACCGCCACTTGAGTTCCTTCACTTCAACCTGTATAAACAAACTTGCAGTCAGTAGGGAAGAACAGAAAATGAAACAGATAGATTTCTTTGCCCGCCTGGCCCCTGGCTGAGACATTAAATATTGCCAGCTACAATCGAAATGGTTAAAAAAAAAAAGGATGTGCGGGGAGAAAGCAGATTAAAAACTAGAGAAACTCTTACAAACATGATCAAAAAATAATTCCGGAACAAAAAAACTGGGGTCACCAGGAATTAGTGATATCTAAATGGGGTCATGGTCCAAAAAAGGATTGGAACTGGGAGCTGACAGAGACGCATTCACATGATCAGGCTAGAGGAAGACCTTTGTTTTAGGATTTATTAAACCAAGTCAAAAGCTGTGATGTTGTAACAGATGGAGGGAAAAACTAAGTGTGCGCTCCACCAATCAGAAATGGTCAGCTTGCAGGCCTTGTATCACAAAGTCCCTGCACCCAAGAGACAAGAGAAGTACCACCCCCAGATATGGAGCTGTCAAAGAGCATAAGCTGACAGATGTGTCACAGAGACCAGAAGTTTCATACTGAATGGACTCTAAAATGTGAGTCTTTGGAAAAAATGTCCAGCAGAATATTTCTTCAATTTCTAAGTCACCCACAGAATCCTTCTACAGCCTGCTGCAGCCCTCTCAGTCTGTCTCTTTTATCTCCTTGATCACCTGACAAAGCCTTTGGACACCCAGCAGTGGCAACAAAGTGCGAGTCCAATGTACACAAAACCACAGAGCAGCCATGACCTACTTCATACCTGCCCGCCTGAGGCGAGTAGGAGGCTGCATTCACTCCACTCCTCTTTTCCAGCCGCCGACAAGCCAAGCCAAGGTCAAGGAAGAGATTTTCTTCTTTTATTTTCCACGTGTTTATTGCTGCAACTCAGCAAAAGGTATCCCAACCGATTCCTCAATCTACATGCTCTGATTGTTCTGTTCCTCCTCTCCTCTCACACATCAATGAAGCTGTACTGCTTACAGTACATGAGGAAGTGCCATCCTTGGCTGCGCTGGGACTTGTGCCATGGCGGCCATAACAGGAACATCACATGCATGCCATGAATCACCAAACTGCTGATGGGAAGCAGGGAGTTCTGTGCTGCCCCAGAGTGTTAGACTTGCAGCAGGCAAGTGCTGAGGTGTAGATATGTGAGTACCTTGGCCTTGGATTCAATGGCGTTAATGCTCCGATGACTCCCAGCCATTAAACAAAGCAAGAGAGATGGGTTACACAACTCTGTGTCCTGGGGGTAGGGTCATACAAATGCAGAGATAGCAGATTGAGAGAGAGAGAGAGAGAGAGAGAGAGAGAGAGAGAGAGAGAGAGAGAGAGAGAGAGAGAGAGAGAATTAAGGAACATGTTAACACCTTCTTGTCTAAGGGATGGGAAGTTCCGAAGTTCTTCCTGAATTGGTCTTTAGTATGAATGTGTGTTTGATTTAAAGCATGTGAGAGTGTGTGAGTTCTGGAGCAGACACCTGCAAGGTTAGGCACACAGGAGAGCAGAGTCTGAATATCAAGCGTCAAGGAGGGCCAGGAGGGCACAAGAAGAGGAGGAGGAGGAGACGGAGAAGGGGAGGAGGGGGGGTGTTGTATTCCCAACTGTTGCATCCGACCCATAACTAGGTCAGGCTACGTGCAGGAAATACACATCAACGCGGATAAAACAAAAGAAATTTCCTCCTACAATTGGCAAGTGTGGTGATACGTGGCTGCGTGTTTCTCTTTCAACGGTTGGATAACACTGAGTGAAAACCGTTGAACTAGACTACAGCAGCTAAACACGAGGAAATGTTTCATTTTAGGAAGAGAGCCTCCTTCAACACCGAAAAGGACAACTTAAAATGTTTGAACACTTTTTGTAAGTGTAACAAGTAACTCTGCTCATTTTTACAAACATGCTCGACTTACCAGCTGTTTACACTGCAGCGAGAGACAATGTTGACATGAAGGCAACTTGCTGTTTTCAGCCCTTTGATATATTCCGTTTGTGTACTCGTGCAAACCAACGCAGGTTCCACCGAGAAGGCGCGCGAAAAAACGGCTCTTAGTAGTACTCCTTCCAAACTTTGCACTAACTTCTTCGCCACACTTTCATCTGAAGTTGTCGGCGGAGGCAGGCGCCATGTTTGTGTCTGCGCTGATACTTTAGCTGGCGAGCTTTCTTCGTAAACGTCTCTTTCAGACTGGAACCGCCCAGGGAAGAGGAGAGGCAACGGCCCCTGCTGTAACTGACAAGAGGCCAGCGTCGGGGCGACGTCAAGCTGTTCGAATAAAGAATGGAGAACTTCCGGCGTGTGTTTTCAAAATAAGAGCTTGTGAAGACGGATTTTTAAGCAGAATTGTCGTATGACTTGATCGATGTTTTAGTTTCTATTTATTAGCTATGTTTTATTATTTATCATATACATTATAGCTATAAAGATTGTTGAAATGCGAAATAGTTCCCACTGCAAAACCATATCCTTCATATCGAAGAACTTTTAACTATTGTTAGTATAGGAATGATATAACAGCTTTCCTCCTATACTACTCTTTTAGTGTATTCAACAACTAAAAAAATAGTAAAACAATTTTTGTGCAGAATTTCCTATCAAGAGCCACCAATCGTTACTACTCAATAAATTATTTTATTGTGAAGGTGAAATTATCGACTTCCTGCCTACTTTGGTTTATTTGTGCCACCTCTACGGACTTTTCTCTTTTAGTTCAAGGTTTTCCTCAATATCTGACGCCACCCATCTACAAGCGAGGGAAACGCTTATAGAAAAGCAACAGGTGCAGAGGAAAACCTTTTTGTTTACAGCAATTTTCTGTATACTTTGAGGGATCGAACACGAGACTAGTTTAAGACATATTCATCAGATATTCGATACGATTAACAAATGCCCAACCCGTGGTAAATCTACAGTATGAATATCTCGTAATTCTGCTGATTAAGTGGTTGATCAATAAACATCAAACACTGTTCAGCTCCAGATTTGCTCAAAGGTGAAACAAGACAAATCGTATCACAGATGATGGCCTTTCATTTTTTTTTATTCTCAAACGTTTTAGTTCAACATTAAACAAATTCTAATTATTAATAACCAGACTGGTTCTGCTCATACTTGCAGTTGCAGACCTTCATAAAGAAGATAGCATGATGATAGTGCAAAGTAAATTCTGAAGAGGAAACATACCACCTCCTGATGGAGGCAGTGGACTCCAGTGACTTCTGGAGTAGGTTTTCCACACTTGTACACAGGAAAAACATCAAAAAGTTTGCAATCAAAGTTCTGTACAACAGTAAAAATTTATTTAGCAGTTCATGACTTTTTAACTTAAAAAGAAACATGTTTATGTCAGAAAACTTGTTTACTTATTATTGAAATATTTTATAGAGATGTGCAAATTTTCATGTAAAAACAAAGTTCAGAAGACATTTAAAGACGCTTTAGGCTGAACATGAGTTTCTGTTAATGTATCTAACATTTCATGTCATCTATTGGGGAGAACGTGATGAGTTTTGGGAGGCTGAAGTCCTTGTTTTTAGGGGGTGAAGGTGTTTCAAGTGTGTCCAAGTCCAGTGAGAAAACCTTGTCCGTGGCTTCATTTGACTTTGCAGGCGTCATCAGCCAGTCTTTGTCAAAATTAGGGACTGCATGCCCTGTTAGGAGACACTCAGGAGCGGTCCTGCTCTCCATCAAGGAGCTGTCATCACCTGCCTGTTGGAACTGACTCAGGTGCTGCAGTGCGTCTGGTGGGGAACACTTCCCCTCGCTTTTCAGAGAAGGGAGTAAAAGGTCATCGTCGCCCTCGCTCTTCATATCCAGAGCTTCGTCATCGAGGCTCAGCAGACTGTCGCAGCTCGGCATTTCAGGGAGAGTCTCTTGAGCAAGGCTGAAGTTGACAGAACTAATACCTGTGCCACTTGGCGTGGTGTCGAAGGCTTCGGTTTCAAGGGTATCCCACAGCAGGGTGGATCTAAGCCTCTGTTGGCTGACAGAGGGGCTGTGGCTTGTGGCCTTGAGTTTGATGGAAGACTCTGGGCTCAGCGAGACACCGCTGGGCTCTTTAAGGGGAGTTAGCTGACCTTTTATGGAGTCCTCAAATTTCGTTAACCGTCCCCTTTTCTCAGCTTCGTCTTCCTCCAGTGCTTTGCGCCAGGAGCTCTTGACATCCATGACTACAGAGAAGAGTTTTAAACACTCATCAAACTGCATGAAACACACATCATACTTCCTTTACTTTGAACACACCCCAGTTTAATCAAAAACAACAGGACGCAACTCACTGAGGCTCTCGGGTGTTCGGGCCAGCTGCTTCCTGGTTGAGAAAGGATCTCCATGAAGAGTGTTCAGAAGGCTCTCCAAGTCCAGACCTCTGACTCTGCTGTCTGAGGGGCTGGCTGTAACTGCATCTGCAAACTAAGACACGCATTCACTCAAGACTGAATCCAACCCTTACTCTAAGTGTTTCTCGTCACTTTTTTAATTACACTTCACAGAAAAAAATAGTTAATTTTCTTGCTTTTTTGACCCTTTCAATACCTGATCAGCCAAGTTATCACACTCCATGTTCAGTATCTGGCTCGTGTTCTTTGTGGGACCAGCTTTCTGACAAACACGGGCGGTTTTCCTCACGCTGGCCTAAAAACAAGCAGAAGTGCAAAGAATTTGTGGGAGAACTCATGCATGGGAGTTTGAACACCATTAAAAATGAGTCTGACGTAAAACAGAGTTGCTAAATTGAAATACTTGCCTGAGGTGGTGGTGCAGACGGAGCAGCCACAGGGGGAGCTGGAGGAGTGTCGAACAGCCAGTCCAGAGAGGTGTTAGCTTGTGATGATGCTAAAGTACCGACAACAGGACCTTCAGTCGTTTCAGCTGTTGCAGGGCAAGAGCTGATTCAAAGAAAGTGCAGAGTTAGATAAATTTCATGCTTTTTGGCACATTTAAATATTTTACCTACAGTTAAATTTCTTTGAATCTCAAAGCTAATAAATACTTTTTGAGTAAATTAATTTATATAAATCAGGATTATCTGCTCCGTATCTGTCCGTGGCGATTTCTCTCAATTCGCCTCGGTCATCAGAGAGCATGGATGCTGTAGGGAGGACTAGTGGTGGACAGAGCACAGCTCAGGTCTGCCCAGGTATCTGCCCCCCATCAGAAGCCAGCACACTTCAAGAAGTCTTCAAGTTAAGAAGATACTTGAACTGACTGGTGCTTGTAGATTGAATTACCTCATTATAAGAGAGGAATCATGTTGGAGGACTTCAGTCTCAGCAGGCTTCTCCTCTGAAAATGGAAGAAGTGTGAAAAAAAACCCAGAAAACCTTCACATGAATTCAATCAAACACAATATAAACTCCATGTGTTACTCACCAAGAAGTGATGCAGGGAACTGGGAGAAGACGCTGCTTCTGCAAGAAGAATCAGCAGCTGGTTCGAAAGACAGTGGAGCCATTGGTGAGAGGAAACCAAGAGCCTGAAAAAGAAAAACAAATCATCATTGGTTAAATGCATTTACAGACAATGGGTCAGTTTACAAGAGAGTCATTGAATCAATTTTGATTTCATTATCATTTAACAAAAACTGGAGTTACAGGAGTTCAGATCAGAAGTTTGACTCACAGGATCTTCATCCAGAAAAGAGACTAATGGTACATCTTTAAGGGTGTCGATCCACCTCCTGTCCCACTCAGCCTCCAACTCTCTGATGTTACCCCTAACCTCAGGAATCCCCTCCTTTGAAATCTTCTGCCTGAAAGAGAAAAAAAAACAGTTTACATATTCATAAGGAGGGGTTTCAGTGTTCATCCTTCTACAAACAGGCTGTGGCTCTGAGTGTACCTGATGAGGTGGAGGTCCTGCAGCACACGGCCCATCTGCTGACACTTCTCCTGCAGATGCTTGGGACCAATCTGCGGTTTGGGGGCGTGCGAGACGCGACTACGCTCCTCCCTCAGGAGCTGGAGCGAGTGGTTCGTCAGCTCCAACACACACAGGAGGTTCAGCTGGCCAGACTCGTACACATTCCCTGAACTCAACTGAAAAACGATGATTAAAACACTTCAGCACTGAACTTGAGAGAATTTCTGTGTAGCCAAAGTTGTTGCATAATCTGCTTTTTTCGTTTTCCACACCTGGTTTGGGAGCTGTTCGACTCTCTCCAGCAGAGTCCGGGGTATTTTGAGGACTCGGTTTGTTCCATCCAGGATGTGTTGGTCTGCTTCCCCCTTCAAAACACTTTCCACTGCCTGCTGCTCCCCAGTGGTGGATGACAGCATTTCGTCGATGGTTGACCACAGGGAGCGCACCTTAGCAAAACATATGAACGTTATTAGAGAACAAACAGTACAGCAAAAAGGCATCTTTAAGTTCAGTCTCTCAACAACTCTCGCCTGTGGAAAACAAGAAAGCTGTGATGAGAACAGCAGAACTAATGGGAAGCACGAACCACGTCTCGTGTTTTGAATGTTTTACAGATGAGTCACCACTTACTTTTTTAGTCTTTTCAGCTGCAGATTCTCCCTCTCGTGTAGCATTGACGCTGAAACGCCTGAAAGAAAAACGTTTTGTTGTTAAATCTTGAGAATATAAAAGTCAGAAGAACTAAAAAAAAAAAAAAAAAGGGATAAAAAGTCAAACGTACTTGAGAAGCTCGTCATATCTTGCTCCTTCTTCTCTGGCATCTCTCTTCGACTTCACCAGAATTCTTTGAAAGAAAAGAAACAGAAAAGAGCAAATTGACCAAAATCGTACAAAGAAAGGACAACATTAGGATTCCAACATGCAAGAAACAAAAAGAAATCTACAATCATGTGATAAGACAGAGCGCTACAACTCTGACTTTGTTCTCGCTAAACCTCTGTCAAAGTGTTCACACCTGTGGCATCCCTGCAACTAACTTTTTACCTCCAGCTGACCCACATGAACACGGCTTTAATGACGCAATCAGCTCACAGAAAACCAGCTGGACTTCAACCAATCAGCTGAGACACAAAGCTGAAAGAGAAACGCTTCTGACAAACAATCCTTAAAACTATGATTGATGATTATACCACATTGACCTGATAAACAGATGATCCAACTCTTATCAATACTCATCTTTAGGAAAATACTTTTTGTTGACCAAATCGTGTCTGAAGAAAAACAACTTTAAACTTTAAAAAAAGGCAAAAAAAAAAAGGCTCATTGAGGAAATCAAGATCAGATGTTTTGAACATCTTCCAAATTAAATTTCTTCAATGTCTCAAAACTTTATTTTCTGATTTAAAGAAATGGAAGAAAAGCTCCCCCACACTGGCCGACTTCCAGAATAAAAAGTTAATGCAACATTTTGGTCACAGACCAAAGAAGCAATGGCTTCTTTTGTTGGTACAAATATTTGCTTAAAAAAGATCTATGATGTCTCATTAAAATTTACTCTGGAAATTGGCCAGTGAGTGGAAATTTTTCTTCATTTACTTTAGTCCCAACTGTCCCTGTGCGACCCACCTGCCTGAGAAGTAGATGTGCAAAAGTTTTTGCTGTTCCTGATTTAAAGAAATAAATGCAGCACTCATGTGTTAGCGTATAAATACGATAAAACTGAAAGTAACCTGTTTTCTTTAGGATGGATTTGGATAAAACATTTTCCTAACCTACTCATAACGCTGCCTCAGTTGTTGAATAACTAGTCTGACTTTTGTGCGACTCGGCTCCAGTCATCGTCTCTTTAATCCACCTGGTGCTGTAGCTGTGGGTGACGTTTAGTTTCAGTCTTGAGGGTTTTACTCACTCCACAGACAAGTGTAGCCATCCACTGTCTCATAAGAATTTGACACAGGGGTATCCTGTACCATTTGACAATTCTCATGAAATTCTGTCTTACTGAGCTCGTTTCTGGTACTCATGAAGAAAACGATCCTGGTCCACTGCAGCTCTCAAAAACCTTGAATGGACTGGGTTGAGTCTCTTCAATGCCATGTCAAAGGTGGAGGCAGGTGCAGCCGCAAACTCAGGAACCCAGCTGTCATCTGAAAATGAAAAGAAGTCAAATCAAGTTGACTTGGTGCAAAATTCAGGGCCTGTTTCTTCAAAGTTGCCTCAGTCTATTTACACTTTTGGATTTAGGTCAGACTGTGGCATCAAAAAGAAAACAAAGTGTACCTACCTGTGGTGAACGTCTTCATTTCCTGCAGCATGACATGATTGGCCAACTGTAGCATCAAGCTGACAAACTTGGGTCCTCCAGGTGAGAGGAACAAGGATGCTACAACTTTGGATCCTGCATTTGCAGTTTCATCCTACACACACAAAAAAAAAAAAAAAAAACATGCAGCATTAACGAATTAAAAAGGACTAAAAAATAAACAAGAACAAGCCTCAAGCTGGAGACATTGCTGTTCATGTTGTAGAAAACTTACAGGACATCCTTTTTCATCATCTTGTCAATCACTGCACATTTAAAATGATAAATATTTATGTAATCCAAAAACGATCCACCACTGTGTGAGCTTACAAGAGGACAGGAAGTCAACATCTATGAAAGAAAAGCCACCTTAAATTAGCCAGAAAGGAGGGTAAAATTGGTGAGGACATATTTGGGTTTTCTTACCATAATTTCCCGCAGCCAGGCACAGGTCACTTTGCGGAATTCAGCATCTTTTTTGTGATCCAATACCGGCCAGCAGTGTCTAACCAAAACAACAAATAATTATTCTATCCAGAATAAATCATTTGATCTCCTGTGTGTTAGTGTATATGGTTAATCTTTCCTTCAACTGTACCTGTAAGCCTCGTTGAATCGTGTTGGGTTGAGCTTCAACAACAGGAAATGTGTTACTATGTAGAAGGCATCTTTGTTTGGTTTGTCAAACATATTCCTGTTGGTAATACAACCACAGAAATATTAACATCAACAGCACTGTGAATAAATACTTAAAACAAGTATTACAGCGTATGTAAATGCTCAACTCGGTATAAGCACACTTACGGCCCAAGATTGATGTGCTTCACGTTTATGTTGGTTTTACCGGCGACAGAAGACATCGCAGTGTCTGGTTGAAACCCCAGCCCAAGAAGGGAAAACCACAGGTATTTACCATTCTTTCTCTGCAATAAAACCGGGTTCGCCATTATTCCGATGTGAAAACGCAATCTCAAGCTGTCCGGAGGCGACTCTTTGAACAGCACGTCTGGCTCTCTTTCGTATGGATACTGTCCGTGTTATTAAAACCTTTGTAGCTAGCTGCAACCGCTAGCTACAAAGTTGACTATTGCTAACTAACTTAGCCTCCGAGTTTGTTCTAGTTTTTCCACGTACATTTAATAAACTTTTTTTTAAAAACTCAAGCACCAAAAAATGAGAGTTACATATATGACAGCGCTAGATTAGTTCCGTGTCGCATAACTACATTTTGTTGAAGTGTTTTAACTTATTTTAGTAAACAGCGTCACTACTGAACTGCATCAACGCCTACCGCCAATTTTCCAAAATGTACCCGGATGTTGTTAGCAAGTAGTTCCGGTTGGATATTTTTTTATCTTCAAAACTTTATTAAATTTCTAGAAGTAGATTCAACAAATGTTACTGAAAGTATCTAAATCGATACACCAACACAAAAGAATGCAGTATAATATTAAAATAAATGAACAAAACAAGATGGTTGTTCTCAAAACTTTTCATTTAGGGGCGTAGTTTTAAATTACTACATAGTTGGCAATTAATTTTAAATCATTTTTGGAAAAGTGTTTATTTCCATCATGGTAGCAAATGCAAGACACAATTTAATGTAGTACAGTTACATTAGATGTGATCGTGTAATCGTATGTAGGTGTCAAGGGGACTTTTTTAAAATTAAACATGAATTCATCTGTCTGGCTTTAAAGTATCGTATAAGGGAGTGGAGAATAAAACATTTTATGCTTTTTAAAAAGTTTCAAGCTTTGGAAGTCAAGTGCAAAGCTTTTTGACTGAATAAGGGCTTATTTTCTATACATCTTTTCTGTAATAATATTTTGTAATCACACAATATCCTCAAGCCCAAAATGTGATTTATCAGAGTATATTATAAATGCATATTAAAAAAACGAACTTGGCATATGCATGAGTCATTTGTTCATTTTTTTATTTCAGAACATACAATTATTTGTCTCCACCACAACTGTTTAAGCAGAAGAGAGTAATAGTAAGAAAGAAGTGCTCTTTTTTTCTAATCATTCACATCATTGTATTTCTTTTAAAACCAGCTGGCAGCATTCCCCAACCTTCGATGGATCAGACACTGATGAGTACTTGGAAATTTGAGAGTTGACCCCCAGGGAGCGAGCCAGGTCCTTGGCTGTCTGGTCTGAAGCCACAGTGGTTCCCAAGGCCACCAGCAGCCTAAAAACAGCCTCCTTGTCTTGAACGGTCTCCAGAGCTCTGCTGGCCACAGACAGGCACTGAGCCTTGGCTTCTAGATCGGGTTGGCTGTGCAGGCAGCCAGCGTAGTTAAGCAGCAGAGTGGCCAAAGCGATATGGATGTTCTTATTGCAGACGGAGGCCAAGTCAGCTACACGTGAAAGCACAGTTTCACGCTGAGCAATGAGGAGGGCTCGGCCGTGCCTGCCGCTAAAGCAGTTACACAGAGTCCGGAGGGCTAGCATCTGGTTAGCAGGACGCCCCTCAGGCCTCATCAGGCTCAGCAGGTGGTTGCACAGCTGGACTCCCTCTGCCTCACCACAGAGGCTCTCGTTAACCTGCGGGTGCCTCACAGCCAGCCTCATGATGTCCAGGACAGGAAACACGATGTCTAGAATCCAGAGGGAAGGAGAAAAGACAGCAGATGAATAAACAGGTTAAAAACTTAAGAATGTTGAGTCATGTTAAGTTTTCACAATTTATTTACAATTTACCAATAAAAAAAAAACATAAAAACTATTTTTTTGGATTCTGTTGTACCTTCAGGCCAGTGAGACGCCTTCCAGAGCAGGCTGATCTGTTGGATGGTTGGAGGAGACTTGGAGGGAATGGAATCACACACAGACATCAGCAGCATGTTCAGGCTTTCCAGGACTTCTTCAGAAAGCTTGTGCTCCTGAGGGGCACCTCCATTCAGCTCCTTTAACTTGGCTGTTAGAGGAAAGAGAATATTACTGATTTGCTTTAGCAAAAATAACCCTGGAACCTTGTATGCACCATTTGGAATTTCCTCAGTACTTTACTTTGACATGAGAAAGCCTGTTCATTCTGCTCTACTCCCACACGAGACACACAGGTTTTGTTGTGATTCTGACAGGTGTAAGAGATTTCACAAAAGAAAAACAAGACTCACCAAACCAAAAAACCTCTGCGCTAACTGGAAAGCAGGTAAAATTAAAAGTAACCCGGTGGTACGGATGTGTAAACTGCAAACCCACAGCCCTGAACTGCGAGAATTCATACAGTATAGGTGACTTGAACATCAGAGACCAAATAGCCGCTCACTGTGCGCTGGTTGAACTACTATAATCATGATTTATTTTACCCCACTAACCAAAAACAAACCATGCTTTGAGTTTAGATGTTTTAAAGTGTGCCTGACTCCGATCAACACCTAAAGAAATATCATTTTTACTTCCTGTTTGATTCTTAGAGAAGAATTTTTGCATAAATACAACCAAATACCTAATCTTCAACAAATAAAGACCCGATGGCCTGATTAGCATGATGCCATGTGGTTTGCTGTTTTTAAGTACTCACCAATGATCTGCGTGGCATTGGCTTGCTCAAAGGTCACACCATCAGTCTTGGGGAAGTAGATGTTGGTTGACTTCTGTCTTAGAGCAGCTGAGGAGTAGGCACCTCCTCCTGCAGATTAAAAAGAAGCATGATCCAATGAACTTAAACATGCAGGATTTATGTGGAAAAACACAACGGTCTTACGTCATTAAACACATCCATGGGTCTACTATGTGCCAGCTGGTAATATGTATGATTTAGTGGTAATAAATCACCTGTGAATGGATCTGCCACCCCTACAGGAGCACTTGGGTTTGGACCGGACCCTGGGATGTAGCGTCCTGAGCCTGTTCAGAGAAAGACAGCTGTGAAACAAACACATCTTGTGCTTGTAAGGAAGTAAAAAAAATCTTTAAAGTAAACACGTTTGACCTGTGAAGGGATCTGCTCCAAAGGCTGACCTATTATCTGAAGAACCGGGGATATACCTCGCTCCACCTGTCAACAAACATGCAAAATCCTGTGATATACTGCAATAGAAATGTGCAGTGTGAGTGAAAGACCGAGAGACAAGTCCCAGTATCCATCCATAGGTCTCACCAGTGAAGGGGTCGCCACCAGAAGGCTGGGCTGGTCCCACCACATGGCCTTTGGTGTTTTCGATTATAAAATTGGCAACCTGGTCGAGGAACATGGGGCTGAGGTCATTCTTCTGCAAAAAGTTGTGCGCTGTCAGCCAGGGGTCCTCGGACACGTTGTAAGGCAGTTTCATGGACGGCCCGCCCTCGTTCACATCGATGGTGAAGACGTAGTCATATTCCTGAGAGGAGACCAGGAGTCATCTGCAGTTAGTCGCAACTATTTCAGCAAGTATGTACATGCTTTGATTTGTGTACAAACTTCTTGTCCCACCTTTCCTTCATAAACCACACTCTTTGACGTCTGTTGGTTGGAGCCTCCGACCACATCTCCGATTTTCACCCAGCGGTCGTCGCTGACACTCCACTGATACGCCTCCACCTTCTGCCCATCTTTAATCAGACGTGTCTGCCCATCCCGATTCCCTGGAGCAAGAAAAGCATTAGGTATCTCAAAAATGCAGCTTGGATGGGAAATGTTTGACACGCAAATGAAACAAATATCTGTTTATTTCCTCACCGGGCTCGTTAAGGTGTTCTCTTCCAGGAAGGTCCTCCATTTTGATGTCTCCCAAGTCACCTGTCTTTGGGTCGATGGTGGCTTTGGAGAGTTCGTCCTCAAAGGCCTGCAGGTCTTCTGCACTCGCCATGCGAGCCTCGGCTTCTGTAAACACTCGAATAATGCCGTCACTGTGGGTGAGAGAGGAGCATCGAGGTTAGCCACGAGCTCTATTTATGATCAGGAGACATGACGTCATAAGGAACAGCTATGAGGTTTCGTGGTTGACGTTGCTTCCATGTTCTACTAATTACCACAGAGTTATTTTTCAGATGACAGAATGGCCACGTTAAAGATTCAGAGTTATTTTACCTCGCTCCAACAGCTATATCTCCATTAGGAAGAATACAGCAGCACCACACAGACTGAGCAGGCAGGCGAATGGTCTGAGTGCACTCTCCTTTCTTCCATATCCTCAAAGTCCTGTCCTCTCCCGTGCTTACAAAATCTTAGGGGGAAACATGAGTGTGAGTCAGAGCAAGACATCTTGCAGGAGAATAAATGGATGCTGGTTTAATAAATAAATAAAGCCGCAGCGTCTGGCCTCAAAGATGCTGCAAAGCTCCTTTTCACTTTAAATATTAATAGAAATGAGCAAACCTTCACTGTTGGGGAAGACGGCCAGGCTGTAGATGTAGTTGGTGTGGCTGTAGTACACCTGTACACATTCCCCTGTCACGAGCCACCTTCTGATACTTGTGTCGTTGCTGCAGGAGAAGAACTCAGCACTGCTGATTACAGCGAGGCCTCGAACACAGTCCTCATGGCCTAGAAAAGCAGAAAGCTGTCAGTCAATTTAAAATGTTGAGCCTGGGGATCAACAGACCATCAGACGGACAAAACTACTAAGTTTTATCAAACTCCATAAGCTTTTATAGTTTCACCTTCATATGTTTTCTCACACCGGCCAGCTTTCCAAAGTTTGATGGTCTTATCTGCTGATCCAGACAGCATAAGGCCTTGTTCAGGTAGGATGACCACTGCCCAAACAGCTGCCGTGTGGCCCTAAAACAAAGAAGGAAGCAGAACTTTTGATATATTATAACAGAGAATCTTATCCCTTTACATATGAAATATACTGCATATAGACTCAATGCCATGGAATACTTAAAAGAATAAGATGTTAAGAACAGTCAGTGTCAGAAAAGAAGATTTTGACGAACCGTCCATTAAGGAAAACTGTCCAGCTTAAGTCAGCATACCTGCAAGGTCATCATGCACTTCTCATTGAGCCACACTTTGGCTGTTGTGTCCCAGGAGCCACTCAAAAGTGTCCCAAACTTCCCAGAAGAGAGCGAGCAAACTGGGGAGAATAAATGTTAGAAAACTGGCCTCAGAGGTTTTGCAGGGAGGCTCGACATGATGACAAAACTGCAGAAAAATTAAGATGCAATTCAAAATGGAAACATTTGATGCGCTTACAATTGAGAACAACTCACCAGTGTTTTTGTGACCCTTCAGCATGAAAAGGGGCTGAGGTTGATCCAGTGTGAAAACACATATGTTATTATCATTTCCACCTGTGGCGATAAGTCCTCGAGGATATGTCTCACTTGGTGCTATCATACATACACAGGACACAAAATTTGTGTGACCGGACATACAGTGCATCTCAGTGAAGCCTGTGTTAGGGCTGTCAGGAGGAGAAGAGAGAGAGCAAAGTCATCCTTGAGAAACAGTCACTTGTATGGGAATCGGTAAGTGACGTTTGTTTAGCTTAGAGTGGTCAAAAAGATCTGATCATGAACTCAAAAATGGAATAATATAAAGGTCCCCTGGACACGGTGAACTCTAGTAAGTAGACGACCATCCGCGCTGTTTTCAGCGATGCTCTAGTTGAATGAATGACAAAGCTAAATCATGTACACGTTAGCACTGCCTGTGCTAGCTAACTTAATTATTAAGTTCACTCGAAAATGTGACGATTTAATACTTTAATTTGGCCATGCTGGTTGTATACGACTTTTATTTGGTCGGAACAAATTTCCTGACCTCGATGTTAATAATAAATTCGAGCTCACAATATTAGACATCTACAATGAGAAAGTCTGTAGCATGCTAATGCTAGCTACCTTGAGTTTGGTACCCAGACTCTCCCAGTGCGGTCTCTGGAAACAGACACGAAAGCTCCCTCTGGAAAAACTGTTGCTGTGAGGCCTCGGACGTCCATTTCGTGTCCCGGGATCGAGCACCTGAGTTTGTATGAGTTTGACGAAGCCATTTTCCGACGATACGATGAAACAGCACTGTAGCTGCTCAGCTATGCGGTGTTGCTGTCAACAAACACCGGCCGCTAATGCTAGCGGAAGTTGAATTACGTCACTCATTTCAGTTGAAATTATTTTGTTCATACCAGAAATAAAAATGAGAGTAGACAGGAGTTAAATCTATCATTGAGAATTTTTTTTTTACCTCAATTATTTCTGTTAATAAAAGAAAAACGAACGAAACGATTTGTGACTGCATTGGCCAGGTGTCACCAGCAGTCGGTAGCAGATCCATGTCCCTCTTGCTGATGTTGCACGATTCTCCTACTATCAGACTCCCCCAAATAGCCGTTCACAATGACTTCATTTGGCTCATTGACTGGCTATTTTTCTGAAAAAATAAATAAAATAAAATAAAATAAAATAAAATAAAATAAAATAAAATAAAATAAAATAAAATAAAATAATAAAATAAAATAAAATAAAATAATAAATGGAAAAAAATACTTCGCTAAACAGGCTATAAAGTTTAAAGGCTATAAGTTTGGGTTTAACGTGTTTTGTGTAATGTTGTTATTGTCGTCTTGTCTTATCGATATCAATTTTCTTTTGTTTTGCTCTTTAATATTTTTTTCTGTTACGTTCATTGTTTCCCCAATCTTTTTCGGGTTCTGTTCTACTAATTTTTTGTCATGCATTGGTAACAACTGACGTTATATCTATGTAAGTAACACTGTGAACATTAAAAAACGAAATACCCTTTAAAATAAAAAAAAGAAAACAGAAGAAGAAAAGTAAGAGGTAATAAATTTATCATATATTGTAAACTTTTCTTGTTTGTGGATGAGAATGGAATTTTATTGGTTTCGATATGTTATAACCTTAGGTTATATCTCATTTTAAGATGTGTAAATCGAGGTTATAAGGATTCCCATAATTTTACTTACATTATGATTTTATTTTCTGTAAAAATTTTGTCTGCTTGCTTGACAGATCATTTCCTCATTGGAAGACTTTTTTTGTTTATCAAATGATAACATAAAAATATTTTAATTAAATGAGTGTATCTGGTCTTTTATTTTTTAAAGATGGACAAACCGGAAACGTGTTTTGTAAAGCAGGTGGTAAAGCTCCTGTCCAGCCCTGAGAGGCTCGGATGAGGAAGTGTCAACACCGATACGCCCGCTGAATAAGACAGCCTCCCCAAAAAGTATGTATCATTTTATTTTCGTGTAGTGTTTCATGAAGGACTCTAAAACCTGGAGTCGCACAAAATAAAAAAGATCGAGTGTGAATTTTATAGCGTTAGCCCGGTGATGTTAGCTAACACAGTCAGGCTGTGGAGCCAAGCCCATCGCGGCTGTCAGTGTTATCTAAAGTATGAATGATGGAGCAAGCGAGGTTTAGCAATAATAAGGTTATAGCTGCAGAGAAGAGCTAAAATGGTTCTTTGTGGTGATTTCGACTACGTAAGAACATTCAACGTTAAAATAATCTGTGTGAAGATGTCAAGACTGTTGACTGGCACCTGCCTTATTACATAGTATTAGGCCTGTTATGAGGTCTCATATCGCGACCATATACAAATGACCGACAGCTCAGATAGTTCTGCTTGTGTTGCAATCAAGGACTTGTACAATATATTTACAAAACAGCAACAGTATATCCTGTATGTCAAAAGCACATAGTGTTCATTGCGTGAGATCAGAGGGATCAAGCACACTCTGAACCTACTCCTTCAGTACCTGACCTTTATCTGGAGATCTATTTCTGAACGTGGTATAAAGAGATCTACATCTGTATGTGTATGTTTGTACCACTATAGGCTTCCTGAGAGTCTCTGCAGCCATGAAGCTCCGACTGCACTTTGTAGTAGACCCCATGGGCTGGCTGTGTATCAGCATGGTGTTTGGGATCTGGCTCTACAACACCTTCTTCATTCCTAAACTGGTTCTGCTCCCACACTACAATGAGGGACACATCCCCTGGGCTATAGTTGTTTGTGAGTATCCCTGTTTCGGCTTCAGGAAGAAATTAGTCACCACACAAGATTCAGTTTTTGTTTATTTCATTGTTGAACTCTTAAAAAATATTTTAAATTTCCCCTAGACAACTCACACTTTCAAATACATTGTGAATCTTTTCAGGTTACTACATAGCATCAGCTCTCTGCATAGCGGCCCTCTTTAGAGCTTCCACGGCAGATCCTGGCCGTCTTCCCGTGGATCCCAAAATACCTCACTCTGGTATGATTTCAGAAAAACCCTTCACAGTTCTCCCTCATATCCCATTCCTAAAGCAAAAGTTGGTCAACATTGATGTGAAATTGTGCATGTTGAACTTATCATCCATGTAATAACTACTAATCAACCTCTGATTGCTGTTTTTATGTCACAGAGCGAGAACACTGGGAGTTGTGCAATAAGTGCAACCTAATGAGACCTAAAAGATCCCACCACTGCAGCCGATGTGGTCATTGTGTACGCAGAATGGACCACCATTGTCCTTGGTAGGGATACAAACACTTACATTTTAAATAAAACAAAAAAAAAAAAAAAAAAAAAAAAAAAAAAAGGCAGCTTTCAATCTGAAAACAGAGCTGAAAATGACAAATGGATAAAACAGTGAGAAAATGCAAAATTCACACTTACCAAGCAAATATCTGATTATTCAGAGCTGGATTGGTACTTGAATTTGATAACAGTGGTGCATTATTTACAGGTCCTTATAGACTATCACTACAAGTCAGGGGTGGATCAATTTTTTTCTCTTGGGTGGTCCAACTGGGGTACTGATATCAACAGGGGTGATGAGACATTTGTGTGCTCGTACACAAGAATAAATAACATATTTTAATGATATTTCTTCCAATAACTATATCCCCTTTAATTACTAACAAGTAACTAACCACTACTAATGCTAATATAGTATTTTGAGGTGCTTGAAAAATAAAATAATTGAAACACCTTAGATATATTTACTTTAAAAAATGGCAAAAACCATATTAGACAGCTACAGTGAGAAAGGTTGTAGAATGCTGTTTATAATTCCCTTAGCATTGTTCTTTAAGGATTTATAAAATGTGTTTTGACCTAAGTAAAAAAAACATGTGCAATTGTGAAATGGAAAGAGAGCTGTGAGTAGTCCATTCTATCACAGCCACAAAGTCCCGCCCCTGACACGGCAAATAACCAATGAAAATGTTTTTTTAGGGTGGCCAGTCAGATTTCAAGGGAACCCCTTGTTCTCACTTCGGCTGCAGGCTGAAGATACATTTACCAGAGCCATGCATATTCAGTAGTCCGTTAGAGAAGTGATGCATGCACCCTTTTTTTTTGAGTCAAATGGATTAATGTGATTTAATCAATGCAGTGTTACCATTTAATCATTTTTGATGTTCACTTTTCAAACACATCTCAAGCATCTTTGCAATAACACAAGGCTTTTTGTTACATGTTTTCATCTTCAATATAAAGACTGACAAAATGGAAAATACCCATGTTTACACTTTATCTCCATAGCTTCAGTTCAGGTCACATGAGTTCAGTACTGAGATCAAAATGATATGAGATATGACCTGAAACTCTTTTTACTACCTTTCCAGGATCAATAACTGTGTGGGAGAAGACAACCACTGGCTCTTCCTGCAGCTCTGTTTCTACGCTCAGGTCCTCAGTTTGTTCACCCTAGTGCTGGACTTCTGCCAATACTATTACTTCCAGCCACTGACAGGACTAGATCAGGTACATTTTACAGGAAATATGAATAAATGATATCTGCAGCCGGCAGAAGAAATGCTTGCAGCTTCCATTTAGTACATGTAAATGTTATAATAAGTATTTACAGTATTTAAAAGTTCAAAATATCTGAACAAAATGCTACTGGATGACTTATATTTAATTCTATGATAAAATATGTTATGATTGATATTTCAAATGAAAAAGTTATGACAGATCTTTAGGATTAATAATGAGACAATCTAAGACAAAACATAACATAAGTCTGTTTTCCTTTTCCAGGAGAAGTTTACAACCCGCCATGAACTGGCTCTGCTGCGCGTCTCAGCCCTCATGGGTCTGGTTATGTTTGGTGGCATGACGAGCTTATTTTACACTCAGATGACGGGAATCCTCTCTGTGAGTTCTACACAATGACTAACAGGGACTCATCTTATTTCAGAGACACACCCCGAAGTGATTATCGTATCAATTTCCAAGTGATCGTGCATTGCTTTGTTTATTTCTTAGCTGATTGAGCTCCTCGGTGTTACTCTGTGATATTTGTGTGTTGCTGCTTATTTGGAGTATCATTTGGCTTGTTTGTTCTATCGATCGTAGCACCGATCTCCCAAGAACAGTTTGGTTTGCAGCACACAAAGCCTCACACTAAAATAAAACATCAATGCCAGTAATGCTGAGATCAATCAAAGAGAAAGAGGAGAGAAAGTCTCAAGTCGGCTGTGTGTTTGTGTGTGTCTTTGTGTGTGTGTAAGCTGGAATGATTTGCATGCTTTCATCAACAATGATAAGCAGGAATATTTGAAGTCTATACTTAGCCTGCATAAACTGGAAAATATCTTTTTAGGGACAAAGTGTGTGAGGAGGATAGACTCAGAAGTGTGCTACATATCGGCTCTTCTTGTAACAAATCCCTGAATCACTCTAAAGGAGATTGTTCAACGACTAACTTTGCATTATTTTTGTCCCCCTTCAGGATACCACCACCATTGAGAAAATGGCTCAGTTCTCAAATGAAATGTGAGTCTGTTCAACTTGTGTTTTCAAGCTAGAAATTGTTTGTCCCTGTTTTTCAGAGCAATTAATTACAATTTTAATCTCATGTTTAAATTTCATGACTTTGCCTTTCCAAACAGTTTTGAACCTTGTGTTAAACAAAGTAAAGCAGCTCTAACTGGTGTCTTTATTTGGGAATAATATCGGTGGAATGACGTCTTCTACAGTGTTGTATGACCTGCAGTTAATTGCCACCCATGTAGTGAGCGCTACGGTGAACTTCTAGGATTTTGTCAGATTAGTTGTGCCTGTATGCCTACCTTACTGTATTGCTTTTTACTCTTAGTGTAGATGGCTAGTTGGCTCAACAACAATATGAAAGACACAAAATAGTTAATTTCAAACTCTGATCAAATTGGGACAAGTAGCAGGAATAAGATGGTCAGCAACACTTGCATTAATATAGGCGCCCATTTATAAGTCATGAAATCACAGCTCTTTCCAATCTTCATGCTAAGCTAAGCTAACTCTTAGCTAGCTCTGGTTTTCTTATTAAACTAAAATATAAAAGTGGTATTGATCGTTGCTGCTCTGTAAACAAGTGATAAAGCATGCTTCTCAAACTGTATGAACCCTTTCCTTGAAATTGCCTCATAATACAGGTTAAATGTCATTTTCTTACATTTTTAAATCCAGATTTGGCTCAAAGAGATCCTGGCAATGGGCTTTAGCTGAAGTATGCGGCACTCGTTGGAAAATCCTGTGGCTCATACCACTACGAAGCAGGCAGCCGCTCCAAGCCAGCCACCACTTCCGCACCCACGTGTAGGTCTTCACCACTATCACACCTCCTACCTGCACAGATGGTAGGAGCTGCCATGATGAAACACTCTATACACACTTAGGAATCCATCTGCTCGCCTTCACCATCCTCTTATTTTTGCTCTGGGAGCTTGTTGGCAGCAGTTTTGTTTTGTGAGTGGATACTCTAAGCTTTTTTATGCCTTTCTCTACAAGACCAGGACTGGCAGTAAACAGGGCAAAGAAACACTTAAGGATGTGATGGGAAAATGTTGCTTTTGTACTCACTGTGACTGCCACTTTTAGCATATGGAAAACACTTTTAATGGCTTTTTGCCTCAGAAGGATGGACCTCTTCACCCAAATGAAGCTGGCTAAAGGGACCCCCTCTCAGGTTATTTCAATAAGCCTTTACTGCTGACCTTTAATCAACTACAGACAGAACTATAGTTTCTCCAGTGTGTCTTGAGAAAGGCTTTTTTTAAGTGTGTGCCTTGTTTCTTTTAACTGTCTTTTTTATTTGTATGCACAGGTATGGTGTATTTGCTTTGTGTTTTCAAGTTGGCACCGTGAGAGGATCTGAGTTTCTTTAATTAATGATACATTGATGATTTATGAATGTTTACTGTATTAATTTCTGAACAATATTTCTCTATAGAAGATTTATGAAGCATGGCCACAGAACAAAGTCCATAAGTTGAATAAGGTCAACAGGGGATACGTATATGCCAGATTGAAGGATGTGTATTTAAAAGTCCAAGTCCTTGACTGGATACAAATTTATACTATCAAACAAATGTTGTATATATGTCAGACAAATCTGCTGTATAAACGCGTTGTTTTCTGTTTGTGGAATCCTGAACAAAGGGGTTCATATGTCACATACTGTCCTCAAAGAATCAGAGTAACCCAACCTCAGCAGTTCATCAGTTTTTTTAGTGAGCTTTTTGTTGTTAGAATTATTTTTCTTTGGTTGAAACAAGTCCAACTGCTTTCTCCTGTTTGTTGTTACATTAAGCAATGCTAGCAAACAGTTCTCTGTAGCTTTTATCCACAGACTCACAAACTCATCTCACTTATTTGCAGGTTATATCCACTTAAAATCATATAAAAACTGAGTTGCGAAAAGGAAAAATTCAAGTTTTCTAGGATTTATGTCTCATACGCCAAGCTAACCAACTGTTTGTAGGTTAGCGTAGCTTAAATGAAGCAGTTGTAGCTGTTTATAAGACATAAAGCTAACTAGCTAGCAAAAAGTAAGCTTAAATCAAAACAAGAGACATAAGGCTTTTGTCGCCTTCAGTTATCCTCCCGTTTTTATTTATTATGCGAAGCCAATTGTGGCTTTGAACCACAGACCCACTATCTAAGCCCACTTAACACATCTTTTTTTTTCCTGAAATGAATTTCAAAAAGACAAGTTGCATTTTGAATGGTTTGTCTTTTGAACTAGGCGTAGTCAGCTTACCGCTGGTGAGCTAGCTCTCATATCTGTATTTAATTTATGAAGCCGGCTATTCAGCAGAAAGTTAGCCAATGTTAGAATGAGAGACCCCTGAATGACATGACTCAACCATTTCAGTCTTTTGATGGATTGGATAAGATATACACAAATGTTAAGTGAGCTGTCTGTTGGTGTGTTTTATCTTCAGATATGGTAGTACATTTAGTGTACTTTCTCCAGTTTCAGTCGTTGTGCTAAGCTATGCTAACTGCCCACTGTCTGTAGCTTTTAAGTACCATACGGCTATGAAATTATTTATCTTCTCAAAATTCAGTAAGGCAGATGTATCTCCTAAATTATCTCTTAAACTACTGTGTTTATCTTAAGTCTGCTCTGTCAAACATAGCACTTGTATGTAGGCACAAAACATTTAATTTCAATGCTTGTGACAAAATTTGTTTACGGTTTATTTTTGTGATTTTATTGTTGCTGGACAAGTGGCTTTATAAATGTTTATCTGTACCCAAAGGTAGAATTAATCTACTACAAAGCTAGATAACACTGTCACAACACTGATCATTTATTTACGGTGGTTTTGGCTGTAACCCTGTAGTTCTGATATTTCTTTTAAATTCTATTACAGGAGACAACATTTCAGTGCATAATAATATTGGCATAGAATGGTGGTTATTGTCTATAACATGAGGCAATCCCATAGCTACGCTTGTAGGTGAACAAAGCTTGCTGTATGTGGAAATATTACCATATCCAAGTAGTTTTAAGTGCCTTTTCTAGGTCTTCATTTTATTGTTATGGTATGTTGTCATTATGTTGGTCTCCATGAAGCCAAAGACCTGGGAGATTGTTGCAATAGTCAGCAAGCATTCAAAAAAATGCATGTGTCACCAACTTTTTTAAGGTAGCGTTTTAATATTATGCACTGATATTCACAACACAGTCTGTCTCACTTCAGTGATGTACTATTGAGAGTTAACCCTTATTTAATTCACATGTTTGATCTTTGTTTAACCATATCTTTGATCAAAATGTTTGTATTTGCGTGTGTGTGAGTGTGTTTGTGTGAGTGTGTGTGTGTGTGTGTTGCTCAGTGGTTTTTGTAACTCAAGTTCAGGTTCATGGAGTTTTTGTTTGAATTATATTTACATGGGAACATTTTTGTGATTGACAAAAAAAAAAAAGACAGCGGTACTGATATATCCAAGTTACTTTTGTTTACAAATACATTTTGAAAGCAATAACTATTGTGTGTTAGTAAAGCCATCTCTATTGTTTCTACGGTGAAGTATGGCTTGGGTGGACGAGTGTAGGTTAACAGTTCTGCAGCTGCTGTGTATAGTTTACAATGTTTTAAAGTAACATACAGCCTCAATATGTTTGCTGGAAACTTTATTACGAAAGGATTCACTCTTAACATGCACTCAAGAGCTGTAAAAGACTAAAGCAGTAAACATTTCCTTGACTTGTGCTCACTCACTTTGCCTCTTGGTAATCATCTGATGTTCCCCAAGGCACTGAGTTTGGACCTCTGCAGTTTTGTTGACATTGTACATTTGCTGTTTTTGGGTTTGTTTGCATTTTTTAAAAAAAAAAAATCAGACCTCAAACACTGGACCATTTAAGTTTTTATTTTTTAAATTAACAAACCATAAATATGTTGTCTTTTATGTTAAAGAAAGCCTATGAATTATTGCCAATCTGTTGTTTTGAAAAACTGTATTTATGGTGGTTATAAAAAATATATCATATAGGTATTCATACTCTAATAAATTAGATTCTGAATATGTTTATCTGGTTCTTTTCTCCTTTTTCAACCTTCTGTGAGAAACGTTATTTTGTCTGCTGCTGGAAGACTTATTTATTCACCAAGGTGAAAAAGAGGGAAGAGTTAGCATCGCATGTGATGTCCATGTTTTCATCAACAGCATTCATCACGGGGAAAGTTTGGAAGGAGCAGTGGCCTAGACCTTTATGTTTTTTGTTTGTATGTTTTTGGGTTGTATAATCATCCATACAGTAAGTATACTTCTAAAGCATCAAGGTATTGAGCTACAGCAAACAGCTTGCTATTTAAGCTAACAACATTTGGAAGTTAACAGATAACATGTTTTTTTCTTCAATATGTCGACTTTTACAAGCGCATGTCCCTTCCTGTCATAAAGAATAAGCGTTATTGTCTTCTGGCAAAAACCAAAAGCTGATGTTCACATCACATGAAGCTGGCTGCGAAGCTAAGGAGTCAAATGTTTGGTTCCGTGTCCCATTTTTCATGAGGTCCAAAACCCCCTGGTGGCAATCCTGACTGAATGCATTGTTTCCAGTATGGGGATCATTGGGCTTTACTACTTTTCTCCAGAAACAAAGCATGTGTCCATGTTTTGTACAGTTAATGGATTTGATTGTCAGTTTAAAAGCTTTTTTTTTTGTGATCATGAGTTGACTTTTCTATAGAGCTAACCCAAGAGATTAAAAGGGAAGTACCGGCAACTTTTAAGGAGCAACGACCAACTAAAGTTGCTTCCACATGTCTTCTAGGTGATAGAGATACTTTGATGTAGTTAATCCACACTGTGAAGCGGCGAAATAAGACGGTATAAATGGCCTAACTGCTGTTATTTTTATTTTAGACTATATGTTTCACAGTGAAGCACAACCAGCAGCAGCTCAGTCATCTCCAGCCAATTGGTCATTGTCCTGAATAGTTGTTTTGTGTCAGTGAGGCGTGTGTAATGTGTGCGTGATCCATGAACATTAGCTATGTGTGTTGTCTAGAATGGTTACATGTTTCAAAACAACACTTAACACAATCCCACCCACCAGTGTCCAATACAGATCAAAGTGGAACAAAGCAGCCAGTTTCACTAAGCTAACGATGTGATTTGTAAATTCACGCACTTACTGTTGGTACTTTTGGGGTCTTGTGCCACAGTTAAACTGTGCCTTCCATTTACCATCAACCTGTCCTCATTAAACTACCCCTGGTTGTCATTTTTATGGCTGCTGCTTTCAAAAGAAGGGGTTACTCAAGAAGTCTTCAGTAGACGTAAATTTGCAAAGACAGAATAACTTCAACTTCTGTTGCTTTTTAAAGATTGATATCCAAATCTATTTACAGTTTGTTTTCATGAGCCTGTGGTGATATGAACACGTCACATTTGGTCAACATCAGAGTAAAATACAAAGGGTCCAAGTGTAGATAATAGCAGTCTGCAGCAGCCTGGGTTAAATGTGCTCTTAATCTCTGGTAATGGTTGGTCAACTGCACTAATTAAATAAGTGGCCACCTGCTACTTTTACAGTCTATGACATCTGGCTGAACAAAAGAAATAATTAGCCGCATGCTTGATAAACATAAACTATGCTTGGAACAGTTATCTCTCAGATATGAGACTGTTTACCTGTCTAGGATTGGAGTTAGTGGCTTGGCGTGATCTGTGGCCTTTTTGCCAAGCTCAGACAAGGATTAAGCCTCAGAGATGGAAGACAGAATTTATTATCCGATTACTAATTATGAGGAGAATGATCATTTTTTATTTCTTTCCATATGGACCCTTTATCATATACGACCTGGTTAAAATAGCTGTCCACAGGATCAGATCTTCTTTGCTTTTCTGTCTTTTTGTTTATGATCCAGTAAACTTCCTACAGATATGAAAATAAACACTTCATGGTTGTTATTTATTTAGAAAATGCTAAATGACGCGTGCATCAAAAATCACATCGCTCACTTGCTCTCTGATTCTTCTCTAAGTATTTTAGAGTTATTTTTTCCATTTTTTAGGCGTCATTGGATTTTTTTTTTCTTAGACCTCAGCTCATCATCTGATTTGGTTTCCAGTAGCAGGTGTCTGCTGGGTTCCTCCATTTCAGCTCCACAGCTGAACTTCCTGAACATGGAGGTATTGATTGGCCTATTGATTTTCCAAATACGCTCTCATTGTAGAAAGTAGAAATCCAATTAAAAGTTGAACTTGAAACCGAAACAGTTAATCCAATCAAGACGATGCAATGTATCGATTTTACCCTCAAAATCAATAAGGTGCACGCTGCGCAAGCGTGAGCTCGGCCTTCAAGGTTTTCCTTTCTCTAAAAGGCTCTCACTGACTCCTCTGCTGTGTGATTTTACATGAGACTATGATGTACTCACATATACTTATTTTTTTTTAAATTTTTCTTTAAACCTATCATATACAGATTCTTTTTTAACATTAGCAGTTTGAGCTAATTGATGATGACAAAATTATGAGAAATTATGTCAAGGTTGTTTTTCAGACTGTCTGTGTGGTCTGAATGTTTTCTTTATTGAATATCACCAAAATCAGTCTAAAATAGTCAATTTTACTTGTGCTATTTAAGCATTAATGAAGGGTACAGATAAAGCAGCATAAGAGCGCCTCTTCAGCAGCTTCGCAAGATGCAAAAACATTCGGCTTCCTCCAAGTTTTAGTTTCATGATTCATTTACAAGTCTTCAATCAGACTGTACAGTTGTAGTCTTTCATCTCCCACATTTCTATTCATTCGCCTTTCTTTTTCAGGAGCTGACGTTTTCCTCCACCATGTCACCTAAGTGGCTTATTGTTCTTTGTGTATGAGCACTAATTAAATAGACCAGCTCCTAATTAGGCTCCTAATTAGCGCTTTATTAGAGTCAGGTGTGCTGAAAGGTCAACAGCGAGCAGGTACTTATTAAAGCAGCTGTATGACAAACAAACAGCGTGATGGCGTACAGTCTGTGTCCAATTAGAGAGTTCAACGTGCTGAATTTTGATCATATTTCTAATTCTCAGACTAATTTATATTAATTGTCTCTTTTGTTGTGATATTGAACCTCATTAATGCTCATATTTGTTGTTTATTAACCCCCTGACTTCTCTGTGTATGTGCCTGGAGCAACAACATAAACAAACCCTTGTCTTCATTTCCATCTTGAGCCTTGATTTTATTCCACTATTTTCACTATTTGTTGTAACTAATGCTAAGTAACTGTTGCTAAGTCCACCCACCATCCCTGTGGGGAAATCCAGCCGCCATCGGGCGGCCTCAACGAGGAGGATTGGAATGTGGAAGGAGAGAAAAGGTCCTTTCAAGCAGCTTTCAGATAACATTTACATGGAAACGCCAAACGACTTAATTCGTGGATCAAAACACAATCAGTCAAATCTGAGGGAGACTTTAAAGCAACAGGTTATCTTGATGTTAATGATCACGTTAGAGGAAACAGTGAAGAGTGAATACTTTTACTGACATTTGATGGTAGTTCTGCAAAGCAACCACCGTTTTTCATCAAACTCTCATGATTTTGACATCTACTGCATCATTACATTGATTACCCTGAGGCCAGAGGCAGCATGACTTTGCAATGCGTCATTTCCAACCTGACAGGTTTTTCTTGTACTGAAACAAGCTGGATGACGGTGAAACTAAGAGACAACTTAAGGCCACTTAACATGGCTGGCTCACAACCAGCTTGCTACTAACCATGTCTGGGTAAAATAACAAAAGTAATTGTCTTTTTCATGAACACTCCTCAATTAAATTACCCTTTGTGTTGGAAAATTATTTTCAGAAGGTGATTATGTTACCAATCCACGGCTTTAATTTTAGAAAAAATGATTTTTTTTTCAATAAAGTTGATCAGATTTATTTAAATTACCAGAGAAGCCTCATTTTTTCATTTGGATGCTGTGTTAAATGTTAATTAACAAAAGGTTTCGGTGGTTTGCAAATTATTTGAACCCTATCTTTGAGTGAAAACATCAATCAAAGGAATGAATTTTGAAATGGAACAATTTCATGGTTTGATTTTAATGGCAGCAGCACAAATCTAAAAAGCAGGGCCAGTCAGCAACATTGAAAATCTAAAAGTGAGTAAGTTTTTCAGGTAAATAACATAACTGGATATAAAAATAGCACTCCATAGATACTCAGTTTTCTCAAAAGTAAGAATAGGAAACATTTTCTGGCTCTGTTTGAAACTTTGTCAGCAAATAGCTCAACAATTTCAGAACACCTCTCTTTACAGTCAGACGAATCAGACTATGACATTCTTTAGGGATATCATGGATGCTACGTTCTCTGCTTTAAAATGAGATGCTATCATTGCACTGCTAAAAAGGCAAGCATCAGTGATGCAAAAATGTTCATGAAATTAGCAGCTTACACATCCGGGAAGATAACACCAATGCTGGAAAATACGCAGAGCAACTTTTACTGCTGTCCTTTCAATGTTTCTTTCAAGTAAAGCCTACAACTGTATGGCTCAGTAGTAGAAGAGTCCGGTCTGTAGTCATGATTTGATTTCTGTTCAAACTAAACTACGACAGAAGAGTCTACAGACTGTTGGACAGACATTTCACTCTAAAAACTCCAGAAACATGTCTCCTTAGTTCTCAAACTTTTACAGAAAGTTGTGTTAAGAAGAGGTGACGCAGCAGAAACATGTCCCTTAATTATTTTAGTCATTTTTATATCCAGTCATGTCGGTAACTTGTTTCAGATCTACCTAATCATTTGATAGATGTTTCTACGTCTTATATGCCATCTATGCACTATTTTCAATTAAATTAATTCTTCAAGTGATTTATTTCAATTTACATATTGCACAGCCTTTAAACATCTTTGGAGAAGAGGGCGTAAAATGTTTTTACACGTCACTTTAAAGAGCAAGTGTAACAGAGGGGAGGAGGGAAGGGAGGGGGTGGAGGTTTGTGCAGGAGGGGGGGTTACAGGGTCATGAATCTTGTAATTACCACAGTCAGGTTCAAGTCACTGGTCAAGATGTTGCTGATTTTTTTTTTCTTTCCCATGATGCAACATTGGCCTACATGTGGCACAGCATGCCCCTTCTGATGCCCCTGTGATTAGGTGTCTTTATCGTCCTCCGGGAGCACAGAGATGGCCGGGAAACTCACAGAGAGGAACATTAAATGGCAGCTTTGTTATGATGTGTCAGCCAGGACGTGGTGGATGGTGAGTGGAGATCTTTTTAAACTGAAATAACCTTTTTAAAGAACATGTCAGCTCCACAATCATGAAGATTTTCTCTGCTCGAGTCTAAAACATTTTGAAGCCATAGTTGTGTGCTTTTGGTATTGTTTGAAAATCCAAGTCCAGCCTTCAACTGCATCACTGTGTGACCTGCTACAAATTATGTTCTGCTTTTCTTAGAATTAAACCTGAACTTTTTCCTGCTTTTGAAGTCATATCTGTATGTGTCTGTGTATTGTGGAGGAGCCTTTTGACTCCAGCACTTAACTTTAATTGTCACCTTTTCTGGTTAGCCTCTTAAGAGCCTTTTTTTTAAAAAAACTTGTTTGTCTGCTTTTAATTAAGAAATGTTTCTAAAAGCATCTTTGGCACTCACATAATCTGACTTGTTGTTTCACTCAAGGCCAGAAGTTGTGGCTCTTGATCACTAGACTATTTCAAACCCAACATGACTGCAAAAAAAAAAAAAAAAAAAAAAAAATAAAGGATTTTGTTGATGAAGACAAAACAAGCTTCTTGAAGAAAACGTTTTTGAAAGTTGATAAAACTTAAGTTTTCATCCTTCTTCAAGAGTAAGAGTGTTCCTCAAGTGCACCTCTCTGTGCTGTTAATTTGATATTATAAGACAAAGAGCCTTTGTCCAGCCCGCGCCTTTCCCATGAAGAAGAAGAAACGCAGGCTGACATTTCTCTCTGAATATATTTATACACTCGTCTGACTACAGGCGAGCTTTTATTCTGTGCCGTCACCAGGGTTTAAGTTGAGGTTTGTTTGTCTGTGTCACTGCTGATAAACTGAGAGGGCTGACCTTTTCTGCTCAGGACATGCAGCTGGTGTTGCTTGTAGCTCCTTTTCTGAATGTTTTAATGCTAGTTCTTGGCAGCATGAGCATGAAAATAATGTGTTAATGAAAACAAAACTTCTTCAAATCTTTAAATGAGGAGAAAATTGCTCCAAAAGAAAACAATACCTCGATAGTAGTATATTCAACAAAACAGTAAACAGACATAAGGGGTACAGAGTATTTTCATGTGACTTCAACTTGAGATCGGCCATGTTGGAGGCACAGTCATAACAAAACACAATTGGGCTTGCAGGTATATAGGATTATTGTCGCACAGAATTGTAAATTATTGCTGTGTTTTTGGTCAGTCAGACCCAAAGAAAGCAATCTGATGTACTTTCAATTACCAAAAATGACCACAAGCCGAGTGAGGAGTGCAGACAGTTGTCGGAAGAACGGAGAAGATTGTAGCTAGCTAAACTCCACCAGGATTTCCAAGGTAATAATCTACACAAACTCTGTGACCTTCAGGCGGCTTTTTTAAAGTGCTGGAACGTGAGCTCCTCCCAAGAGAACATCATTTATTCCGTGGACCCCCTCCCCCATTAAAAATATAGCAGTAACATCAATGTTTTCAGTCCTTTGGGTAGGTGAGGATGAAGATGCTAACTCCGCATAAAGGTCTCTCCCACCCATTAGTCCTCATTTTTATAACATCTTTTTTTCTTGCTGGCTGAGTCTTTAGTGTGATCTGTGCGTTTTTCCACATTTGTTGGAAGATAAGACATCTTAAAATCATAATGTCGTTATTTCCCAATTTTGACACTAGATACAGTAAATTTCAGCTGGCTCTGGCTACTTAAACATTATACATCACACAGCTAATTATGTTCTTCCTGAGAACCAGTTTGGTTTTCCATTAGCAAGGAGCCAAGTTGGAGTCACATCATTGCGTCACCATTGAACGTCACTACATCACTGGCTATGTAGCCGTTTTGGGGGTAAGAGTGGAGGCAGCGGCAGCATTGGCTGTGGACCATACTGTGGACACTGGGGGCAGGGAGCGACAACACAGAGATGGTGCTGGGATTGTTTTTAAAAAACAAAAAATTAAATCTGTATTTTTTTGTGGTGGTTGTGACAATATTTTTCCTGACTGTTTGCTACACGCCTCCCCAGACTGTTTTATAAGCCTCCATCTACTCATGCCTTCATTACTACTGCAGCCTCTCATCATTTACTTCAACCAAAAACACACAAATAAGCTCCAGACTGTAAGGAACTCAGGAGGAAAAGTCAACATATCATGCCTTCTTGCTCTGACTTCATGTGTTCAAATAGATTTGAAGCCATTAATGCTGGTTTCTTCTCTCAGTCTTCTTGGCCACATACCTGGCACATGGGTTGGCCGGATCTCCCTTGAAAGCTGGTTATGGCTCTCACTCATTTTGTTTCCCTCCTGCGTAGTTACTCACATGTGTTTTACTCACTCTGAGATGCACATCTTTCTGGACAAAAGTGTCTGCTAAATGAAATTGTAATGTTGTAAAACATACCAGTCAGTATGCAGTCTGAGATCCTTTTGTAGAGACCTTTACATGCTACAAATACACAGCTGTAAACAAGGATCATTTATTATCAAAGTCTTGATGCATAAGAACCAGCTTCAGTAATTGATGATCAGTTTTTAATCTTTCCTTATAAAACAGTTTATTTTAATCTAAAGAGGTTTCTGATTTTAATTGTTTGAATGGGCTGTCTTATTGTTGACTAATTTAAAGGTTTTATTTATTTTCTTGTTTATTTGCCATGTTTTGCACTGCACTAGTTTCGAAAAGATTATTACTAGCTTCGATATTTTTTATTCACTTCCAACACAGACTATATACTTAAGGTTATTCAAGATTAAGATTCAAGGGCGACTTTTAAAAAGTGGGAACCTTACATTATGCCAGAAGAGCACTGAAATAAAGCTTGTATTATAAGTGAGAATATAACAGGATATAGCAAAAAACCTGCTGACTTGCTTTAACTTGTCATGAAAAACAAACTACAGCTGTTGCAAAAGGCAGATAGGAAATGATGCAATTACAGGGAAATGACTTAAGAATAACCCTTTCACAATGTGAAGTACCAGCAGAGATTTTACTGACCAAGTCATCCATTTTTAGCATTGTGGAATCATTCTATGTTTATATTTTGATGCAAGTTATGTGGATGCTAGGTTAAAATGCAAGAAATGAGTGCTCTGTCCTTTGGATTAGCCAGTGAAATGCATGTTAATACTGCAGAAGCATCTGTTTATTACAGGATGAGAGAAGAGAATTGCAGTCACAGCACCTGCACACCGCCACCTACTGGTATAAAAATGTCACTGGTATCTTGCACTCTGGCTCCCTGTTAGTGTTTCATTTAAACTTAAATGATTTAATGTTTTGCCCTTAAATATTGGTTTATTGAGGCAAATATGTTTATTATTAATTATAGTTTTTCTTTTTAGTCATAACCACAGTAGCTACATTTGAAAAGTATAAGTTAAAAGTACAATATACTGTTTTACAAAAGTACTAAGTTTCTAAGGGTATACCTTCCTCTGACCCATGAACTGTACATATAATGTACCATTTGCATTTTTGACCTCTTGGTTTTTGCCATTCATTTAAAACGGGAGACTCTGTTCTCCAAGTCCTAACCTTGAATTATCAGTCACAATTCAGTGATGACTAACTTTTTGTAGAGAAACCCCTTTATGGGTAAAGGCCAATATCTTGAACTAGTGCTTAATTTTCAGGCCTACATACCATGCATTAGCTATACCACTACTCTTTATACCATATAATATTTTAGTTTTACAGCCCATGAAATTAGCATATTTATAAAATACCTATTAAATTGAAAATATATATTTATATCTGGCTGCATTGTTGACAAATATTTTTGTTTCACTCACATTCTTTAAAGTTTCTACACAACTTCTGTAATAATTTCTGAGACCTCCATTGAAAAAGTTACCTTCGATTCTCCAGCAGGTTCAAAACACAGAGACCCAACTAGCAGTTGCACTAAAGGCCACATGGGGGTGGTGTACCCCTATTTAGAGAGTTTAATCTGTTAAAGCCGTGCCATAAACACCAGCAGAGAAGTATGATTAAAAGCCACAGAGCATGATGAATGAAGGCACAGTTTCACTGTTTGGTTTCAGGGTAAGAGGTAAAGATCTAACCTTTCATAGAGTCTTTCCAAATAAATGAGATTAACAGGTTAATTTAAATATTGAGTTAAAAAACTCTTGGCAGTTTACCTGGAGATTTAAGACTTCAAAAAGCACTGAGTGTACTTGAAATTTCTTTTCAGCAGGGTGAAAGGGGAGATTTTAAAAGTGCATAATGGATAGAAGGATGAGCGCTTGTCAGTCACAACCAAGCACACAGCTTTGCTTAAACTGCATTAAACTAAACCTGACAAATGATTGTTGATCAGCAATTTCTAACCAAACCTGCAACAACTGCATGCTCTTGGTTTAATTCATTTTCAGAAGTGACTCACTAATGATCACTGGGTGTGTGCTGTGTACGAGCTGGGCCTCTTAGATAACATGGAATACTGTGTTAATGTCAGATTAACTATGATAAATGTGCAGTAAAACCTACCGGTCTGGCACACCACTCAAATCCTTCAATCACACCGTCATTGACTCACACTGTGTCTGTTCTGCCGCACAATAATGTGAATCCAGTGAATGATTCACTAGTGCAAGGTTACACTTTTTAACAGCCCATTGGGCCACATTGCACCATGACCACAACAGAACCAACACTTGATGTTATCATAACATTACACTAAACTGGCAAGTTTTATTTATCTATTCCATCTAGAACAGAGACTTGAAAATTTTATTGGCATACAACTCTTGTCTCAAAATCTCAAAATATCATTCAAAGAATGTATCTAAATAGTAAGATGAGCATTTTTTAAAATAAATATAAAAATAATAATAATAAGGGTAATTAACACAAATTTGAACACGTTAACAGTGTTATGACTCAAAATATGCAAGACGTTGTTGCAAGACGTGTGTCTGTAAAAAAAATAAAAAAAATAATAATACAAATCATTTATATTTTCCCAAAATTACATATTTTAAAGTAGCGATCACATCAATTTGGTGATTTTAATTGTCATTCATTGACCACATCGGTTAATATCCTGACTGCCCAGCAGCGGCTCTGTCAAGCCCCAAACACTACGTCAGAGGAGCGGAAGTGGGGGGCCCAGGGTCGACAGTCCCGGGGCCACTGTTCCTGGCCAATGAGAGGCTAGGATACACACACTATTACAAAACTGAGCTCTGTAAAGCTGCATACTTTCAATGCAGACTATCACGAGGAAAGTTCTAGTTTTCCTTCCGAAATAAAAGATCAAATTGCGCAATTTTCAGGGACAGAAATATGTCACGTTTTCCAAGGGCTGAATTTGTATGTGTAACAGCATGGGGATCCTTAGGAGCTTGTCTAGACAGAAACCTTGCCCAAGGGCAAGTTTAATTTTAAGCAAAATAATTGAGGTTGAAAAAAAATCTAGACTCAGGTCACTGATGTGAAAAAAAATTGCTTTTGCGAAGCTAAAACATATTCCGTTTAAGTTATTTTGATATTTCTGAAATGCTGCTTTGCTTCAGAATTTTTTCACAGACCATAGAATAATAATAATAAATACTTAAAATCTTTTTTTTCATGTTTAATTAACTGCTCGACATGATTTAATTTGGCGTAAACAGGTTTTGAATTAATGTTACAGCAAACTTCAAAATGCTGAATATGTTCTGCGACCACTCTTATTATTTTGAAAATTTGTACCGGAAGTGTTCTTGGTCACACATTTTCCAACTTGACCGCAATTGCTCGGAGCCGGAGGGCGGCAGTCAGTCAGACAGTGAAAGTGGAGGCGGAGACCAACCCAGGGTCGAAAACTCAGCCTTTTCTGGATCACGTTCAACTTCACTGAACAACCCCAAAAAACCGATCCAAAAAGTAAGACTTGAAGAGGAAGGAAGACAAGAAAAAAAGAGAAAAAACGCGAGGTGCTCCAAACTTCTGTTCACCGCTATCTGCAAAGAATTGTCTTCCGGTGTTGACTTTTTTTTTGCGAGCACTGCAAGAGAAAACCCTCCAAAGCACAAAGTTGAACGTGAGAAATGTGAAGCTACCGGCTTGTTTTTTTTTTCCAGCCAGGCTCCAGGATTCCCTATTAATCCATGCAGTACAGTGCAATGGTACGTGAACGTGGATTATTATTCCTTTTAAATGTTGTGATAATACATTTACTAAACATTTCCTTGTAATTGTGTCCTGTCCTCGCGATAATTAAGAAATGTGGAGAAGTGGGTTAAGTTAACATGGACCACAACATTGGCACGGTCGGGCCAAAATTGTACTGAACTTGGCACATGTTCTCAGGCAGCCTATGTTAACTTCCCATTGCCCTTAATTTGGCACATGAACTGGACTGTTGACAGCACTGCGGAACACACACATGTATGCACTGTAAAGTCAGTGTTCAACTTCAAGTCCTCTCTGTTGTAGTACTATAAATGCCAACGCATACACCCAGTTTAGTTCTGAGTATTAATAATGATAACATAAAATCAAAGCCAGTGTGTCCAGGTATATAGAGTTATTAAACTCATTTTATGAAATATATTTCACCATTAAATCCTTTTTAATATCAATAGTTAAGTGCTTAAGTTTTAAGCTAGCTATCACAGGCTAATTCTACAGTAAACATTTAATTAGTCAATTAACTTCAGCTGGGGGACTTCCAAAAACATGTAGCAAACAGTTAAATTGCTACATGCCTTATCTTTTATCACAGATACTTAATATGATTTTAATATGACCACTTTGACAGACGTTTCAGACAAAATAAGTCTGGCAAATTGGGATATCTTGTCGAAATGTGAATGAAAAAATAGAAAAAATATTCGAAAGCTGGTGTGTAATGTACGTTAAACTGTATGAACTGTTAAAATCAGAGAGCGCGTGCTGTTGACAGGGAGCTCGCGGGGGTAAAGGGTGCCAGATCTGCGGAGGGAAATTCTCCTTTGCCATGTCTGAATCCGCTCTAGGCTCTGGTTCAAAGTCCCCCTTAGCTAATAAGAAAATCAGCTGGATTGATGGGGAAATGAATTGTTCGCTGTGTTTTCAGATAGCAGAAGAGAAGAAGGTGTTGGATTGTTGATAGGGGCAGTGCGTGCGTGTGTGTATGTGAGTGGAGGAGGAGGAGTGTGACTGTGTAATTACGTGGGTGAAAAAAAGAAAAAGTTGGGTCTGATTTGCTGGAATCAGCGCAGGACCGAAGGTGCGCCGGTCGATTTCATATCAACTTTGGCGAAAGCAGTGGTGAACATCACACAGTCGGCGCCCTCTGAAGCTTCCCACAATGCTTTTATGAACGAGATTTCACAGCACCGAGACGCTCAAAGAGCCCTTGTTGGAGAGGCGGACGCAGCAGCAGCAGCAGCCCCGTTTTGCACCGGCTCCACGAGTACAATCTGCAAGTGCTCGCTGTGCATGTCAACTTCGAAAACAAATCTGCCTAATACATTCTTCTCTCTGCGGAGACGACAATCGTTGGATCGCAAAAAATTCATGGATGTTCTTGGATAATCTGTCGTTGCTTTACGCGGATAGCTGCTCCACGGTCTTGCATGGTGCACATCGGTCCAGGAATGGCGCGATAAAGTGATCAGAGGAATCAGTCCAAGTACATTCAATCTCTTTGTAGCCGTCTCGTCATGTATTCCCCGATTTGTCTTACTCAGGTATTTGTGGCTTTTTTAAATTTACATTTGATTGCTGTGATTTGCATATTTTGCTTTAAATTGTTATAACAGGCATGGCAAGGTTATAAAAGTTCTGTGCGTGCAGTTTCAGGTCTACTTTTGGATCGCTTTCTTAATTAAATACAGAGATGAAGTTTTGATTTGCAAAATAGAAAATAGCCTTAAAAGTGTCCAAAATTTAAGTTCCAATTCCCAAACGCACATGCTTGTGACGCGGTTTTGCAGATTTTATTTATTTATTTTTCATTTTATTTTATTTTATTTTTTTTGTTTGTGTACCTCGAAATCCAAGATAAAACGGAAGCCTTCACGACAGAACATTTAATGATATTGCAGCCTCTTTAAAAGTCTCCCAAGTGCCAATTTTTTACGTGTGCGTAAAGTTATGCGTAAAGATGAATTTGAAGATAGCCTTCCGAGATCAAGTATGCGAATTTTCCCTTAGGTTTAATTAAGTTATCTACGTCCTCCAGTAAACTCACATACACTTCCCAGTCTTGCTTGAGCTGTGTTTGTATTTTTTTCCACGTGTGTATTTTTTTTTTTTACATAAGGTAAAACCCCTATAGTTTGTGGTTTAAAAGTTGGAAGAAGATAAAGCAACTTTCACTGTAAGAAGATCAAACGCATGATAAGGCTGATTCAGTGGTTGGACAGAGTAGCTGAGTGTTTTGGCTGACTCAGTTTTACTGTTTATATTTTACTTGGCATAAGTAAGTGATTGACTGAGATGTGGTTTAGTTTGTGCTTAAGAGGATTGTGCTTTTATGGCCCCAGCTGAAGTGCACAGCAAAGGCCCCAGCCAAGTCATTTGTCTTTACAGCATTTGGCTCAAGCAGGCTTGGAAAAATTAACCGAATATTTAAGGTGTTTTTGAACAGGAAACATGAAGTGAAAGGGATTTTAGAAACACTTGCTGTCGTGCATACTTACTCGCATTTACTGCTCACTTTTGTCAGTTTGATTGGCTTCACTTTAGTGAGGAGATGACATAAAATGCAGCTAGGTAAAGTCTTAAATATTTTTATTTAAAAAAAAATACAAACTGCTGAGAATAAAAGCTAATTCATGCCATATAATACATGATTTTCTTTTGACATTACCGTACTGGAGCGGGGTTTTATTGGCCTGAAAGTGCAGACCAGAAATGTGGCTTCTCAGCGGCAGGCACAGATAGGGAGTGGATTTCTGTGGTTTCCTACAGCCCGCCTGCCCCGCTGCCTCCGAAAAGCACAATATGTGGTTTAACTCTTCAAAAGCCCCGCTTGAAAAGGGGGTCTGCTTATGCTTATTACATTTGACATTTTTAAGGCTTAAAAAAAGAAGGGTTAATGTTTCCATTTGTCACTCGCTGCTGCTGTAATTCTTGATGTCTCCTAAATCATCTACACCGTCCTGTACATTCCTTCACCTCCAGAGAACAAGCATCAAGAGATTTATATTATTCGCCTGTAGGCTCGTAAACGACTGAGTTGCTTCAGAAATTTGGGTGTTTAGATTTTTGTGTAAGGGATCAGAATAATGCAAAAAAAAATGAAGAAAAATTCTTTTTTTGACTCGTATAGTTTGGAATTTTCATTTCAAATTCACTTGATGTTTTGCGGCATAGAACAAAATACAACAGATGAACTCAAGGTGACACAAAACTATCGTTAAAGGTTTATAATTAAAAAAGGCTTTAATTGTTATTATTATTTTTTTTTCCCACAGAAAGCGTGCCAGGTTTTAAACATCACTGACTCACCTTAGGTTTTTGGAATGAAGCTGAGCGAGTTAACCTAAATACTTGACAATAATTTGGTATGAACTTTGATTGGAGACCTTATTTAACCTTTTCAAGCACCTTTCAGTGAGTTGTTTTGTTCGATAAGCTTTCGTCTCTGTTTTTTTTTTTTTGTTTTTAAATACGTTTTGTTTTAACACATCACGGTCTGAATGAGAGGCCGTTTTTACAAACCAGGAGCACAGAAATCTCCTTTACATCTTGTCTTTTTTTACTTGGCTCAGAATTTGTCTCGCCTGTCCTCCATCCTTTGTGAACACAGCAGAGGTTAACACTGAATGTTGGATGGTTTGATAAGAGAAATGTAACTGTGAGGGACACACACTCTCTGTAGCAGCAGCAGTTGCACAGGAGTCCTGCTCAGAGCATGCCCGGGGAAAGAGAGCAGAGACGCGAGTGCTTTCAGTCACTGTGCTCGCTGCTATTGTTGTGCTGGCAGTCGGTATAAACAGTAGAACGTCCTTGTCACGTCTGCAGTACACACAGATGTGTCTAAAACAGTGAAACTAATGTCACCATGAGAAGAGAAATGTATTAAATCTGTTTGTCTGATTATGAGGAATTGTTTATTTGTAGTCTGACTTCCCTTCTGCCTCAGATTAGTAGCTGACTAAACCCATATTTCTTTCCCATGCTTGGCGACATGAGTTTCTGCTCACTTTTCTCTTCTCCCTTCCTTCTCCTTTGTGTCCCTCGACCGCTCCAGGATGAATTTCATCCCTTCATCGAGGCACTTCTTCCTCACGTCCGTGCCATCGCCTACACGTGGTTCAACCTCCAGGCCAGAAAACGCAAGTACTTCAAGAAGCACGAGAAACGGATGTCCAAGGATGAGGAGCGCGCGGTGAAGGATGAGCTTCTAAGTGAGAAGCCCGAGGTGAAGCAGAAATGGGCATCCAGGCTGCTGGCCAAGCTGCGTAAGGACATTCGGCAGGAGTACCGGGAGGACTTTGTCCTCAGCGTGACGGGGAAAAAACACCCGTGCTGCGTGCTCTCCAACCCAGACCAGAAGGGCAAGATGCGCCGGATCGACTGTTTGCGGCAGGCCGACAAAGTCTGGCGCCTGGACCTGGTGATGGTCATCCTCTTCAAAGGCATCCCTCTGGAAAGTACAGACGGGGAACGCCTCGTCAAGTCTCCTATTTGCAGCAACCCAGTACTTTGTGTCCAGCCGCACCACATTACAGTATCGGTCAAGGAGCTGGACTTGTTTCTAGCATACTATGTCCAGGACCAAGGTAGGTTTCAGCTCACACTGTGTGTGTTTATTACACTATGTCTGTGAGCTAACGTGTGTGTGTGTGTGTGTGTAATGTCTTTGTAGGGTCAGGGGTCACATGTGTTACTTTTTGCAGTCTTTGCTCAGACTGGCTGAAATCACCACTGCGTTTGCCAAACAAATAAACACAAGAAGTCCAGTCATAAGGAGCGTATATAACACATTTTTATATAGATCAGGTGAGGTTTATAGCTAAACAAACAGACAAACATCACTCTATAGAAAATGCACAATAGATTTTATGCGTTCCTTTTCTCTGAGTCACTCCAAGCTTTCACTCATGTCCAGATATTTATCACACACTGTAACGTGGACACCGTATGTTTATACACACACACTCAGCCACAGGAGCTTGTTTTTTACACACAATCTTCACCTTTTCTTTTTCACTGTATGTTCAGGAAAAAATCATCTGTGGAAAGATGCATGTTGGTAAAATTGGAACATATTACACTGATAGATTTATGATACCGACTCTCTGCTCTAGCGACGGAGAATTCATTCAAAGCTCTTATTTTTGGAGTTTTGTGGTAAACTGTTCGCTTGTTTAATTTTTAAAACAAAGTGTGTCCTAACTATGCAAGAAAGAATTAATCCTATTTGTTCTTGCTGTGCAGTAAAAAATATCACTTTGAAAAATTAAGAAGTCAGATTTTTAATCAGAAAGTAGATTCCTCCCATAAGGAAGCTACATTCGAAGTTAACAGGCAAACCAAGGCGTCTTTAATATTTACAATTTATCTGCAAACCTGTTGGGGCCAAATAGAAACATTTCTCTTAAATTAAAAAAAAAAGAAAAGAAAAAAAAAAATCCTGTTCCCTTGTTAATGTAACATGTTTGGTGACTGAATCAGTCCAAGGCTGAAATAACAGAACAAAATGTTGCAAGGTGTTTGCAGAAGGTATAAACACACACATTTCTTAATCAATTAGAATTTTTTTTACTTCCTTTTAAAAAATCCAAAAAGGAAATATACTAATAAAAAAAAATTCCGTTCCTGGACTATTTAGGATGCTTACCTTTGCACGATGTATAAACTGAGCAGCACAATATTATTCAAAGTGATGACACGTTATTCATCAGGACTGTTAAAACACATATATCTCATTTTTGGCAGAATTGAAGTCCAACATCTGAAAAGTCTATTACAGATATTTTTTCTTCTTTCAGCCTTTAGGTTGTTACACTTTATGATCCCTCAGTTCTGGACCTCCTCTCTTTAGCCGTTGACACCACAGGAATCCACCCTATAAATTCCCCCTGTATGAAATCTATTACAGCACTACTGAATAACCACCAATACTTTGCCACTGAGGGAGAAACGGTGCTATAGCTAGCTCATTATCATCAAACCCTGAGCGCCATTTTGTGTCTGATAAGTGCCAGGGAAAGCAGAAGGCACAGCACACAGACAATAATGGTTGCCACTGGCACCGGGGTTGGCATCAGACCCTCTTTTGTGTCTTTTGTAGGATGCCACCGCTTCTCTAGTTTGCATCTGCTGCGGTTTTAATTGTTCAGCACCAACTTGAGAATGGCTCTTTAGTTCTGTTTTTTTTTAAAGATGTGAAACATTTAGATGATTGGTTAAAGCTGGTGTTTTACGTCACAGGAGCGAATCGACTCGCTGGTATTTAAGGAAAATGTACCGCTTTAGAGGAAGAGCACATTTTTGTCAAGAGAATTTAAGTGTGTGAAACTATTTTGAATATAGTGTACTTTTTTTTCGTAATACGACTCGCATTCACTTGATGAAACTTCGCATTGCAGATCAGAGCGATTATTTACCGTTGTTCTCAAATTTCAGTGAGTCGAAACTTTGGCAAGTTCAAAATAGCATTCTTTTATCGGGATCGCAGAGACGGACGTGCTTTTTTCCCCCCTTTTTCTCATTTTTGCAAGCTTAAGCACCTTTTTTCTTTTCTTCAAGTTACCGAGCAGTGCCCGCTCCCAGACAATGCAGCCATATTGTGGTAGCGTGTGGTGCGCCGCCATTTTGTTTTGCTCGGTGCCAGGGAGGCAGGCAAATCACCAGTAATGGTTGTTAGAGGTTTGGAGGTTGGCATCAAACCCTCTTTGTCTGCTTTGCAGCATGCCTTTGATTCGTTGGTTGGCATCCGCAATGCAGTGGGCACATTGGAAAGTTTTTTGACAGTGGCAGAATGGAAGCCGCTGCCTTTGTTCTGCTGCAACTGCACGAAACAAACAAACATACAATCAAACACAAAGAAACTAGCAAACGGCTCAGTCTGAAACAAAACCTTGTTTTTGTGCAACCCGCTTGAGAAAAAAAAAAAAAAAGTGGCGCGGACTGTGCTTTAAAAGTGATCTCTGTGCCCTGATACCTGGCTGTGGCTTGCTCCTGCTGTGTTGTGTAACCAGATAACAAAAATACGTTGTGACTGTATCTCTACAGCATTGTTGAGGGTATTTTGGGAGGCAAAAATCAATAAGTTCAGAGCATTTGCTTGTGATAGTGGTGCGCTCCTGCCTGAGAAAGGTCGAGGGGTTGGCAGCGAGTGGGCTGGGTGAATTTAGAGAGGGCACTCAGCCCCCTTGTTCTGGGGCACAGACCCGTTTAGCCAGGCAGGGCTGTAGCACCCATGTGCATGCCCAGATGAATGCCCGCTGGGAAGTAGGCTGGGGGCTGGGAGTGGGGGTTGTGGCATCCATTGTGCCAACTGGCAGGCCGGGCTCAATGCAGGCCTCGGCTTCTCACACTCACACGCTGCTGTTGTTGTTTTACTCCATTGCCCTGTTTTATCCCAATCTGACCAAACAAGACGTGCATCTTTTTTTTTCTTTCTTTAAATCATCGCCTCTTCCCTCTTCAATCCATATTTTGCATATCCAGTTTGACAGCTTGATGGAATAGTTGCAACAAGGCATGCAGATGATAGTCATGTCAGGACATGTTGGAATACTCGAGGCTTCGTTTGTATTAGGTTTCGTTAAGCTGCTCATTACCATTGTGCTCACTGAGAGTTCAGGGCTCTGCTTGTTTACATGCCTTGTTGTTGAATGACATTTATAAAATTAATAGGGTTTCAAAAACACTCTAAAGGATAATCGATGAAGCTGAACATCAAATAAGTTTAACATTTCAGAAAAATCTTAGACCATTTTATGACAACTTCCTGCTGTAGATGTTTCGTAAACCACCTCAGTGAATTTGGTGATAACGTTTAATTAAACAGGAATGTTTATGAAAATTGGAAATAACCACAGAGAGCATTTTAAAAGCTGTTTGTAGACCCGCCCCTCACAAATGACAGAGAAGGATTTCTGGAGCGTTCCAGTCAGGAGTCAGGGTCAACTAGTTTTCCCACTGCTCCGGTGCTGGAAGTTAACACAACCATAAAACATCATTACCTTGACTTTTTTACCCCTTTCAGTAACCCATTTTTTCACAATGTCATGATAGGTTGTGGAAATGGATGGATTACCTCTGAGTACGTGCCGCCGTGCTAATGGAGACCTTGTTTTACGAGCGCCCGACTTAACCTCTGCCCCGGGGTCGGGACCTTTGCTACGGGATGTGGCAGGGTGTCCTCTGAAGTTTAATTGAGCAAAACAGATCAGTGAAAACGCGTCGGTTTGTAAGGCTCGAGGCACGTGGAGGAGGAAGGCTTTTTGCCTGGGGGGGTTGTGGTCAGGGGAAAAGGCGGGAGAGCTGATTGGGAGCCCCCCCCTTGTTGACCTTTTCAATCGGGGTCAAACTGCAGCGGTCGCGGATCACTGGTGGTCTCTTGGCAACTGTTTGTCTCCACTCCCCCGCCACTACTTCTGGTCTGGTGGTCCTTTGGTTCACTGGTTTAAGTGAGGGGGAGTAGGTACCACTGACTCCCTACATCTTCCAGCTCCCCCCTTCCTGATACCTCCACGCGAGTCCTGTCTTTAAGAGCGGCCACAGCCATGCTGCGTTTGCTTGCTGTTTGCATCTTGTTTTACGCCCGGCTGCCTCTGAGGCTTCGGTCAGGCGGCCAGAGCAGAGACCTGACCTTGTGGGTCACAGTGAAGGTCTGTGACTAAGCACAACATCCATCCCTCCCTCCTCTTCATCCCCTTATCCTCCTCTGCCATCAGGAATCACCCCTGCGGCACGCTACCCGGCCAAATAACTCTCTCACTCCTTCTCTCTCCTGGTCTCTTTTTCTTTCTCTCGCTCTCTGGCTTTGCCTCAAGCCTGAGACTCCAACCATGACAGCTGTCCCAGGCCCAGGCACTTGGCCAGAGAAGGGGTGGCTGGGTTTATGCCAGAAGTGTGAAACAAAAGTTGTTGCAAGCAGACAGCGTTAAGGACACTACTGCTTCTCTTCCTTTTTTTTTTTTTTTTTTTTTTTTGATCTAATCAGATATTCAGACGTACAAGATATTCAGCGTCCTTCTGTGAGGAAGGATTTTGGAAAAAGACAGAGGGATGGTTCTTTTTGAAGTGCAGAGAGATTTTTATTTTTAGACATGAATTTTAACAGTGAACAAATAAGATCGTAAAATACAAACCCTGGGAAAACCCCTAACCGTTGACTCCGGAGCCATATAGAAAAACTCTTCAGATTGAACCGTACAACCCTGTGCTTAGCTTCCATTCTGGCGTCCTTATTAGTATGCAATAGAGCCTGCGGTGTCTGGCTACCTCTCTCTCAGAGCCATAACCTATCGAACACATTCTCTCAATCTAATCCACTTAGAACTCCCTCCCAGCTTCACCGCTTGCCTTATTGATTTCCGCTTCCCACTAAATGTCTTCCCGATCCTTTTTCTCTTAACCCTGGAGCTATTTATGTTTGCAGTATTCCTTCCTTCTCTCTTTCTCTCCCTCTCTCTTATGCCTTTCTTGCGCTCCTTCTTTCGTCCTTCTCTCTTCCTTCACTTCTTCACTCTATCTCTGGGATCTTTGCATGTTTGTGATCTCCATCTGACTCTTCTCTGCCTCTCTCCCCTCTGCTCTTTCTCAAACTAACCGGTGTGCAGTGCAGCCAGGTTGCCTGGCTCAGTATGAAGCTTGTGTTATTAGCAGCAGGGTTTTGCTCGAGCAAATACCTCAAGGCTTAAACAGGCCATGTTACCTCCTTAGCCCTCTTTTGTGTGCCATGTGTACATAAATCTCCATGGAAACAAGGCAACTTAGAGCAGAGGCCACTGAGAAATGTGGATGCCTTCTTTCTCAACAAAATTTACAACTCCCCCTTTTCCTCTTTTACAGCGTGTTTAATTTGCTTGAGTCACAGTTTATGCAGTTGTAGGCTTCAAAAAAAGAGGCCAGGCCTTTCTTTGGCATTTTCAGGCAATTTAAAGTCCTTTTTTGTCTACCTCTGCTCAGATTTGCGTTTGCGGCTTTGCTTGGTTAAGGAGCACAGTTTGTGTCATTAGTCTATGGTTAAGACCTCAGCTTCCCCACACTTTCCCAGGCTTTCGGGGAGGACCCCAAATGCATTTCAAATCCCCCCGAGGCCACTTGACTGGAGGGCCGGCACCTCCCACTCCTCCCGGATAGATTCCCCACCCCCACCCTGTCTGCCGGTCCTCCCAAATGAAGACAAATGGGAACATTCACCCCTGTCTCAGGCACTACACTGTACCTCACTGTCCTGCCTTACAAAGCAGACCCTCCCTGTGCCCTGTGGTGGCTGCCCATCTCTTCTTTGCCACCCTTCAAGTGCAGCAGCTGAAGAACTTGTTGTCCCATCTGCCTGGTCATGTTCGACTGCTGGGTCGGTTCTAGAAAGAACTTCCAAAGAGTAGAAATCACAGCCTTGCATGAGGGATTCAGGTGGCGATGTGTTTTTGCTCTGCGTGGTTTTTTTTTTTAAATTCAGCCAGGAGAAAAGAATCTTCAAGTACCAGACTTTTGTAAAAAAGCCAGTCCCCTTTGCCCAGGAAGGAGTCTTTTGAACAAGAGGAAAAAAACGGGAAGGGTAGTAGGTGGGGTGTGATGGGGAACTTCAGGCAGGGACAGACAATCAGAGTGGTTGCCCAGGAGACACTAACTTCTCTGTGCAGCTCACCCCCTCCCTGCCTCACCCCATCAAAGTCTTTTCAGCCCAGACAGGGCCGATCAGTGGCCCAGAGTGATGGTTGTCTCTTCTTTTGTCTGGCTGTACAGTACGGCCCATCACTGTGACGGCTCGACAAGACCTGAGCAGGACAGGGGGAAAAAAAAAAAAAAAAAAAAAAAAAAACGCCCCGCCATCGCAGCGCAGTGCAAAATGTTCTTTTGGGTGGGCATGTTGCTGTTCGGGGTGGAGAGCGAATCCCCAGAGGATTTCTTTCTAATGTCAGTGCAGCGGGTCAGAGAGGGGATATGGTGTCTGGGGCTTGGGAATGGCCTGCTTGGGACGGATTCATCAGCGCCCCATTGAGTTGTCAAGGCTAGCCAAAGAGCTTCAACTCCTCCCTCACATATGTCAGGTTGACTTCTCAAAAAGCTGCAAAATTTAGAAACCAGCTCTTGATCAGCAGTAGATGCCATATGTTGCACAATTCAACCCCCCTTATGTACTTGTTTATTTTTATGGACACATACAGCAAACGCAGTTAGAAATACCTGAAGAGGAGAAAAAAAAAGCCCTTAGATAAGCACGCAGACCTCGAGCTGCGTGTGATTAAAGTACACCATATAGAGGGAAGGACAGGAGGAGAGGAAATATGGACACCTTTGATAGAACAACTGAAGAATCTCATGTCTCAACATCAACAAACAGAAGGTGTTGCAGATTTTCCTCAGAGACACGTCCTGTGTTTTGACAGATCTGGCTTTCACACTGAATCTAAACATCCTGTCAATTAAAAAGCAAAGTAATACTGTATGCTATAAGAAGGAAAAAATGTCCTACGTGGTCAGATTTCTTCAAGAGAATGTCAAGAGTTACTTTAAGCAAAGATCTAATCAGTGCTTTAAATGGAAGTGTGTGAGTATTTTTAAAAAAAGAAAAACTTTAACATTTATAATAAAATCAGAATGTCATGTAGGCTGCAAAGCATCCTGGGATACATGGTGAGGCAGACTGGGCAGGCAGTGCCAGCTTTTACAGCTTTCATCAGATCATATTCATGCTTGTGGAAAACGGTTGTGCATTTTTAGCGAATACATCTTGTGGATTGTTTGTTCGAATGACGAGACTTGCAGATTTGACAGATCATTTGAAACGAGGCTCCAAGTTCCCGACAGGTGAGATCTACGTCTCACTGGTTACAGTAGACTGAGGACAGCTTAAATGTTTTTCCTTGTACGAGACCTCCTAAATCAGACCTCATCTCTTACCAATGTGGCTTGGATTCTTGACTCTGATTCTCCCGTGTTAGTTATAAGATATTTTGGTGCCATGTGAAGCCTTCAAAATGTTAAAAATGTTAAATGAAAGCTGTTTTTTTCAGAGTAAAATACTGGGTTGTTATTTTTGTGACCCCTAAGATCCATATAATCCGTCTCCAAACAGATCCAACTCTTCTCAAATCAGCCTGCCCTCCAAGCTTGTGCAAGGCGTCGTAAACCCATCCAAAAATTTCAGATGCAAAACGCAGAAATGTACACATGTGGACACATGTTTGAGCTCATACATCCTTACACATGTGCATGCAGAACACCATGAACTCTTAATGCGCAAATCAGATTATCGCTCACCTGCTCTTCAGCTCGGTCGACTGCATTTAGATCCAGTGAGCCGCAGCTTCTCAGTAACAGCAGTGCTCAAGCATCTGTCGGGCAAAAATTGAAAGTGAGAGCTCTTAAAAGGCTTGTTCCGGATTTACCAAGTCAAGATTGTAATTAGGCCTCCAACATGTGCACAGACCAACAACCCACAATTGCAGTGCGGATTCCTACCAAAAAATAACTCTTCTCCAGCATCGCTCGTATAAACCTCATGTTGCAGCCTACAGGATGGCATCAGCCTAAAAGAGTCCTTCATTTTTTACCCCGAAGAATCCGTCTGTCATTCGTCTAATGAAACACAGACGTTCTAATTAGAGGTCTGTGATGTAAGAGACGATTTTTCTCGATTGTTGACACAGATTGTTTGTAACCTGTAGTCTGGGATTCCCACATAACTTTTAGATCGGCTATAACAATGACCCACAGATGGCTAAATGAGTAATGCTCAAACACATCATCTCATATGGGACTCCAGCTGAGTCTGTTTGGTGTTTCTCCTGAACATCTTCATCTGCTTATGTATTTCACAAACTATTAACTGCTCACCAGACATTTTTTTTTCCTCCTCTCTCTCTGTGAAACCTCTGGCTGTAACTTGCGTTGCCATGTGTGTCTTGTTAAGGGCAGTTATGACAAATGGCAGCAGCTGTACAAACTAATCTCTCTGTAGCTTTCACACATGGCGCCCAATTAACAATGGACCACTGTGGGGCCCTAATCCACGGTGCAGCCATCCTCTGGTCCCACTCGCTGAGCCAATAGCCCCAGGAGACCCTTCTCCTCTGCACTCCGGTTAGCCAGCCTGTAACTTCATTCAGATGGGAGCCCTGTGAGGGAGTCGGAGCACATCACACGGTAGCCATCTTGTTTGTTTCCATGCTGGGAATCCTGGTTCCCCGACGCTGAAGAGCCCCGGTTTTACTTGACACTTAAAGGTTCTCTTGGATTAAGTTTCAGCCCTGAAAGAACAAACTGCATCTGCAGGCTATAAGTAAAGTATATTTGCACGTTTGAACTGGGATGCTCACACGTACGCATGAACTCACGTGTATTCGGCTTGTATGCATGCATTAAAGCACATGCAAGCAGCTGCAGTCGATAGATTTAGCAAAGTGGTGGCTGATCCTGTGGGTGGGAGCAGTGTGTGTAGACGTGCGTGTGTATGTGTGATATAGCTCTGCTGTCAGTGGGCATCGTTCCAGTAGTTGTATGATGATAAACTGCTGCTTCTTGGGGCCTCAGATAGCTGAATGCACTGTGTAATGCACTTATAGTGTGGTGGGGAGAGTGCTTTACAGGGTGCATTCACTAACCTCTGCAAACTTAAATGATAGTATAGCAAAAACTCAGGGGGATGTAGCCCACACACTCTTCACTGAGCGTGTGTTTTCTTTCTCAAACTTTGGATTTCTTCCAACCCTGCTACTCACATATACAAATCCGATAATATCCATCCTCCTTCACTGGAAAAGTTTCAATACATTAAGCTTTTCTCTGCATCCAAGAGAACAACAGCAGAGCCTACACAGCTCAGCTGAAGTATCTCTGCTTCTGTTTAGAAACTCCAAAACCGAATCGCTCCAACTTCGAGAAAAGTCACTTGGATAAAAACCAGCATGAGTTGTTGTTTCCTCATTTTCTTCCCTCCGACACAAAACAAAGCCACAAACGGGAGCTCGAGACTCAAAAGAGGGGAGTTGAAGGGTCGACGGCCATCAGGAAAGCGATGCCGGCCCCTGCCAAATCTATGACATGAATGAAACAAATAGATGAAGGAAAATGAAAATGGCCGGGGTGTGATCTCTGGCAGGCAGCGCAAAACCTTTGCCAACTGTTATGAATGGGAAACCGCTGCTGAGCTAATGAAAAAAAAAAAAGACAGAAAGAAAGAACTTACTTTTTTTATCCTCCTTCCAAGAATAATTAACCGCGCGCAAGCCGTCTTCTGGTGGGGGTGGAGAAAACCACAAGACACTTGACTAACATTACACAGCAGAGGAGTACAGTGAGGGGAAACCAAAGAAGAAGTTTGATTTTGGGCACTGGGAGGAATTCTTTGTTAATGTAAGCTGGGGAAAAAAAAGCGAAGTAAAGACTTAATAAAGAAATAAGTAAAGAAATAATCTAGACCATTTTATGATTTTTTTTTTTTTTAGCCTTCAAGTTTCTGTGAATTCATTCTATACTTTTCTGACCATTCTGCACGTATTGTACCGAGCGTATCTCTTCCAGCTTCTCTCGAGGATGACATGATGGAAAGAGGCGAATGGGGGCCAGATGTACATTTATATATAGGACCTGACAAGGGTACAAGGCAGGACACCAGGCAGAGGCGTTGCATATCACATGCACCCTATCACGTACACCACATCCAGTAGTGATAAGGACTAAATGTACTGTATGTAAAGCAAAGAAAAGAACAACCGCCAGCGATGAATGATGGAGCGCTTCACTGTAGCAGAGGATTTAATGCTGGCAGAATGTGCAGGATCTCATTTCAAAAAGTCAGAGGGTGAAGTTCAAAAGGTTTGTCTTAATTACTTTATCAGTATTGCGAGTTTAAATGAATGCAGTGGCTTCTTTGCACTGCTTCTTCTCACCCAGGGCCTCCAGACGCAGACTTTACTCTAATCCATTATCAATCTGCCCCTGTACCCGAGAACAACATTGTTTTTGTTTTACCGTTAAACCTTTTTTTAATCGGCATCTTGTATGCCACGGACGTCATCCCGCGCTGACAAAGCGCACTCTGTTTAGAGGCAAATGCATGAAACAAAAAGTGGTTTCCCCATTATGGCAATCAAAGCAATGTTATCAATGATCAACACATTCTCACCCAGAGACAGAGGGGAGAAGAATGCCCCATTGACTGATACTGCCTGCTAGGCCGGTCTCGCTGATCTCCTGAAGAAAAGACCAGTGTCGCTGGTGGACCCCAGACTCCCCCCCTTCCCATCTGCCTCCCCACTCTTTGCCTTCTTCCCTCTATATATGTCTCAATACTTTGGGGATCCTGCAAAGTGGGGTTGGGGGGGGAACGAAGAAGGCTGTGTGTGTGTGTGTATTGTCGAGGTGCTGCCGGGCGACTCCAACCCATGCTGGTGGGGTAGGAGCTGGGGGGGCTGAAAAGACGGAGCCGTCACCTGCCAGACTGCTGGAATGTTAATGCCGTGGCTCTGATAATTGGATTTTGTACACACCGTCTGTGAGGAACGTCCAGCAACTTTCCCCCTCTTATTGTTCGACCCAGCCCCGGACCCTCAATAGGGCTTGGCTATGTTTATACAAGCACTCACGTCTCAATAAAGGCTGTTTACAATGTGTGTGTGTGCGTGTGTGAGTGTGTGTGGCGTTGGATTTTTTGACTCATGGCAAGATTGTGTGTGACAAGAAGAATGAAAGGAGAGAATCGGATTGTCAACATTTGGCAAATATTGAAGATATTAAGAGATTTGTTGGGTCTTTAAATTGGGATTTTGCAGAGTTTTGGAGTGTTGTAGTGAGGTTTTGTAAATACTGGGACTTTCAAACCTAAAACTTCTCACAACTTTCCTTCTTTTTCCCCCCCCATCACATTTACACCCTGCTTACATGCTCTGAGCGCTATGCAGAGTCAAAGGTAGGCACACCCACTTTGGGGTCAAAGGTAAAAAGGAAGCGCTCGCTATTGGCGGAGCATGTCCGAGGCATACATGATCTGGGATCATTAGGGAAGTTATGGCTCTTGTTTGCGTTAGGGGGGAGGCTGGAATCGGGCCGGGAGCTGTGACGCACTGGTTTCCCTCTCCCTGGCCTCTCGTGCTATTTCCACCAGGCTGCAGCGGCTTGAGCTGGTTAAATGTCTCGGCTGCACTGACCTAAATTCTTCATATTCACCTCAGAGGACCCTTGCCTTATCCAACCAACCATTTTTTTCTGTCCCTTTGGTCTTCCTATGCAGTGAGCATATGCTTTGTTTGTATATAAAAGTCCCTTCCTGTACATAAGGAAGCTACCTCTGAAAAAAAAGTCATACTATTCCCAGCTGTACTCCCTCCAAGCAGAACAGGGAGAAACAATGACAGAGGTTTTTCTTTTGGCAGAGAGACTTGTTGTGGTTAGATAAACAGACTCTAATTGCATTTAATCTCTGTTAAAGTAAGGCATTTGGAACAATTACTTTGGTATGTTTACCAAACAGCTGTTGTGTGGATCTTTTTTTTTTAGGATGTAATGGATTTGGCTCACCTTGCTGGTTAGTGTGAAAAGAAGATAGGCGCTACATTAACTTATGCATGGGTTTGTAGTCAGGCTTCAGCTGTTACAGCGTAAAAATCTATTTAGTTTGGGTTCAGTTTTATTAAAGTTTAATGGTTTTGGTCAGGGTTTCGGATTCCTGTTTTGTTTGTTTTTTTCAGCGTGCAACAAATCTAAAAAAAGTAAGTCATTACCTCCAGTAGAATTTTTTTAAAATCACATTATTCTTACTCAGCCACATGTTCAATGAGTGTGTAATCACAGACGTTTCGCTAAGGAACAACAAGTTTTCTATCGGGCAATAAAGCAGTGAATTAAAGATGTTTTTGTGATCAAAACAAAAACTTTATACGAGTGAGTGAGCGAGATAAAATGTGTCACTAAGCTGTATTTGCACAGAGAAAGCTTAACTCTTTGCTGTTGCATGCGGTTACGCTGCATATTTATCCACCGTCTTGCTCTTTTCCTCTTAACCTGGCACTAGCGTGCTGTTGCATAAACAATGGTCTGGGCAGCCACCTTTGGGTTATTGTAGCCTTTCCACGTGGGTTGAACTCTGGCCAAGTGGATGTTGTTGCAGGAGACAGCCCCGCAGCCAAACGCACGAGCCAACCAGAGGCCTCCGTTCCAGGAGGCGAGTACTCACTGGACGAGGATAGCGGTGTTTGACAGTACTTGGAACGTGTAGAGGAACCTCACTTTGAAATTCAAACAGAGTGGGATAAATTGTCCAAAGCTTACAAAAGTGTCCCACTCCCCTACAAATGTCACATCTGAACAGAAACTTGGGGATAAAACACTCATGTTTGCATGCCTGTGTGTGATTTGATAGGCTGCTTGTGTTTAGTAGTCGTAATGAGGTGTTGCAAAATGCATACTCCTTGCATATCTTGCTCAGCTCACCCACCACCTGTATAAACAAAAGTGCTATTGCGAAACGGTTCCAGGGAAAGACTCTTCGCGGGCTTGTTGTCAGAATGAGGTCAGCGAACACTACTCTTTTCTCTCTCGTTTTCCCTCCTTCTCTCCGCCTCTCGCTGACTGCCTTAGCTGTACTTTGTCCTTGGAACTCACAGGAGTAACAAGGCCGCTGGATCAACTTCAAGCCATCAGTATTCTTACAGTCACTGCGCATGTTGTGAAGTTGAGAGGCTACCTGAGAAACAACAAACAGGGTGGTATTTATTGAAAGTTTGTTTTGAGTTGGGGTCAGTTTTCAACATTCTTTGATAAAATTTCAAGCTGAAAAGAACATTGTTAAAATTACCAGGTGTACCTCAGGATGTACCAGGCAGAAAAGGGCAATAATGCAACTATTACATCAATCAGAGCTCTGACTTTGGAGGCGCTGTTGGATCCACTTGTATGTTTTCTTTAGTTGGTTAAGGGTTTAGGGTTTGCTCTCTCTGAATTCTTGCAGCATGACATCACTCGACCCCCCTCGATGATCCTTTTACAGTATCACGGCACAAAAATGAGCTCAGAGACGTAAGAGAAGTACACATGTATCATTTCATCGAAGTGGAAGCACCTCATCGCGCCTCCACACCCAACGCCATGCTCCCAGAGGCACTGCTGGCGCAGCGCGTCGTGTCTGGAACACTGTAACAGGATCTCTAGAGAGGAGCACAAAATGGGCGCTTTGTGTCCAAGATTTGTCCAGACGAACCCAGATAAGGAAACCCAACAAGGGCGAGTCGAGGGAGCCTCCAAGCAAATAACCTCTAATCTAGGTCATGAAGCTAGATAGGGCCAGCAGCAGCAGCCATAAACACAGCCATGGTAGAAGTGTTGACCTATGGGATGAAGAGAGGGTTAATGTGGTCACTCCTTCGATTGCTTAAAAAGTTTTTGGTTTGCTGTGAAAACTGTTTAAAAGCTTCAGGGAAGGCTACCCCATCGCTCTGTCTCACTTAGGAGTGAGATTCTTCGAAAGATTTAGCTTTCCAAGGTCTTTGTGGAACTGAGATGGTCTACTGAGGATTTCCTGTTAGCAGCACCAGCTGCTTCTACTTGAATCACACTGTGCTTTCTCTGTTGTCAAGCTACAGGTAGCTAGCGGGCTAAGTATCTAATAAAGCTAGTTTTATGTTATTTTTTTTTTAAGATAATTCAAAATTGTTTCGCCTCAGTCTTTATACACATTTATAGAACTCACTATATGATACTTATATTTAGGAGCGTACAGGTTAGCTGCTAGCTCATCTGAATTAGCGAAGAATAGTGGAATATAGAATCCTGATTGGTTTAGCAAACGAAAATGATAAAAAAGATCTATGAAAATATAAAATTTAACTGTAGCTACTTAAAAGCAACCATTTGAAATCAGCTAATGTTGGGGTTTGACTACATCCTTGTTATGTTTCAGTTTTGATGATGCTAGCTTGTAGTGATGTAACAATGGTTAGCTAAAAACCAGATGTATGCTGAGTTAGCTCTTGTGACGTAGCTCACTGTAGCTGTGTTGTTATTCCATTTGTAGATTTAACTCGAAGATTTTTAAAATAAATACATCTTGAAATTAGTAGCATGACATGAAAGCTAGACATAAGCTCTCCATCTTAATCCTTACTTTAAAGGAAGTATTTGCAGTGAGAATATGAGGATTTAGCATGATTTTCTCATCGTTTGGAGTAAGCTGTGGTCGTAACTTTAAAGGTGTCATTTAGAGAACCATTTAATGGAAATAAAGTGCTGGGATGAAGGCGTTTTGGTTGAGTACCCTTCCTAAGTTTTATTCCTCAAAGATTTGAATTTTTCTCATATGAATGAACAAGTGCTATTTGGCTCATTCCTCACTGATCACCGCAGCAGCCTGACAGAGCCCAAATCTCATGGCAGCCATAACAAGACCCATACACTCCTCCCAGTAACTGTGGCCGGCCCCCGGGGCTGTGTGTGTCTCCCTCTGCCCACATTTCCCTCCACGTCCTACAACCAACAAACAGGGGACAGGACCAGATCGCTACACGGACCATATGTGTCGGCAGACCACAAAATGCTGAAGCCATTACTTGGCCTGCCCGAGTGAAATTGAAAGCAGGAGCCAGTAACAGCAGCAGCAATAGCTAGTTTTGGCTGAGTGTGTTGGGGCAGTGTTGGGAAAGCCCAGTCAGATGGTAGTGCTCATGCTGACTTGTTGACGGCAGCAGGCTGCAGACGGTTGATGTCTTGTTGTCATAGTGCCAGCTCCTCCCTCTCATGACCTCCCAGTAGTGACGTTTTCTTCTTTCTGTTTCAAGTTTGTAAATGTGTCTGCATGTGTATGTGATTACTGAATCCTCCTAACCGATGCCTGAAAACTCTGGCCTTTGGTTCTGTAATATTTTGGTCTTTTGGAGTCATATTTGGAATATATGTTGGTTTGATAAGAAGCATTCTCTCTCTTGAAGGATTACCTGTTAAACCAAGACCCGACCCTACCAGGCCAATGTTTTCCCCCAGTCAGTCCTGCTACAGATGGAAGCTTACCAGATGTAAGATTACATTACATGTGCTGAGAACATGTACTTAGGCAGCCCTGTCTCATGTTCATCGTATATTAATGATGATTCATTCGTCCAACCACCATGTCATTGTGCGCTGCATTACTACTCTTGCTCTCGGCGTTTTTAAGGGGGACAGTATGAACAGTATCCTTGTGGTGTTAGCTAGCTGCCCCCTGTATCCAGCTCTCTGCAGATCTTTCATGCTGCTGTATGTCCCCTCAGGAACACCATGCATCTAATGCATTAGTTGAGGGTATTGTGTTACGTGCAGCATACATCATGCTCTGTGATTGTTTGTAATTTATGTGCCAGAGGTAATGATTTGTGGGAAGTATTTCCAAGTTTTTAAAACTCTCATACGAAAGATACTGAATGCTTGTTGGTTTTGTCCGTGATTTATTGAATCACAGATGCTGCTCGCTTGTACACCAAAAGGCTTTTGTTCACTTGACTGTCTTTGCACGCTGGTTTATATTTGTGTTCCATTATTAACTTAAATCCTTCAGGCTAAGATTGCGTGAAAGTTCACTCACTCACTCACTCACTGCTGCTTTTGGCCGTATTCTTGAGCCACTTTGCTCTAAAAGAGAACATTTACAGGAGGAATATACCCTTCACTTTCATATTGATGCCTTCAAGGTGGGATCCCATTCTACTGTATTTTGTAATCTATTTATTTTCTTCTTCATTAGGTTGACGGCGGGGGTGGTGGGTGTTGGAAGGATATGGGCTCATGTAGTAGACTTATCTTCAAGCGCGCGTCTGTCATCTGCTGCGGCAGACAGAGTGCTCTTTCATTCGCTCCAGTGAAAGAGGGTTCACAGAGATTTAAGGGCCAGCATTGTTTGTGCTCTGCGATGCTTAATCACTTTTGATTGGACACCATATTAAAACTTGGGCTTGAGATGGGAAAGAGGCTCTCTCCGCCTAAAACGAGTACCCGTCGTCCTCAGAAAAGGAGCGGCGCTGCCTCACAGGGTGGATGATAGAGACAAAGAAACTCTGACAGAGCTAAGCCAAGAGATGAATAAGCTGAGGACAGATGAGAGTGGCATTCTTTAGCAGAGTGAAAGTTAGCACCTAAGTAACTAACAATAGCGTATATATATAGCGCTGTGGCGTAGTATGCAAAGTTTTTTCACCTTTGTAACTAAAATGTTAACTTTGACGTTTAAAAAACAAAAATATAAGCTTTTTTAACCCAGCACGTGGACTTAGATGGCGGCATATTCCTAGAGCACTTCACTTTCCCACACCCCCCTGCACTCCATTTCACTGCAGCACTGATTACACTTAGTGTTTACATATTCCATAGAGCACTGTGACAGAGATAAACCTCTCCTGATGCTTATCCCCCTGGCCACAATGTGGAAACCACTAAGATATAATGTAAACCAAACGTCGCAGCTGCCCTTTCATGTCTCAAGTGCCAGCTCTGCGTGCTCAGTGAGAATTTTGAGACCTCAGCTTTGTTGAATCGAAGTTCCAACCACCTTATTTTTTATTTATTTATTATCTTTAACAGGATTAGCAAGCAAAGTCTTTTTCATGTTAGCTTAGTGAGAGGAGGTCAGATCAGGAACATCAGATTTTGGTTATTTTATATAAATTACACATTTACAGCCTTCTTTTGAAAACTGATTGTGGAAAGTTATATAAATCAGTATCTGACACACTTAGCTGTGCGCTTTGGGAGTGAATATTTGTGGCGAGGGACAGGCCTTTGATATGAAATGTGATTAATGAACACACAGCACCGAAAGAGGGGCGCATCCCCCATAAAGTAGGTTGTGGGATTATGCAGGGTACTGCACTCTTAGGACGTCTCAGCATTACGGCTCTCCTGTGGCTCCGGGTATTGCTGTCACTCTCTTCACGCACACTGCGGTTTGTGCATGTTATCACCCTTGAGGTCCTTCGCAGTAAATGTGTCACACAGAAAATTGCACTGGCCTAAAAATACCTACGTATGTGCATTTCCCACCGTCTCACTTTAGGATTGACTGAGTGTCTCTATCTGCCGCGGACCTGGTGTTGAAATGTTCTGAGAGTTGGATTTGCACTTCCTGCTACTCACGTCGAACGTTTTTGAAATTGTCCCTCATTGACATTAACACGCTCCACGGCCTTTACAGTTCCAGTCATGCCTATAGGTGCCTCTGCGCTCTTCACATATCACCTGCACCACACCCTTATTTTATGAAGTGCTGATGAGTTCGAGGGCTTGCCGTAGGGCTGCTGTTCAGTATACAGACCTGCTATCAGGATACACATCTCTCACACACACACACACACTGTCACACTCTTACAGTTGAGCTCTCAGAACAGACTGTACTACAGTTGCCAAGGTTAACTGAGGGAATCGAGGTTACAATCGAGAAACTCTGTTAAGTCGACCCTCAGATTCTCTGAGCTCCAACAGCCTCACAGTCAAAAAAAACTTCATCTTTTAACTTCAGTACTGAATCGGAGCGTTTGTTACTGTAACTATCCAGACATCCTCACAGCTTTGTCCGCCTTGTTTGTGTCTCTGCTCCGCATCTTCTCCAAGATGCCTCCATAAATCTGAAACTAATCCACCAAGTGCGAGCTCATCCCTCTTAATTTGTTTGCCCGCTTCACGTCCACGAAGATGTTCTCCAGCGACATCTAAGCCATCACGTTGACAACCCCAAGTGACTTCTAATACTCCCACTGATTCTCCTCTATAGTCGCTTTGATGCGCTTTATATTAAGTTCCATGGGGCTATTATTTCCCCTCCTCCTCTTGTTTACGAAAGAGCCACGATAAGGCTTTCACTTCTCCGGGCTGAACTTTCAGTCTGCTGCGCGGCCACTTGGGCAAAGCCGAGGCCTACTTTAATCAAGACATGAGAATGACCCACTTCATCTTGCGTTAATTTGTTTTTCAGAAAAACTAGCTGGGATTGAGTGTGAAGAAATGTTTTGCTCCTTTTCATGAGCTTATACCAAAGTAATATCTCTGCATTGAAGCCGGCTGTGTTCACATGATTCCTCTGTGGCCTTTTCTCTCTTCACATACTCTGCAACTCTTTCCCCGTAGCTTTGCTTTGCTGTTTGTATGAAAGCTGAACTAATCTGTTGTAAAGTGCAGAAGTGGCCTTTTTATGAGGTGCTAATGGCCTGCTAATTCTCGGGGAAAGGCAAAGTGACCAATTCCTTCAGCTGAGTGTTTACTACCCATTGCCCTTTGACCCCTCTCTGTCAAGGCTAAGTCAAATCCAAGTTGTTGTTGAGCTCTGTTTACGTTGTTCTCCAGCAAGTGGATTGACAGTCCTTAAAGCTGTTTAAAGTCACACGCAATCACTGTGCAGTACAGTGATTTACAATCTACCTTTAATATGAGGAGGGTGAAAACACCATCATAAGATCTTTTGAATATCTTCCATGGGTTCAAACGGTGCCAAAAGGGCTGTTTTCTGTTAGCTGTTGCTATATTAGGTGTTTTACAGCGGTAAGAGGATTACACACAGTCTCATTAAGTATTTAATGTGTTTAATGTAGTGTCACATCAAACTCTGGCCTTGAAAGAGAGCACATGTAGCAAAATCAAAATATTTACCAGGTGAGTTGTTTTTAATGTACCACGTTCAGTTACTTGAAGTGCACAGGCTTCATGTGTATCTGTATCATATCAAAAGCTAACTATCCGTATCATTCAATTAGCTAATAGCCCGTCCTCCTCTTTTTTCCAGCAAACCTCTTCAGATGTATTTACTAGGCCTTGTTGTCTTTATGGTTTCCTCTGGCGAAACGTGCGTAAATAGCGGCGGATAAAACGAGAGGTGATTTAGGGGCCTCGTCACAATGCGCACTGCTCCGGCCGCCGCTTCCTACCTTTGTGTGGTCGAGGGCTCAGGGGTGCGGCAGCGGATACATGGCCCAGGTCCCGGCAGGCTCCGAGGAGGGAAGGAAACGTGGTGTCAAAGGCGATCGCTCGCTGCTTCTGTTATCTGAGCAGCAGACTCTCTCAGTGACTGTCAGGGACTTGATGTTTGGAGGAACTTTTACCCAGATGTACAACACGTTATGTCACACTTTTTTAATTATTACACATGTTAAAACATTTATTGAAATCCAAAAATAAAGTGTTTCCAAAGTGAAAGCGGCTCACAGAGTAAGTCCAGTGGAAACCTTGTTGCGTGTGGACTGCTGCGGCTCCTGCATGGTTTCTTTCTCCTGCTCCTCTCCGCACAGGCCTCTCCTGTAACCTTGAGAGAAGCCCGCGCAGGCCCCAAGTTCAACGAGTGCATGAGGCATATTTTCGCTGAGCGTGCTTGGACCGCCCCACTAAACCCCTCGACCCCCCACCCACCCCCCTCCCTCCTCACCATACATACAGCTTTTTCCCCCTCCCCTCCTCCTAAAGAGGACTCCCTGTAGGCCTCGCCTTTCACAGCGCCTGCAAAGGAAATACATTATGTGTAAAAAGAATTCCATATGGTGTCATACGATCTGTGTAATTCTCTCTCAATTGATAAAAAAAAGTCACCTTGTATGAACAATTCTGTCCTTTGTGACGGGGCTTAAGACTTAGTACTGTATGTACTACTTTAACACGTGGCCAACTCTTCAGTCAGACCAGATGCAAACAGGTTCTTTGAGAATAATATTACATTAAACAAAAAAAAACAGTATTCAAAGAGAGCTCCTGTACCTCATATTGTCCTCATTGATAAAGAAAACCTGTTATCCAACCAGCTCAAAAGGGACAAGCTGATAAAACTTATCACTTCCCTCTTCCTCGACAAATACCTGGAAGTAGGTTGTATCCACTTTTCTGGAGGTGTGGCCGACATCAGCTGTGAGGCCTCCCGTCTTGGCTGTGGGGGCGAGTCTGTGGCAGTCCTACTGGTAGGCTGTTCCAGGTAAGCCCTGCCAAGTTCAAGTGGCTTGGACCAAGCCCTGCACCGCAAAATGGGAAGTGTTTCTGCAGGGCTGCCAACCTTTACGAGAGCTACGATTACAACAAGCAGGTCCTGCCGTGCCGTCGGTGTCAGCAATGAGATAGTGTTTTCTGAACGTGCGTTAAAGTAGGCCTTCAGGATTAAAAGACATACACACAGAGGTGAACATATACATCTATATGAAGATGTTTGCCAGCTGCAGCAGCTGCAGGTAGCTTCAGAAGATAAAGTTTTATGGCCTTTGGATTGATTTCCCATCAAAATGAAACAACTAAGTAACCTTATCTTTAAATGTTTGATAATATTATAGGATTTGTGTCAGCTCTGCTTAAAGCTTAGATAAAATAAAAACATCAGCGTGTGTTAAATAAAACGTCTCGTGCCTGTGGAAAAGTTGGAACATTCTTGGTGGAGGACTAAGGCGATGGAAAAAAAACAGGAGCAATCAGTGCAAATAATGACAACATGTTATTTCTGTAAACATTTGACTGCAGGGAGGCTCAGCTAAGACAGCAAAAAAAGAAATCAGTGCAGAGGTTACACTGCACTTATTTCGTATTGCTGAACACCGCTTCATGAAGAGGAGCAGGCGTAGAGAACAGGAACCCAGGAGGCATGCAGGCAAGCAGGAGCTGTCCTTTTACACATCGATGTTTGCCTTCCTAACCCAAACTATGGCATCCCAACCCTGTTTGCCCTCCCACCCACCCCCTGATCTCTGTGAATGAACTTTTGGCATCCCAGATAAAGTGAAAACAACATGCTCGGGCGAGTGGAAAGCAAGGTCTGTGGGAGCTGGTGTTGACGCGGGTGTAAAGGCCCCCGTGGCGTGGCCCTGAGTGGACAAATCCTAGCAGGCTGAGGAAGTGCAGGAAGGAGTGCTGGGTGGTGGTGGTGGTGAGGGGGTTATACGGGTTGGTGGGAGGCGTGCAGAGGGGGGGGGGCGAGTTACAAGGAAAAGCGGCAAAAGGGGAATTCCTGTTCCTGAGCTGAAAAGTGATGGAAAAAGTGACTGCAAGATCTCGCTCATGCCGCTCGATGTCAAAACAGCCGAGCGCTGCCGTCATCTGTGCAAATATTTCAAGAGATTATGGTTTGAGAGCCTCGTGGGAAAGGCTGAAGCGGAGGAGAGGACAGCCTGACTGAAACTTGTTCTAAGAGGAAGCATCCTTTCTCGACTGTATCATAAAAAAGTGTAATCACAAAACCACAAACTCAAGGTACCAGCATATAAACAGAAACCTGCCAGGTGAAGCCTGATGACATGTGTCTTTGTTCTGCGTATCATCCCAGCATGTTGGCGTCAACCCAGTAATAATTTGGAAACAAAGGCTCTTCACATTCTCGTCCTAAATAGCGAGGTGGGACCAGGCTTGCCATGCCTGAGGACACAGTGTGCATGCCTGCCTGCAACACACCTTTGTTTGACGTGATGCCTTCACTTCACGCAGTCTGCTTTGTAAATCTGATTTAAAATAACTCAACACTTTCAGTGCATAACGGTTTATTCCCCAAACCATGAGAAGCTCCTGATGTAATGTCCTCTAACCATGTGACCAAACAGTATCCGCCTCCTTTGGATGCCACGCTTTGCTATGACATTGTTTATTACTCCCAAACAACAGAATATGAAATTAATTTAGCGCCTCTCCTCTTCCCTCTGTAAACTGGCGCTGTGCAGCCAAACCACATGTTGTTATTGCTGCAGTGGCAGAGAGGGCTGCCCCAGCAGGCCTTAGTAGCACTGAACAGATTTGCTCTCTGTGTTTTTGCCAGGAATGTGGAATCGAGCGCTGTCTCACTCTCTGGCTGTGAATACTTGCTTAGCATGCACTTAAATGTGGTTTATAAATCATACGCTATGTGGCAAAGGCGATACTCCATTAAACCTGCAAGATTAGATTTGCACTCGGATCTCCTGCAATACCAAGATGTTTTGTCATGATTATGTGATGCTTTGTTGTGGTAAGTGATGGGCTTTCGAGTCCCTGGATGTGTGTGTGTTTGAGTTGTGCATCTGGGACTTTACTACCACAAAGATGCTTTGCACCTTAGCTGCTGTTAGTGGGAGATCTCCAGACAGTTCGAGGGTCCATGAGGAGCAGAGGAGCTCTTCTGTCTCTGGATGACTGCCAACTCTGTGACCTTGTGGCGGGCACAGGCGCTGTCACTCCCTCTTGAGTTATGTGAGAACCTGTTTTATGAAGCTGGTTTTTGAAACCGCTGCTCTGCATACGACTACAGTTCACCAAACGAGCACTTACCTGGTGCTGTGATTCCACGAGAACCACACACACTTTCCTTTATAAGCGCAGCGGTTTCTGTGAATTTACTCACATAATTTCCCTCGTTGCTCGCCCTTAAAGCCTCACGCCCTGGTCTTGTGCCAGTGGAGACACCAGAAACCCTCTCCCTCAACAAACTCTCTTGCCCCCCTAGCCCCAATCCCCACGGATGCTTTGATTCAGACGGGCTCTGACTGGGGGCCCCCAAAAGTCAGACTCCAGGCTCATTAAGAGGGAAGGAGGGGTTTTACTGGCCATGCAGCCAACAGCCGGCATTTAAACCAACAACAAGCTGAATCTGAGCACATTTCCCCTGAAGAGTTAAAACATCTTTCCATCATTATCGCACCACTGGGAGTAGGAAGCCAGAAAAGGTGTTGCTGTTTTTCAAATCAGGAGTCCTATGGATTGGTTTCGCACCCTACCAAATGGCACCATTCCTTCACACCCAATCCTGACAAACTTTATTTATTAAGCACTTTAAGACAGCCATCGTTGACCAAAGTGCTATACAGGAGAACAATTAAATGAAACAAAATACATAGCGGATCACATGGCATAAAAGAAGACTCCATCTAAATAAAGTACCGAAAGAGTTTAAAAACAAAAACATAAAAACTAAAGTGACAATGAAAAAAACGAATGTGTCCGCTTAAGGCAAATAACAGGTTTCAGGACTCTTAACTGAACAGACAGTGCCAAAGCTAGATCGGAATCGGCAGTAATGTCATGATATGATACGTGACAATATTGTACACTACAATGTGATTCTTGGTGTTATGATATAGAACGTTATCAGTCTGGGACAATATGCTTTTCTTCCAATTAGATCCTTTTACGATTTGATTTAAATTGCGATTCTCCGATATTGCCGATTTTTGTGATTTTACTTCCCTTATTTAACACCAGTCCATGTAAAGTTTAACCACGATGTCTACAGATGATATCAGGAGCTATATTTCCTCAAAAAACGAGCATCACATGTGACTCAGTTTTTAAGACGTATTCAGGGGATCTGACATCACGTTACTAGATAGTCAAAGAAAAACATTTCGCCCTCTGCTGGAGAAAAGTGGTCATGTTTTTCAACCCAGAATTTAAATTTGGAAAAAAAACTATTTTAAAATTATAAAACAAAAAAATCCTGATACTTATGTGAAACAATAAGTGATATGTTTGATATGGTACAATTTCACCATACAGTGGGATATGTAATGATAAAATAAGACGATACAATATGTGAGACAGTTGGACACAATTCTATTACCAGATAGGATACAACAGGATACAATACGGTACAATATTACATGATATGACAATCCAACATTTGAAACATGTCTCACAGTAACAGTTAGCATGGGATACATCACTTACTTTCCACTTCTTGCTTTTTAAAGTGGTCAGTACAATGTGAGTGCTTTAAAACAGTAATCTTTAACAGCAGCCATGATATATATTGCTGCTATACACTCCAGAAGAAAAAACAAGTTGATTTTTTTGTGTTGAATCATCGTATTTGTTGTTACCGAGACTTCATTTTTGGTGGTATCAGATCCTGACATTGTTTAAGTACTGTTTTGATTTACAGCTCAGACTCCGTGATGCTTTTGTGAATAACAGGGAAGTTGTTCATTCAGCAGAAATGATGAAGCAGCAGCACAGTAGCCATGACAGTAAAAAAGGAAGCTACAAGACTGTGACAAGACATTTGCACCTGCCGCTTCGTTCCCTACTGGAGTTTTAATGGCAAAAATAAACTGGCTCGACATCTGTTGGCAATGTCAGTAGTCTGTTTTTAAGCTTGTAATGACACATTAAACTCTGTGGTTGATTCTCCCCCCTTCTCCACTCGATGTCCCGTTCCAGGGGAGCAGTGCCAGCAAAATCGTCTGAATGAGTGCACGCTTTGTTTTCTTTGTCTGTTTTGGGCCAAGATCTGGTCTTAGATGTGGTGGCATTCTATGATCGGATAATTCCCTCCACGTCCTCGGTTTAAGGTGTGTGCGTGCAGTCGTGTGTGTTTGTGTGCGTTTTTACCGCTGCTCGCTTGGCAGGGCTCGGGGAGTGCAAACAGTGGCAATGGGTGGCAGGGATCCTCGGTGGCCTCTCGCCCAGCTGGAGGAGAGCCATTTGCCCTGTGAGGGAGCACCCAGTCGCCCTGGCTCGGCCTGCTGCTCTCGCCAGCGGGAACTCCTCTTGGCTGAGGCCTGACGCCATCGTAAGCGTTGACAATCACTGACACATCACTGGCACAGGCCTTGGAGAAACAACATTACACAGGCTAGAGTCAAAATGAAGTGACTCTGCCTCTTAAAGAGAGCAGAGTGATCTTCGTCTGTAGATATTAAGCTCCAAACAAGCCACTTTATGGAGAAAGAGTATTTACTTCTGCCTGTCCTTTCCTTTCCAAACGACACTACTTTCACTTCAGATCAGTTTTAAAGTTCTTTACAGATTTCTAAATTGAATTAAGTGTCAAGTATAATTGAACTTTTCCTGCACGTTTGCTTCAGGAGGGTTCGGCTTTCAGGGTAGAAGTGTGGCTGCTGCAAGATAAACAAGTAGGTGCCACTGCAGTTCCTAACTGAGCTCCCTTATCAGTGCACACCAGAGCTTCATCAAATACATTAATAAAACAACACACTGAGAACCGGTTTAGGCGCAAACTCCACCAGCTGCCAGTTTCAGATGTTTTTTCAGGTACGTTTGAAAATATTCAGATCTTAACGCGATGTGTTTGTGTGTGTGGAAGTTGAAAGGAAGTTGGCAGCTAAAACCAGTTAAGTCTCGCTAGTATCACCACCAGGCTGTCCCTGAACTATGATCCGTGGGCCAACTTGCCTCTCTCTCGGGAGAGTGGGGAATTTCCCAGAGCCCTAAATGCCCCCGCCATCTCTCGTTCCCTCTGCCCCCCCCCCTCCCGAACCAGTCGAGACGTGCAGGTTTGAACCTTCTCTCTGTGTTTCTGGCCTCCCATGCCCATTGCCACTCAAGCAGCAGGGGTCCAGTGCATTTGTCTCATAATTATCCGACTGGATGGGGGGGTTCTGAAGATGAAAGAGGCGAATCACAGAGCTCCTCTGTCAAAGGTCTGTCTGCCCGACTGGGGGGTTTTGGATCTATCTCCCTTGTCCTCTCTTTCTCTCTCCACTCACCCGCCCCACCACCTCTTCTCCATCACACACACAGACTTACTTTTCCTCAAGAGCTGCCTCCATAGAGCATAATCGCCGACAGTGAACGCTCGTGCACACACCCCCCCTCCCTTTTTCTACCAGCCACCCCGCTGCTTCATTCACAACTACAAAACTGCAGAATACCCCCCACCCTCACATCCTGAAAGACTTCAGACTCTCTACTTTTTTTTTTCACCCCCCTCAAACGCTCCGCCCACCAACCCATCGCCTAGCCCCCACTCCCTCCCCATCCGCCTCCTCTTTTCTCCCCTCAGCCCTCCCTACCGCCACCTTTCTCCTTCTTCTCCTCTTAACTACTGGCTAGGAGTTAATGGACTGTTTTGGCTAGTCTCCAGACGGTGAGTGTCACCTCATTAGCCTATAGCGGCTCGCTCCCAGACTGCTCCTTGTGTGTGTTTGTGTGTGTGTGTGTGTGTGTGTGTGTGTGTGTGTGGGAGGAGGACTACAACGACGGAATGTCATTGGTCTGCCCCCCCCACACGCACACACCCTCCCACCGCACACCCCTTACCCTCTCCTTCTCCCCTTCCCACCACTACAATGAATGAGAAAACACGCATGCATAATTAAATCTATAGTCTCGTCCTCACTCCACCCGCCCTTCCCTCCTTCCTCCACAGCCATGCATTAAAAAAAAAAAAAAAAAAAAAAAAAAAAACGCTCCAACTTGGAAGTTTGCCACCTTAGGAAAAAAAAAAAAAAAGCAGTGTCTTCAAACCACAGAGATGTGGCCAACCTTCCACCCTCGTATGGACCTATTCTCTTTCACACCAGCTCATCGAATGGCAGGGTGGCAACAGCGGGCGAATGTAAATGCCACCCAGTCCTGCCAGTCAATTACGCCGCGACAAAGCTAATTGTTTGTTTGGTGCATACCAAAAAGATGCCGAGGTTGGCCATTGATGGGCCTATTGTTTCAACACAGATGCAAAGTTCTTTTTTTTTTTTTTTTTCTCACAGGCCAGACTTGACGCTGATTAAACTTGTGAATGATGAGACGTACACTTTGAAAAAGGCGGATAATGCGTGTCGTTATTTTAAGTAGAAAGACTTTTACTGCTGAATATGGGAATAACATTTATGAGTGGATCTATTGCTCACCGTTTTTTGGGCGGTGTTTTTAATTTTTGGTCAAAGTTAAGCTAAATTTCAACTTTAATTCCCATGTGCTGAAATGAGCCTTATAAAGACTTACCAATGGTCCCAAATTGAATTATTACACATCACTTTGACTCAATGATATAGAATGAATGATTCTGTTATTTTTCTTATAGATTTATCTTCATCCCGTAACGTAATACACTGTAAAAATGATAAAGTTGTGTGAACTCAAAATTTCAAGGCAACTTTCTGCACTGGATTTTTGAGTTTTGAGGCCAACTAAAAATTTTACATTTAAACCATTTCACTTTCACATGTGAGTACACTCCTATGATTGAAGGTAGCGGGACTTAAATCCTGTTCTTCCGATTGGGAGACGAGGACTCTTTAACTGAGCCAAAGGTGTCCCACATATCCATGACACACAAAGTAACCAACACATGATCAGTCCGCAAACTTTAGTTTCAATAAAACAAAAATATTTACCTTTATGATGACCAGACCGGAGAAACAGTGACATATGTGGAAAACTGACATGTGTAGATGAAGACCCCTGGAGATTTGAGTTGGAGACCCCATTCATTGCCAAAGAATACTCAAAGAATTAAGTTATAGTTTCAAACCAGCAATTTGAAGTTTTGCCAACTTAACATGAAATCAGACCAACTTTACACAACAAACTTAATATAAGTAGTTGAGAGAACTACTATGAAGTAGTTTGTAACACAACTGGACTTTTATTGTTCACTTGGCCAGAGAATCATTTTCAGGCCAACAATTTTAAGGTCCCTTTTTTACAGTGTAGAAGCCGCCAGGTACGGTACAGGAGACGAAAAAGTTTGGGAACCGAGCAAAGAGGAAAAGAAAGCAGCAAAGAGGACACAGAAAGAGGAAAAGATAGAATAAAGTGTGATAAATAAAGCAAAAGGAGAAGCAGCGTTGTGAGGAAAAAAGGACAGAGAGAGAGTAGGAGGAGGTGGAAACATTATGTGGGGCGCAGTGTGCTGACTGGAGGCCAGCCTGCTCATTTTTCATGGGACAGATGAGCCACTGTGTTGTCGTGTAGTTTGTCTGCGGCTCGACCGCTGCCTCCATCGCACATGTACGGTACAGATCAGCTCTCAGCGGGGTTGTGGAGCGTGTGCAGGTGCTGCTTTGCATGTTTCTGTCATATAACGCTACCTTTGAGGAAGGTGTTTGCGTAAAAGTGGCTAAACTTGATTTCAGTGAATTAAAAGGTGGGGAGGTTGAATTTACGTGGGTTAACCCTCATCTGCATCCTTGGTTTTGTGGCTGTTATCCCTTTTTGTGCTCGCCCGGTTCTTCCTTCTCCTCTCCTGGGCCGGTGTGGCTAATGATCCGTCAGGCCTTTCACTCCCTTGTTTAAGGCCCACTCGCCAGTGAATGTGCTCCCTCCCCGTCCACGCTGTTTGGTGACCTCAATGAGGAGCCTGTTGTCCTCCAGGCTCGGTTAAAACGCTCCCCTCTTTTCACCGCCGTGAGAGTTTACCGAGGAGAAGACGAAGCGGAGACTCTGCGCCGAGAGAGGAGGCTCGCTCTTCGTCAGCGTTAATAATTAGAAACAAACACACACTGATGCGTGCGCACACACTCTGAAGTGGCAGCAGTCATGTGCGTGCACGAATGCAGTCGGAGATAGAAGAGAGCCACACACACACAGACTGTATGGCTTCTCATTGTTCTAGTCTGGGCTGGGATCCCACTTGATTCCATAAGTCTTGAAACTCTGACAGTCCTACTGTGTGTGTATGTGTGTGTGTGAGAGAGAGAGAGAGAGAGTGTGTGTCCCCTCCTGCTCTATTGAAGAGGTCTGTGGTGTCTGGCTCGCAGAAAAGACGGCAAAATGTCATTGTTCTCGCAGACGTTTCAACTTTGCCCCTCTCCTTTTCCTCCATGCCCTCGTCTTTCTAATGCCCTGAGTGTGTGCTGAGAGAGAGAGAGTGTGTGTGTGTGTGTGTGTGTGTGTGTGTGTGTGTGTAACCCATCCTACTGTACCTGCATTCCCCCTCAGCGGCTGTCATTTGATAGGGCAGCTATACGGATTACCAGGTGCTCCTCTAAGCCAATAAGAAACACTCGCCTTGTTCCAATTATGAGATAATCATTACAGTGTCACAGAGTGTGAGGACGGCACCAGGGGAACCAAGTCGTAGTTTATGAAAGCGAAAACTAGACTCTCTGTTTCAGTCTGGGAATGAAAACAGCAGAGTGCACGGACGAGGTCACACAGAAGCAGATTTTCCGCGTTCGGACGACACGTGAGAAAGTGTCGTGGTCGATAAAGAAGCGTTTTCTGATTTAGTTCGAGCTCATCTTCTCGTGAGACGATCCAGATCCAAAATGGCGCCCTTATGTTCACTCTCAGTGTCAGTATCCCTTCTCTTCTGCGGGTCAGGTGCCAGCGCTTTCAAAAAAGCACCATGCGTGATTGCAGAGGGGGAGCAGAGATACCAAAATTTGGTGTGTGTGTGTGTGTGTGCGTGGGGAGGGGGTCGTCAGTGGGGGGCATCGCCAGTTGGCAGGCTGGCACACAATGGCTGGCACGATAAGATCCTCCCTCTTCTACGGGCAGATTTCCTCGCCCGTATCTTTTGTTTGGCTTGTTTGGGTTGCAGCTCATCCTGATAAAGGCCACTTTGTTTAGACAACAAAGCGTGAGGGAGGGAGAGAAGAGAGAGAGAGATAGAGAGACAAAGAGAAAGAAACACACAGGGAGAGAGAGAGAGAGGGAGCATTAAAAAAGGCGGCAAAGGAGGGGGGCACAGACACAGATGGGGACATTAAAGGGAAAAATGGGATAGGTGTGATAAAAGAGAGGAATCAAGAAATGTAAGAAAGACGCAGAGAGTGCTTATCGGAGGATAAGACGATATCTTCACTGATACAAACTGAAGAGCAGATATAGACACAGTCTGCTATGAAAACGCACAATGGAGGACGGATACTGTTACAGGCGCGGGGACAGCGATGGACGGATAGGGAGGAGAAGAAAGAAAGAAAGAGATTTGGAGGAGAGAGCAAGTTCTGCCGGCTGTTGGAAGCCAGCCCGAGCGGTGTGAGGTCATCGACGAAGCTGTGAATGATAGAAACCAGGAGCAGAGGAGGACACGGGACAACACACACACACTCACACACACACACACATTCCATACCAGCTCATGTAGTCATCTATGCATACTGTAGAGGCTTGCATGACCCTGTCCTGCAAGCCTACACACACACACACACACACACACACACACACATTTGTGATTGTGCATATCCAAGAAAGGACAGAGAGCGTGAAGCCTCCTGCAGCGGAACAGGAAAGCAAAGCAGGAGGACACTGAGCAGAAAGTCTGCTCGTCCACATCAAATATTTACTCAGGAGCAGCTGTATTGTCGAAACATTACGCATCAGAGCCGCTCGGTAATTAGGTCGATATTTTCTGCCCCTCTCGCTCTCTGTTTCCCTACTTCTCCAGGAGTCCACCCCTCTCCACCTCTCCACCTCTCCTCCATACTCCCCTCCCCTCGCCTCCCCAGGCTGCTGAAATGCGTCTTGGCTCAGGACCCATGCCTCTGGCAGCCAGAGCGCTATACATGTGCACAGAACCCCGCTCGGCATAAAATGGCTGCCAGACAGGCTTCTCCTCCTGAAATGTCGACAGCGGTATGCATCTGCAGGGTGTGCGTGTCGCGCGTGCGCGCTGGTTTTTTTTTTTTTTTTGTTTTGTTTTTTTTTTAGTGGAGGATATCTGTACGCGTCTGCAAGTGTTTGCGGCCGAGGAACGTGCAGCGCCGCTGTCAAAAAAAAAAAAAAAACTTTCCTAAACTTTGTGGCTAATTTAATCCACACAGTGTGTGCATATGCATGTGTGTTCTGCGATTTAGTGGGAACAGAATGGGTACCATGCCAAAAAATGAGCGGCTGGGTTGGGGAGAGCGAGTGTGTGTGAGTGTTTTAGTGATTATAAAATCCAGGCGAGTTACACACTTGGGCGTGGAGAAACCTCACAAGCACTGAGAAACTTTCTTGCCGAGCCAGATTTCTGTTGCCATTACCCCTAATTGCCCTAATCGTTACAGTGGTATGATAAGTATCCCACCGGACAAGAAGGTGTAAGAACTCGTGGACACATCCAAAATACCCACAAGCCCGCTCTGCTGCTTTCCCCTCCCCTTCGCTTTTTTATTTTTTCTTCTTCTTCTTCTGCTGAGTAACAGCAGATAATCTGAATCATACATGGATCTGTTTTTTCACTTCCTTCATGAAACGGTTTGTTTATTTAAACAAGTGGCCGGGATGGAGGGTGCCAAGAAATGTTGTTTTTGGAAAAGGGCCGTGTGTGTACAGCAGTGTTTATGCCTGTGTGTGTGTGTGTGTGTGGTGTCTGGCCGTGTGATCAAGCCCTGCCAAGCTCTCAGGGCAAAGCCCGGCCTCCTCGACCACAAGTGTTTATTTACAGGTTTCACTACTGTTTATTTGAAGACTATCGGATTGGCCCCGGATTCCGCACAGGACACCTTTTAGACACAGATACCAGGCCTCACTTCTCCTCAAATCCCACCTCTTTAGTTTGGTTACACCACTTTGTCGACTGCTTTTTCTAAAATCACCGCCAATTTATCTGCGTTTCCATGCAGGGATATCGTTTTCCCGCCTGCCCGAGAGATTAAATTAGAGCTTTATTTAAATACCTGTTGAGTGACAAAGGTGATTAGAGGAATAATGAGTTGTTGATCGGGTTTAATCGTCACATTCGTGTGCAAGCAAAGCTCCGAACGCCGTCACCAGACTGAAGAAAGCAAAAGAAGCACGAGGCTGCCCTTCTTGGGTCAAAGGTAAAATGTAATGCAACAGGGGGAGGTGTTTCCTGCTCCGGTGCAGGCCTGGCAGATGCGCCATATGCTCGCATCCCACCTTGAGTCATCCAGGTGGTCTCTCCTGGTGCTACAGTGGGGCCTCATGCTGGAAGAAGCTGCCTGGGATCTCTAATTGCCATCACCATCTGCTCTTTTTGTCATGGTTGCCTGTTCAGGCCTCGAAGAACTGAAAGAGGAAACAAAAAAAAAAAAAGAAACCCACACAAACTCTGATCCCATCCGAACGAACTGTAACACCTCTCCCGCCCGCACCTCGGCCTCCACGCTCCTTTTTCTTTCCTGCTCAGCGTTCACCTCCTCTCTTCCCTACTGCGCCCTTTTCTCTCCCCTCGCCTGTTTCTGTCCCTCTCAGCAGTTATCGGGGTGCGAGTGCGGAGTTGGCAGTCGTAAGTAGACTGATGGATGGCTCTGAAAGTGGCACTGGTGAGGGGGGGGGGCAGGCCGCCGAGCTCCCTGCAATCACTTTATGGACATGTGCTGTGCCAAATGGACACAAACTCCCCCTGCACACAAAGGCCTCCACACACTGTGTGTGTGTGTGTGTGTGTGTGTGTGAGTGTGTGTGTGTTCGTATGGGGTAACTGCAGGGACTCATTGCTTGGTGGATGAAGACAGAGGAAACTTTACATTCTGCTGATGTCAGACAGTAACTTCCCCGTGTTCACCAGAGTATAACTAACAAACTAGAGTTGACGACAGAACTCAAGTTCACAGAAACTTTAAACGTCTTTTTTACTTTGTTTCAAATTTGTTTTTTTGCGGAGATAAATTGAGAATCAGAAAACAGTTTTTCGCCAACTTTTAGACGCAGACAATCAACGATTGAATCATCGTCACAGCTTCCAATATGATAATATCATTTCCGTGCATACCTGAGAGATGTAACGGAGATCCTTTAATACCTGTAGGACCACATGATGACAAAACACGCGTCAAGCTTGTTTGAAGATGTTAGAAAGCAGAGCAGGATCTACTCTAAACCACAATTCGTAGGTTTTTTTTTTGTTGTTTTTTTTTTCAGGGGGGCTTTAGCAACTCTGAAAAGAGGGGATTTTTTTTTTGTCTCCTTAACGTATGGTCCTGTTCCCTCCCTACTTTGTCATTGTTGAGCCTCGGCCAAGAACATTCTGTTTTTGCTGCGCCGTTTAATAGTCAAATTTAGGAGAGAGGGAACAAGAGAGAGAGAGAGGCAGAGAGACACTTTGGGAGAACAAGAAAGGGATAAATCTTTTAACTTTCTTTTTTTTTCTTCCTTCTCGTCCACCCCCCCCCCACACACACACACACCCTCCCGCCTCCTTCTTTTTCCCTCGGCTGCCTCTGTAACACAGCTCATGAGAGCTGCAGCAGGAAAAGGGGTGTTGTTTCAAGGCGAGGGTATCTGAGTTCACTGTCTCCCGCTTCTTGTCTCGGCTCTCTCGTGTTAAAGGCAGAGATAATAATCGCTCTTTCGGGCCTCTCTGACTCGGGGCATGTGGAGCTTGGGGCCGGTTTGAAACATCACGGGGATCCACTTAGACGCTGCTGGTCACTGTTAGTCCCAGTGGTGTTCCATTGATGAATTATTTTCCCATTTTAAGTCCAACAAACAATATCTGAGAATAATTCATCCCATTCATTTTTATGTTTTATAACGTATCCTGTAGAAAGAGGAGGCCACCTGTTCCTGTCTGTGATCAGGAGGTTCCCTCCCGTGATTGGTTCCCCTCATCAAGCGAAAGGACGTCAGCCCGGGCCCTTGCGCACCGTAGCCCGTGGAAAGAATTCCACACATGTTTCCTTGTATTTCCCCGCCCCTCATGTCTTCTCTCAGCGTTTTGTTCTGTGCTCGTACCTCGCACAGCAGGACCGAACACATTCTGTATCCCCCCCTTCTTTACACTCCTACAGACCCTTTGAAAAATGACCCCGACGTCTGCCGCTACAAAACTTTCATACTGTCCTGTGTCTTCTCGCTGTTTAAACGGACCTGTCCTTTTTTTAATCTTCGGTGAAGAAGCTTTCTCTCTTTGGTAAATAAGACAAAAGTAAAGAAATGCACTTTGTCTTGCTTAATGTCTTAAGAGGAGTTACTCCATTCCTGGTTCATCAAGTTAAGCAATGATCTCAGTGAGTTTTTAGCCATTAAAACCTGCTCCACATACTCAAAAAAAAAACAGCTGAATTCCATATTTCTTACAACACCTTGAAGCAGCCTTTTGACCCAGCAGCTTGGTTATCTTTGCTGGAAATAATCAATGCTGACAAGAACACCGTGTTTCAGTAAGATGGCATGTTGTAACCCCCTCCCTCCCTCCCGTTTCTCTGTGTGTTTGCAGACTCACAGCAGTCAGGAAGTCCCAGTAACAATGAGCCAGGCAAGAACCCTCTTCCAGGTATGTACAGTACCAGTCATCCTCCCTCCTCCCTCCTGTCATCGCTCTATTGTTCCTCTGCAGCTCGCCCTCTGCACAGTTGCCTGTGTACACCATAACTTACCTAGTTTAAATAGTGTTGATCTGCTGTGAACTCGGTGACTCGGAGGCAAAAAGGAAAGCCTTAACTGGAAAAGAATAAAGCAGACGTATAGCTGATCAATCTAACGTGAGCTACATGTAACCAAAATGAGAATAAACGTGACATTCCCAGAAAAAGAATTTAAAAAGGATCCAAAAAAATCACTCAAGCGACCTCTGTGATCAGCAGCAGTCGTTTCCTGCTCTCTCTATGACACCCTTTGGTGAAGGCCAGAGTTTTCCACTTTGTTCAGAGGAGGAATTAAACTTAATAGGAACATGAATTTTTAATCGGCATCAAACAAACACAGAGAGAAATGTGAGCAGAGCGGCTCTGCAGATCTGTAGCTGAAAACGCTTTTTGCACCTTCGGCCGGAACACGACCGTGTCAAGGAGAGACTCCACGCTGACAGCGCCGTCGTTTCCCCCCGCACTGACCTGCGCTCCGCCGTCACAATGCTGGAATGAAAATAGTTGCAGGAGCGTAATTAGTTTTCTACCTCAAGAGCAGGTTCTGCCGATACAGGTGCCAAGGAAAACATGCTGGTGAGCCAGTGACTCAGGCCTCGGAGGCCCTCAGCGGCGGCACAGTTCCCCACAAAAGCCGTTGGCTCACTGGAGGCATTAGGGCTTTGTAGGTGCCAATCGAGCCGCCCGCCTATCTGTCTGGCATGGAGCGAGCGGCGCTGGCGTGGCATCAAAGCCGAGCCGGAGTCATTTGGGTGTCAGTAACTTGTCTGGCTGTTTTACTTGACTGACAGCCTCTGATTGCTGTTGCTCAGATGCAGATCATACAAAACACAACGAATGCAAAATAAACAACATTGTTGGGTCTTTAGATAAATTCCAGGAAAATCTGACGCTGTTGAAACAATCCACATGGATTATAAAAGGTTTATTTACTCAGGGCAGACTTTTCACTGTTTCAAAATAATCTGAAATCTTTAAAAACAGCAGCGAGTGACTCTTTGAGCTGTCCGATCGTCCTACTGTATCTTAGCAGTATTGTCAGAGTCAACATTGACGGGTATTAAGGTTTGCTTGTGTGTTTACTCAAACGGGCAGCGCCTCAGGCTCGCCGGTTGCACTCGCAGCAGCAGCGGGGGACCAAATGTCACTCCCTCCTCCTCCTCCTCTTCCTCCTCACACCTGTCTTGTCACTCTTTGCTGCTCGCACTGAATCTTTGGGTGCTGTAACTTTTACTTTTTTTGTGATACACTGTTTTTTTCAAGTCCACATTTAAACAGAATGAAAAGGTGATTTCTTCAGCTACAGGACGACAAACGTGAAAAATGCTGGAAAAAAATTCTATTTGTTATCATTCTGTGTTGGAGTAAAAATGGTTCATCTATGTTTGAATATCAATTATACATCTAAGACAGAAGCCAGAATTGATTTAAGGAATGATTTAGGATTCAGTGGCTCGGTTTCAGTCTCTGCTCTTACATTAAATAGTGCTTTACTGACTCTGTTTTCAGCACGCAGCAAACTGTGAACAGTGTTTTGATTTTCTCATTGTCTTTGTCCTACAGTCTACTTGGAAGACAGCTTCATCAAATCAGGAGTCTTCAGTGTTACAGAACTGGTGCGAGTATCCAGAAGTAAGTGCACAGCCGTCATGTTTTATTGTATTTTTTTGTACTTTAACCGTCCCTGTAAACACACAGGTTTTATTCCTTCACCCATCACTGATTAAACCTCCGCTTAGGCTCGAGCTAGGCGGAGCAAAGCTCGGAATCAAATGAGGACACCGAAGTCGTTGTACGAACAGGAATGTTGAAGGTGTTAGTTTCTCTGCCCTAACAGGTGCAACCCAGTTAATATGAGAGTCAGGGAGATGTCAATCAATCACAGCGTCTGTGTGCAGCCCTGAGAGGAAGTCTGAGCAGATAACTGAGACATCTCAGCATGAAGAGGCTTTAAATCGGCCCTGAAACGAGGACGGATTTATTCTCACGTAAACAAAACCACTGATTCATTCAGCTTTCTTTTCCAAGAAGCCTCCTCCAACCCAGCCTCTGCTGATGAACTGAAACCCACTGTGCAACTGTAGTACAGTAAATCAAGTTTGTCCAGTCTGCTCTGTACAAAGGGAACACGCGACTGCGCAGACGGCTGCATGAGCCTGTGTGCATCTGTAGAGACATGTCTGCCCTCCGAGAAGCCGTTGACGGTTGTTCCTCCAGATTCGAGCGCTCCTGTCTTTTATAAGCGAGCACCCCGAGGCACCGTTTACCTGCTTTGCCTCTGAGCTGTAGCTCTGGAACGTGCCTGAGGTGCATGACGACGACGGTTACCCCCGACAACCTGTGTTTGAAAGAGACGTACCTGTGTGTTTCAGTAAGCACCAGTCCACTGCAGCACAGTTAGAACAAACTAAACTGGTGTCACTTTACGTTTCCAGTTAATGTCAGACTCCAAAATGAAATCCCTCACTTCCTGAAAGTGAAATAAAAGTAGTAGTAGAAACTGAGTAAAAGTAGGAACTCTTTCTCTCGTTTTGGGATGGTAAGCTGAATATCTTTGTGTTTTGGACAGTTGGTTTGAGCAAACAAGTGATCTGAAGATGCCATCTGTGTTCTGAGAAAGTGGGACTCTTCATTTTTTGAAGCGTTTTCACACCAAACAATTTGTCGAGAAAACAACGAGCAGATGTTTTGATTTCTTTTTATCGAAATCAAACGTATGTAAATGTAAAGGCTGGCTTTCATGAGCAGGCGTTTTGTCTGAGAGTGTGTGGCATGAGGGCGATAGGTTTATCATTAACAGAGTGAGGGTAGCTTTAATCTGACCTTGTTTATCGTCTCTATTTAACTGTTTCTGCTTAAAGGAGCTCGCTGAACAGGCTCATGCTCTGAGTGTGAGATGCAGACGTCCTTTTTTCATCACTCTCAGGCTGACTCTCCTCTGAAAGCCGGTGTTTTTGTTTAGTGTTTAATTTGCCCCCTGACCAGATGGCCGCTGCGCCAGCGTGTTTGCTCTCATGTGACCGAGCCCTGTTTCACTAAAGCCGACTGAAGTCGAGCTGGAATTTTAAAAAGGTCGATGGACACACAGGAATTGTCACTCACTCAGCCGGTCACTCCCCGGGAAGATATCTAAGCAGCCGCTCGTCCGTCATCGCCCTTCTCTCCCAACTCTCCAGACTGTTGAGACATTCTTTGAAGTCCATCAAAGGGAGCTGCGGAGTTCAAGGCTGACTTGCAAACCAGCATTTGAAGGAGGACACTCATTAATGCAACAGGAGCCTCAGCTACAAGTGTAACAAATATTTTGTCCACAGAAATGTGGGCATGTGCAGGCAAAGACAATGCTGAGTGTACTTTTTTGTCCCCCTCCCCCCTCGTACAGTAATCTGCTAAAAGAAGCGCTGTGTGGCGAATGATTAGCAGGGTTATTGTTTCTTTGGCTGCTTTTTAAGCTTAAAGTCAAAGCCCAGATTATTAAATTAGATGACTGGCAGGGCAGCCAAGCAGCATCACAAATATTGAACCGAGCCAAGAAAAGAGAAAGAGAGAACCAAGCACAGAGAGACATGGTCGGGGGTATCCTCAGCTATGAATGAAAAAAGGAAAAAAACAAAACAATGGTCTTGTATTCAGCGTCCTCGGGCCGGATGCATTCCTCCACAGACAGCTCGGTGTGGGTAGCAGCGGGTAGGGGACGCTGCCAGGGCCACAGCAAGCTGCCAGGGCGGAGGCTGGCGGAGGGATCGTGCCAGTGGTGAACCTCAGACCACAACAGACGGCGCCACACACTCCATCCTCTCATCGACTCCAAACCGAGCGACCGCTCGAGCTGCAGGCTGCCTCGCGGGCCACACACTGGAGGGAGAGAGACATCGAGAGAGGGGGGAGAGAGCGAGGATGGGTGGTGAACTCCTTTTGTTCCGTAAACACCGACCCGGCCTCTTCTGAAACAATATCCCTCACCTTGACCGCAGTTAGAAAAAAACACCTTTTCCACTGTGAATCACTCACAGAGGAGATGCTGGGTTTTATTTTGGGTGATAGAAAAGCAAAGATGTTGATGATTGAGATTTAATTTACAACTAAATATATATAATATATAATATATTAAATATATATAAATATATATTTTAAGGTTTTACTGCTTTGTTTACATGTTTGTGACAGTTAAACTGTTTCCTGTAACTGGGAAAAGTTCAACACGAATATTAAAAACAACCTCAATCAAACAAACTAAATGCAGCTCCTGTAAACCTGCCTGTGAGAAAGTGCTTACCTGCAGCCACCGCCACTTTGCGGAGCACTAACTTGTTAATCTAAGAGCTCAGCAGAATCGCCGCGATGGTCAGACAGTTAACCTGAGAAAAGGGAGCGCTTAATTTGATACAGAGCGCCTCTAAACACAAAGCGTCAATAACAGTCAGTCGAGCTATCGTGCAATTAATTGTGCGTCTCTGGATGGAAGGCTGGGGGAAGACTAAGTACTCGTCCTGACAACACTGCTGACATGGAAGTCCTCCGGTTGCAGTGATTACAGTTTAACTGTCTCTCTTTGTTTTTCCCCGTGTCCTCTGCAGTGCCCATCACACACGGCGCGGCGGTAAACTTCTCCATGGCCGACATGCCCAGCCAACCCTACTATCACGACCTGAACTCCAGCGTGGGGCTGCATCGCTCCCTATCCTCCCCTCCTGGCAGGTCAGTGGGAAACACAGCAAAAAAAAAAAGTTTTGTTTTCGCTACAAAAGCAGAGCCTCAAGACCGTGCCGGTTCATTTTTTTTTACAGGGACGTTTAATCCAGGGCAGTGCATGATGTTTTTCAGAAAATTTATGGAGCAAAAAGTGACCAATGTGTACGTAACCAGATATCTCTAATGCAAATACATGCTGGTGCAGGGTAGGTGTCAGACTGAGTGGTATATTTGATAAAGATCGCCACTGAGTGGTAATTCTGCTGTTAAAACATGGCACCATTTGATTTGTTGCAAAAAAAAAAAATCGACATAAACCAACGAACCCGCACAAGAGCTTCAATGAACTTTGTTTTCTAGTCAAAAAAAGCGAAGAAGGAGTAAGAATCTTTACTACGAAGCTTCATATCAGTCATTAAAAAATAAGATTCATCTTTTGAATTAATTCGGAGAGACTTTGTGAACTTTCCAAGTGTCACACAACGCAAGTTAATCCATGCCAAACTCTTCTCCATCTGCTGCTAATCCTTATAGACGCCATATCACATTCTTCATAAATGTCACCAAAAAAAAAGATGGCTTAATTGAATCCCAAACTTATCTTCATCCCACAGCAAAAGGCCCAAAACTGTCAACATGGACGAGAACATGGACACCAGCCCAACAGGACCAGACTTCTACTCGTCACCCAGCTCCCCAGCCAGCACCCGGGCGAACTGGCACGACAGAGACGGAGGTGATTTTCCTGGTCTTATTTGACCACCTTTATTTACCCACTCGAGGTTTGTCAGGCATGGATGCACCCTGTCATTAACACCCTCCCCTCGCATTCACGAAGTCACACAAACATCCAGAGTCAGCCCGGCGCAGCCCGACACTGCTCGACAGCGTGTTGACAGACTTTAATGAAGGAAAAGAGGATTACTAATTTCACCCCCGTGCAAACAGATCTGATCAAAGCGAAGCCCTCACATTGTTTTTGAACAGCAGCTGAACTCCCTCCAACTCCCAGCCCCGACAATGGCTTCTGTACGTCAGTGCGTTTCGTCGCGGATGAGCTGCATCTGGTTTCTCTGCACATGAACCTGTTCAACTCTCCTTAAATACATACCATGACAGAGATAGCCGCAGGCATCGCCACTCATATAAATGTTTAAAGCCGTGAGCCGCTGTGTGAATGTAAATTCTCTTGCACCTGTCGTTTACACAAAGGAAATATTGGATTCCAGTGTGCATCCGTTACCAGAACAAACTGTTCCAGCTGTAATTCTCAGCCTGGAATCTGAAAAATAACGACCCTCTGCTTCTTTTTTCTTTTTTTTTCTTTTTTTTTCCACAGAGCTCAACTCTAAAATGTACATTTTACTTTTATTTAAGATGAGAGTTTGAAACGTTGGGTGTGTCCTTTACTTCAGATACAAATACTTGAAGCGCCTCGTTAGCTGAAATTCCTGTTTATTGACCTCACGTAGAGCTAATACGCCCTCAGGGGGAGCATGTCACATGACTCCGCATCAGGAAATCAGCCTATACTTCTTGGCTGAACTTGAGAGGAAGCTCTATCCTTCGAGTTTTCATAATCATGTGCCAAGTTTACGGTAGAGAATGGAATTAAGAAGTGAAGCTCGTACCTGTAGGTTAATCCCGAAGAAGAAAGGAAAGGTCTGTGTTGCATGCTTCTGCGTGTGAGAGGAAGAGAGATCCTCACGGGACAGCTTGCATGTCTCATTACGTCGTCTCCTGGTGCAGAGCAGAGCCCATCAACCTTTTAATTAAGGCCTCACTGTCCCGTGTTTTCCGGATCATTCTCGCTCTCTGATGACTTCTTTCCACACTCGGCTGCCCGCGCTGCCTCGGCGAAAACTCAGACAAAGATGTTAGGAAACGTTTTGTCAGACTGCGTCAACAACAGGACTGGGAACAAGCAACAAATGGTGCAGTTTAACATTTACCTCGAACTGTCAAACACCTCCGTTTCCCATCCAGTCCTGTTTTTCCAATTCTGTAAGTCAAGAGGCTGAGAGAGGACAACCGAGATAATACACAAGAGACACAGCAGTGGTGGGATTCAACCGCAGCCCAATGTGGGTGCATGAAATTTCAGCCAGGCCTTGTGTACGAGGCTTGGGAGTATCGCTCTGCGTAAACTTAGACACTTTGGGGCGAGGAGAGAGGGAGAGCAGTGGGTAGGAAACTCTCCAAAGACAGCCATTATTCTGTCAGGAGAGAATAAATGAGAAGTGGGGCAATATTAAACCCATATGAGGCCGACCAAGTGCCAAGTGGTCATTTCTCCCACATGGTTATCATTCGACTAAACCTCACGCGTTAGAGGAAGAAAAAGTTTCTCCATGGAGACAACCCAGCAAAATATCCCTGAAACTATATGAAATGAGTCCACCCCCCCCCAAAAAAAAAAAAAACACTTGAATGAATGTATTAAAAGTGTTTATTTGTGGTAATTAATTGTCCAGCTTGATTTCCCGAGACGCGCTCCGTGATGGATTTAATTATCAGAGAACAGGGAAAGCGGAAAACCTCCACAGCCGAAATGTCCCTTTCTCACATAGAAACATTAAGCTGTGATATCAATCTTCCCGAAGGTATTTCTCCCTCCGACACCAAAATAAAAGCACTTAAGCCTGTATCCTCTTGCAACCTCGGAGCGGGAAATCCCCCTGAATTCCAGCCACCTTTGTCGCTCTCTTTCTCCGGAGCCGAGTGATTCTTCCTGTAACTCGGGTTGCATCCTCGTCGGTGAGGAAAGGACGGGTGGCACGGTGGATATGCTTCAAAATCTGGGTTTTTATGACACATTTCAGGGGGAAGAGATGGATGGTTTGGAAGCTATACACCCCACAAATCTGTGGCCGCCCAGAAAAAGCACTTGATGGATGTTCATAGAAGAAGCACGCGCAGACATAGGCCATTGCCCCTCGCATCTCGTTGTTATCACGTTCCCTTCAGACACCGCGTCTCACCATGGAAAATTGAAAACCGCACATCCGTGACAGCAGAACATTGCTCATGAAAGTGTAGAGCAGCGGTAATGAGCGACTTGTAGAGTTTGTGCGCATACTCGCAGTTTATAGAAGTACAGCGATTTTTTCAACAAAAACAAGTTGTTCTGCTGAGCCGTTTGGATTATTCATGGGGAATTACAGGAGCTTGTCAGAGGCTGTGTAAGGCCCAGGCGAGCAGATGTTACAGTGTAATGTTCTATTTAAGATTGCGTGCGGGTTTTGAAATTCTTAAATCCTATTTGAGCGACCGGCTGCTTTACACCCGAGCATCACTTCACTGGATTTAATTGTCTCCCTCAGACATGACAAAAGTCAAATTCTTCACAGGACTCGTGTTTCTCGGGGATGTCCGGTGATTTGTAACGATTCCAGAGATTACAAGTGATTCTGACCCTTTGTGATGTCTGCTAGTTAAATAAAAACGTTCTCCCTCGACTGCTGCTTTTGCCAAAGACATGAAGCCCTTGCTGATACTAATCCCAGGCAGATCAAATTCTGCTTGATTTCAAACATATTTCATTTTTGGCTCTTAATTCCTTTCATGCATGAGAAATGGAAGCATTAGCAGAAGCTGTGGGAAGTTTTTTTTTGTGTGTGTGTGTGTGTGTGAGAGCGACACAACTCAAGTTCTGCGATTAAAAAGATTTTCCTTCAGTATTTTTGATGCGCAACACTAAAAAAAAGGAAAGTTGGGAGAAATCTGGATTTTGCAAATAGAAAAAAAAAAGTATAGGAGAAAAAATCTAATACCAAATTCTTCCGCTCTCGAGTGTGAATTTACATCCTGTGTCTTTTTCCTCCACCAGACATGTCCTCTCCTACCATGAAGAAGCCAGAGAAGGCTCTGTTCAGCCCCACCTCCCCGCAGGACTCCTCACCACGACTCAGCACTTTCCCTCAGCCTCACCACCCCGGCCTAACAGGTGTAGGACACAGTGGTGAGTGGCTGGTGGCTCTGATCGACTTTTTCCTTCATGAACTCAGCTGAAGAATCTATGCAGATAGTTCATTTCCCCTCTGGGATCAATGTTGATCACTTTATCTGAACCCAGACTCACTCCAGACGCTTCTCTGCCCGGTCTCTTTTGCAGTTATATCGACGAGGAGCCCCCCTCCGCACTCACCCCTGCAGTTCTCCGCCTCGGCCATCTTGCCCCCGGCGCCGTCACCTTACTTCTCGCACACCACCATCCGCTACCCGCCCCACCTCAACCCAGCCGATCCCCTAAAGAGCTACGTGCCGTCGTACGACCCGTCCAGCCCACAGAGCAGCCAGGTCAGTCCGCTTCTTCTTCTTCTTCTTCTTCTTTTTTTTTTTTTCCAGAGCGTTCAGTTTGTCAGCCAAGAGTCAGAGGCTGGTTTGGCAGGACTTTCATGGCCTGGAGTCGTTCTTTGTTTGTTATCTTCCCATCCAACCTTCTCCCATCTGACCCCCAGATTACGAACAGATAAATAAAATGCATTTGTCATTATTTCAGCGCTGCCTCATGGATGCATTTGCAGCGATATCTGCAAAGAAAGCAGCACTAATTTTAAAATTTATGGATTTTATGAAGTCTGAAAAATGACTTTGATTTTACAAACCTCAGATTAGATCTTCAGACCCTTAAAATGATCACAATTTGATTAATTCTGTCCTGGAAGTCTCTCAATGGACACATCTTTTAAATCAGCCAGCGCGCACGGCGTATAGGGACATAAAAATTGGTCGTAGAAAAGTCTGTAATTATACAAGCTATTGTTTGGAGTTTTAATGAGAAGAATTTACAGGGATTGGTGTCATAGCTAAATGAAACCTCTTTTTAATATGCACTGAATTTTACAGACACTTAATGTGACAGAGAGAGAGGCGGATACGTTTTCAGTTTGATATAAAAACAAAGGCTACAGTCAGTCCCTGAAAAATGTCGGAGAGAAAACTCAGCGTCTATAAAAAAGTCAACCAAACTGTTGCACTTGCAGCCACACGTGACTTACAAAACGGTATCAAGACGTTGCAGTAAATCAAAAAGCTGAAAGCTTTTATACTTTCTGGACAGACACAGCGGCCAGTGTGTCGGAGAGAGAGCGAGAGCAGGCGTCTGTATAGATGAGAGAGCCGTGTGTGATATTTATGTGAGTTTTATATCCCCGCTGTTCTCACTGTAAACAAAGGCCTCGTAGACGGCTCCAACTCCAGAGCAGGGAGCGGGTTGGGGTTAGTGCTGGGGGTGCTGGGAGGGAGGGCTGGCTGTTCCTCTAGAGAAAAACCGCGGGGAATGATAAAGGTTGTAAATATTTGCCGTTGCCGGGGCCCGGCTCTTGTGCAGAATTAACTGGCCCTCTGCTGGGGTGCTGGAGAAAGAAGAGAGGAGGCAGGGAGGGGGATGCTGGTGGAGGGCTGGGCGATGTTGGGTCCGGCAGGGAAGCGAGAGCGCTCGAAGACCACTCGGGGGAAGAGGGAGGATGGAAGGGGAGGGGGGTTCGGCAAATAACACAGCGCTTATAATCCCATGGATGAGTGCCAGAATGTTTTTATGCTTGCTTTAACGCAGATTATATTACACTCTAATTAAACATTCTATTCACATGGGAGGGAACCCTGTGGACACAATTCTTTTCCAAAAAGGCCTGTTTGAGTTTTGAACTTGGGGCAGCCCTGAAATGAACGCCCCAGACAGTCTCCAGCCGTCTGAAAGAGCAGCTCCCACTAGCTCCCTTTATTTCCTCCTTTATATATATATATAGTCCCTCTGCCTCGCTCTCTATACTCCCGCATTCACACCATTGTAACAGGTCAGTCCGCAGCTCTATCTGTCTTTTCACGCCAGAGTCCTCCTAAATTCCATTTATGGGCGCCATTAAAATCATTGTGTAAAATCATGTAGGAAATCCATCGGCGGTGACGGAGGATCTATTGTTACTCCTGCCCCCCAGAGTTTTTAGTAATAACTGTGACAACAAAGAGACTTAGAGTACTGAAATCTTTTCTTCACGCAGAGCATTAAATGTAGCAGTGAGCATTACAGTCACCTTTTGTTGTTGATTTTATTTTATAGCTCTGTGCTGGAAAAAGAGCAGCTTACATGAATTAAAACCTCTAGAAATGGTAATAGGACTTTTACCTTGTTCAGCACCAAACATCACAGAGAAGAACAGTTTGTTATCTGTTTGTATGGGCCCATTAAGATCTGCCACAGTGCACAATAACAAGTGAAGAAAAGGTTGTAAAAATGTGTGGCTGAATAGAGCTTGCCTGTCCTCACATTGAGTTTGACGGCAGACGAAAAGGAAACAGTCTTCAATGAAGTGTTATTGTCTTCATTTATTTTAGACACCAGTCAACAGCAGATAAACATTTGTGAGATAAAGATGAATGGAGGATACTACTTTCTTCTCATCAGTGAGACTTAAATTGTATTTCAGCATTTTTTTGTCAGTCAAACCAAAGAAACTAAATAAATCCACAGTTTGATGTTAACGTCGGACTAAATGAATCCTTCTTTGCAGTGACCAGCTTTAAATAAATGTCCTAACTTGTGTCTGATGTGGTTTTCTGTGCCCTGCCTGTAGCCTAACAGCAGCGGTCAGGTGGTAGGAAAGGTTCCAGGCCACTTCACCCCGGTCCTGGCTCCTTCCCCACACCACGGCGCTGTGCGACCCGTCTCACTCTCCATGCCTGACACCAAGCCTATCACCACATCCACAGAAGGTGAGTCCATCCAAACCAGCCAGTAGCCTACTGATGACCTCACCACTGAGCCCATTCCTATTTGTTCTCATATCAGATGACGTGTGTAAACAGGAGCATGCTCTGTAATTAAACTCTTTAAGGATTATACCATGTGCTAAAACTCAGGGGGTGTGTCCACCCTAGAAATCTGATTGGCCACTCACAGGTGCTGCCCCGGAGAGCAGGAATTCAACATCTGCATGAAAGTTTCATGTTAAAAATTACAGCAGATTTTATCAGACAAACCTTTAAAACAGAACAGAGCAGCGAGATACTTTACTGATAGAAAAGAAAAAATAAACCATCTGCTTTTTAAAAGTACACCCTTTAAAAATCTTTATTTTTAAAAATATAAAAAGCTTGCTGTAGAATATATATTATGTATAAAAACTACACACTGCTTGTGGACAAAAATGTAAAATTTAGTGGGCCAGGAATCGAACCCTGTGGGACTCCATGCGCACCTTAAGCTGTATATTGTTTGTTCCCCAAACTGACTGTGACTCAGTCTGCACAAAAGCAACACTTAAATTCCTGAGATGCTCATCTAAATGCAAGCATGTATTTGTGTTTTTTATGCTGCCATGTTACCCAGGCTACTCAGCCCCTGGCACCCCGACGGCTAATCGTTTTGTCGGCCTGAGCACGAGAGATCCCGCCTTCCTCCACCAGCAACAGGTGAGATGAACCCCCCCCCCTCTCTCTCTCTCTCCAGCACTCAGCTCACCTGCTCCTTTTATCCTGTCATTATCTGCCCCCTCCTCATGTCTCCTCTTGCATATCAGATGAGAAATCCCTGCCCTCTGCTAAAGCCTGCCACACTCTGAATTTGATTTGAAGGCAGCATTAAAGTGTCTGGTTAAATGAGAGCACTTGTAGATCAGAACAGAGCACTTATAAGCTGAGGTCAAGCTTAGCATTGACTTTTGGTGTGTGTGTGTGTGTACATTAAATATTTCCACATTTATCCTTTTCTGACCTGTTGATGCTTGAAGCTCAGCATTGCGAAAGAAAGTAGATCGTTAAGGGAATCTCAGCCCCTAGCAGAAGTTTGTGTAATAAACACAAGAAAAAATTTGAAGGAGCAATGAAACGGCCTAAATTAGCAGAAATTTATGTCCTCATAAAACACATTTAGAGGAAAACAATCCATGTAGACGTCTCAGAATTTGCCAGTCAGCAGTTTACTCTGATAAAACAACAAATGTAACTTTGAGCATGAATGTGAGCGTGTGTCGGTGCGTTGGAGCTGGAAGTCTTTAGTCGAGGGTAGGAGAAGCATCTCGTTTCTATGGTTACATTAAATGGGAAAAAAAAAAATTGAAAGTGTCAGGAAATGCACTGTCATTGTGAAGCCACTACTCACAAGATGGATGGGACATGTGGGTGTCTTTGAGAGTATAATGTGCTCAGCTCTGTTTCCTTCACACATAACTTAAGGAACACTCACACACACACACTCACACACACACACACATGCACACACACACACCACATGGAACCAGTACACTCCCTCATTTACAGCACACAGCCTGGATATTTAGCGTTGGCGTCAAGCGGTTGCCCCAGCAGCGCTCCTCGGACAGATGTGGCGACCTCGTGTGTGTCTGTGTGTGGGTGTGTTTGTGTGCGTTTGCGAGGTTAGGAGTGTTGCGGTGTTGTCGGACGGGAGAGAGTCCTCCCCCTCCTACCCTGTCTTATTGAGAGCGCTGGTCTCAGGCCAAGGCTTTTCCAACCACAACTAATTGAATGCATCTGCACGCGGCTACATAATGATGGCTGGGTTTCTCCTCAGCTTGATTTTTTTTTTTTTTTCTCCTCAGCTTGATTTTTTTCCCCCTCTTTTCTAAATGTTAAGTAAAATGACAAAGCTGGCCTCTGTTTCCTCACTCCGCTTTGAGTCTTTCTTTCCTTTTTTTTTTTCTCGCTCCCCGTTTTGTCCTTAAATCATTGAAGGCAGAGAAGAAAAAAAAAACAGTCAATGTATATTTGTCAGCAGTCAGAGGATGCTTTTATTTCACTCAGGAGGAGAAAGGGGAGGAGAGGGAGGATTCACTTGGCTGATGTTGCACAGTTTGTCTTCCACATTTTCTTGTTGCCCTGCTACCTCTCTCAGCAGGGCACGGAGCGACTGTAAAGACAGCAGCAGTCTGCACGAGCTGCACACGGCCTTTGTTTTCTCGATTGTGAGGTTAAATTTGGCCGTACGTATAAACACCTCAACACATATAATCTAACGGTGCTTTTAAAGAAATACTGTAGCTTGTTTTCTGTTACTTGTAATTGAGCGATTACATTTTCTTGATCCAAGTCCAAACATGATTGATTGTGAGACAAAAAGCTTTTAGATGTTCTGTTTTTAGAGAGTGAAATCAAAAAGACGGAGGCTCAAAAAGTGAAAGATTTGTAAACACGAGAGTGACATCTTCTCGAGGATGTTTAATTCTATAACCACACGAATAAATGTTCTTGTCGACTCAGGGAACTCTTAGCAGTCTTCATATTGATTCATCATGCTTCTGCTTGTCACAGTTGTTTTTGTTTTGTGCGGTATGATTTAACAGCCTGGGATCTGGCCTAGCGGAGCGGGCCGACACCGAGCCAAGTCCCTCAGGACTAAACATTTTCACCCAGCGCTCTGTCATTGTCTTCATCTGGCGTTGGGATGTTTATTGTGCGGGATGCGAGAGGCTTACTAACACTCTAAGTTGTTTAGTTTGCAGCCGTTTGTCACCAGGCTGGGGAGGAAAGGGAAACACGTCACGTACATTTGTCTCCGGTTTTTAAGCACGGTCAGCTGAATGTGGGGCTGGACCATGGAGGTGTGTTCTTTGTCTGACTGTCTGTATGATGGATAGAGGCTACGACCTTTACTGCTGCCTTCAAAGCTCCCTTTGATTTTTTTTTTTATTTTAAACAGAAAGAAAACAGATGCATCAGAGGGCAAATTAGAAATACTTAAATTTTATTTCCAATAGAGCAGAAACAAACAGCTTTTGATTCGTGTTCGAAGTGCTGCTCCAGCTCACATGATCATTCCTCTTAAAAAAAAAAATGGAAAATGATTGTGAGAATTTGTTCCCTTACTTTTCTGAGCAGCCCTTAGATTAAGTAGTGGCACCATTAAAATACAGGCTGTAATCAAACACACACACACACACACACACTCAAGAACTCAGTAGGCTTCCTAAATGAAAGAAAACAAAACAAAACAACACCACCACACGCTCCCACACCTGCTCTACGATTCCCAGGCAGCGAATGTGTGAAAACCCTCCATTCATCTCTCGCCTTGGTTAACCCCTCGAGGGAATGCCACCATCTAGCATTCCGCAGGGAAAGATCCGTGATCAGATGTCATTTGGTATTATCTAAGGAAGGATCCTAATCCACAATCTGCCCGCATCTGTTTGCTAACGTTCCCCGGCTCCGTCCCCCTTTTTTTTTTTTCTTCCCCCCGCTGCCTGCCTGTGCCACTCTGATGTGCCGGTGCCAGCGGACAGATGGCGAGCCCCTCGAGGAGCGGTGGCACCGAGCGTCTGGCCCAACCCGCACATTCTCTCCAAGCTTTTGTGAGGCTGGAGAGCGCGGGAGCGGCGTTGGGGGGTGGGGGGGTGGGGGGCTTAGTCTCCCAACCTTCAGTAAACAGGGAACAACACGCTGGATGGAGCATGATGCATTGTTTTCTATTCAGCTTGACGAGGGTTTTGCGTCTCTTAGCACTACTTCACATCTCTTCTTGAAAAAAGTGGCATTACAAAAAAAAAACACACGGATGTTGAAGTATGGCTTAAGTAGGAAGCCATCATCCCTCCTGATGTGTTTCGCCCAGGTGCTCTGAGGAGAAAGAGCGCATTTCTCAACCGCCACAAATGGCTTTGAATATTCAGCGTATGCGTATATATCTGATTAAATCCCTCTTAAGAGCCTCTGCAGAACGTCTGCCGCTGCCTGCAGAGTGCTAACAGTGCAGTTTTAGCCCGATGCATTACTAAATGAATGTGTTGACCACAGGGCAAGGTTAGGTTGGTATTGGCAGAGATAGCTCTCAGCTGGATTGCCGACACGTGCACTCGCATAATGCATGCAAAGGAGACACAGTTTGTGTGTGGCTTTTTTTTTTTCTGTTGCAGTAATTTGTAATCTGTATGTAAGGTTGGCATGTCTTAAGAGAGGGGGAATGGGGGTTAGCGTGTGTGCATGTGTGTGTAAGTGTGTGTGCAGTTTAACTTCATTGTAATTTTGACCTCTAATCAATAAAAACAGTTAGCTAATGAAAAATAAAAAAGCCTGCATGCTTGAGGGCATGTGCTCGAGCCTGAGTCTTAAAGTGCACTCACATTGAAAGTAGTGATTATGGACGGCGTGCATGGCTTCACAGGCTAACAGCTGCAAGTAACCAGGCAGAGATAAACTACCAACATGATCCCACTCTTATTTATAACTAACTCATCTTTTATTCCAGGTTAGCTCTTCCCACTAACTGTGACTGCATGATTTTTCTTTCTGTCTGTTTCATCCATAGCGCTGATTGTTCTGTTCTTCTCCCTGACGTTCAATGACAACACTGATCCCATTCCCTCTTTGTTTTTGTTTTTTTGCTTTGTCAGTAACAGTTGGGACCCTTTTGGAGTCATATGTTTGTTTGTTTATGACTGAAGCTCCCTCTCACTCTCTCCTGCATGCATTCTGTGTACACAGTGTTGAGTTGTAGTTGTAATCTGAAGTTGGAAGTTGTCTTGGCGCAGTGATCTGACCGCTAGATTTCAATTGACAGCTGAGGAAGTGTGACTGGAGCGTGACTCAAAACGGCAGGCATTATGGCCCCAGTGCCACTGACGACACTTTGGGGATTACTTGGCAAAGGTAACCTTTTCATTCTTTCATGCCCTCTCTCACACACCACACCAACACACACACACACACACACACACACACACAAATTTCAATGAATAACTCTTTGTTTAATTTTCCTTATTTTTCCCTCCTGAAGAAAAGACGTGTTAACTATTTTGACTTCTGGCAGGAGGTCCTACTTTTCAGATGATAGTGCGATGTTTCCTTGTTGTCTGTCTGCATCATCACCTGTTTTCACTTGGTTAGCTTTTTCTGATCCCCTTTATCCTCTCTGTGGTTTTTCTGTGACGAAAAGAAAAGAAACAACTTCTATTTTCTTCTCATTTTTTAAGCTTTATTTCTCCCAAATTTCACATGATTATGTTTTATCACCAAGTTATTTTTTTTAAAGAAAACAACTTTTTTTTTTTTGCTACAACGATTCACATTTTTTCCTTTTCGGTTCTCAGCCCAGAAAAACAAAAACAGTCTGATTTCAGAGCACAAACCTCGATGAAGGTGTTTTTAAACAACAAATTGGAACTCACGTTGAATAAAAGGAGTCATTTCAGGTCAGCTTTTCAGCCACGTGAGGATGTTTGACTTTCCACGTTTCAACAGGCTTAGCTCTGTTGGACTCAAAGTTGAAGTCATGCTTGCTATCTTTAACTTAAAGCTTTATACTGTACACGTCCCTCTCCCTGGGGGGGAAAAACCTGAACCGAGCTGAGCTCAGCCTTTTCCTGTTACGTCTCCCTTTTCCCCTTTTCCCTGGAAGTGTCAGGCATCCGTGTGTGTGTGTGTTAGCGAGCGTGTGTGTGTGTGTGTGCAGCTCATTTTTTGCAGTCACAACCTTTTTTTTTTTTTTTTCTTTTGCAAACACACATGCACACGGCAGAACCCCCTTCATAGGCCTCCTAATAGGCCAGTGGAGGTAGCAGAGAAAAATGTCCCCCGCAGCAGCTCGAGGTCTCTTTACTTTACTCACACTCCAGCTGACTCCTCCTCTCTCTCTCTCTCTCTCTCTCCTCCATGTACAGTAATGAGCTTAGATAAAACAGATCCCATCTGAATTCAGCTAATTTTGTTACGAAGATGGGATGGTAATTCTTTTTCTCCCCCTCTTTGCTGAATTATTCACCGTTCAACATATAGATATAGATGGAACGAGTCGGATTTCTTGCCCTTTAAACGTGACGCTCCTCAGTGCCTCTTCAGCGCTGTCCCCCAAATTAAAACGCTGCCCGACTCGCATGTTGCCATTGTGCAGGAAATGGGTCAGCAATCCATTAAGATGCCATTAGATAATCTAATTTAGGGAGCTAATCCTTAAACGAAGCACGCTGTAGGCCCAGGCTGTGCTTGCAGGGAGTAGAATTAGCGAGGTTTGGGAGCTCGGACAGGGCAAGGGGAGGCCATCTTGAAGGTTATCTGAGGAGATGCGACAGCTGAGGTCAGATTTCTTTTGCAGAATGAATGCGCAACAAGTTTTAAGGTGATAGAGAAACAGATAGATGCCCTATCAGATGTTGCCATCTCTGCAGGACTGGAAAAGGTTATTGTGTGAGGAAATGGAACAACAAAACACTTCATTTCCAACACGATCTGTTTGTGATGAGGAAAAACTGAAAGTCCCAAGAAGCAAAGCCACCAGAGGGTCTTTCTGTCTTTGGAAGGAACTTTTAAGGACACAGTTTGTATTCAAGGGAAGTCATTTCAATAAGGTAAAGCTGAAAGTCTCAATTAGCAGTGGCAGGAGGCTTCAGCCTCTTCTGCTTCGTAATGCGGCCTGACGGAGGAGGAGTTCTTACATCAAAATGTTAAAGTTCAGCGTTTTGCTTTGAGACGCAGATACATCCTGACAGCCGTCGATTTTAACAAGATTATTACCGATCTGCCATTTTAAAGCAACACAAAGGCCCACGAGCCCGCGTCTGTAGCTGTGTGGTCCCCCTAATGTAAGCCATTACCTGAGAGGAGTTTGGTAAGGAAAGAGAAACACGGAGGAGGAGGAGGAGGAGGAGGAAGAGAGAGAAATGAGGAAAAAGAGAAAGCTGCAGTCCTTGGCCACTCTGTGCGCTCTTTGTTCAACAAGGTAGGAAAAACTTAATCCCCCCTTTCCTGTCCGATGATTTTTGGCAGGAGGAAAGAGAGAAGGAGGGGAGAGAGGATAGCATGAGGACGAGTGGGACAGGGAGAAAACTGTCTGAGAGGATTAGCCTTGAGGCTGTTTTTAACTCTTTGCGCACTCAAAGACGACTCTTAGAGGAGATGTTTGTTTTCCATGCGACACATCTTCTCTTTTCTTTGTGTCACGTTTTAAAAAGTCGGCCTCTTCGAGGATCTGGGCTGAATCTGAGTTACAGCTTAAAGAGAAAGTAGAGACGAGTGATTTGTATAAAACACAGACTGGTTGATCAGCAGCGAAGAATCAGGTCTGTGTTCAATCCCTGCAAACAAGAATCCTCACACTTCAGCTTGTGAGCTGTTTATTGGTTCATATTACCAAAAATGTCCTCTGGTCATCAATCTTACCCCTAAAGATCTCTTTTTATCCACTTTTCAACCTGTTTTTGACTCACTTTTGCCCATTTTCAGTTAACATCAAGGAACTTTAGCACGTCCTCAAAAGTTTAGTCGAACGTGCGGCACAGGTACTCTCAGACTCTGTGGGGTTGATGTGAGAGGAGGGAGGGAGTCAGATGAGTGCACACTGGGGGCCTTTGGGGGGGAGAAGCAGGGGGGAGGGGGGGGCTAATTATCTGACATCTACGTAGCGCAGCACCCCACGGGAACAACATGCTGTTTGTTCCCGCTCGCGTTTTCAGTTAGCACCGTTGCTCCCCAGGAACAATCACTGTGTTGTTTTGCCATTAGCGTGAGATGAATAGGGATGGGACAGCTTTGTGTAGGGACCCCCTCCACCCTACTCCCCCCCCCCCCCCCCCCCCCAGCCTCCCTCCACTTCCCCCTACACCAATCACAAGCTCCCCCCTCATGCTCTTTCTATACTACCATCAATGCAGAGAAGAGGGCCTGCGTCACATGATGTCCTTCACTGGGAATCAAGTGGAGTCACCTCAGCGTAGATTAACGAGCCGGTGCTGCCGTTCCTCTTTTTCTTTACCTCTTTCTGTCTGAATGAAACAAAAACAAGATCCTGAGCCGGGATGACTGTCAGCAGAGCAGTCATGTTGGTCATTAGAGAAGCACGGTTAAATAATTGAAAGAAAGAATCTGATTTTGACTGAGTGCTGCACAAACAAGTTAATGGCATGTGACTAATCTCTCCGCTGCTCTCTCTTTCTCTTTCTGTGTTTCTCTCTCTCTCTCTTTGCAGTCCTGGTACCTGGGCGAGCTTAGTTCCATTCCAAGTGTCGAACGGGACTCCGATTCTGCCAACAAATGTCCACCAGAACTACAGCATAAACATCATTGGTGAGCCCCTGGTCCCCGCTGAGACAGGGAACTGAACTCACGGAGGCCGGATGACCCCACGGGGTGGATGGGTGGTGCAGAGCTCGCACTCCAGGCGTCCGCAGCCATGGATGAAACCAGCAAAGCAGCACGAGCTGCGCAATCGTCCCCCGAACCCTTCCCCCCCGCCCCCTCCACCCCCCAACACCAATCTCAGCCCCACCCCAGCTCCCGTCCCTCCCTGTGAAGGACACCGGCCGTGAAGTGAGGACGAGTGGGGCGCTTGAGGAAAGTAAAAAAAAAATGAAACGCTTCAGGTCTGCTGTCTCCTCGCCCAAGCCCCGCCCACACATCCACCAGCCACCAGTCAGTTGTTTCGTTTGCAGAACTTTTCAATCCATTCAAATACTGTGATGTATAGATGCCTTAATGTTTAATTGCATGACACTCTAGTCTCTTAGCGGCGATTCCTAATATTTTTCATGTTGGGGGAGGATGTAAAATCTTTACACACACACACACACATACACACTCTTACACAAACACACACACACACACAGGAGTGAAGAGGTCTGTGCATCGACAACCTCTGCCTGGTGGATGGCTGTGAGATTCTAAGCTCTCCAACTCGGCCTCTTAAAAAGAGGCTTCCCCACGTCAAACGATTCACTGTGTGCACCATAGGAACAAAAAAAAAAATTGTGAATTCAGAGTGTTTCTTCTTCCGTTTGATTTCAGTTTACTGTGATACGACTCTTTGTTCAGAAAATGTGTTGACTTTGCTTATTCTTTACTGCTACTTCAAGAATTAACACAAACACTTGCAGTGAGAGTTAAGAACTCTCCGTGCGGTTTTCAAAAAACACTAAACGTTAGGTTTGAGACCCCTCATTAAAGAATTAGCTACTCCTTTACGAAAGGATTTAAAAAGATGGAGTGTAAGAAAATCTCATTAGAGGCAAGTGCAATTGAATTTTTGAAGGGAAGCTATCAGTCTGTTGACCCTAAGACTCTAAAGGAAGGGGGATAAATATTAAATGGATTTATGGGTAAAATGTTTAAGAAAGCATTTGAAATAAATTTCCGTCACATATCCGTCTCCTCACATGACGTCAAGCGTGAAAGGCAGTTGAAGGCAAGCATGAAGCTACCTGTGCAGCGCTGAGCAAAACCAGCACTTCTTTTGAGCCCTTCCCATCATTATGGGGAGATTTTTTTTTTTTAATTTATTTTTTGGGAAAAAAAAAAAGAACTGAACATAAGCAAAGAAATGGGACACACATAGTGTGGAAAAATGGCATTTCATTTTTTTTTTTTTTAGAAAATGTTCAGGATAAGATCACGAGCATTTGGCCATCAGCTTCTAAAGCTTATGTTTACAAAAAAAAAAAAAGGAATGCAAAGTATTAATTCATGGAAATGTACAATTCATGCAAATGTACAGTCGGCTTCTGTGTAAAGCTACAGTTTGTGCAAGGTTCACTCTACAGTGGAAGAGGCTAAGAACTGAAATGATGAATCCAGGTGGTGGCAAATCCCTGAAATCTCGAAATGTGCACGGCATGTTCACAGCCATTGCCTCTCCAGTCCAGACATATTTATATGAGGAAGATCTCCAGTACTCTTAATTTGCACGATGACATATAGTCCACATTACGTGCCTTGCCTTTGAATATAGAGACATCACTACACTTGTTTTTGCTGCATTTATCATTATAGAAAAAAAAAATTAACATTTTTATGATAAGAATTGTTTTGTACTCTGAATGAAATTGTTGATTTTTAACTTCATGTACTACTCTATCTCACAGTTACATTGCATATCAAGGCTGTGTATAGTTGCCGTTTTAAAGTTTGTAATCAACCAGCGTTTTTTTTTTTTTTTTTTTTTTTTCTCAGTATTTTTGGTGGTTTTTCTAATAACCTGTCATCTTTTGTTTTCCTTATTTTTTCAATTGCTCATTTGTTGTTCATCTTCCAGTTACTATTGTGGAGGGTGGAATTCAGAATTTTGAAAATTATGCAATACCAAGTTTTGCCTATGTAGGTAGTGCTTATAGATGCGTCAATTATTAGAGGCTAGTTTGGAGATAGACAATATTGTAATGCATTTATTTTGTTGATATCGTTGTTTGTCATTGTTGTTGTTGATGATGTTGTTGTTGTTGTGGGTGTTTTCCTTTTTTATTGACCAAAGTGGGGACTGCTTTCTATGCAGTGTATGACAAGGTCTTTTTTTTTTTTTTTCTTTCTTTCTTTAGTATATAGGCCTACCGAATGACGGCGAGACGTGTTCCAGTGTATTTTCAATTCGGGAGTTTTAGGGGAGGGCGGTATTTTTCTAGAAGTACTTATAAAAAAAAATGCACCCTTGGTCTTTCTCCGGCTGCAAAGTCACTGATTGGTCTACTGTGACTCTTTTCACTTTCCACCTGGGGTGCTAGCATGTGACCTTGGAGCTCATTTTTCACAGGAGAGACGGCTTGACTTGAGCGTGACAATCATTTTTAAGAAATCATTAGAATTCCCACTTTTGTCGTAGATCCCTTAAAGCTACAACTGAGGTCGGATCCTGTCGCTATTGAATCCTACGCCACATTGTTGTAGAAGTAACGTAACGAATGCAATTCCCATGTAGATGCCTTAAACACATCATAGAAGTGGCCTGTGACCTGCGCAACAATCACACACCGACTAATGCTAAAGAGACCTGTCCAAATCAGATGCAGACAGGCTCAAGCAAGCCTTTAGAAAATATTTTATAAGTAGAAGATTTGTATAAATGTATATAGAATATGCACATATGTCGATTCCTGAGATCCTCCCCAGCAAAGCCCCGTAGAATAAGTTGATGTAAAAATTGGACCACAGACGTGTGATGTTGTCTCACCCAGTAGAAGCTTAAATAGAAACCACTCGATGAAAAATACAGCACTTAAATAGCACATAGGCAATCGTCTTCTCCCCGTACAGCGTTCTGAACCCGGTCTTAAATAAATCTCTCAGGAGTAATACAGGGCATTATTTATAACAATCTTCTTTTTTTTCCATTTTTATTGTAAAAAGAAAAAAACTTTTCTCACCGTGAGAGAGCAGCAGCTGTGTTGCTGCTCTGACACCTTTTGCACTCTTTCCCCTACAATCGTGAAAGAAACGTTCCCCTCAGAGAGATACTACCAAGCAGAGGGCTAAGAAGCAGAAAACATGTTTTTTTTTTTTATTATTTCTTTTTTGGGAAAAATAATCCTCAAGTCAAGCTCAATCTCTCCGTCTTCACCCAGATTTCTTATGCAGAAAAAAATGAAAAAGTCACCCCGTTCTATGTGCACTGTTCTGTCGTTTTATGTTTTATTCTTTTAAAAGAAAATCTATAAGTGCTTTGCAGCCTTTGGCCATTGGAGACCCCACTGAAGTGCATTGTCCCCAAGTGTGTTTGTGAATGGCTGTGTGCGTGTGCGTGTGTGTGTGTGTGTGTTGGATAAAAATGTGTCAGGGTCACTGTGCTGTTGGTGTTTATTTGAATAGGAGACTGTACATAAAGGTAAATATCCTGATTGCGTCGATAGCAGTAGTCTGTGAGGTGGAGCTCTGCTTTGGCAGCTTGGGTGTTTGTGCGCATGTGTGTGTGTCTGTGTGTGTAACTCATGAGATGGATGAGTGATGGAGTGCCTCTGACACTACACAGTGAGAGAAGATGAGGGTTTCTTTTTTTTTTATTAAAAAATAAATGAATTGAACCTGCCACAGGACAGGAGTTTGTACACTGTAAACTTGAGTTCTTCTCTGAAGCCCTTATTTTGTAAATTTTTCAATTCTGGAGAAAATCAAGTTAATTCCATTTTCAGGAAAATTTAAATTGGTGTTGTGTATTTGGAGGCTGGATTTGAGTTAGAACTCTCCAGAATTCCCCCGTGGATAGAATCTAAAGTGTTTTTCCTAAAGTTGTGAAATTTGTGTGTGTAAAGTCAAACAGGGGTGGGAAATATCCTGAACGGATTCATAAAAATATAAAAACAACAACAATGAAGGCTTTTTTATTAATATTATTTCTGATCTTGGTTTGTGCTTAAATATTTCCACTTTGGGAAACACTTCATGACTATTTGAAATGTTGGTCTTTCATTAGTGTGGCCATAGTGAGAGTGATGTGATTGATCTTTTATTTTGTTTTATTTCTTTTGGAAATGGGTGTGTATTCTTGTCCAACAAGATGGTGGTGTGAGTGTGTTCCTTGTAGCAGCTGGGAGGTGATGTCACTTAACCAGTAAAAAAAAAAAAAAAAAAAGCCCCAGATTGCACCTGACCTTAAGCGAGAAGCAGGGTAAAATCTGCAGTAACAAACGTCCTCAATTTATCAGATAATTTTTTTTTTTGTAAGTATTTTTTATTATCTTTCTTTTAATTTGGTGATCTTAAATTGTTTTCAGAGGATTGTTGCAAACAACTGGTGCTACATTTCATCATCTTTTGGAATCTTGCCTATGTTGAGCGATCGGCTTCACCGGTATGCAGACGATGCGCTGGTTTATCTCTGAAGAAAGCATAATGACATTGTTTGCACATTCCACATGCTGTCCACGACTGATGTGATGTGGAAAACCCTTCATTGACGCTACAAAAAGAAAGTACAGAATTATTTGCAGGTGCTTCAGATTGGGGCACCGTGCCTTCCAACTAATATTGAGCATGTCAGGTGAGATTACAAGTTTCAGTGGTTAGACAGAACATAAACAAAGCCGCTCAAAACGCTCTCAAAAATGTGTTACATGGAATCAGTGATCCACTCATCAGCAGCTTCAAGGCAGAGTTTAACACTCACAACATCATATTAGAAAGTACTATATCATTGATCACTGCAATCATTGCAAAACAGGGCGACTTTATGCAAAGAGGACCTGTGGCACTCATGCAATATGTGTTATTTACCTTTCAAATGAATGTCACACACTCCGTGGAGGACAACGAGAGGCAAATACACACGCGTAGAGGAAACATTAGATCTTCATCTTCATTCTACATAAGCAATACACACCTTCCACACGTTGGCTAGCTGCTAGCCACTTAGCATCAGGTTGTTAAATGAAAACCAGCATTTTTACAGGATGTAACATTCACATATAATACTCACATAAAGATAGCAATGCAGTGCCTGTTCAAGCTGTCCAAGTGTCTGTTGTATATAATTGTAAAATGTGATAGACTTACTTTCATATGTGACAAGAAAAAACACCTTCACACAGAACCGAATGTGGCTCACTTATCTGAAAAAAAAAAAAGCTCTTTATGACCTTTATGATGTTTGCAGGAGTTTTTGGAGGGATGTCTTCATTTTCAATTCTCTGCACATAATGCCCACATCAAGCTTGTTCAAAATTGAGGGGAAGTGTTGTTTGTTTTCTTTCTTTTTATTTTATTTTATTTCTTTCTAGGAGGGGGGGTCAGTGCTACATTAAACAGTGAAAGTATGAAAAATTTTAAGATTGGTTGCCAGTCTCTGCAGGGCTGATGTAATTTTTTGGGTCTTGTGGCACTTTTACTTCCCTCTGCGCGCACATTTCTACTTCATGAATATTGGTGGAGTTAAATGAAACAAACAACAACAACAACACCAACAAAAACAATATGTAAACAGTCTCCAGTAGTGATCGTAGTTACACTGCAAGTGTGTGCAAAGGTCTATGTATGTATCTGAATGTACGTTTTAGAGGACTTTTTGAAAACCTTTTTTGTTTTTTATCTTTTCATTGACAGTTTAGGAGCCACAGGTGTCCGTTGTGAACTGTATAGCGAAGACCTTGATATCCCTTCTTTTATTGATTTTAGAACGCCAAGCATAAGGCGATGCCTTCAAGCTGGTTACATTTGGTGCAGGGGCTAAAATTGCCACAAGATTAAAATCAGTGTAAATAAAGGCTCAACTTTTTGTGATTGTTACTGTTATATCCAGCCTATACTGCTAGCAGCTGTTTTTACTGCAGTCAATTACTGGAAGTGGATATATTTCCTATGCAAAACTGTTTAAACAATAAAATGAGCTATGCTTCAAAAATGACTTATTTGTTATGTCTTTTTCTCGTGTTTATTGTATCCTATTTATCTTTGGATGATTGCAATGCAAGATCTAAATATGGAAGAGTTCCTGTTTGAGGTTTGACACCGAGTCCTTTCTGTTTGATGAAATGGTAAACTGGCTTTAGCTTCTTGGCTGGAATAAAATAACCACACTGAAATATTCTCAGAATTCAGAGGCTGTGTACAAAAAAAAAATCAGGCTGGAGAGTTGGACCGAGAAGATGAAGTGGGGATTTGATTATTCTGAGAGAGTAGGTGATGTTTTGCAAACTCTAAAATCCCAGATTAATCCTATTTTTTTCCTGAAAGAACATGAGAAGTAAACAAAGTCCCACACGATGGTTTTTGTCTGGACAGTGAAAGAGTTGAGTCTGGAATCTTCTGTACTCAAGACTGGAGGCCAGATTTTGCTTTCCGCATGAACGTGACGCACAAAATCAGCCATAGACTGTATAATTAATAGATATAGTCTCCTCAGATGGGGTTTGAGTCTCCACACCAACAGCCATAAGATGCCCGTCAGTCACATGAGCTGTGCCTCTGATTGGACGAACTAGAGATCTTAATATCTTCTAAACTGCTGAGTTAGGAAAAAGATTCACCCTTCAGACAGTGCCTGTGGTTAGCGAAATTAGTGTGACATTTTTTGTACCAAGATGTAAACATGTTTGTTTCTGCTGTAAAAAATTGCTTTTTTTATTGGCTAGGTGTTGGAGCCATCCTCAAGCGGACACTTGACTCTTGGAATAAGAAAAAAAAAGGCATGTTGGCTTCATATTTTTTAACACACTGTGCGGTGTCCGTTCCCAAACTACAGGAGGCAGTGTATCACAAACACACATCTACCACAGCACTAAACTAGTGTAGAAGAAGTTGTTTACAACTTTTTTTTTCTGCCAGTTCCTCTTTTCTGCAGAGTATGGCCACAGTTTCATGCCAGGAATTGTCCATTACACGATTATCATGGTGAGCTCTGTCATTCATTTGCGCTTCTCCACTCGGAAGTTAAGAATTTTCAGAGGTGTGCAACATCAAAAAGGACCGCGTGGGGGGGGGGGGGGGGCAAGGCTTCTAAAATGACATCATTCGTCTGCACGAAGCCACGTGGACCTTGCAGACACATCAACTATAAACCAAGCTGAAGTCCTGAGTCAAAGTTAAGTGCTATTACTAATATTACTGATGAGAATTTATTTTCGCTGCATGCACCTCGGCTTTGCAATGGAATAGCTAACATCAGTAGCATTAATTACTGCAGCTAACAATAACATCAAGGGTCCAATCAGGTTGACTGTAGATGTCCACAGATTTATAACAATGTCTGAGTTTGTCAAATTTACATTTTATTTGGAAATTAAGATCACAGAAGGAAGAGTGAGAAACACAGCTAGCTACCAGGAGATATTAGAGCACATCGTGTGTCAGTCTGCTGAGCAGGAGATGCTGATTTCCCCCACCAGGAAGTCTTAGCACCTGACCACAGCGCCAAAACTACCACAGAATGTCTTCTGAACCTATTACTGTGTTTGATAGGCCAGCCAACTCACCCAGCCTAAACTCTACAGAAAAAAAAAATCTATGGTGTGTGGTCAAGAGGAATGTGAAGAACACATGACTTAAAAATACAGATCAGCTGAAGGCCACAATCTAAGCAGCCTGGGCTTCAGTAACGACACAAATGAGTCCCAATGCAGTCACTGCTCAAGGATGAAAGCAAGTGCAAGCCATCAGTAAACGTCCAAGACTTTAAGTACATGCTGGGATTTGTCAGGGAAAAGCACACATCTCCAGCATGCGTGTCCATGTAATTCAATCACTGAGTAACTGATTCAACTATACAGTCTATAGCACCATATAACCTAATACATTTTAATTATGTAGTCAATGATTCTATCTATGTGCAAAGTCTAGCAGAAGCCACTTTACTTTCTGTTTGGATAAAGTAACTCCATACAGAGCAATTTTTTTTAGAAGGGGGAGTGTTTGAAGATGATTTCATGGGAGGGTCTTGCTTTCTTCTATTTGGATACATTCATGTGATTTATGTGCATTGCCTTGAAGAGATGAGGGGAACAGTTGTACACTGCAAAGACGATCCAGCAACGTTCAAGATCACCTCACACAGGAAAGTTTCTATCAGCCGCCTGAGAGAGCCAAACAAGGTTTGCTGCTCGCAGAGGTAAAATAAGGACAGTGTCCGTGCAAAGACGACTATTTGACGTGAAGTATTTAACTAATTGGATCTCACTGATTCTCAAAAGTGTGTCTGTGACAGTTTCCCCCGGAAAGCAAACATTAGTTTTCATGTCCTGGAGCGATCCCATGACCCAACATACCCGTGTTCCATCGTGGTATTACTCCAGCTAATCTACTGTAATACCCCAATCCCCAAGGAATGGGAGACTGACTGGAGTGTTTGGGCCACAGCAAAATCAGTCTACCGGGACCTCAGAGGGTCATTCAAGGTAACATCCATCTGGGTCACTGTGTCAAGTACGTGAAGCTCTGATCTAGTAAGCCCTTCTAATGGGATTGAGGACATTGAAGGAAGCAAAAGTCAGGCTAAAGCACCAATTAAGTCTCATTACTGGCCTCTGTGATGGGCTCAGGGCTCAGCTGGACATTTGATGACAACAACAGGCACCATCAGCAGTGCCCACAAGACCTGGTGCTCTGTCTGCAGCAGGGGCGCCCTCCTAATGGGAGGTTGAGGCACTGCAGTGACAGGAAAAAGCCCACCTGGCTTCGGGCACAAACCAGAGTTCGTTTGGCTATCATTAAAGAGGACCAACAATGTGGCAGGCTGATATAAAATTACCCAATCTATAATGGTAATCATCATGCCATTTATCAAAATTGGCCGGTTGAGTCAACATCTGGCTTCAATAGGGGGCTCTAGTCGGTGAGGGTCTTGGCAGCGTCTTGTACCCTACATATTTTCCACTCTCTTTTATCAAGGCCTGCTGTCAGTGATTTGACGAAGCTAAATAGATGATGATTTTGCCCTATTATGTTTCACAGGGCTCAAGCAAAAGAGATTTGTTGATTGCCTTTGTGTATGTCCACTTTCTCATTTCTTCTTCCTCTACCCTAATGGGTACAGGAGAGGTAACTATGCCTTGTGGTTTTTCAACATGCGTCTGACTGTGTACCAAAGAGAGGATGGTGAGAAGGGAGGAAAGCACAGCGCGTTCTCTCACACAACCCTGTGAGTGCAGAGGCCGGACTGTTGGACTTGAGCCAATGCCAGCACAAAGAACTGTCACATCCGAAAGTTTTATTGGAGGGATGTAATATTCATCTTGTGTGCTCCTAGAATCAGGTAATGAATTAATCTAATTCTTTTGTCTTTAGGCATCAAAGTATTAGCGTAATGCATTTTATGCAGGAAGTCATTAAGGGAGATTTTTTATTGGTCCATGACAAGGAGAAAGATTTATATTGTTAGTATTTCTTGGGTATAATGAGGAGCTCATGATTTCATACAAAAAGGAAACAAAACATAGATCAAATTTGTTTCTTTGAAAAATAGTTTTACATGGTATAAAGTTTCAGAGACAAGAACTCAGCTCAAAAGAACTGATCAGCATTTGAGAAAACACTCAAGCCGTTTTTACTACAAACAATAAATAAATTAAATAAAACAAACAAACAAACAAACAAATAAATAAATAAATAAATAAATAAATAAATAAAAAAGAAATTAAAATATTAACATTACTTTGGTGTCTATGCTTAATGTGACAAAACAGCCTGTGGATTGTTAGCTCAGCTTAGCCTCAGCTTTAGCACAGAAACATGAGGACTAGAAAACAGCCAGGTACTATCCAGCCATTGAAACAGTATAGCACATTGATTGAGCAGTATTAGCTATTGTTTGCTAATCTTAGCTAACCATCCTCTAGCTTTGACATAGCTAATACCCAAATATAGTGTTATCAGTATCCTCATTTATCTACAGAATGTTGAACGTGCATTATTTCCCAAAATATTTTCACCGTCAAAGTCTAAGGGTGCTTAGCTTAGCTTAGCATTATGGCTAGAAATAAGCGGAAACATAAATTGTTGTGTTATCGGCCAACTTTCTTTGCCATTGCTCCAGTTAAAATTGTTTGAAACCAGGCTAACCATCTTCCAGCTGTAGCATTATAGCTAACAGAGATCCAAAAAAGTTGACTCACTCTCTATTACAGACTTATAAGTAAAGTTTGAGTAGCTTAGCATAATGAGACGTAACAGCACAAAACCGCAAGCATGACTCTGTTTAAGGGTAACAAACATGTTATTTGCACAGTTCAGTCTCCCCCTCTTATAAGACTTTTTTGGGCTAAGCTTGGCTTACATCTTCTAGCTGTAGCACCATATCCTGTCCAAAGTCAATTAAAGAAAGGACGTGCTTAGCTTAGCATAATAACTGGAAGCACAGTAAAAAAAACACAACTAGTCTGAGTATCTTCATAGACGCACTAATTTATGTTTCACTTTACTGCATCATATTAGTTCTGGTTTTTGTGCTAAGCTAGCAGCTGCAACATGCTGAAAGGCTTATATGTAAAATGACTAGAAAACTGGGGAATTGACCCTGGACTTATTTAAAGCCGAAACAAAATTCTTAGTAATTCAAAGATCCCATATTTCCTGTGTTATTCAGGCTCTTGCTTGTTCCCAGTTTTTGTTCAGAGCAGTAACCATCTCGAGGCGTCTTCACCAACACATAAACATGGAAGTGTTATCAATCTTTTCATCGCACTCTCTGCAGAAAGTTAAACAAACATATTTCCCGAAATGTCAAACCACTGAAACCCATAATAAAATGAAAAGCTTAACTTCACAAGAAAATATTTGGAGGCATCTCATGGGAATGTAATTTTTTTTTCTTGCCCATTTCTTTCTATGAGGAACTTTACTTTATGAAGTGAACTCAAGATCTCAGACAACGGCCCTACATCAGTCCGCAAAAATGCAGTTAAAGAGAGCTTGGGGGATAAAAGAAGCCTGTCTGAAAATACACTAACTCCTAAATAGTACTCTCAGCTCTGTGTATTCCCACACAAATTTACATAAATTTCATAGTCTAAGTCATGGACCGTGGCTGGAGCGTGTTATTAGTCTATCTTTAGGTGGTAGAACAGGCTGATCACACTGAGGCTTGTTGTTATCTCAATGAAAGCACCCTGGTATTACACCCAGCGGATAGAGAGTGGGTCTTAAGATCGTGGGATTTGTTCACATATTAAAGCATGTCTGTTTGGATGCGCAGAAAAGAAACAGGTGTTCAGTGTTTGTGCGTGCGTAAAAGAGGGAGCATGTGTGCATCTTTGTGCAGCCCCTGTGATGTTTGTTCTAAAGGCGCACACGCACGCACTATGAGAACACGCTGTTTATATGTGCATGTGTGTGTGTGTGTGTACATGTGTGTATTTGTGAGAGTGTATGACTTGACAGAGGGGTGGGGGTGCTTTATTGAAAAGTACTCCTCTCCTCCCCTGTTCAACATGCTGGATTAGCACCAGCAGTTTCCCATGGAGCCGTCCCTCCCAGCCCCTTGCCCATTTGCATAAGGCGCAGACAGGCAGAGATGTGACAAACAAACCTGGCACACACAGCGCCGGCTGCCTCCTTCACATGAACTCTTTCCCTCTTTTCTCGCCATGACAAGAAAGACACAGAAGATAGAACTGAAGAAAACCCACCTGGGCCCTCTTTTCAGCATAAATGACCTGTTTCCTGAGTCCAAACCATAAATAAAATTAAAGGCAGCGCCAGACTGAGGGTTTGAGGCCTGTATTCCTGCTGGTGATCATAGTGATTCACAAGTGTAGGACAGCAAAGGCCTGAAGGAGGTGAGAAGGGCTTTCATAGCTCTGTCATTTGGACAAAACTCCCCTGAATCATAGTCTCCTCCTCCCTCGTTTTTCTCTTCCTCCAAGATGGTAATGTTCACCTTAAAACATCTTTACTGTACTGTGGCTACATAACACAGCTCTCTGCACTGCTGTCCGGCCGCCAAGTTCCTATCAAGCCCCTGATTTATGGCGCTTGATGCATTCCTTGGCCCTGGCGAGGAGGCAGTTTAGCTGAAATATGAGAAGAGATACAGCGAACACAGTCTAAGTGAGCTCCAGTTTAGCTCTGCGGAGCTAGCGCTACAGTAAAACCTTGTCTGTGCAAAACCTGAGAGACAACTCAGGAGATTCTTCTTCTTCTTTTTTTTTTTTTTTCCTTCAGATGGCAAAGTATTTCAGCAATGTGGTACAGTCTGTCTGCTTCATCAGCATGTCCTGTTGGGTGATAACAACAAGAAGAGCTGTTACCCAGCTGTCATGAGGCCCACAAAACCTCTTTTGTTGTTAGTGACATGCTACTTTCACCCTCCTAAATTACATCAGGATTAAAAATGTTAAGTGCAACTCCTTGCCTTTTCCTGTCTACTCACATGTAGAAAATTGCATGCAGGTGTATGGAGGAAATAACAATGGTACAGTAGTTTTTTTTTTGCAGTAAATTACTTTCTTGCATGTGCAATAATGACCTATAATCAATCATAGAGGCTCTAAGTAGCTGTTGGTCTCCATTTGGGTCTTAATGTAGAATCGCTGATAAACTAAAATCAGATAAGTGAAAACAGACATATGTGAATAAGAAAAGTAAGTATATGAGGCGTTCACTGCGTGCCTGCGTTGCTTTGTCTGCTCCCAAGTTACAACAGTGTGATTACATGCTTTATTAAGTGCTGAAGTGCTCTTCCTGAGCAAAAGCAGATGTCACCACAAGGTCTGTCCCTGAGTCTGGATGGGGGTGCCTGTGGTCAGTGTCTCAGCCTGCCTGCAGCTCCCTGTGGTTTCCCATCACTTCAGCACACAGAGTCATCGCCAAACAAAGCGGGTACAGATACAAACCAATAAAGTTTTGCTGTATGTTCCCGTTTCCTCGCATGTTCAAAATACAGTTTCCATCATGCTGTAGATTGAACATGCATACAGCAACATCAATAAGAGAATAAAAGATATGCATGGTCACTATATTGCTTTGCCTATTACTGTTTAGGTGACGATTCAATCCATCACTTGCTCTGTAGATTAAAAAAAAGCACATTATGTTCCTTTCTGGCCCTTATAAAAGAAGGGACGTGAGTCAGGTTTTAAAATTATTACAAAGATTGATGAAATGCTCTTTTTAATGAGTTACATAAACTTTATATTAGATATTACAAATAAGAGGTACAAATGTGTGTTCAACATGTTAACTTTAGTCTGTTTGGTTTAGATTAGTTTAGTTTAGTCAGGTTCAGTTAAAGTATTTATTTATTTATTTATTCCTTTAGGGCTGGGATTTGATTGGAGGGTTTGCATCGTAACTACACTTCACTTTTATATAAAACATTTTACGTTTTTGTTAAATTTACTCATTTTTTTTTTTTTTGTAAAGTGATTTGTAATTAGCTGGAGAAGCACCACCCACATTTTGCCACCGAAACTAAAACTTAGCATGAAGCTACTTTGGTTTTTTGTTTTAATTTGCAAAAAAAAAAAAAAAAAAAAAAAAAAAAAAAAAAAGGGAGAGAAAGAAAATTTACTTAAGGGTGGTTGTTGTGTAGTTTTTATGAGCATTTTACTTGCTAACTTTAAACATACACACTTAGAGTCTAACTTTCAATCTGCTGTTAATATAACTCATAAACCATGTGGCATTTTATTACTACACTACATGCTCTAAGCTTTTCTTTATACTCTGTCTTCTATTTGTATGTTTACTGCCTCTAAATTTATGGTTAAATGCTCACACATGGTATGTGGTAACAGTTCTTTTAAGTATTATAATCACCTCAAATTGTGTCAAAGCATCTTGTTTTAAGGAAGATTGGGCACAGTTGTCTCACTTTTGATTGCTCTAATTAGGAACAAGTTAGGAATCACCTGATTCACTCTGCACATGCTCAGTTTAGTCCTCAGTCCGCACGTGAAGAAGCAGTACTCTGAAGCTGACACATTTCTGAAGGAAAACGTGATTTTGAGGTAAGAACGTTTTTTTTTTGTGATGACATAACCTCCTTTGTAATTGAACCCATACAGTGTGTATCATGTTTGTTGTGTCTTTTTAGCAATCTTTCATTCAGATTGTTTGTGGTACAGTTTTAGCTGTTAGCTGTAAGCCAAGCTAGCTTGGCTCAGCTTGTACTTCAGGAGTGCCTTTCACCTGCCGCCACCGTCTGTTTGGTGCTTTCAGTATTTTAAGTCATTGTCATGGTCCTTTATGTTACATTTTAACCCCAAGGTCTGGGGTCATTTTTAACATTTCACTCCTTGTATTTGAGATGAAGCAAAAGGCATTTTCTATGTAGGCTACTCATTAGCAGACACTTGAAGCTAGTTTGTGTAGCAGTTTGAACTCAAAGTTAGAGACAGAAACGTCAAAAATGATACAACTGTCCCCAGTCTTGGGTTTTGAAAGCATGTTGGGATTAATTTATGGCATTCTGTGTAGAGTTAGAAAATTTGGGATTTAAAGCGCAGACTGGATCCTAGGTGCGGTAAATAGCTAATGAACTTTGATGACATGGCGACATTTGAAACTCCCAGTTATTGAAACAAAATTCATGTTTGAGAAGAAATACCCAAAAATTGGCATCACATTGTAGTCTGTTTTTTTTTTTTTTTTTTTTTTTTTTTTTCAAAGTGATATTCCTCTTTTATCTGACTCTCCTCACATGTGCTCCCTGTGTTTCCCAACACCAGGAGGGAACAATGTTCAAAATTTACCCACCATAGTATTAATTAATCATTGCACATCTGTAAGTGTGTATGCCCGTTTCAGTGCCTGTAATGTCTGTTGACTTGTTTGTTTGTGTGTGTACGTGTGTGTGTGTGTGTGCATGAGCAAGTGTTACAATGGCGCTTTGGCACTTTGGCACCTGCGCTACATTATAAAGCTAAAGGCTTGGATAATAAGCTGCAGGTGCACTCCTGGCAAACACAGAGGAGAAGTGAGGGGGTGGGGTGGGGTGGCATAACAGGAGTATTTGTGTGTGTGTGTGTGTGTGTGTTTGTGTGCCTGTGTGGAGTGGGGGGTGGTCACCTGCTGTTACCGGTTGGCACTCTACATTAGTAAGTATATGACACCAACCTGGCTCCTTTACCTCGCTCTGTGCAGAGTGATTGCTTGAATTTTTCGACAGCGGAAATGGCTCTTTATCAAGGAAATTGGCAGCGAAGAAATCAATTCTCTGGTCCATCATTCTTTCATTGTGTGGCACTGTCAATAATTATTAACATTAATTGACATGATGATTAGGATCATTTCTTTGTAACCGTGCTGGCAGGTATGCTAAGTGAAGATGGGGTTGATAGAATAGACCACAAAAGGGGTTTCTCTCATTGACAGGATATAAGTCAAAGTGACAGCCAATAAGGAGCCAATCTACATCATGAAAATCTAATTATGTGATGAATGGTGGGATGTATAGAATCTGGCACAATAATATTGCACTCCCACCTGTGAAAATTCAAGCTGAAATAACTGTTTATGTTGGGGGGGGGTGAGGGGGTTCTGTGTGGGTAACATATTGTATGTTTTCTGCAAAGACATGGTGCTGCAGTGCAATCCCAAGTGTGACAAAATCTGTTTTTTGATTTGTGAGATTGAAAAAAAAAAAAGAGAGAAATTAGAACCGAGCCGAAAAATAAAGTTGCAGACTTCACAAAATCCTTTTCCAGATTTGTCTGCCGATGATTGATGAGCAGAATTCACATTATTATAGCTTTGAATCCCTCACCTGCTTAACATTTACTGTACGTTCTGCTGAAGCTCTGCTCCGCTCTCTCTTAATAGCTTCCAGACTTCATCTTGGCTGACGCACATGGATGTGACGGAGAGAGAATTTGCCTCTGAAGCTGGAAACTGTGGCTGACTCCTGCATGCAAATGTTTGTATGTTCAATGTAAGTCTGATACAATTTGACTCCTCTTGGTTTACACCTTTTCAAAGCTTTCACTGCGCAGATTAAGGCAGCAGATCCAATGCCAGAGCATTCTCTGCAATACATCTTAGTTGAAATGCATTAGCTCTGCTGCTGTTTGCAACTTAACATCAATAAAGCCCATCAGCCCACCTGACACAGGCGGGCTGTGAGGCGTATCAAAATGACAAATTTGAAATCCTTGGTTTAGAAGTAAGGTAGTGAGGCAGAATACAACATATGGCACAGTGTGTTCAAACCTGGCAACAGGCAACTAACTAACAATGAAGATTTGCTCAAAATGAAACACAAACCCCCCCCCCAAAAAAGAGGACCGTCATTAAAAGGGCTGACAGTGTAACCTTCACTTTCATGTGCCCATGGGAGCGAGCGCAACAAGACAGGGGGACTTTTTGATTCTTTCCGCTGCGTTTGGAGAGGGACTGAACATGCGCTGAGCTCTAGGATCTTCTCATCCACACTCTCCCATATGGCATATGGATCTGGGTGTAGATCGAAGGACACAAAAAGAAAGAAAAGGAAAAAAAAAAAAAAAGAGTCCCATATGTGTGTCTGTTTCTCTTCATTAGCTCCCAGGCAAACAGAAGTACATTCTCAGCAGCTTGATTGAAATTAATGTTGTTTAAAATGTCAAGACGGACGCGGTTCATTTACGCACAGACTTGGCATCACAAACGGGAACGTTCCCCGAGACTCTGACGTTACCTACAAAAGACTCTTACATTTAGGATACTTTTGCTTTGATGTTCTTGAAACTCAATTAAGAGGTTCAACCTGCTTGTTCAAAAATAAAAGGTGTAAAGACCGGTTGAGCAAGACGGCTTCCAGTCACATCAGTGTTTGACGACCTGCAGAGTCAGCCTGATGTGACCCTGAGGACGTGCGTCTCTGGAGAATGTGCAGCTTTTTTTGACCACTTGAGGCAGCACACTGAGTTTGTTGTTATTGCTAACACGCCGCTAGTAAAAAAAAACAAAAAAAAAACTTTTACAAATTCTGACAAAAAATTCATTATTATACGATAATGTTTATATCCTCACCTCTTTTTTTTAATACGGTCTCGAATTACGGCTCTTAAATGAGTTAAAGCTACCATGTCTTTAAAAGCTAGGCTAACTTTCTCTGACTGCTCAGGCAGTGTTTGTGACTTTGAAGGTGAAAAGTGCTTTGACTGGACGAGACAATATGTTGTGTTTATTAAGGTTTTCAGGGAAGACTGCATTTCCCATGAGCACCATCACCCACTTTGGTAAAGATGTGGCTCTTTTAACCCCTTGATGACGGTTGTCGTTGTGGTCAGGTCTCAGTGCAGCTGAGAGATGACCTTTGTATCCTGTTAATGCCTATTGATTCATATTCTACATATGCCAAGGATCGTATCAAGCTCCGGTTGATATGAGCAGTGCGATTTGGAGGAACACGTGGATTGTGGCTGCCAAATCCAGGAAATCATCCAAATATGAGGTAAATTATGCTGAGAACAGAAATACTCAGCAGTTTATTGGTGGCTTCGTCTGCTGATATGAATGAATAGACTACATGTGACAAAAATTGTGATATTTATTGGCCGATTTTGCTTTATCATGTTTTTGCTACATGAAACATTCATGGCTGAAAATGAATGATATTGGACATTAGATGCATTATCATAGAAAATCAAAGTCCTGTGTGTGTATTTCAAATGCTTTGATCATTTTGTGCCTAATTAATTTCTGTAAATATTTTAAGATTCAAAGTGCTTATTGCCATGTGTAAAAACACACAGTGTACAGACTATATATGTACAACTCTGTGTGCAGAGTAATCATGTGCAGAACTGAATACAAATTAGCGAGATGGGATAGAAGTGTAATTTCTGCCCTTTTTTATTGGCAGAGCCAAACAGATGGAGGAACTTTCTGCGAGAAACAAGCTGGTGAACTTCAAACCAGGGTTCCACAAGACTGTGTTCAAATGTTCAAGGTGTGATGTTCACCTGTGCCTAAAAAGCACATTAATGTTAACAGCATCAAAGAAACATCTAAATAACTGAGATGGGATTTATTTTTCATTACTGTATTCTATATTAATATATGGATAACTATTTTTACTATTATTAATTCTAATTATTATTCTGCCTAATGTCTAAAGCCTAAAGGATCTGTTAGAATATATTTTTTTATAACTGTAAATTAATTCAGGCTCTGATTGTGACTTTTTTTTTTTTTATCCTGGACAGCTTTTCGCAGGATGCAGTGATGAGGTAATGTGTTTATTTTTAGCTACGTAAAGTTAGCTGGATTATTATCATTAGCTGACTCATCAAACGGGACCAGATGCACAGATCTTAACATTACCCCGTCACATGAGAGTTTGAAGAAATGACATGATTGACCAGATGACATGATTTCAAAACATGATGTCAAAAGAAAAAAAGTTACCTATAGAAGGAATAAAAATCTCCTTTTGCTTGCTAACTTACTTCTTCCTGCCAGACTTTACCATCGGAGCTCTGAACGCCCACCCTTTCAGCTGAAAGCTGAGTGTCGACCTTTTTGTTTGCAGAAAATCCAACCTGAGACTATTTCAGAATCAGTGTCTTTAAGTTCCTTAAAGCTGCAGCTCCTTCCCTGCTGCACTAACCCCTCCTTCCTCTGGCGACTCAGTCCAGACAAAGCATCCATTGTACCTCTTATTCTTCCTCCTTGCATCAGTCTTTTGGAGTTTCTCTATCCCAACCCCTGTTTGCCTCAACCTATACTTAGTCATACGGATGCGCATCATATTTTAGGGATGTATACTTTTGATTAATCGTGCATAATGATCTGTCAAAGCACGTTCTTGACCTCATTATGTGGTGAAGCACTTAAAAGTTACCTGTGGTGTTAATGCACGTCGCTTTCCAATCAATGTGTCCAGACGTATGACTCTTTCTCCTTGAGTTTTTAGTTGATGATCTTTTTTTAAAAACAGGATTGTTTCCACCTTTTTTTTTTTAAGTCAGACATGTCTTCAAACGGGGATGCTTCTTTGCAGATGATTGAATGATTTGGATCCGTGACACCACCAGGGGCCAAAGAGGAAATTCCATTTGTGAAATATTTCTCATCACAGACAGCCTCAATTTACACATGACGAACCCCCCTGTCCCTCGTGGGTGCAGATTAATCCACTGCTACCTTGAGGAAGGTGTTGACACCAGGCCTGGCACCAATGTATTGCACTGTTGCCTCAATTAGCTGCTCAGGATCTTATGTCAGAGCCACGAGGACAAGGGAGTGATGTGATACCCTGCAGTCGAGGCTCTGTCGCTTACCTGGTGGCCCCATAGTGTGTCTTAGCATATCGTATGCCTGCACACGCTAACGCATACGCACTCCCAGCTCTTTTTACATGGATTCGGCAGAAACGTAGCCACGGGAGCCTCTGTGGGTTGACGACTCCTCCTTAGGCCAGGAATGCACCTTTCTAACCAAGGCCAGGCCTGACGGGGAATAAGTTACAACTGATCCGATGTCAGATATTCTCTGGAAACTAGCTGTTGCCAGCAGGATTGAGGTTAAGGAGCATTCTGGTGCTGGATCTGCACTTAGGGGCATCTTGCAGCTCGGAGGAAGTAGTGCAGGCAGAAAGAGGGCGAGAGTACCTCCCTGTTACCCCCTAGCCACCCTCCTCCAACTGCCATCTGATGTGAGGTAACATGTGAGGGCGAGCTTCCATCTGTCCACGGTATACGCTAGCAGAAGGTGCAGCTAATGAGGCTTGATTTGCTGCTGCACCTGCCTCCAATCTGGGGGGTGATGGTAGTGGTGCTGGTGGTTGTGTGTTGGGTTTGTATTTGCGTGTATATGTGAGCGTACTGAGGATGCTGCATCCCACCAGCCTCTCCTCCTCCTCTTCCTTTTGCACCTCCACCGCCCCCTCTCCCCCTCAAGGTGTAATCATTGGTTAGCTTGTATGGGAGCGCCTGCAGGTTGATGGACCCTGGGAATTCATTAGGAAGTAGGTGAGAACTTGGGTTGAAAGGGCCTCTTGACCTGCCTCCAAACACCCTCACATTACAAAGCAGAGGACGATTCAAAGAGAGCGGAGTCAGCCAACTTGTCGATGTGCCTTCACAATGCTCGCTTCGTTGCTTCAGCTTTTCCTGCGCTCTCCAAATCGGTGCAGAATCTGTGACCAGTCAAACCATCATGAAACACAACCAAACAGGATCTTTTTAGTGGCAGAAGATGAGGTTGTTTTCCTCCAGATGGTGTGAGGGGGAGGTGTTATGTCCACATGTTAAATGCAGCATGTTTATCCCCCTTCTCTGTTCCCTGTCACAGATACCATTTGACACAAGGGCTCTTCAGGGGCCAGTTATTCCAGGCCATTTAATCCAGATCAAAACCAGCCCTGTGTTTTTGTGACTCAGTGTTCAGCTTCCCCCCCTTCTTTTTTTTTTCTTTCTTTCTCAATCAGTCCCTTCCAGCTTCTGGAAGTGAAAGGGAAGACAAACCCTCGCCGCAGCTCTGCATAAAAGAACCGCAAATATGACCAGCTCTCTTGAGGCTGAGAGTAGAATAAAACATGACATCCTAACAGTGTGCGTTCAGCTCTTAAACTTTTACTACAATGCTCTGTCACTTGTTCTTGTAAAGTGTTGCGTTCGACCATGTGGTTCGGTGTAAGTATTTCAGGGGGGGGAGAAAGGAAAGAAGAGAGAAGGAAAACAAAAGGAAAAGGACTCGTTGCCCCAAGGCAGCACTTATAACAAACAGTGAACCCATCGCTGGGAAACCTTCTCTGCGAGCTGCGTGAATAATCCACATGATGATGTCATTGCTGACAAAAGCTGTGTGCCACTCTGGATTATTTTCAAATTAGTTGCTCCATTCAGAAGAGACTTCTATATGTGGAGGCCCAAATTAGAGTTTGCATATTAATGAGCGATCCCGCGAATGGTTATACCAACATACTCACGTTTGATTGGTTAAAACTGAACTGGATGCTTTTAAAACATGATTTTAGCAACTAAACACAGCTTAATTTTTCAAGATTTAGTGGATTTTGGAGTTATTTGATGTACACATCTGCACAGATGAGTCATCTGGAAGGAGAACCATACGCTTCATTTCCATCCAGTAACCTCACTTTTTGCCAGATCTCTTGATTTCACAGAAACTTCACTGCTCTAGACTGCCTGAATGGCTTGCACTTTAATTTACAATACTTTCACTGTGTAAAACAATACAACACACACTCTCAGTGTCTATAAATAATATAAAGTGATGCTCTTTAAAGCCCTGCAGCCGCTCCCTAAATTTTATTTTAATCCCACCCTGTCGCCTCTTGGTTTTTCTTTTTTTCTTTTTTCTTTTTTTTTTAAATAAAAGATGTAAAATCTGAGAGCTGTAGTTTGAGCTCCGTCACCAAATGAATCAAGCTCTGAGAGATAAATCCGAGGCCTGTGTTGAAATAATGAGCCAGCTCCATGGGAAAAGAGTTTATGCTGCGCATCTGAGAATGCTGATCATCCCATCGGGCTCATTTGTTTACTTTTAAATTCCCTCTTTTGTGTGGTTTGGATTTGGAGCAATGTTTGTGCTTGCTTTGGCCAAGGGGGAAATCACTTGAGAAGTGATTAAGAAAATGGATACTGCCCTCTTCTGGTGGAAACAATGATCACTTTTCAATGGATCTATTAAAATTACACCATGAGAGCAGCGATGAGAGCAAGGAAGTGCACAACAAATAAATTAGAATTTTCTTACTCATATATGTTGCAGAAATCCAGATTTATTTACTTATTTGTGCTCCATTCTATAATGATTGAATTAGCATTTTTAAAGCACATATATGCAATTTTTGTGCTCACTGACATATATCATTCATGTGGCAGCTAACTAAATGCTAAATTAATGTTTGTTTGACGATTTACCAGCCAGGCCATCCTGCTGTAACCAGGTAATTGTCCAGAGCTTTTTACGACCGCTGCAAATCATTCATTAAAGCGATGTATAAATCCCATATGTTTCCTCTGCCTCTCTCTTATGTGTAATGGTGCTCCATCCTCGTGGCTGACGTCGGTCAGATCTTCAGGCAGGTGGCTGGGAAATGGAGGCAGATGGGACGAGCACGCCACCACTGAATTAGTGAAGTTCTCTCTTCAGTTTCAAGCTGCAGCGATGGGCCCTTGAATTATTAGCGGGCCCCCCATTCATAATTAGCCTGGGCCTGGTGGGGACCAAAGCCCCACTAATGATGCCTTTGTTGCCGCTGATCCACGCTGAACAATCAACAAGAGAGGACGTAGGACGGGGAAAAGCAGTCCCACACTGAGTGATAACGTGCCTTTAGGGCAGCCTCTCTAAAACAATCACGCATGGTTTCAGCTCTCCCCTCGTTAAGGACGAGTGTTCACATGGGCCGTGCGACACAGTGTGTTTGTGTGTGAGAAAGAGAGCTCGTAGGTCTTCAGATATTTCAGTTCCCACAGGCTATATGCAGCTATTTGATTTCATAAGCACTCCATTAGCAGTCATTGTGTGTTTGAGACTTCTCCATCCTTCAGACGGTAGATTGGCTGGTTTGCTAAACTTTTAGATTTGATTATTTTTTTAACTGCTTAATTACCAGCATGGGACACAATCGTAAAATATTAATCACTTTTTATTCCTCCTTGTTTTTTCAACCAGTTTTTCTTTATCTTTAATGCTAAACTGACTTAGAATTGATTAAACTGATTACTACAGATGCATCAAAAGTAATGATTCAGCTTCTGTGTAACTCAATATAGAAGACACGATAACATCATACACAATAAACGAGAGAGTAGCAGTTTAGATGACAGCTTTTAGAGCCCTAATTTAAATATTTTATTGAAAGCGAGGTTTTTGAAATTGTAATATTCTTAATTTTATAAGAGGTTGACTTTATGATACAAAAGTGTCTTTTTTTAAAAGTACATTGTTTTACTAAGTTCATCTTAAAGAGCTATGTATTATCAAATAGTTAGAGCTGCCATAGGCCTCCTTTTATGGTCTCAGGTTTATCATATATGACCGTATAAAATATAACATAAAAAGTCTTATATGTTGGAGTCCTGCTCACCCTGTCAAGATTCACATTTACACAACCACCCGTCGTCACCGGGCTACCAACAGGCTGAAAAAAAAATGTGTTCAAGATGATTTTATTGATTTAAAAATGGTTTATTGATACAAATAATGTCATGGCAACACATCAGTGGCAGCAGATTCTTATCAACAGAACAGTCGTGTTAAAATGCAAGCTTGCTTTTTTTCATTACAAATTAAATTCAATATTTTATCTGAACTGTTAGACGATAAAAGCAGACTCCAGCGGGAATATTTATCTTGACATTTTTACAGTTGACACCCCTTCAAATGAAAATAAGGCAAATGTCACAGATTTGAGCTGATTTAGAGAAATTGGAAAACAGAAATGCACGCACGAGCTCTGCTGCTTTGTCTGGATTGCAGGACGGGATCTTGCTCCACTTTTCTCTATCAGAGATGGTTAAAGCTCACTCTCACGTCTGTGCCTTGACGCTCTTGTAATTCAGTTATTATTAACTCTTAAGACCAGCCCGTGATGGAAACCAACATTTCATCAAACTGGTTACTGAATTAGAATATGAACAGAAACTTGTATTTTTTGCCACATTGTCAACAGGCAGAGATGAAATATGCCAGCACCTCTCTGCTGATTGGTTCGAAATGATGTGCGTGTACAGCTTTGTCTCTTGCTTTGTGTTAGATCCATAATTACTGGTGTAATGTCGGGTAATATTTGTTTAACATAAGAAGAACATGATTTATGGCCTTACCAAGATTTTATGAACTAAGGTTAAAAAGCACCAATTAGTTCAAGAATTGATAACAGTTTTATATAACTGTTTTCATAACACCAGCAGTATTTTTACATTTAAATAGCAAAAACTCAGCCCACTGCCTCCCTCTTCCATCCCTTCTTCACCTTCTTATTTCACCTCTTGAGTTCGAATACCCTCCTACTTACAAAGAACACATGAGAAGAATGAGAGGAAAGGTCACACGTAGGCTCCTTCAATCATTTCTTGTTTAATTCCTCATGGACAACAATCCGTCTTCTATCTGGCTAAGAAAAGGCTTCGGGAAAGTCTGTAGGAATGGCTGAAAAGATCAGGACAGGAAATTAACCATATATCTGCTTCCTCTGTCAAATGAAGGACTGCGTTTGATGATGCCAAAATGTGTATTAATACACTCACTTTTTCACATGAGAGACAATCGTAGTTTCCTTCAGAGGATGCACTTGAACATCACTTGAACCTCCTCCACTGAAGGAGACTGAATATTTTGGCAGCTCTTGTCATCTTCTCTGCCACTGGGAGAGCTGGCATCAGGGTGGCACCAGCATCTGTTTCTGCCTCTCGGTGGCAAGGAGGTTTCAGGGGAAAGATTTAGTTTGTACTATTGGGATAAATGTTCAAAAAGGCTGGTTTGAGAAAAAGCAGCTATATGTTAGAAAAAAGGTCAAAGCTTCCTCTGTTTTTTAATTAATCTTCAGATCTAGATTGAAGCTCGCCGTTTTTTTTTTTTGTTTGTTTTTTTTTAACATATCTGGGTGCAGTGACTGCAGCAGAGAAGCTGCACCTCAGTGGAAGAGGGGGTGGATACAAAAGTCCACAAACTTGGCCCTTTTTCAAATGAAAGTGTATTTGTGCATTTATTAGCGTGCATTAACAGCCTGTGTAAAACGACAGCTCTCCACCCACTGCTAAAATCCGGCTTTGAAGTTTCACGTGAAAGGATTACGGATGTTTGCAAAGTCTGTGTAAGAACAAAAATACACTCTCACTGATTGGATTCACTTTCAAACTTTCTCTGAGTTAAATGAGAGACTTGAGCGATGTTGGCTTAAAAGAGATATTCAATGGAAATTAGTTTAAGGTATGTACACAGGGTACATCTATCTGTATACCGTTCAATAAGGATTTCCGTCTTAAGCTGAAGGGCTTGAAGCATTTAACGTAAAGTATTCCATTTTGTGATTAAATAGTTGGACATATTAAGAAGTGCACATTCATTTGCATCCATGTTTTTGATTGTATTGGACAAGTTACACCACTTCCATGTCCAATATGTAAATATAAGTTCTTTAGCAGTGGCTGGTCAGGTTAGCACAGCATCACATGATGACTGGAAAGGCAGCTAACCTGATGATGTACAAAATCAAAGAAATTTGCACCTTCTTTGGTCTTAAAATTTTGTCTGAGTGGATTTTATTAATTCCCTATAATTTCCAGGTTTTTATTTCTTACAGATATAAAGATATGATCTATATTTATAAAGAAGTGCTACTCTGGGCCACTGGTGTTATTCCGATGTAGCTACCTGTCAAGATGTGAAGTATGGATGCCACATGTGTCACGATGTGAAAGACCCCATTTATACTTTTATATTAGCCCAAATAAAACAAAAATGGATGACCTCCCTTTTTCTCTTGTTCAAAAAAAATAAACAAAAATTACCTCTAATTTTCTTTTTTAACTAAAAATTTGAGCCATTATTTATATTTTTCAACAAAAATATTTGTTTAATGACCTTCCTCTCTTTTTTTCTATATATTTAAGCATGTTCTTTGTGTTAATAAAGAAAATTTTCACTTCATTGTTTGGTATCTGAAACTACTTTGTCGCCATCGAGTACCTTTTGGCAGTATCTCCAACAGGCTGGGTAGGGTGTCCTCTTCTTGGGTTTTCAGAATATGGTCACCCTAAAGTAAACTGTTTGGAGACACTTTGTAGATCCCAGTCATTGCTGCTTTTCAGTGCAACGTTTGTTAGTGGTTGAGGTCTTGTGCATCTCACATGCTGCTCATTTTAGATGCAACAACCTTTGAAGAAAGGGCGGGCAGCCATGTTGTTTGGTGTGTCTTGCTAAAGGTAAAATTTACATGTTCGTGTCTTATATAAACAGATGCAGAGCTTAGCCCCAGTTCAACCGTTGCATGAATGCATCCCTAATGTTTGCCCTTGTGATAAATATTTTGTTGCATAAGCTATGAAACAATCGCTGGTTTTAGCCTTTTTGCTGAATAGGAAAGCAGTAAGTTATGACCTTGTATATATTAGAAATAGTTCTTGCTCATAATTTTGGTTAAGAAAATGCTAATTTCTTCTGACAAATACCTTCAAGGGATACTAAAGTTTTTAAGCAGCAAAGTTTCAGGTGAAGAACATATTAAAGATGCAGCCGTTTTTTTTTTCCATGCATGAAATATTACCACTTTTTTTGGCCTTAGGACTCACCATAAACTTTAAAATGCAACATTTAAACCTGTTCTCTCCCAACGAAGGCATCTTTGGGATGACTCCTTTCATACGAGTCTCACTAATGTCAGCTTGGCATGTTTTCAAGATCTAATAATTCAGCCTTTGGCACACAGCTCTTTCCAAACATGATTGTGAAGATGTTGTTACAGTTGCGTGAATCCTGTGAATTAACAATGTTTGAGCAGCGTGGCTCACTGATTCCATTCAAACTAAGATGCAGGAAGTCAGCTGTGGAGAAGCCCTTTATGGTTTTTGGCATGTTGGAGGGGCTGTTTTCACCCTATTGTTGAAAACTTTGTAGTTTCACACATTTGGGCAAAGGGCGTTCAGTGATCCGATGAACTGATTACAAGAAGAGGAGATTATAGCACTTGTAAAGCACGGCAGGTCAAAGCTTAAAAGTAGCAGCATTGCTAAGAGAAAAGCAGACTGTTTTAGATTTGTGTTTTCACAGGACTCCTCCAACTTTTGCTAATTCACACGTGTTTCTGTTTATGGCTCGGCCTGCTTAGACACCTCACAGCACCACTTTAGAAAGTGCTAAGACTAGAAGCTAACAGTTTCCAGATAAAAAAAGCTGCTTTTTTTTTCTGAGCACACACTTCGGGACTCCTTGCTGACCTTCCTGCTGTCACAAACACATAACACACAGCGACCTGGCTAACACGACAAGGGCTCTTTAAAAAAACAATCCATAATATGAAACGTGATTTCCTCTTGTTTCCGGGCGTCCTTTCAGGGCAAATGCAGAGCAGACAGCCACTACTGTACCTAGTAGATTAGACTTCTCCACTTCTTCCTGTTTCATTCCATCCAGGTGCACACTGGGAACGCTGCCATGTATATCCCTCGGTGCACAACAGCACAGCGCAGCTGTGGAAGCCACCTAAATTTGATTCCTCTCGTCGTAGCCTAGCAACGGTGGGTATTAGCGCACACAAGCTGGATGGGTGCAGTTCTGGTGCCAGAGGCAGGATGGGCGCCTGGTTGCAGCTCATTGGCAGATGACATTGAGTGAAAGCTGGCATTCTGAGATTAGGGGATCAGATGCTCACGGTGCTCTATGCAGGAAGCAGTATGAAATGTAAAATCAATGCCAGGAGGGCCTGACGGGGTCTTTACACTGACGTCCAGATGTACACAGATACACCATAAATAATGTTGTTATACAGCACTTAAACCCACATTACATCATCTCTGCTATAATTTGCAGGGATTTTGTGATTACGTTTGTACCGGTTCAAATAATAAATGTAACATTTGCTGATGTAAAACAGATCACAGGAGCGTTTTTTAAAAACCTGTTATCAGATAATGGTGATCGCTGACTGGTACGGGATTTGAGAAGGTGTACTGGAACTTTTCCAACAAGCACAAATTCCTAATGTCACCTTTCCATCTTGATAAACTTGGGATAAATACCCTAATTTTTTTTAGGTTTCTGGTGTTAAAAGACTACTGCAGAGGGCTTCCTGGCAAAGTGGAGGTCTAAAGTGTGTCTGCTTTCCTGACATGATGACCTGGTTTGAATCCAGCTCGGGGCTTGTGTCACATTTCTGTCTACCTGAAGAAAACTCACCCATCCTCAAAAACAAATTTCGACTCACCAAACAATGCACTCCTTGTGGATTTAAAACACAAGCTGGTAGCATTTCCACTGGCTTGAGGCCGCGGAGCGGGGGAGGCTACTCTCCCTGAAAGCGTTGGCAGCTACGTTAGCTTCTGTTTGCTTGAATACCAGATGCCTCACGCCACATGCTTCAACCACTTTGATTTCATCTCGGTGCAGTTGTTGATCAGATCTGTCTCTGTTTGACGCAACCTGCCTCCCGTCTCCCTCCTAACTTTCATCTTTTCCAAGCTGGGCAAGCAGGCGGCCGCGGCTGTCTTGAGATGTCACCCCGTGACGTGCAGTGTCCATCTGGTCTACGTTGTAATGGGCCTGGATGAATGAATGGCCAGCCACTCCACTGCCTCCTTTATGATTCTCAGCAGTGGTGCTGTCCAACTTTGATTCCCCAGTTATTAGGGAATCGAATTCCCCACTGAGGCCATGCCCAGAGGAGAGGAAGGGAAAGAGACACACAAAAAGAGTGTGAAATCTGTGGCAGTGCTACAGAACATACTGTACTGCCCACTTCTGCTCACTTCCTGGGGCCTATCCGTCTTTGTGTCTCTGTCTTGCTTTAAAACTGGCAGGTTGGTTAAGATTTGTGGCAGCCTACCAGTGTGTAGTGTTTGTTTTGTGTTTTTAGGTGTTAGATTGTGTGAATCATGAGATTCTGGCTGAAATTGAGTGAAATTTTAGGCTCTCTCAAAGAGCAGTCAGGTCAGAAAAAAGCAATCTGAAGGTCATGTTCCGAACCAAGCACCCCACAGCAGACACAGACTGCACTCAGTGGATAACCCTTGGGGGATTTTCCTTCATCTTAAAAACTATCGACTGTTTCCCTCTGTATTTAAAGGGCTCCTACTGGATCCCATCACAAGGGGATTAAAGAGGAAAAGGGCAACTGGGATCACTTGGAGCGCAGACCCCTTCCACTTGAGCCAACACTCAAGCAGGGATGAAGTGGAGGCGCAGAGACGGCCCAGAGGGAGAGAGCACAGAGGGAAGGGAGAGGTAGGGAGGTGGCATAGTTTGGATTCCCAATATGTGTCCGGGGAATCCGAAGTGAGGCCAGATGGCACAGGCCTGCCGGTCTTTGGGAATCACAGCATACGGCGGCGGGACGCATGGCAGAAGGTAGCGGGAAACAGTGCCGGGGTCAGCTCTTGATGTTGGACGCTCCCCGGAGCGGTTCCTTCCATCTCTTTGAACAAGAGAGCATCTCCACACAACTGTGCCGCTTCTCTGCTTAATGTGGCGCTCGACTTCAAACGCTGCGCTATTCCCTCCTGCCCAAAGCCTCCTGAGTTCTAGACATATGTTATCAGACCTGATGAAAACACTGTGCCAATAACATGCCACTGAGCGCCACGCATGGACATATGTGTTCTGTTTTCGCCGCAACTTTCATCTTGTACAATTTCATTTGACTCGCCTGTGAAACTGACATGTGGGAGCTACGTCACCAAGCCAGAGCGAGCGGAGCTCTCGGCGCCTGTCATGCCAGTGTGCTCCGCTATAGAATGAATGAAAATGATGGCAGCCAATTATATCAGTCGGCTTCCTGAGACAGATGTCCAATATAACCTGGTTAGCGCTAATAGGCAGATTTTTAAACAAGAGTAATTATTCATCGCTCACAGACCAGAAAAATAGACGGATTCTAATATCTGATGCTGAATGTGTGTGACAGGTGTTACCGCCAATTTCCCCCAGTCTCCTGTGGCAGCGCCCACTATGAAAACATCTTAAAACACGCAGGCCAGCCTCCACATCATCAGGATATCACACATTTTCAACACATAAGCCTGTCCTTGACTTCAGGAAAGAGGAGCTATCCTTCATATGCATACTGATTAACTTCCTCTATTTCTGTCCAAATAACAGTTTTTTGGACGCCAAGTGTGGTGTTATGCTTGTCGTTGCATCTCCATATCCGTGTATAGACTAAGATCTCCTCGTTATTCTCATTAATGGTCCATCTGTCATGTTGGCAGAGCTCTGCTGGTATAGAGTTAGCCATGATTAACATTTAATCTATATGATTTTCTAATGAAAGCAGGAGTGCCACACTCGGTAATGATTGATTTGTGTGCCTTCGATAATGGCTCAGGTTGTTGATGGAGATGTTTCACCGTGTGCTGATTATGAGCCCATTGTTTTCTAATTTTCATACCAGGCTACTACTTAATATGAATGTCCCAACTGTGATGAAAGGGTCTGTTGTTATTTTCAGAGTCATACAGTCTTCAGGGAGGATGAAACAGTCACTTATCGGCAAGAAATACGGAGTTTTCAAGTTAAATTTTTGATTTTGTAGCTTGATCTCATTGTTCTTGGATTGAAAAAACCCCAAACAAACAACAACAACAAAAAAACTTTTGTAAGTGTGTGTGTTGCTTCAAGTGTTGTTAATTATCTGTTAGGTCTAGAGGAATGTCTGAAAAATATGAACAAATTTTAGACTATCTACATCCATTTCATTCTCTAGATTTATTGCACCGTAATTGTACTAAGAGAAATTGACGAAGAAACAATTTCCTTGCACATAATTAGGAAAAAGGAAAAATTATGGTCACATTTTGCCACAGGAACTAAATAAATATAAGAAACATACAGACAACAGGGGTCTGGAATGACATCACACGCCCAAAAATACTGATCACAGTCCGTCGGAGCCCATCTGTCGATTCTTTGTTTCTGTGACCTACAGAGAAAAACCCAAATATGTATCTAAAAACAACATCAGCCAAATAAATAAGAAGGCTTTTTATTAGAGAGCCAAAAGTACACAAATATGAGATGTATTTTAGTTATGAACTAATCGAAATGGTCGTTGAATTACCAACATATTGATTGATTATTAATTGGTTCACCCACCCATCTGTGTCAGCTCTACTTGCTTATAAATATTGGACCCAGAAAATTTTATCTTCAATCAGTCTGAAACCAAAACAGGAAGTTTGGTATGCCAAGAAACAGGCCGAACATCCTCCAAGGCAGAGATACCTTAAAAGACCTTAAAAGCTGATCAAATTATAAAATACCTGTACTACACACACTCTGCAGATGCCTCAGGACACCGTTGTGCTTTGCTGATGTCAGTTTTAGCAGCATAGATGGGAAATCTAGCATAGGCTCACCGAGACATCTGCCATACATGGCAACATGAATAGAGCTGTTGGCTTAGGTTCAAGCTTTCGAGGGTGGCTTTTGTCTGCGAACGGCCCATTGTGGAAGGATGGGAGGGTGGTGTTTACGGTCGCCTCTACCTCCGTGGCCCAAACGAGGAGGATAATAAGATACAGTTGCTATCAGTGACAACCAAGGGCCTAAAGGAGTTGCTTTGGCCTGGTGTCTCCATTCTGATCCTCCCAGGTGAGAAGATCATGATGGTGCTTAAATGGGCTTTAATCCTTCTCTGATATCTGCTCGAACTGACGATTCAGGGATTTTTGTAAAAACAGACAAGCACTCAAAATGTGTTTCAAAAATGTCAAAATTTTTGACAGTATTTGTAAAAATAACGGTTGAGATGTGATCTTTTTTTTAAATCCATGTCTCTGTAAAACTTGAGCTCACACACTGACACAGTGAGATGCAGTGTCATGATGTCAACCAAGAGCAAGGTCTGCCTCTTGGCAGGCATTACTAATCAATCACCACTTTGGTAATCAAACACTCACTCAATCAGTCAAACAACAGCTTGATGTCTTTAACTTAATGTATATCCTGAAGTTTCTGATGGAGATAAATTTCTAGATTTAGTGAATCTGGAGGCATCGGTGGCATCAAACTGTTTTTGGAGAGTGAGAATGTATAACAAAGCTCCAATGGCGTCATAGTTTCACAATAAAAGACATCTACGGTAGTTGTGATGCTTCTTAAGAGCTGCTTGAGCTCCAAACCTTTTGAAACTGGGTAAAACAGTGCCAGAAAAAGGCAGGGAATTTTCAGAGATGGAAACTTTCCTTAAGAATTTTCAGAAAGAAACAGGAATTGATGGGAATTGTTTTTGGAAATTTTCAAGAATTTACATTGACTGCATTTACCAGGTCATAAACATGTTTAAATATTACACACATTTTGTTATAAGCAGACAAAAAAAATTGAAAAACAGAAAATTTCTAAAATCTCAGAGCCAAAATTTCCTGTTTTTTCTTGGTTTTGTTTGTCTAAGAATTAATTTAAGTCAACAGAACCAAAAGCTTGCAATTTTCCAATATCCCCAAGCTAGAATTCTCATGGAAATTTTCAGGAAACTTTCCTGAAATGTTCGAGAAATTTACCACCCCTTTGCAACCCTAACCACGACAAAAAGTCAATATTAAATCCTAATTCAAATCAAACCTTTGACTTAACCAAAACCCAACGATGACTGTTTAAGTTTTCTATGTAAATGTTCCTGTGATGTGTTAAAACTGAAGTTCTTGTCTATCCTCATCGTGCTGAATTAAGTCAATCTTCTGGGAGACCTTCTTTGTTTGAACTTTGACATTGCTGGTCCCAGCCAACCTCCCCCTTACAAACAGATACCATTCACTCTTATCTAAAGGCTCAGACCAAACATAAAAGCTAATCATTGGTGGCACACTTTACAAATATCCATGCTGGATGTGGCACGGCATCTTAATTGATTTGTTCCAAATCCAGATGAAGTAAGTCACAAAAATCTGCGCTATATGCCCCCAGATAAGTGCAAAGAAACATGATTTCTGCTTTGAAGACTCTCCAGCAATTATGTGTGGCATTTGTGGACAAACGCTATTGTTTGTGGAATTTAGGGTCGAAGCTGAGGCCCTTACAGATGATTTATGTATTCAGCTGGGGATGGGGGTGGATAAAATGGGCAAATTTCATCTGGTTGTAGAAAGCTGCAGCCCAGCGGGCCTGGAGAAGACTTAAACAGAAGCAGGACGGGTGCCAGGTCCTCTTCTTGTCCATTGTGCTTTAATTAACCTACATAGGAGCTGACTGCCTAAATGTGCAGTGATAGATAAGGCCCCTTGGATGATTGATTTATTTACTGCACATGTTAGTGATTTCCATAACATTACTATCCCAATTATGAGCCATATGAGACACAAAAGTCATTAACAGCAAGTCAATATAAGTAAGGACGTAAATGTAGTGACATACAGTAAGAGAATGAGTTGGGATGAGTGGTGTTAGACAAAAAAAAAAAAAAACAGATGTAGCATGCCAAAAGTGCTATCAGGAAGAAAAATCTCCCAGCATCAAGGTCAGTGATGTTCCAGTAAAGGACAGCGAGGAAGAATTACTCTAAGTGATCAAGAGATGGTGCATCCACGACTCTTAGAGACATTGTTTTACAAAAAGCACACTGGGTCTGGCTTTGTCGTGCAAAGGCTGGCATGGGCCCAGCAGCAGTCTGAGGCTGTGATTGCCGCAGAACGTCTCCATCAGAGAGCACTAGAAGGTAACGGTGGGATTAAAATGGGCACTGCTGGCACATGCAGGCGGGCAGAGTGTTTCTCTTTTTTTTTTTTTTTTTTTTTCACTGGGCCATTGTTCCATATGTGCTCCACCTGCGCCTCTCAGAGCCTCGCGCCAAACACACGGCCGGCAGGCTCCGCCATCCTTGCTGATTGGAAGTTGCCATGGTGACACCGTAAGCCGGCGCTGAAAATGGGGGTGCGTGCTGTAAATCTCAACATGGTATTTTTTTAATTTAGGAAATTGGCAAAGGAAGTGTAGTAAATGAATCGTCGTTAATAATAATTCACATATGGGACAAAACACAATTAGGCTGTTTTTGGCTACAGGCAAAGAGCAGGCAGCTCCCTCTAAAATGTGATCTCATCTCATCAAAGGCACTTCAGCTCTCCCAGTAGTCCTGAGTGAGGACACAGTACGCCTCTGTCTGATAATGATGTTTATGGAAATAATATCACTGAAGATTATCATTGGACACGGAGAGCAGCGAGATGGAGACATCAATCATTCGATGATGACCCATAAATTGATTCCTTATCAGCTCGTGCAAATGGATGCTGAGAGTGATTCAGTGCGTTGGCTTATTAAACAACTCGCAGAAAACTCACATTTATTTTCTCCCTCCGGGAAGCTTACCCACTACCCAAGCTGTTTTTCCCTTCATAAGTTATTTTTTTTTTTCATAAAGCATTTGGAGTGCAGAGGAGAAGCGAGCAGCAAAAGCTCACCCGTAGCTTTTAATAACACGATGGCCTCCATCCAGCTTCAGACGAGAGCCGGGATTGGCTGATCCCTTCACACCCTGGCACCTGGAGCAGCCAGAAGTGCATGTGTTCGTATGTGTGTGTGTGTGGGTGAGAAAGAGGGAGAGGGAGCGGGGAAGAGAGAGTGTTATTGGTGGCTGCACTATTGGAGGCGTGACATGACGAGAATCAAAGGCCCTCACCTGCAACCAAGTGAGAAGAAAAATCATTAAAATGGTTTCAGGCCAAAAGCCTTTGCATAAAATCCAGAAACTTTTAGCACAAAAAACATTTTCTCCGGGTGTTAAATTCAAAGTTCAAAGAACATTTGAGGAATTTCTTGGCTGGGGTTTCAGTATTTGCTGAAGGTTTGTGAGGAAATAAAATCTCCCTGCTGAAAACCTGCAGGGCTCGAGTTTGCAGGAGACAAAGCCGTGGTGACCCGTGTATTTGTGTATGATTAGTACCCTCTGTTGAAAACGGCTGTGCAAATATGATATGTACATTTGCATGCGTGTTGACCATTAATCCATAATCCAAATTAAACTGCTAGTAAACAGCATTGCGTGGATGTGTTTGATTGTTCAGCTGTGGGTGTGGGATCATCTTCTGGGTTAATTTGTGCAACCAGAAGCTCTGGGTTGGGATGCTGTGTAGATAAAGATGAATTCATTATGAGGCCGGCGTCATCAGATAAAGTATAGAGTCGTCTCTGTATAAGTTGGGGCTGTTTGTGGGGCCCTTGCACGGCTCATCCAGTGCGGATGTGACCTTTCGGAGTCATTGAAAATGCAGAGTAGCAACAGACAAACTGACCTGCAGAGGAATTAGCCGCTGCTCCTTTCGTCTCCTGCAAACCCAACAGCTTGAACACGCCTGGGCGCTGCCTCACAAAGGCGCTCTGCGGAGGAGGCCTATTAATCTTCCCAAAGCCTCAAAAAGCAGAGGAGCCTGTGCGGGCCCCTGAGTCCGCTGCCTGGGGCCCCACAGACAGGGGTTCTTGGCAGGCTCAGCAGGGTCACTCTTGGCCCCCGATCAAATAGAAGGGGGCGGGACAAGGGCACAGGACCGTGTACCTGTGCCCTTTAGCAGATGCCAGGCTGAGCCGTGCTCCGGGGAGAGGTGAAGAGGATCATCCTGGTGCTGCTGGCCTCCTCTAACATCAATCAGGAGGCTGTAGCTGCTGTTTCTCCATCATTAAAGAAGAGATGGATCGAACGGAAACTGGAAGCTCTGCGGCTTTTCTCTCTGGTGTTCCGGCATAACGTGGAGCGAGTGAATTAGCATCACCTGTGGCACCACTTTTTTTTTACATTGGCGGTTCTTTGTTGCCCAAATTATCATGTAGAGACATATTTCCACTACCAGTCTGATCCCCTGATACACACAGGGATAATACCTGACAGCATAACACAATGCATTATGGGTGTAAGGACTTTGTTTGCTTATGTTCTGAGTAAATATTGAAGCACAATGGGATTGTTTGCTTTTTCAGTCTTTTGTTGGATTCCGATGGGGAAAAATAATTGGCAAGCAAAACACAAAAACACAATGTTTAAACATAAATGTTTTTGTTGCGGTAAATAAAACACAACCTCTTAGGTGCTGTTGGGCATGTATATTACTATCTTAAAGAGATTTTGTTCAATTTTAAAAACAGTCTTTATTTATGTGAACACACTTCCATCAAAATATCTCAGTATTACTTTCAGGAGGTTTCGAAGGTCGTATCTGGTCATAATACAGAGATTTTGGTTTCCAGTTCCCTTGAAGTCTTAACACCGAACTCAGTTTAAGAAACTTTGAACCTTTTGGAAATCAAATCATTACCATACTGTCAAATTTATCATCAGGGTTACTAATAAAAGTAATAAAACCCTTAACACGGGAGAAATTTTAAACAACAGGAAAGGCTGATACACTGTATATCCCATGCCTGTTGACACTGTGACAAAATATGCTACTTCCTGTTAGCATTCTGAATGGGTAAACATAATTTCTCAGGCTGATCTTGAGGTTTGGGAAACACTGACTGTAACCAGGCATAGATAAGAGAGTAGTCTCAAGAGCGACTTTATCCAACCATCTCTGAAAAGTGATGTCCTCCCATCCAGACAAGGATGTTAAAAGTTGTGACATGTTTTCAGGTGTGTGAACTGCAAAGCTCAGAGATTCTTCTCTGATTAGATGAGCAGGAATGTGAACATAAATATTCCTACAGAAGTCCCATTCACTTTGTTTCACGTTCAATGTGACTTAAAAAAAATAAGTAAGCTAATGTTTTAACTTAATCACAAATCAAACCACTGGGAGGCCGATAAGAATGTGTTTCAGTGAAAGAATTCCCAACAGTTGAATCTGAAGAATGTATTTTATTTTTCCTTTTATTTCATAGAAAAAAAAAATCTAAATGATTGAAACATTCTTCAGTCAAAAATTTAGGCCAGCTGATTTATGTTTTTAGTTATTTGCTGGGTAATAAGCAGGATAATGTATGATGAACAGGTGGTTATGCAGATTAGAAGGGTGCTATTTCCCCCTGTCAGGATTCTCGCACCAGTTCACTGAACATTATCCTTTTTTTCATTATTTCATGAGCAATCAGTTCATTTTGTATTAACACATTTGGGTTTGGTGTTTTTATTAGATTTTCAATGAACAGAAATTGTAGTTGCCAACGTTTCTTAGCACGGAGACACCAGAATTTAACCTTACGAGTTTGTGTAACAACACTAAACATTAAATGAGTGTCAGTTTAGCTGATTTAAACTCAGAAAGCAAAGAAGTTAAGAGTTACAGCCTCATTACTCATATTTTAACTTCTTACAGACAGCTTGTCTTATTGGTAGAACAATAACAATGTAAACAGACTTCTCAAACTCCTGGTGCTGGAAAAAGTTTTATTTGAGGGTATCCCAGTGGTGCAGTTTCCAATCCAACTTTCACCCTTTACCTTTGTGGAGGCAGTTTAGGGAAACCAGAATATCTGCTTGGAGATCATAACAGGAACCCCTTTGTTAATATTATCCACCATTTCAAAGCAATGTGTGTGGAGAGGAGTTGGAAATATAGGCAAGGTGATGCCCTCTTTGAGAGAAATCTCTGGACTTTCTGCATAAATCAGAATTAAAAGGAGGGGAGACGACTGCAACCCTGTGTTCTCACGTAATTCATCAACAGATAACTGTACTTCTCACTTCTTTTGATCTTTCACTCCCAGAATGTTAATCGAGGGCTGCTCCCATCCTTTACAAACCCGTCTGTCCTCATTCACATTTTTTTAATCACCTTAATCTCTCACTGAAACATATAGGGTGTTTAATATGTCTGGACACAAGACTTTTTTTCCTTAATCCAAACAAATAAAAAATCTAGTTTACTGGACTGATGCTGCTCAAACGGCAAACAGGAAACGTTTAATCTTTCCTGAATACCTTCATTTCTAAAAGCAAAAGCATAAAATTATCCTGTTATCACGTTAAAGCTCCGGCGTCCTTCCTCTGGCTCTATTGCCGCTTAAACAAACAGACCTTCCTCGGGCTTTTCACTGTGTGTAAGAACCTGTCAGAATAGATGTGCCCTGCTGTGGCTGCTGCTCTTTTCACCCCACAGCCTGCGAGGACCGAACAGAGCTCCACTGTGCCTCAGCGGACATTGAAATTCTCCCGACGTTTGTACAGTGAATTCCATTTCCTTGCCTTTTGATTCATACTTTTTTTCTCTCCACCCCCCACCACCACCACCCCTTTTTTTCTGTGAAGTACCTTTTTGTCCCCCGTTTGAACTTTGGTGAAGAATCGTTCTGCAAATGGAGGTCAGGGTCGGACTAAATGGGTGAAGTGAGGGACTTCAAACTGGGGGGAAGCTATAAAGAATAATGGCATGGAGTGACTAAGGAAATGTACGGACTAAAGTCTTTATAAATGATGATTCCCCATCCAGACTCGAGTTGGCTTTGCACAATAGCGCACAATAATGTCATGAAATACTTGTAAATATGTGAAAACGTGCAACAGTTTCCACTAACAGAATAATCTTTATTTAACATTTTGAAAACAGATGTTGCAACGGAGTGTTCATGCTAAGATTTTAATGCTATGCACTAATTCATACCACAATTAGTTTTTCATGTTATTTTTTCCTCCATGTCGACTGGAATTGTGCACTCTGTCATGATGACATGACTCTTAACAAGGCATGTTTGTTTTGAGAAATGGATGAAGATCAGATCCTTTTTTAACACTACTTTCCTATGCTCAAGACAACTTTTTACTGGGTACAACCAATGAGGTAAATCAGCCTTTCTCAAAGAATGGTACGCAGAGGAATCACTGAATTAAATACAGATAAAGTGAATTAAAATTAAAACATGTAATACCATCAAATATATAACACTGCAGTAAGTTTATGGATGAAAATGAAATACCTTTGTTAGAGTCTTAACGGAAGTCGATGTCAGCAGCAGTTTTGTAAATAAAGCTACTGCTGCTGACACCGACCATTACTTACAGTGCGTAGTTGTACTGGCAAGAGGTGGATGGTTTGGGGGGGGGCAAATTATTAAACTTAAATATCGGGGCTTCAATCTGGGTGGAAAAGTGCTGATCTGGTTGAGGATAATTCAAGCACGAAAACTGAAGAGGAGAAGAGCGAGCCAAGCAAAGATGCTAACAGTAGCGCCGTTAGCACCAGTCAGGTACCAGAGCATCTGCTAGCAGCAGCAAACGGTATAAATCAGTGAGGAAATATCATGTTCAAACTGTGTATTTCTATTGTTTGAAATAATTAAAATACATATAGAGAAAAACCCTCACCTCATTATGAAACTGTGCACAGATTCAGCTGAATACTCAGGCTGACTGCACTACTTGATTAGTATCAGTCATCATGGTAGTGCTTGAAGAGTCGAGTACTTTCTGATGTGGTTCTTGGTGTAAACAGTTTGAGAACCACCAAGGTAAGAAAAGTCAATATTTTTCATAACCAGGCTCAAAAGGCCAATTAAATCTGAATTGCCAGTTTTCTTTTACATTCAGACCTGCTGAATTGGGGCTTAATTTTATTATTATTATTATTATTTTGGAATCCTCTTTTGCATTTAGTTAAAGGATGAAAGTCAAGCACCATGGTTGATTTGACTGACTAGTGGGCATGTTGTCACTGTTCATCAGACAGACCGCTTCAGAAGTTAAGTTAAGTCATCATTTCCAAAATAGTGACCCCATTGTTTGGCTTCAGAACACCTCTCCAGAAACCAATTGATGACATCAGTGCAAGAGGTCTTTGTTATAAAGTTAGACTCAAGTTTGAATTCTGGGAAACAGAACTTTTCTAACATTGGCGTCATTGTCCAACACTCGCGGTTGCTGTTTGCCTTGAATGCATAAACGATGTGGTTTGTGTAATTTAGCAGCAACCAGCAGAACAGATGCAGAAATTATGTATTATACCCATAGGTGTATAACCACCTGCATGAGAAAAAATAGTATAATTTTCAGTCTCATATGAAGTAAGCATTTATATTAACATAAGATGCAGATCCACTTCCAAAATGGCTGCTATCTTTCACTGCCACGTTTATAGCAGCCAAAAGAAGACAGGTTGGTTGTTGTGGGTAAAATGCTTTGTATTGATGGAACATGTTGATGGTTAAAGCTTGACAAATGAAGGATCACATTTATTAAATTAGGCACATCTTCAAAGCCAAAATAAAGACATTTAATTAGAATTGAGGGACTTCTATAGATATTAAAAAATTAAAGCAGAACATGTAAAAAGGTCACCAAAAAGCAGTTCAATAAAGAAAGTGATACCACATACCTGAAAAACTCCTTTAAAGACTTAAATATGACCCCTCAGTGAATAAAACTTTCATCCAGTAAAACTTTCAAGTTCTAATGGACCTCTCTCTGATTTATCATTAATCTTTGCTCGCTACTCTGAAGGCTGCTTTCTCAGAATTAGCCAATTATCAGATGAGGAAGTAAGGGTCAATGTGCAGCAACAAACCAGACACTTCTGTCTTACTCCTGCACCCTACAGATCAACCGCTCAATGTCTCTATACCCAATCAAAGGTGTCCACATCGACCCCAGAGAGGGGGGTCAGCTCGGAGCAGCGTGTTGTCATCACAGTCAGGTTCATCTACACTGTACGCGGGGTGTGGATTAGGGGATGAAAGAATGCCACTGACTGTGAAATTGCCTGATTTTTATCGAGGGATGTTGGGGAGCAGCTGTGCACAATCCTCTGCCCTAATCCTGCGGCCGGAGAGGGAGAGAGGACGCTGTAAGCAGGGGAGGTGTGTGTACAAGTGTCCTTTCCCTCTCTGTGTCTGTTAGAAGCATGGAAAAATGCACAATGGAGGAGTTCTGAATGGTTGTGTTTATGCACGCTCCCGCAGCAGACAAGTTATCCCTGATAAGTTATCCCACTGTCTGTGCTCTCATGAGTGTTTCTGCAGCAGCGTGGAACCAGCGCTGTCACTTGGATGCAGGACGGGGGTTTGGCAGATGACTAGTTTAGAGCTGCGTCATAACAATATCAGTGATGCATTGACTGTCTAATCCTGTCACTCCTCTGTCTGACCAAGCATGCTGCTGGAATAGAGAGGAGGAGGAGATCCCACTGGGAAGGTTGTCAAGATTATACAGAAATTCAGTAAATACATAAAACTTTCGTATGTTGACCACCAAACGGGAACTACAGGGAAGCTGCTCAACCTTTTAGTTTCATATCAGCACTTCATGAAAATTTGAATTGTGACAAGGGGGCTTTATAGTGAAAAACAGACAAAAGTCTGTTAACTTAGTGAAATTAGGATCAACAGACCATTTCAGTGTGTGTTAGCCAATTAGTTTGCTTTGTTATTCTAAAGTCGTCCCAGTGCTCCCTTTATCCTAAGACTAAGCCTTTACCTTAATCATGGGGTTATTTATAAGATATATTGACCACATTTCTCTATAAAAGTCAGAGAAGCTATTGGATAACATTGGAAACAAAAATGGTTCAGATATTTATGAATATAATTTAGGAAATGTTTTGTTTTAATGTGATCTGTGGGAGCTGAATTGATGTGCAGAGAGTATATATATATATATATATATATATATATATATATATATATATATATATATATATATGGTGTTTTTCACTATTTTAGAGATATAGCAGATTTATAGTTTGCAAAACGTGTGCCGAAATTATTCTGAGGAGAGAAAAAAAAGTGCTGAAGTTTTGACACAATGAATCTTTTAAGCAACTCGGAAAGACAACACCACAAGAAAGATACATTGAACAAATACGAAGCAGCAGGAGCTGCAGCTAGCATTAGCGCAAAAAGGAAGTTAGTGGATTCAGCAAGTATTAAGGGAAAAAACAAACAAATATTATTGCCTGCACAGAAGTGCATAAAAGAGGAAATCAGCTAGAACTTTACTGGTTTCAACTGCCAAGATAAGGTTATTACCAGCTGTGGAAGTCTTTGAAGCATCTGTATGCTTTTTCTTTGAAGTTACAGGCAGGTTCAACAGAATATACCATCAGAATATTTTTAAAATCTGCCAGCTCTGACAGCAAATGCATGGTTATATTTAGCTTTAAACAAAGTCTTTAAAACCAAAATAGTTCTTCAAGAGGACCTCACATGGCTCAGATCAGGGGTGTCACTCAGTTTTATGAACGGGGGAGGCTTAGTCCCCAGGAGATGCAAAGGATGTGAGCGAATGTAGTTTGCAGGCTCAAAATTTCACAAACAGCTAACAAAGACTGTTAAATCTGTCCAAAAACATTGAAAAGCCATTTCTCAAAGATAAATGACGAAGACATGGTGGAGACTACGTCCATATTTTACACAGTCTATGGCATACATGCTATACACTGCAGGGACTGAGTGCAAGCGAGGTCGCAGGCATAATGTGGCCTGGATTTTCAGTGACAAGGGCAGTCTCTATATGAGTGAGTAGAACTGATCAGATGTTGATCATAGACAGAAAAAAAAAATGGATGTATGTCATTTGACTTGAACTGAGATTGCTACAAAAACTGCTCCCCCTGGTGGCTGGCTGCAGTATAGTTCAAAAACTCCTTCTCTCTCTTCATTTCAGATGGGCTGTGGTCAAACTTTAAAAAACTAATACACCTTGTAGAAATGTTTCTCTCATCCGTATGTTGTGGTGATATTTTGATATTATTGGGCTGCATTGTGTTCAAGTCCTCCTTTTTCTGAAAAGTTTCTTTTTCATTAGTTATTAGACGTTAAAAACAGGGTTTTACATCATGTTTCACAATGATTGACAGCTGCTGTTCTTGTGTAGTTTTTTCAGGAATAGTAAGATAATAACGTAAGGAGAGTTGAGCAGAGATTAGACTTCAGAAAGAAAAAAATAAATTATTTTTGTCACCTGCTTCTACTCAGACACATTCATGATTATATTTAAGTGAATTATGACAAGTTATGTTATTATTTATTTGAACTGGTATTTTTTTGTATATGTATAAACACTAAATTATTTAGGGGGGCTTAAGAATATATAAGGGAGTCTTTAGACCCCCAAAAATGGGCCTAATGACACCACCGGCTCTAATGTTTGTAAATGGAGATTATCTCTGAGTTAAAGAAGTTTCCATTAATACAGAGCAAATTGATTCAAAAAGTTGTATAAAATACATTTTAAGAAACAGGTTGTCAGTTTAAATGAGATTAAAATTGTCTACCATTATCCCATTTTTGGACTCAGTTGGAAATCTGAGCTTTAAAAGCAGAGCCTGAGGCAACACTGAGACGTTTAGGATAAACCTGTGTACACAACAGTAAGCTTCCCAAGTCAAACTATAAATGTGTAACACATCCTCTTAGCATCTGTGAGGGACACAAATGACTTAATTCATGAGTCATTATACAGTTATAAAAATAAAGTGTTTTTTAGGAGGAGGTGTAGTTCAAGGTCTGAGTAGAAAAACTGAATAATCACAGCTTGTCCTGCACAATATGAGACGCTAGAGAGAGAAAGACTAGTTTAAATCGAATCAATAAACTTCAGATGCAAGCTGGCTGTGTGAAATGAATGGGATAATAAATAAAAAAAAAAACAACAGCAAAATATTAATGTGGTACAAAAGAAATATCATTTAAGGAGGTTTCATTAAATTTAAAATATGTTTTTGTCTCTACGTATAAAGGTATGTTCGGTTTGTGCGACACATGCCACCGTTGTTCCCTCTCGGCTCATCTCTCTGAAACTGCGTTGGGAATTATTCCTCGTGGCAGTGCTTGGATATTTGCATACATAAAGAATCGAGGCCTATCTCTGTGGCCACGCCTGACGCACGGACTGAAATATACCCAGCAGGTGACAGGCAAACATATGCCTCAAATGCCATGGGGTCCTGAAGCCGGATCATCTCCAAAGGCTAACTGGCAGGTCTAAGTAGGGACGGCATTAGTACATATTATTCACAAAGAGCATGATTGAACAGAAAAATGTGCCCGGCGTGTACCCAGCTGCTTTGTTGGCACACGGCTCAGCCTCTGCCCGGGTTTCAAGACTGGGCTCGGATTTAGCCGTGCATTCACTGAATTCCCCATGCAGCTCTTATTCATTCATTCAGGCGAAGGCCGGGCTGAACCAACAAACTGCTATCCGTGTGTGTGAGAAAGAGTGTGTGCGTCGGTGCCAATTTCTGAATAGTTCCGTACATCACAGCAAATTCAGATTTTTGACAAGTATATCAAGGAAATATCTGTAATCCAGATATTCAGAGGCTGTCGTCTGAAAAATGCATCAAAGCTGTCTGTAAAATATCATCACATAACTCAGTTTTGCACAGATTCCTGCACTGTGGCAGCTTTCAGTGTGAGTTTCAGAGGAATGGGTATTTTTCCTTTGACCTACAGGTTGATCGTTTCATCACCAACAACTGATTTAAAAAATGCATCATGGGAAGAATATTTCCTGCATGCCAGAATGATTTATTCCAAGATTAAACACCATACCTGTTTTTCCTACTTACATACAGGCTCATCACAAATCACTTCAATGATGTACTCACCTGCTGCATGAACGTTTTTACACCCCGTTTACATACATAAACATATAGGGGTACTTTTTTTTTCACAGCATGCCTTTCACCCATTAGGAGGTCAGCAGGTGCGTCTAGGCTCACCAGATGTCTGTGGTTGCGTTTAACTGGCGAGTGGTTGACATATTTAACTGTAGGGCGCCCTCTAGAGGCACAAATCAGGAAGATTCTTCAGGACAAAATTTCTTGGCTCCATTCAAACCTACTGAACAAAGATCCTGATTGACTGTTTTATTTTTTTTAATTATTAATTCTATTTACTGTTTTTTAAAGAGTCACAACAAACAAATTTAAAAGTTCAGTAATGTAAGCATAAATGAAATGTTTAATTTTAAACATTTAAATGACAGATTTAGCAAAATCAAATCAAAGTCAAACTCCAATTAATTTTTGGCACAAATTGAACACAGATGTAATAATACATGAATCATCTTTACACCAGGAACTGCTATAAACTATCTTCAAAAACATTCCAATTAAAAGAAGCAGAAAAAAAAACTATAAATATTTATCTTTTTTTGATTTAAAGTGCAAGATTTTTTAATATATTAGACTGATGAAACTGCAGGAAGCGGCGTTTCACTGAAGAGTCAGGAGCCTGTTAATACAGAGAATATGACACATTTAATCAGGTTGTATAAGTCTGAAAAATGAGGTATAAATGAATTAATGTTTAATCACTGTCAGTCTTACCTTTATCGCTTGTCAGCTCTGGAAAAGAAATTCAGCTGCAAAACAGTCAGAGGGAGTCTTGTTAGACTTTTCTACGAGTGGATTTCTCTTACAGCGTTTCCCACAGAGTGACACAGCTGAACATGTGACCATGGACATGGTGATGATTGAATGATGATTGTTTTTTTTTCATTGTTACTTATTTTGTGAATTTAATTTGGGAATCAAATGAACACAGGAAAATGTACTTTTTCATCCTGACTTAGAAATGCTCAGATAAATACTGCACTGCTACACTAATGTGTCTGCTCAGTCAGTATTAATATAGTGTCGAGTTATTCCAAAATAATGTTGATGGTAAGCTAACAGGGCTAAAAGGACCGGAGTCACAACCTGCCAAATCCAGGGCATCCCTTTGACCCGAGTCTTCTACAGTGTAGACTTACCCCCTGATATTTGCCACCCAGTTAACATGCACAGTTTTCTTCTTCTTTAATTAAGTTTTGTCCAAATTACAGATATTTACTTTTTTTTAATCTGATCTAATGATTACATCAGTCTGATTGGCTTAGCCTGTGTGATTAGCCTTTAAGTGGTGGCCCCAGTTGAAGCAGTTTTATTACACGTAATTCACTGAGGTTGTAGCTGGAATCAGGAAGACCAAAAAGCAGGTTAACTACGGTGTGCTGAAAGGGACAAAATAGCATAGGACTAAAAAAACAAAGTTAGTTTTTTTTCTCCTTAACCCTTTACTGCCGAATGTATCATATTTGATGTATGAGTTTCAAAGACCTCTATCTCATCAGCATGATAAATCTGTTTCCTTAACAACCTGTTAAAAAAATGTATTATTATCCCACCAGGCAGCTGAAGTTGTTTTTTGGCCCTTTTCTCATGAAATCATCCACACGCTTTTTTTTTTTCTTCTGGGAAAATCATTGCTAATTTTCAAGAAGTTGCAGTAACAATAACAGCTAAATTGTGACTCATTTTTAAAAAAATTCTACATTGAAAGAATGAATATTTACTAAAAAATGTAAAAAAAAAAAAAAAAAAAGAATATTACATTTGATACAAAAAAATACATCATAAGCAAAATTTTATATATACATATATATTATGAAAAAGGTTTAATAACATGTAGGTTCAATCTACTTATTTTAGGCTTAGAGGCCTAAATGAAATGTATATCTAGGTTTAAACATTATAAGATGTTACATATTTTTGTTTGGCTCCTTTATGTTTTAATGTTAATTTTTCTATCATAGATTTAAAATGTATGGTCACTTACTTTCTTAATTTTCTTTCCTAACTTTCTTTTAGTTGTATTGACAGCGGTGTGTCCTGCCCCTCCTCCTGTCATTTCTCTCTACCTTTGAGTCTGATCTCTTGACTAAACTCATCAGGAGTGCATTTGGTAAAAATGCTTTTATAACACATCTCTTTTTTTGAAATCTTTCCCCTTCTGTCAACTTATCACAACAGATGTGTTGTAACCCCGTCTGAAAAGTCCAACCAAGCCGTCCTCTGTGGAGTGAAGCCTACTTACATGTTGTCCTTTCAGAGGCTTGCTGTAGAAATCACCCTCCATTGCTTGGCTGCCTCTTCGACCTCCACTCACTGCAACACCTGGAGAGAAATTACCCAACGTGCACAGCTTTACAGAGAGGCTTTCAGGAAGAGAAAATAAGACTTCCATTTAGTGCAATTGAAACTCACTGGATCAAAACATGGCAGTGAGGATTTGATTAAGCAACATTTCCCCGAGGATTAATTCCCCACCACTGCAACCACAAGTGGAGAAACTACAAAGGCATGCAAACACAGGTTTCCTCTGTGCGCACTGAGATAAGTTTTTATGAACTCACTTGGCGTTTGATGGACGATGTTGATTTTATCTGTGTGGGAGAAAGGAATTTTAAGACAGTTACAGTACACAGTTTAATGAAGTCATTTGGGAGGCAGCTACTTGTTCCTCTGTAACTTTTACAGCGTGGATACTATTTATTTGAGTTCCTGGAAAAATGAGCTCTGTGGAGCCTCTCTGTGATGACAGCAGAGTTCAACCTGCATGTCCTGGATGGAGAGTATTTACCGTAGACACTGTTATCCTCTCTGTTGTTGGTGGTGTTGGCTCTCAGCTGACTTGACCTTTCCTGCAAAGACAAAGATCAGGCTTTCAGGAAACTTAATTTACAAATAGTAAGACCCTAATAAATTATTCCTGCTGTTTCACAACGGAGAAAATCAGGACTAGACCAGATTTTTGTGGGGTGTAGTGAACATTTATGATTTTAACTTAAAGCTCCAGAGAGGAACTTTATTCTTGTGTCAAATTTGGTGCCCCCATGGACAAATTGGTACATCTCATGTCTTTGTTGGTTTAGTCCCATATTTAAGTGGTGTTTTCTGACAAAATATCTCATAAATCATTTCTGACAACTTCACAGCAGTTGTTGACGGTGCCGTTTATTTGCTTTTGAGCTCACACAGAGGCATTACTAATGATCCTCACTGTAGCTTTTATTTTTCAGCTTTGTTTTTGAATACTTAATTTATCCTTTAAAAAAAAAAAAAAAAAACATTTTTAAAGATTGATATATAAAATATAGTTTTTGGTCCCCTTTTGGGAGTTAAAAAAAATAGACGGGGGACCATGATTGCTTAAAATATTTATGTCTAGAAAAAGACCCAAAGGGACTGTGAGGACTTTCTAAGCGATCTTGAAAAAGTCTCACTTCTAGATATATGACTTATCAGCACCAACATAGGTTATATTTAAATGCTATTTCTTAGCTTCTAGATTGCCAAATTCTCTATGACGACTCTACGCTGGCTGACGAAGTTTAGTTGTGAGAAAAGAGATCTGTGTTTTTCTCTGCGGAAAACTAATCCTGGGATTTATTTAGTTATGATGGTGGACACTGGAGCTGAACTATCAGACAGGAAAAAGGATGTCAGAGCAGAAGAAAGCTAAATGGGAAAGGTAGATCTGATCCCCATTTATTTCCAAAGCGAACACACACCTTTTTAAGAGTCATGTCATCACGACAGTGTGCACGATTCAAGCCAAAAGGTGTCACTGAAATCCACTTCAGTCCTCACAGCCCCTTTAAACAGCATACGTTTTGTAAAGAATTGAATGATTGATGTACTTCTTTTTTTCTGTGTAAATATGCTGTGCTGTCTCTCCTGAAGCTTTCAAAAAGACATTAGTTTTCTGAAGCGTGGCCAGTTTTATTCTTGGGGGTTTATTTTTCCAGTAGAATTTGTTGATGGATGGATCAAGAGAGTTAAACCAGGTGAGAGGTGGGTGAGTGGGGATCATTGAGAATAGATAGTTAATTTTGGGTAGGATTGTCATTTTTGTCAATTGTCATTTTTATTGTTGCTATTCTGCCTAGTAAGGATAATGGAATATTCATCCATCGTTGGAGATCATCATTATTGTTTTGAGTAATGGAGTGAAGTTGAGATTTATCAGTTCTGACAGCCTGGGGGAAATGTGGATGCCTAAATAAGTGATGTGACTTGTGCAGAAGGGGATGGGTGTTGAATGGGGTGCCACCTCCAGACTGTTGGTGTTTAAAGGGAGTATGGAAGATTTGTTCCAGTTTATGGAGTAGTCTGAGAGAGAGGGAAATGAGTTAATGGTTTTGATTACTTCTGATAGGGATGACTGTGAATTCTGAATGAAGAGTAAAATATCGTCTGCATAGAGGCTGATTTTATGGTGCATGTTGGGGATTTGGATTCCAGTAATGATGGGGTTCTGACGGATGGCTGCTAAGGGCTCAATGAAAATGGTGAACAGAGAGGGAGAGAGTTGGCATCCTTGCCTGGTCCCCCTATGAAGAGTGAAGATTTGCGAAGTTTGTCCTTTAGTAATGACCGGTAATTTAATGCCATCTTGTTTTGTGGTTGTTTTCACTGTTTGTTATTATTTTCATACTAATTTTTCTTCATTCGACTTGTTTTTAAGCACTTCTTGACTATACTTGATGATCGGAGCATTACCAAATAAACTTAACTTTACTTAGTAACTTCTTCACTCTTTGGAAGGGCTCAAGTCCCACAGCCTTTAAAATGAACTCTCAGACTATACAAGAAGTAATTGAAGACATTGTATAGAGTTTCTAGAACAGGCCAACACAGAAAAATTTGATTAGAAGCGACAAGGTTTGTTCTGTAGCCCGGTTTGTAGTACACTTGTTAGGGTGCAAAAAGCTGAGTCTGTATTTCGAAGTCACCCGGAAGTACAACTCCAAGAAGTTTGGAGGTGAAAGGTCAGGTTTTATTTCTTTAATTCATTTTCACATCGCAGTCAGTTTTCCTTCAATGAGCTATTGTTTAATTGTTTACTCAGACTTCTTCCAAAAAAAAAAACTAGAAAAGTAGTTTTTTTCCCTCAAGCACTTGCCTGACTCATCATTTTCTCACCTGTTCCTTGATTACTTCCTTTTAAAATCCATGAAGGAAAAAATCTTCACAGAAACCACTTTATTTTGTCTACCAGATGTTGCATATTTAAACAATCTTGGGGCTCTTTGGTGGTAAAAATGTACTCATCTGTTTCTGTCATCATTCATGTTTCAGCCTGCCTGTAATCTTGACTTGCACCTTTCTTTTTACCCCCTGCTTGCTAAATTCAGTCTTTGTCTGATTCCCCAACAGTGCCCAGGCGTTAACTTTAAATAAAACCATCCTGTATCTAAATGTGAGTTCTTAGTTGTGCTTTTGGGTGCATTATTTAACATATTTTAGTACTCATAACCTTTAAAAAGTCTTTCCCAGCTGCAGTTTTGACGAGTCAGCAGAGCAGCACAGGTGTTACTAATAACATTAACAATGAAGCAGCTAAATGGAATCCAGCCATCATCAGTTTTATGACTTACACCTGTGTTTTTTTCTAACGCGATGTTTTAACATGTGCTGCATGAAAAGAAAGCCTCTTAAGACAGCTGGATGCTCGGGGATTTGGTGTAAATAGATATTCATTTTTTGGTCTATTGTCATGGTGACAGCACAGTTTATTTTGCACCTTTATATCTGTGGTGAGCCACGTCTGTTCCTGGTACCCCTGTAGTTCCCTCTCTGTCCAGCAGGTGTCCTCAGAGTGTCCCCAGTCAACCACTCAGTGGACTGTGTGTTTATACGCCTTGTTTTACTGTCATTTAAAACAATATCATACTTCACCTTGAAGTATGAAGTTTTCCTTCTATCTTCAGTGTTTCAGGTCTGCATAGCACTAAATTTTTTTAACACCTTTATAATCGACTTAACACACTTTGTTCAAGACGCTTGTCAAACCTTACTTTCTATCAGAGGAGTGTTGTAAAATAATTGGTCACTACAGGAAAAGAAAATCACCTAAAAATGATTTTAGAGTTTGAAAAGAAACTTGGCATTAACATTATTTTCATAACCAGTCCTTCTCAGTGTTCTATTTCAGGACGATTGTCTTGCATATTGGAAAAGCATCAGCAACAGATGCTCTGAGTTTTATGAGGGTATTACTTAAGCCCCAGATGTCTCTTTATATGTGTGTGTATGAGTGTGTGTGAGAGAGAGACCACTGTGTGTGACACTTCTACCTTCTGGATGCTATCTGTCCCCTTCTGGCTCCGCTGCAGGTCACTGGAGCGCTCCACCAGGTTCCCGTCCACAGAGAGTGAACCTGCCTTCACCCTCTGCTGGAACTCGATGAGCTGCAGGAACCCGTTCCTCTGGTTTGGCACAAAGGTGTCATATGTGGAGGAGATGCTCTCCTCTCGCCCGCGTGCTGAAGTCAACAACAACTCAATCAAAACACAAGTTTATGGCATTGAGGATACCGTGGATAAAACTTTTCAAAACAGAAAAAAGGAGAGAAGAACCCTGGCAGTGAAGTCAACGTTTGGATCCATATATGTGCAGCAAAAGGTACAAAAAAGCTCTTTTTTGGCTGCTCTTTTTTCTTTCACAATTTTATTTCCTGATCATTCTGGCACCCACATGTGTTCCAGTGTCTCACCTGCTCTTTTATAGCTCTTTTTTTATGGTTAATGTGCTCATCACAGCTTCAATCCCCATTGTGATCGCTACGATTTGAATTAATTCACCAAAACGACCTATTAAAACATTCATTAACTAATACAACACAGCTGATAGTTTCAACAGGTAACCATGAGGGGGAAGTCAGGAAAAAATACCTGGCACAATAAAAGTCCTGCTGTTAGGAGTAAAAATATAACAAGAGACAGTATTTCTGCTCAGAATGGGGGATGAAAGCGTGATTTTGTTTGGCAGATAGAAATGGAAACTTCTCGTTATTTCTTGTTTTTTGGTGGGCTCAAAACTGATGGAACTTTCTTTTAAAGCATGAATAATGACCTGAGACTTATCAGGGTACTAACTCGTACCTACATCACAAAACATGACTTATCAACAGTAAAAAAAGCATTTTATTATATAGACCTTTAGGACTTGGTGTCACAATGCTGTAAATACTGTTTTGTTTCTCTAGTCACATGTTTTGACTTCACTTTTAAGAAACTGTCATTTTACTTTTTTTTAAAAAAATATTTATTGACTTACTGATTTATTGACTTACTGTCTTTTATTCCTTTGTTTGAAAAGACAAATACTGGATTGAGCAGGAAACAGGACACAAGTGGGTGTGACATGAATAATAACAAATGATAAAATAATAATAAAAATAAAATTAATTTGTACACTACTCACAGTAAGTTTGGGATATTGTGAGGTCCTCAGTGGATTTCATGCATAAGCTGTTTGTTTCACCTCATTTGGTGTTTTCTATGTAATGGTCTCACTGTGTACAGTGAGCCTTACATATTGGGGCCAATACCAAAAAACACACAAAGACAACCCTTTTCAATGTGGCATCAATTTCAACATTCTGGGGGTATAAAAAGCTGGTACTGTCAGTAAGTCATTCCCAGTTCATCATTCAAGTAGAGTTGAAACACATCATTTAACGGATGACCAGCACCACCTGGCCATAGCATGCCTTCAGGCTGGTAGCAGGCAGTCAGATGTTGCTCGTGAACTTGGTGTGTCTCAAAGTGTCATCAGCAGACTTGCAGTAAGACACAGAACTACTGGCAGTGTTGGTGACAGACCCAGGAGTGGAGCCTCACAAGTGTTGGACAACAATAATGACCGGTGCCGAAGGACCTATGCACTCAAACACCGTTATGCAAGTGCCACACAGCTGCAGGCCTGTCTACCAGAAGTGAGGACAAACCATTCACAACCCACTCTACTGCCTTGGCTTAAAGCCAGACGAACATTGCAGGTGACTCCACTGACACCAAGACACCACCATGACTGTTTGCAGTGGGCACAAGACCATGTGAGCTGGACAATGCAGCAGTGGTCTACTGTCCTGTTTACTGATGAGTGTCGGGTCACCTTGCACAGAAATGATGGTTGTCAGTGTTGCTGGAGAAGGCAAAGTGAGCGATACTCCGAGGTCAACATGGTCCCCAGGGTTTGCTTTGATGGAGGAGGTGCAACAGTCTGGGAAGGCATCACCAGAACAGATTTGGTGGCTGTAGATGGCTCAGTCACTGCACGTTCTTACCTCAGAGACATCACAGAACCCATCATCATCCCCAGTTCCACCAGTACACCTCCAACGTTCTGTTCATGGATGATAATTCTCCACCACATGGTGCCAGAATTGTCACATGAATATTGAACTAATGAAAATGGTGTTTCTTCTCATTCATTGATAGTCGTATCAAAGGGAACTATTACTTATTTCATTAAAATTCAGACCAAATAGAAAAAGCACTCATGCAAATAACAACATCCCTAACTTATTGTGAGTAGTGTGTATGAATATGAATATGTAAAGGAATTAAAAGTCACATGACTCTGACCTTGTTTTGTGGGGAGTGAATACAGATCAGCTTCACCCTGCGGCGTCTTCTTCTTCTGGAACACTTTACACAGAGAGAAGCGTACATTTATACTTTATAAAAACAGAATAACTTACTGAATATGTTATGGAGTTATTTAACTTCTTTTTCAAGTATTACACATTGTTGTTGTGGAAAACTGAATACAGCTGCTACAGGCCTGATAGACGCTACAGATGGTTCTGCTCATGCATTTTACAAATTCTTCCACCAGGTGGCATCACGCCCTAAACTTTGAAACAATCTGTTTTCTCTAAAAATGTAAACCTAAATAAGAATAATCCTGTTTCGTGCTGCAAAAACAAAAACAGATATTAATTAGAAGTAGCAGGGTTGTTCCTGTACAGTTTAAGTCTGTTTCTGTCAGAGAGAAACACACATACACACACACACAGTTCTGGATTGAATTAGCCGCTCTGAATGATGCTTTTGGTTTGGAAGTGAGCTGTCAGAATGAAAGGCTACACTGTTTAGCTGTCAGAGGCGGTGGATCTGCGGCTATGTGACCAATGCTGGATTAGAATTCAACATCCACACCCTGCAGGATAATCCCGCCTCTGACTTCTTCTCCTTCAAGACAGCATCACTCTTTTCCACTTCTCGTTCAAACACAACTTCTCTCTTTCTCCCGCTCACAACACAAGTCAGGCTTTATTCAGATGAAGTAGTGAGTGGAGTACTGCTGCAGATGTGTCACATGACTGGAGCTATTACTCTGCCTTCCATTGTGGAGCGTGTATATTGCTCTCCTTGCCCGGTAATTCCACTCTGCTGGATTGGATTTCATTCACATTGCAGCGTTTCGGTCTCATCGAGCTCGAGACGTCGCCGCCGACAAAAGAAAAACTCCTCATTATTTCCATTTTGTGCAGAGGTTTCCAATAACTGGCTCCTCTCCTAATCCTCCAGCAAGCCTCATCTCCCCTCTCACATCTCTCTTACTGCAGCAGTGGGAGTGAGGAGCAACAAATAGAAAAAAAAAAGTGATCCTTGTGTGGTTCGAAGCTTCACTGTCCCAATAGATGGAAACCTCAAAATCCCTCTGCTTCTTTCTCTCGTGCACTCTGGGGACAAGGACGATGGAAAACATGTGTAATGACTTATTCTGGCTGACTTGGCCTCGGTTTTGGCCAAGATTGGTTGCAGATGGCAACCCAGTAGTTCCCTCTCTGGTTGGGAGAGCTGTGGAGAGTTCAGTGGTGCACTCAATTTCTGTTTTGCTTTGTAAGTCCCACTGGACAGAGAGTTGGCTCGCTGGATGTGAGTGAGCTCAATAAAATGCTGCATTGTGGGGAGAAGGGGGAGCCTGTTGCACTGTTCCAATCTGACTGTGTGCTTTTGAATGCACAAGTGTAACATTATCAGTGTTAATAGCTATACTGTGGAAGCATGTTTGCATTAGCTATGGAAAAGAGAAGTCGCAGCCCTCTTAATGATTTATGAGCCTTAATAATACCAGTCACTTTTGGATGTTTCATCTTCATGAAATATTCACGCTGCTGAAATTGAACAGTTAGAGGCTGTGGGCTCTTGATGCAGGCAAATGGCTCTTTTCTCTCCCTCTCCTCGCTTTTGTTTGTTTTGCAGCGCGGCGCAACCGTGTTCTTGTGGTTTATGGGATCAAAACAAACTGCATCGCAAAAAAAAAGAAAAAAAAAAGAACGAAAGAAATAAGGAAAAAAAAAAAAATCCTCTCCTGCTCTATTCAGCAGCACTCCACTCCACAATGGCAATGCACATTCCAGGCACTTCCTCCCTCCCACATGATCTCCCCAACTCCCCTTCACATACTGTGCATAACTTTGTGTTGTTTCTTCACCAAATCAGCTTCATCATGACTGCAGATTTAAAAAAACAGGGGTAACAAAGAGGAATAAGTGCTCTTGAGTTACCTTTAGCAATGTAAGGCGTACTGTCCTCCTTCACCTGGGTGCTCTCAGGCCGAGGAGTGGGTGCTGGTGGGCGATTGGCTATAGCAACAGCTTTTGTTGAATTCAGGATTGTGTCATATTCATCATTCACTCCCAGTGGTGCGTAGATATCCTCCTCCTCCTCCCCCTGCTTTTCTTCCTCCTCTCCTCCTGGCTCTTTCTGTACTTTCATCATGAAGGGAGTTCCTGAAGCACAGAATGTTTACTGCACCATGTCTCGCGAGTCATGCCTCTTTTTTTTTTTTTGTTTTGTTTATTTTTGCTTTTCATTTCACAGCTAATCTGAACCAGCGCCACATGGTGCTCACATCAGCAAAGGGGGGGGAAATATTCAGGAGTCAGAAATGAGCAGCAAACCCGGCATAATGATGTGAAGGAAACTAAAAACAGTTCCATTACCAGCTCCTCTATGGCCCACTTCTACATCCCATCAGTTCTTTATCTCACCTGCGGTGCTCATCATTTCATACACGCTGGAGTCGCCATTGTCCTCAGCTGGGTTGAACATATTCTGCAACAAGGGAGCATGAAGAAGTGCTTTTATTGGCTTGCCAAAATCATGGACACTACTCAAGAGGAGCAACTTCGGAGAGAAACGTCCAATCTGTTGTGTAGAGCTCCTGTGAGGATTTTCTTTATCTGGTTATGAAACACCCTGAAGTCAATACTGATGTCTTTTTATGACCTACAAAAGCAAACGGAGCCATCAGGGACAAAGTGGACAATTTCTATATTGTTGTTTTTATGCCTGAAACTGCTGCTGCAGGGTAACTGTCAGACAAGAGGATTTAAAGCGCAGCACAAAAAGAGCCAATTCCTTCATTTCCCATGGCAGAGATTCTCAACCTGGGATATGTTTGACTTTTTAAGCTCCTGTAAGGAGTTTTTAGCTAGTTATAAAACAAGCGATGTATTAACAGTAATAACCCTAAATCTTAATTTTCAGTGTGATAGTGTTTCCACTATCGGGATAAAGGTGTCAGAAGAAAGGAAGGAGCGGCCTCTTCTGCTTCCCATCAGGATGCATTCAAACTGGGTAAATAATGCTTACATGACAGGAAAAGGTCAGCAAAGGGGTAAGAAGTATCACAACAAGGGGCACAGACGCACTCACAACAGAAACAGAAACGTCTGTATTGGAGACTTCAAATAAATCAGGATGAGATTTCTTTTTAAACACAGTTTACACGAACACATCATGAAATCAGTGAAAGAAAAAATCAAAACAAAGCACTGCTTAAAGTCAGGGTTGGTAATCAGATTTAGATACACTTTTTTGTTATTCTGGTTAAAATTATCTTAATGTCCTGATGTCAATCAATGCATGATTTGGTTTTAAAGTAGAATGAAAAATATCTGCTGTCTACAACAGGAGTAAACCTGGGAAAACAGCAACCAATCCCAGTGTTTGGCAGCCAATTTGTTAAACCAATCAAATCCTGTCCTGCTGTTCTGCCCGCCTCCTGCATGTACATTTTGCTGGTGTGCATTAGCCCTGATTCAATGAGCAAAACCAAGAGGGATCCAAGTACGTTGGAGAATGGCAGAAAATCTACCTATACTCAGATTACTGGTAACGTAGTGCAAACAAAAACTATGTGCTGAGGACCAGATTGTGTCTGAGGTTTTGAATCAGTCACAATCATATGATCATGAATCAGTGGTGCTTGTGCATGTGAGCGGGGGCGTCATTTTGGAGGAGCTCCAAGTGTGGGAGGGCGGGGGCTAAACGGAGTCCTGAGGAGATGCTACATTCAAATTCATGCTAGTTTTCCATGATTACCAATCCTGCCTTTAAGTCTTCATTAAGAATGTAAAGCCATTTCCTTGGAAACGAATGAATGAAGTAAAATGATCTGAAGTTTCAGATTAATCATTTCTACACTCCTACACTTAGCGCGGTCTGACACCTTGACTTAGTGGGAGGATAACTTCAGAGTGCATCTTCTTAGAAAATAGTCTCCAGATTGTTTCAAATGACGCTTTTACACCTAAAGAAGCATAAGTGCATGGACCCATCATCCTGGTCTGTGGCTGTTAAGTGCACTTTCAGATTTTGTGATGTGGTTGCTTGCTGACATCAGAATTATAAGCTGCACATGTAGCTGGTAGGCGAAAGCTCAAACCAAGTGTGCTTTGGTAATATTTGATGTCACAAACTCCATATTAGTTTGACTTAACGAAACAGCGTGCACTTTAAAAGAAAAAAAGAAAAGTTTATCTTATTTATTTATCTATTTATTTAAAGAATGTGAATTGCACCTTGGCTGCCAAACTCCATCCTTCTTGTCATCTCATTCTTCCACCTGTATCCTCCTTCCAGCGCTAATGATGACATAAAGCCAGCTCGATGATCTTCTAAGCACTTTCAAACACTCCAGGTTTGATATCTTCCTCTCTGTCAAGCTTTAATATCAAGCCTCTTTATGTCCGATGGGAAAAGTTCACATTATTAATTGCCTCTGCATCTGCTCTGACTTCACTTGAAGGGAAGCAATTTCAGAGCGCTAACAGGCATTAGAGAGGTGTGCTGTAACCCTGCCTACTGGCTAACAGAGAGCAGCTTCTCCTCTGACAGCAAAGCTGCTGCCGAGTCGGCCCTATTTGCTAATAGCATGCTGAGGGACAGACAGGGGTATGATCAGGGTAATTATTAAATCAGACAATCTTCCCCTTTCAGTCCAAACATATCATTGAGTGAGCAATTCAAGACCCTCAGCGTGATATCTCGACTGCATTCTCTATCAGATTGAGAGAGATGGGTGTTAGTTTTCTGCCATATTTCTGCCAACTCCTGATCAGGATGCGATGATCCGAGAAGCTGCTTCTTTTTTTCGATCTTGCTTCTCTAACCAGGATGAACTTCAAATCATATATTTCTCTTATTTTTTTTATATTATTTTTTACTGTAACTGAAAACGGATACTGAGACTTGCTTAATTTTATCATAAAACATCCCACTCAGTGTGGCTGCAGACGATCTACTACTATCAAGTTATATGACAATGACCTGTTGGCAGTTCATAAGGATGCAGCTGTAAGTATCCCAGTCTGAAACACAAATCTTTGCAGAATATATGAGATACAGCTCTCTTTAAACAGACTATCCTCCTTATAACCTACCTCGCTCTGTGTGCAGTTTCCAAGCAACACAGCCACTCATGACTCAATTACAATATTACACTGTTCCTGCTTCTGCAAATTACTTATTGGCTGCCATGAATCCATTACTAAACAGTGGAGGTTCCTAACAGGCCCAACAGGTAGAAAGGACGGGTTAATTACCACCACAGCTTGAACATTGAAATATCATAGTTGGATGCTGTGCTTAAGCCCGGTGCGGTATTTTTTGAGGTAATTTCTGAACTAGGAAGGGTATTTATTTACCAACCGCAAAATCATTTTTACAGATGTCAGAAACTGCAGGAGCCCCAGGCGTTCCAGACAAGTTCAGTTTCACTGCTGCAATCCAAGCAGCAGTGCTTCAGACCGAACAGCAGGCGTGATTGTGTTAGAGGGAGAACAAATCTCAAGCAAATCTTGTGAAGGATAAGGAGTGCAAGTCTGTTTTCAGCAGCTGAAATGTTTAGTCCACAGACTGGACGGTCTCGGCTCTGGATGTCAGCATGCTGGCAGTATTTTGACACAGATGTCTAATGATAAGAGTGTTTGATGCCTTGCAGATTTCTGAGGGTAGAACTGAACCCATCACTTAAGTGCAGATTAAAAAAATCTGTCCAACTTATCTTTTGGCGTGAGAAAATATACCACCAGCTCACCAGACGAAGAAACATTTCACACTTCTGTTGGACTATTTTATATATGTAAGGTGATTTCACAGAGTTTCCGTAAAACCAAACATACATCATTTTTCTGTGACGCTGTGAAAACGTCCATTAGAAAACCACGAGAGATGACCTCATTCCATTGTGCTGTAGCGTTTGCCTCACTGGTGTGGTTGTGTTTATTCCTTTTGCAAAGGGTTTTTAATTTGCAAATCATCTGACATCTACAGGCCACCGTACCATAGCTGTGAACGCTGTACTTTTATAACAAAACAAAGTTCATCAAAGTAACTCAGCACGGCTTTAAGAACTTAGTTGTTTTAAGCTAAATATTAATGCCAAAGTCCAGACAATAGCGTTGGAACATGCTGACATTTGAGCAGAGTGCGAACATTAGGGAAATCAGCCTTGCTGTAATAAAAGTAACCTTAATGAGCTCGGTGTGTCTAAAACCTGTTTCTTCTAATAGTTAGAAGACAAGACGACTCTGCCAGGAAAAAAAAAACAAAGCTAAACAAAAAAACCCAGGATGCTCCAGTAATGAGAAATGTTTTTGGTCTTTACAGCTTATTTCTCTTTTTGTAAAACCTTTACTGGGTCCATCTGTCTGCCCATCAGACAGAGGGGTTTTATGCAACAATGCTGGACTTCACTAATAAGACAAATGTGCAAAGTTCTCACAAATTTTTACAAAACTGTATATTTATGTCGTAAGAATTCCTGAATCTGTCCGTGAACTGCTCAAACTGCTAACTGGTTCATGACATGACCATCCCCGCCCCTCCAAAAGGCCTCCAAAGGGCTGGCCAATCAGAGGGAAGAGCCAAAGAGACAGCAGCTGAAATGGAGCATTTCAGACTGAGGCTGACATAAGGGTTTTCTAAAACACCTGTGGGAGAGAAATGTGGATTATTTTAAGCTGTAAAGCCACAACAGCAGTACCAGCAAAATGCCTTAAAAAAGACGCAATACTCCCGCTTTAGCGATAGCAGGTACAACTCGAGGCCTGATGTGCCATCCTGTAGGATTTTGGGAACATAATTTGATTCTTGGCTTGTTGTGACTAATTATTTTGTCTTATTAATCCTCAAGTTTGTTGTGTTGATTTGACTAATTAAGTTATGGTTAATATCATACGTATCATGTTTGATATTAATGATATCGTAGTTCATAAACATGCCAGTGATTGTAAACATAATGTACCTTGAGGTTTTAAAACAGCAGAAGTCACAATGTTACACATTATTAATGCTTAAACAGGACAGAAGTACTGAAAGACCTCTCACACTTTCTCTGACCACCTGTATGGATTTTGGAGAAAGAGACATTCCCATCTCTGAGGTGACTTAGCTTTAAACTGGATCTCTCAAGCTAACGTTGCTGCCTCTGGCCTCAGTGAGAAAAACGTTTTCTTTGTCCCGGTGATCATTACAATATAATTCAAATGATAATAAAATCTATGGAGTTTGCTGATAATGAATGTGCAGTTACAACCCATTTGAACTGGACATGTAAAATAAGGACAGTGGAATCAGTGAATCCCTGGATGAGACAACAGGAGGCCACAAGTTTGGTTTTCTTTTGCATTTGGATGCGAGTGTACTGTACACAAACAGCATGCAACACTTTTATAGCTCTCTGTAGTTTCTGGAGGATCTAGTGCTTTTTAGTCAGTTTGTATTTAGATCTAAAAGTGCACAAAGAAACTTGTTGCAAAGGAGTCCATGAAATGTTAAAGCGGTGGCCTATGAGAAGAAAATATTTAATCAAATAAGAGTCATGTGTCCGTAGTCATTACGAGTAGACACAATATTGCTGTGTAAGGACGTAAACATGGCAGATGGCTGCGGAGTATTTTTTATATTTGTATTCTGGTTATGATCTCCCTGAATAATTCAGTCTTCCCCTCCGGAGCAGTTCACAGCTAATTAACAAAGAAGTGCGGTGCCAGGGCAGACTAGTGGATCTGATGCAGGCCCTGTGAGTGATTCAGCCTGTGAATGAAGCAAGGGACCAATCCATCTAGGATGTATTGACAGAGTGCTGCTACCCTGACGCCCAAATCACTGATGCATCATGGGTTGATTAATTGGAGGTGGGGTGGAAATGCTGCAGATGAGTTAATGAAATAAATGAAAAAGCCATGCAGAGAAAAAAAGGGGGTAAGACTTAACCCAATGCTGACTCTTACACTTCCTCTTAGCACCAAACAAAGAGCAAAATGTCTATAGTTTGAGCTGTCAGGTTAGATTTTAATTACCTCTCAAGAAAAACCACAAAGAAATGTCAATGTCGGATCTTTCTGTTTTGTTACGACTATAGGCTCGCAGATGTCCCTGTGGGGGAGACCTCTGCTTGACTCAACTGCTCCTCCTCACAGCGAGCACTTTGATTCACAAGAGTGATCCGATCAAACCTTTGCCACATCTGCAGTCACTCTCAATTAGCACTGTTGCTAAGGGGGATTAATACATTTGCAACAGCTGTTGGAGTGTCTAAGTTTCCCTCGAGGAGGGAATTCTCTATAAGTCCACCCAGGCCTTCGGGGACAGAAAGAAGTTGTCAGCAGTGTAAGAGAAGATAGACAAGAGCAGAGATTCCCTAATGACTGAATGAAGCAGTTTTCTATTGGTTACAAACTGAAGCAACAGAAAAAAAATTCAACAGCTGATTCAAGCTTTGAATGATCAGTTATAAAACAAATAAAGAGGATGAAATAAAGTCAATTAATCTGTATTGAGATCCCTAAAGAAATGTCAGAATTTCGACTGGAGCTCGACATCTCGATTTTTGAGAACAATATGGGCAACTAGTTACCTGTTTCTATACCGACATACCTGTTTCTTTACCACAAGGTCAACAATGCCCTCTTTGCCTATCTTCCATTTTGCATTGAACAAACAAACACACACACACACACAGTCAAGGCCTGAGGAAATGTCTTTCCCACACAAATGGGATCATGTCCAGACAAAATGAATATGTTTATATGTTTGGGTAATCAAGACACAGCAGAAATATTGAGGCGTTTTCAGTCTCTCATCTTGGATGCATCAAGTCTTTTTCACCGTGTTGATGTCCTCACTGCATAATGAAATAAGCATTGATGGAAAAACACTACAACGTAAGTGACCTCCAGATCTATCCAACAAATGAATGCACATGCATGCAAAGGGGCTATTAAACGTGTTGCTCTTGTGTTTCTGTATCTACACTGTAAAGTAAGAGCTTCAGAGGGAAGAGGCTCTTCATATTTACATGAGAAAATAGCAGCCATTACACAAGAACATCTCAACATTAATGGCTGCGTTAATTGTCTGAATGTATGCAGACGACCCAGCGCTGTGAGCCATTGTACATGGATGAACAAACACAGCCTTTCTCGTCTCTGCAGGGGTGCTCCATTAGAAACCTCACAGGCCAAACACATTCAGGACAAGAGGGGAGGGAGGGTTAGCATCAATCCCCCGGCTGTGACATGAGTTGGATGAAAAGACAGTGGTTAGGAGGTTGCCCCTGACATGCAGGTCGCTGTGGCTCTCTCTACCTTTCCATCCTCTCCGTTGTGTTCATTATTGATAAAGCAGCACTCACTCAGAGTCCTGACGCTGTGCTGGTGTTTGTTATAGCACTGCTGAGTGCTGCACTGCTTCCCCTGGGCTGTAAAATCTCACCAGCAAAGGTTCATTGTGTTGTTTCTCTAAGCTGTCAGTCGCAAGCTAAAAACTATAAAGTTCAGCTCAAATGAAATAAGATCCAGCTGGAAAAATAATGTCATTAGGGTTAAGCTGATTAGCTCACAAATCACCCTACATGAGAGCTGTCATCAACTATTGGTAAAGTGAGGAAAGCCTCGATCGAATGGAGGGTCAATAAAGCAGAAAGATTTTTTTTTTCCAGCAACAATTGGCGCCAACTTGAGCAAAGCCAATAGAGAAACACTACAGTGGATTGGTTATGAGTCACAAATTGTCCACAAGGAAGTAGTTACCAGTGTTTCCTTCAATAAGACGTGAAGCTCTGCATGCCCATGACTCTTGGCGATCTCAGCTGGAGTCATTCCGTGGCGGTTGGCTGTGTGCAGGGCTCGCTCAGCGCCTGGACACTGCAGGAGGAGGCTGGAGACGCTCTTGAGGCCGTACTGGGCAGCAAAGTGGAGAAGTGATGGTGCGTCGGCCTGGTGGAGCTCTAATGGGGACATTTAGGACTTTTGATTAGGTTGCAGGGGGGGGGGGAAATACCTTTAAAAACAGTTTGTGCAGCAGTGCCTGAAAATGAACAGTAGAACCCTTGATGGCAACGATAACACCACTTACATCACTTCCTTTACAGGTGATAACTCGAAGCTGACCTGCTGCAATCTAACAATCAGGAGAGTCGAAGAAAAGCACCTCGGAGGTGCTTATTGACTTGTTTATCATGGAGACATTTCCTTGTGCCCTTTTTAGCAGAGTTAAGGATCAATCTCAGGAGATGATGAAGCCATCAATCTGCCACATAATGAGCCCAGCAATAAACAAAGTCTGTCCCTTTTCTGGTGGATAATGTGCCCCATGTAACAGAACACACTCCAAACATGCTTTGACAGAAATAGGTGGACATTCGGTTGCACATCCTAATTTGTCCAAATGAACCACAAGAAATACTCTCTTATGGCTAAATCTGCAGTAACGGTATGAAAAGCAAATGTTTTTCAGAGACCATAGAACTTTACTGTTAGTCCAGGGGAAGAAATTCAGCTATGTCTTACCTCTTTCAGGCATTTTTCTACTATGAAGTCCTTGAAAGCCTCCGGTCGGCATTCCTTCTATCAGCATGGAGGACAACTTTTGGTCCAGTCTCTCTATAGATGACTCCTGAAAAGCCTGGAATCCAAAGAAAGAGACAGATTGCAAGCAAAGAAAAATATTTTAACAAAAGAAAAAGAAGATCTACAATTGTCAAAAAAGCAGCTTCTTAAGGATTGAATTTCCTTTTGAACCAAACTTCTCAATGCACGAGCAAGACTGCTGTTTGTGTCTAACCCCATATTTAAATGCAGTGGAGCTAGCTTAGACAATGCTTGAAATTCACTTGGCAAATTCATCTTTTGGCCTCACTCAAGTTTGCCTCTTCAGCAAAAGAGACCTAATCTAATCAAGTGTTCACGACTGAGAGAAGGCTGCCGTCTCTCCAGTCCCAGAGAGGGGGCCGTAAACAGAGATAAACATTAGATATACGCTGACTCAATTTATTTTCCGTTTTCCTACCTCCTTAAAAAGTGGATCGATCATAAGCAGTGTTTTTGGACAGCCACTGACTAATTTCTATAACTGAGTTATATAAAATTTAGCCACTAAAGGTAGTTTGGGGTATTTTCAAGAAGCGTTTCTTCTATTGAGAAATGAGAGAAAAGCTCAGCTTTGAAATGTGCTTTGTTCATCCCTAAAGCAGTTAAGGATAAAGTTATTGCAGTACATCAAATGCATCAACAAAATTGAGGATTTAAAGCATTTAAAGCAGCGTTTTTCTTCTTTAATGCAACACTAGGGTGACCGTATTCTGAAAAACCCAAAAGAATACCTGAAGATACTCAAAGACGACAAAGTACCTTTATAAACCGTACGATCTTCATCTGTTTGACTCAATAGAAAGAAAGAAAGAAGGAAAGAAAGAAAGAAAGAAAGAAGGAAAGAAAGAAGGAAAGAAAGAAGGAAAGAATTAATGCCTGTGGAAAAAAACATCCTTGTCTGTGGCAATGTTGTTTTCCAAGTCTCCAGAACCTTGATTTTTCGGTTGTACGGTTTGGTTACTTTGGGACCTGTCCTGTTTTTAGTCAATGGAAACGCTACAAAATGCATGCTGTACCGAGACAAACCAAAGTGAACCGCTTGGTGGAAACGGGGCTTTACACTTTGGCATTTTCTGTCTAAGAGCGCAGCGCAGGCAGTCAGAGGATGTTTTCTGTTTTGATCTGAGAGAAGGAGCTGCCTGGGTCTTTGATGGCATGACACACACAGCGTTCATGCTCAACATCTTGACATGGAGGTACTTCAGAACAGTTCCTGTGGGCCAGTACAGAACTTTATCATAAATATTAATGATCTGCAGAACAAGATGAACAAAACCTGGAGATTTTAGGGAATTTCAAAAAAATCCTCTCGGACATAATATTATGACCAAAAAGGAGAACAGGTCCGGGAAAAAGAGGATGATTGGTCACCCTTTGCAACACTAACTTTTCATTGAAGAGTGCAGTCCTCACCTGCACAAAAGAATTAAGTTAATCAACATTGTTATGTCGTTGCTGCACAAAAGCTTAGCCGCACCACCAGCTAATCTTATGATCATCCCATGTCTTCATTTTAAGATAGTGAACTCATAACTAATAGATCAAAGAATAAATGGTTTGAATTCAGTCATGAAACATTCTGACTTATCTTGAGTCCTGTCCGGTAAATACTCACAGCACGCCTCATTTTTTAAACTTGCGATAAATAACTGACTGGGCCTCACGTGCCCCAGATGGTCAGGACAGTAGGAGCAACAGAGATAAAAAAAAAAAAACAAAACTAAGATTTTGAAAATGAAGTTAAGGTATTATGTGATTGTTATGCAAATAAAACAGCAAGACAGCATGAAAACAAAGTCATGTATCACATAAACAAAACGTCATAATTTTAGGCTATGATTAGCCTGAATGCTATTTCGAAGAGACGGAATGGAAGGTTGTAACTTAAATGAGGAATGTGGAGAATCGTTCAATGCTGTTCTGTTATATAAAATTTGTTTTTTGAAAAAGAGTCAGGATTCCGAAAGCAGTTGTACAAGAACCTGAGTCTGCTATGGAGACAGGCAAGCTAACAGCAGCCTGAGCGTAATTTAACTTTACACGATGATACCAAACGGCGACCTCCAGTCTAAAAATATAAAGCAATGCAAGCAAAACATTTTCTCAGCAGGAATAACTTGGCAGTTTAGAGGATATTACAAACACGAGTTCACCCAATCAGAGGCAGAGCTCAGCTGATTGACAGGTGGGCGCCCTGTAGCTGTTTGTGAAGAGGCTAAAAGCCCGCCTTATTTCCAATATGGCCCCTGCCGATGATTTGCTTCAAAACTGTGTTTCAGAAACAGATGGATGACATAACGGAGACTACATCCATTAATTATACAGTCTATGGGTGATACATGTTCCTCATTTTAGTGATGGTTGATGATTTGATCGTCTCCTACATGTTATTCCAACATATATGTAGAGAAGTGATGATCTGGAATCATAATTCTATCTCATAAAATTACAGTTTTATTCTCGTAACATCATGACTTTATTCTCAAAGCATTACAAGTGAAAACTTGTAGCACGGTGACTTTGATCTGGTATTTTAGAGCGTTCAGTCCTGTATCATTGTAAATTTCATCTCCTTGCATTACAGTTTTACACATGTTGGCCTTACCTGGCACATAAAATCAACAGGGTCTGCTGCTCTTCCCAAAAGACGGGTTATTTCCTCCATGGTGGTGTAGTACTGCAAATGTGTCCTGCTCAAGGCCGATCCATTGCTATATACAGTAACTTCTACATTACCTGCGGGAAAATCTGCAGTGGAAGACATAAAGAAATAGCATGGCAGTAAAACTGAAAATTCAAATCGTTTTGTTTTCTCTTGATGTTGCATTCATGGTGTCTTACTCTTTCATTCACCTGGTGCATTGATGCACAGTATCTGCTCGTTCCAGCGGACCGGCTTCTTTCTCACCGTCTGATTCTCACCACTGAACTCAACCTCAGCGTCGCTGCCAGCCGCATCATTTTTCAAAAGAATGAACACTTCCATGGAGCTCTGCCAAGAATTCAGCAAAGTGAACTGCAGTGTAATCAATGCTGTGGATGCTTTATGGGAGAAAGAAATGGCTTACTACTGGCGAGATGAGTGTCTCACCCCGCATGAAACTCTGGAAGGAACCACCACAATGCTGGATCTGACACTGTGGGCCCCCGTCGACTGCACTTGTTCTGTGTTTTGATCTGATCTTGATGGTTTACATGTCAGAGGGTTGACATTTGTTGCTGATGCCGACATGCCTACAAAAGATGGGACATTGATCAAAAAACTCGGTTCAGAACCAGTGTTTCAGATACTATGAAACACCTCTGCTTCTTTTTCTCGTGCTGGTAGTATAAGCACAGAAGTTCACACTGACTTTGTGATTCCTCTGACTTTAGTTTGAAGCAAAATATCTTGACAGCAGCTCCAAGCATTACAGCGTAATTAGGTAACAAACATTCTTGTCATTTCTAGATGTAGAAAAATTGTTTAGTGACTCATATTTCAATTTGATGTGCTTTGATATTTACATGCAAGTCTAATGGCTTTCCTTTCAAGGCTCATCTTTACTTCACGTTAAATGCAATTCAGAAAACATTAGCATGCTTTAAAAGGATGGTAAAACTGTTAATGAACAGTAGGCACATATGTACTTTTACTGTATGCAGCATCAATAAGAGCATGCTAGCATTCACTAACGGCTGCGTCAACAGAAATGTTTGTTTGGTGTGGCTAAAAGCACGCACAGTCAAGTAAAACAGTGAATTTAGTGAAAGAAAATCTGATTTTAAAAAGTCAATCACAGCTGACTTTTCTTTCAAAAAATGAAATCGAAACATTTGCTTACTACCTACCATATTGAATTTAACTACAAACATTTAAGGAAGGACACAAATGCAACACAACAGAATTTTAATCTTTCAGTCTTTATGCTCGATCCTTAAAGGATGTTTCTACAAAGCCACAATTTAAAGTTTTTGAAAACGCATTATTATTATTATTATTATTATTATTATTATTATTATTATTATTATTATTATTATTATTATTATTATTTGTTTATTTTTTGCTAGAAAACTACTAGCATACTAGCATTACTGATTCCATGTAGTTGATAAGATGTTTTGGGTACTTCAGGGTGGCCAATTAGATTTCAAAGGGTGGGCCATGCCCCCCCGGGTCATCCTCTGGATGTGCCTCTGGTGCTTAAATGTTAATGCCTCGAACGCACAAACATTCTCGACTTCAAACCAAGCTGTACGCCAGTAGCACAGCTCCAGTTGCAACACAAACTTTAGCAGCTCACTGGTAAGGAAAATAAACGTGTGGAGCTGTTCATTTTCCATATACTGCATATGTTCCTGCAACTGACCTGTACCTGATTACATAAGTTGGCTGAGTATGGAGAGCCCCGTTTATTGTTTATTTACTGTTAATTTCTTATTTTTCATACTCATAGAGTAAATCAAAACACAAATAGTCTGTTTTTCATTTACATTTGTAAGGACTTTTTTTTTGCTGATAAGCAAGTTTTAGCATGCTACTAAACACAATTAAGACAATGAAGCTTTTCACATTTGCACCTTCCTGCCACACTATTATAACTTAGCAGTTGCTGGATTTGTCTTCAAACAGAGTTTTAGAAACTGTAGCTGCAAAATACAACTGGCATTGACTTTTAAAAAACAAAGTTAAGCTTCTCATCTACATAATCTTTTTAGTCTGAAAGAGTTTCTTGCAACAAAGTCTCCGTTAACCCATAAAAAGTTATTTCAGAATAATTTAGCTTTAAAATGCAAAGTTTTTTTTTTTTTATTTCTTTTACATCAGTGGTTGCTCACTCAGTCATGAAGTGCCCTTTCATTCCCTGTAAACACTAAAACTCATCAAACACCCACGTCTGTTGCCCAGGCTAACAAACAAATAGCTCCATCCTGAATGAATAGGGAAGGGTACTTCTGGTTCGAAATACAACTGTTTGTGGGATCCTGGTTTGAACCGCTCCACTGTATCAGTGAAATGAAGTAATGCAGAGTGCACTTGAATTTGCATGGCTTGCAGAGAATAGTCAGCGGTGGCAAGAAAGGAAAGACTGCACTGCATTTGCATGAAATGTTGTTCCTGCACACACACCTGTTTAAATACAAGCCCCCTCCGCTGCTGTATGATATTATACAAATAGTGCAATTAGGAAAAATAGGGAAAGGAGCAGAAGATAATTAGAAAGGCAGATAAGGACATGCTACATGTATAACAGTTTCACTGAAAATGAAGCTGCAGCTGCTGCTAAAAAATATTGGATGTCAATCACCAGCACAGTTTTTTTCCCTCCAAGAAAAAAAAAGTCAGTAAACAGGTTTCCAAGCTGCTGCTCGGGCATCCTCACAAATAATGAGCATTTTTTTTCTCCTCGCTCTTATGGCAGAAGAACAACGAGGTCATATGACATTTTTCCTGAAGGAAGTCTTTGTAGAGGAAAGTGACTGGGCTCTGCGTTTGCGAGACCAGCAAGCAAATTGTGACTAAATTCCTGTTATTTGCCTGTCGTGCATTTGGACATTTGTCAGTGGTGCGGAGGAGGTGAAAGCGGATTTATTGTATTTTCTCTTTAATGAATAAAATAAATCTCTCATTAAGTGTGATATGACTTTAAAAGACAGCAGTTCAGTACTTGTCTAAGGATTTTACTTTATCAGGTGGTAGGGTCTGTCACTTCACTGGTTCTTGTATTGTCATGGGTTCTTTGACGGTATCCTATGGTGTCTTTAAACAGCATTTATTTTACAGTTACTTTGTAGATAAAATCAAGGCTCTATCAACTATAACAACAGGTGGTCTGCGATCTTTTTGGGTCAGAAATGTCATGCTAATGCTAGCATGCTGTTGCTAAAGCCATACCTTTCTTCACAATCTTGGTGACAGCTGATAAGTACTCATGAGCATCTTGTTCGCTGGACATCTGCAGGCATTCGTCTCCATTCAGAGGCACCACGTCCAGCAGTGGGGTCAGACTCTCCACCCCACACAGCAGCACCACCACATGAGCCGCGGGACACAAAACACGAGCCAGGAAGAAGCGCTGCATCTTACACAGATCCTCTAGCACACCTTTGGAGAGGATTAGGAGCTTGCAGGTGTACTGGGCCAGGCTGAGGAAGTCATCCCGCCAGCTGGAGGCCTTGGCAATATCAAAGCAGCAGATCCCGGCCTCCGTGATTGGACCAGTAAAGATCGAGTGCAGGTATGTGGCCCATTGCTCTGCCTCTGCCTCATAGATGATTAAAAGCTCCTTATCTACAATGAAATGGCATATTTTGTTTATAACTTTCAAAATACGCCTAATAAGTTAGAGAAGCTTCATTATGTAAGATATTAGGAGGAAAAAACTCATACTTATGACTGAGGCACACCATTTGGGCTGCAGAGTAAATATTTATCACAGAAATAGAGGCCTGAGTCATACATCATCATCACAATTGATTATTTCCAGTACCCTAGTCAAAAATGAAGGCAGAGATTAATTAAAGAATAAATAATGCAAAGGGAACTGCTTACCTGTCTGGCTCATGACTGCAGTGCTGTTTGTGTGCAGGTCTCACTCCACACTGGCTTGGAACACAGTGCTGATACAGTCAAGTGGAGCTCAGATAAGAGGGAGTTTCCTGCTCCGGTACAGCGGAAAAGAAAGAGGATCTTTATTTTCTACCTGCTCTGATGACAAGGGAGAGGCTTGGACGTAAAAGTAAATTAGCATCTGTGGCAGTTTTCAAGAAGTGAGATCAAACTATTGAAGCTGGTTTTGTGATTTTGCTATTAGAAACTTACCTTAGGTCAGTTTTTCCACGCAGATGTTACTGGTCATAGCACCACCAAAGCTGGTATCCAAAATGGAAGAATAGGAAGGCATCATGGTGAAAGAAAGAAACAAGGATTTATTTCAAGGAGATTTGGAAGAAGGATTTAAATATTTTCTAATTGTATGTATAAATGTTTGTTGTTAATAAAAAAAAGAAAATACCAAAGCCACCACAGAGGCAGCAGGAAATGAAAATGAGTGAATACAGTAACAAGTAATAAAGAATCATTTCATGATAAGCCACCCAAAATGAGAAAGACGGGGAACACACACAACACATAATAAACACACAGAGGTTTGTCATAACTCAGACAACAGGTGATCAGAAAGTCACAGCCTCAAAGGTAGTTTGATTAAGTCTGCAGAGGTGTGCATGCAAAGCAGGCCACTAGAACCTGAGGCGTGTTAAAACTAATGATGTGCTGCAAATGTCTCCACTACAGGCGGACATAATAAAGCTGGGGTGCTCTGACCTGCTGGCACAGTACCTCATTGAGAGGAATAATAATAATATTAAAAAAAAAAAAAAAACTCAGGGCTTCATTAACTGCCCCCACCTGCCAAACAACTGACTCATACCACACCACTGTCTCACTAATAGCAGTTTGCCACCATTTATTCCCTTTGTGCAGCCCTGAGGTGACTGAAAAGTGCAACTGTTGAGAAAATGAGCAGGTGAACACGGCGGTCTCTTTCATGCAGATTGTGGATGCCGTGTACTTGGTGACTCACTGGATATTGTTCTTTTCCAAAGGATGAAGAACTCGTTCCCTTTCTTGATCCAACCATGGAGAGAGGACGTGAAAATATTTTCTGGATCAGACATGACTTCTTCTGAACAAAACTTCCAGTTGGAACCGGACAGGGCAAAGGGTGATTGAGACTGTAATGGCTTACACTCATGTACAGGAGTATTTTTGCATGTTACAAAAAAATCTGTTGGTTAAAATCACACTGAGCTGAATTGTTAACAGTGTTTACACTCCCTCCTGCTGGTGGCACAAGGGTTGGTATTAAACCAACATGGCTGATCTTCATGGGAGCAAGAATATTGAAGGCAGATGTGAAAATCTGTCCTTTCAGATTAGACTCTGAGATATAATGTTTAGTTTTGACACTCACAAGTAAACAGCATTAGAGAAACTGTTATACATTAAAAAGAGAGAACAGCTGGTTGCTAATACAATCAGGACTGACCTTCGCAACACAGACTCATGGTAAATACTACCTGGGAATAAGTCTTTCAACTCATGTTGTTAATGCAGTAAGTAAGGGTTTTTTATCTGCCTGAATGAATGAATATTAATTTCTGATTGTAGAACAACACTAATGATTAATATGGTTTTTATGTTAATAAATCCTGATTAAAAGCTCTAAATCATGGACAAAGAATCAATGAAACTTTTTTTTTCATCTTTTAAGTATTAAAAAAATCCAAATGACCAACTTGCTTCCTGATCCACCTATTCACTTTCTGACTCACTTTTGTTTTGTTACTTCTCGTCACTTATGTTTGACAAATAATAAATAGTAACAGACTTACATTTACAGCACTGTCAAATTTTCACCACTAGGTGAATTTTTTTAAGTTGAAAACATCCAGCAGTGACAGAATCACAACCAGAGCCTCCACAAGAGGAGACTATGTGATACCTTATAGACGTTCCACTTTTAGTCGGTCTGTGCTGTCTGTTCAGGGGGGTGAAATCTGGAACAACATACCGGTTGCGATCAGGGAATGCCCCACTTACCCCACATTTAAAACCCACTATTTACACTGAGGCTTTACTGAAATGTTCATTAATATGCACTGTCCCAAATAAATAAATAAATAAATAAATAAATAAATAAATAAATAGTTGTAGTCTACTAATAACTCAAAAGAGAGAATTGGGTGGTTACGCACCTAAAACTGAATGCCACATTGCCAACATTATTGCCGGGCATTGTGGGGAACAGTATAGACTGGCCCATTGCCCACCTAGACTTTCTCCAGAATCCGTAGGGCACTTGGGTACTTTGGCATACTACCTCCATACTACTACAGTAGATAGTTTGAAAATAGCCTCTTTCTCACTTACTACCTTTCATATTTATTTCTTTACTTCCTAGCTTGCTAACTTACTCCCTTTTTCACACTTTCAAACTTAAACGTAGTTGCCAACTTACTCAGTCTTTCTTTCCTGCTTACTTATTACGTACACTTTCTTATTAACTACCTTCTTTGCTTACTTTCATACCTTCAGACTTAGCTACTTTTCTCATTACCTTATATACTACCTACTACCTTATTTACTACTGTATTTTTACTTCCTCTCTAACATATACATACTAAATTATTATTCAACAGAAATGACACCTTACAGATATTTAAAAGGTATTAAAAAAACAAAATATTAGAGTTTGAAAGTAGCTAAATCACTGATAATAAGAGTATTTTGTTACCTTTTGTTCAACGTGGGATAGCTAATGAACTATTGTTTGGGAACATGTCACCACTAAATTGTGGACTCTGAATCTGATTTGTCACCGAATAAAGAAATCAGCTCACACTTTCTTTCAGGCATAGTTACCATAATCTTCTTATCAGCACATTTGTTCATTTATTTTATGTCTCCATCAGCATGGCAGTAATGTGGAACATGTTGAAAAAAGGTGAATAAGGAAGCTCTTAAAAATTAAATGGGATGTTGATAATTTGGTATGTCTACATTGAAAATCTTCTATGGGAATAACATACTGATACGTCAGTCAAAATTATCACAAAATTCTTCATATTTTTTTCCGTATGAATAAAATGAATCGCGAGCGCATTATAAGTTATTCATACCAGCTTACGTTCAGGGTCAGATTGACACAGAAGAAACCCTTTGATAAAAGTGAATGCACGGAGAGAGTAGTGGCCTGTCGCTCTCCACCAATAGTAATAGTGAGTGGGTGTTGGGGGCGGGTCTTCAGGGTTAGCAGGTTAGACTGCGCACTGCGCTCAGACAACTTGATCCAGAGTAACAGTAAATCAGACAGAGCAGCTCCTCCAGCTCCAGCACTGAAATTGTAACCCTGTTGCAAGTATTTTTGGCCGCTGATAGGACCGAGTGAGATCACTGCGGTCTCTTTTCTCGGATAGACTCAAGAGTTGTTCGGCAAGAGCAACGCAGGGACCGTTTTCAGTCTCATTTCTGCTATATCTCAATATTATATCACACTGGAAATGTCCGAAAACAAGCCGAATGATGAACCGAAGTTATCTACGACGGACAGGGTGGTGAAATGTAAGTGTGTTTTTTTTAATGCTTCACTGAAACCACAGGCTACCACAGCTCTCCCTCTAAACCAGCAGAAACGGACTTGAAGGAAGCGCAGTCGTAGCAGCAGCAGCAGCAACAGCGGGAGCAGTAAATGTAGTCGAAATTTGTTCGCTGGCTATGGAGGAAGAAGGGTGTTAGCCGAGCTATGACAGCAGCTGTGAACTAGGAAGTGAGGGTAACTCCACTTTGTAGACCCGAGCAAGATTTTTCTCGACATTTGTGACATTCTGCCTGTGGGGCGTGTGGTATCGCTGCTTGTCTGTACTGTTTTCATTAGCAGCGAATAGTATGACAGATGCGTGATCATTTTGGTTTACATACATTGTGCACAAGGCTTACAGTATGCATGCAGATATTGCACAACCCATGCAACCCGAGGGCAATTTTCCCTTATTTTGCATGCATCAGTAAGCATACTTTCATCACGGCTTGTTTTTTTTTTTAACACCATTGCATAATACTACTTGATGTCGCCTATGTTTTGTAATCCAACATTTGGTTCATCGTGTGCTCTTTGCCATATGGGCCGGCTCTTCCTGCCTACTGTGTTTACAGGTCTGACATTCCACCTTTGCAGTCTACCATAAGAACGCAATAAAGATCATAATCGAGACGACCTATCCCTTGAACAAGGAGAAGGAGCAAATGTAGCCTGCCTGGTTTCATGTCAGTTGACATTTCGTGCTGACTTGAAGGCATTGCTCCACTTTAGTTGCAGCATAAAAGCCTATTTCTGCCTCAGAACATGAGCACTTTGTCAGTCTAGGTAAAATTGCTCATGTTGGAGACCCAATTTGCTGCTTTTTTTCCTCAGAAGCAAGATGACAGAATGTGTTTATGTGCCCTGTGTGGTTTTGTTCCAGCACTAGTTGCAACCATTATCCCCTCCAGCCTGAGTACATCCCAACAGGCATGTGCAGTGATCCCAGTGTGCACACAAGCACACGAGAGGGAATTGCTGAGTAATTTTATTCAGGCTTAGTTGCTTGGGTTCAACTGTTTGAAATGATTAGATCATCAGTGACCATTAAACGTTAGGGTTTAGTGGGAAAAGGCAGTGCTATGGAGTGTTCAGAAGACCATGACTGGAATCATTTACTGTGTTAAAGCTCCTGTTTGCTATATCACAAACACGGTTCCACTCCACTGCTTTCTCAGGCTTAGCCTGTGCCATTTGAAAAAAAAAAAACAAAACGCAAAAACAAACGATAACTGCTACAATTTCTTTCTGCAGAGATAACTAGCAGCGTTAGGGCCACATCCTGCTCCGAAACGGGGTTGAATGTTATAAGAGAGTCACACCATGTCGTGGATGCTCCTGTGATGAATATTTCAAGAGATCATCCCCCTCCAGTCTCCACCAACTTGAAGGGTAATGAAAAATAGATATGACAAGTATGGTTTTTTGAAGAGATTTAACAATATCACTGGGGGGACTTGGCCAGTTGTGGCGTATGGATCTGAGACGAGAGATACCACCGTATTGCACGTCTCAATCCTGCATTTTCTCTGGCTTCCTCTTCGTCTGCAAAGTGACAGTCTGCTGTGGTCTTAATCAGGTTAAAACGTATTGATTAGTCATTAGAGAAGCTATGCGTAAGGGAATCTGAGAGCCCCGTTTCTAGGGCTCGCTCCTAAAACCTGATGGGGAGATCTGCAAAGTAATTGAACCCATTATTCATTCATCAAGTTTCGAGAAGTCAGTGTTTTGGTAATGCATTAGTATTATGACAACATGGACGCTGGCTGTGTACAAAGCACCTCTTCCAAATATCTGCAGGCTATAGGTGTGAAGTAATTTGTTTTGAGCCGCCTGGTTTGCCCTGCTACAAGGTGTCAGTCCAACTTATCATAAGTGCTTTGCATCCACCTGTTTTCAAAATGCATTATCATAATGCCCCTGAACGCCGCTGCCGCATAGTAATTACTCATAAGAGTTTAATCAGCTGAGGCAGGAGAAGTTGCATAATTTTCATCATGTTTTTATCCCCTGACAGAAAGAAACTGGAATAAATGAGCAATTTCCCGAATGCAGCCGTTAGATTTAATGAACTCCGTTGGTTGTGTGTTAGTCAGCTGTGCGTTTTGTTGTTGAATCATGCCCATTGACTGACTGTAGCAGCTGTTTTGCGTTGATTTTGAAAAGCCTACCTGGTTATTCAACATTTAAATAAGGATTAACTTGTGACTGGAACGATTTTATGTATATTTAATAACATACTTTTTTTTGGACGGATTTTTGGTGAGTTTTTTTTTGTGCTTAAAATGTCACAAAAAAAAAAGCTAAGTTGCCTTTGGCAAATTAATCAGCCTTCTTTTTTTGTTAAGTCGGTCATTGTTTTGCAATGTCTTATGGAGCTTGTATCTTTAATCTTCATATTTTAATGTCTGCATCCTCCACTGTCTTTATAAAATAATCCTGTGACTGGATATATTAGAAGTGTTTTGCTCCGTGGTTAAACACCGGATGATAGCTTGCCCTCAGTCGCATATAAAATAAATAAACACTTGTTAATATGGTCGTCATGGTGCAATCATGACAACAGTCGTGCTCCAAAGCAAAGCGAGCTCAGTAATGGTGTTTTTCCGTCACCGGCTCAGAAGCAGGGCCTCCGAGCCCCTGACGCGGCCCGGGTCCTTCTCTACGAGTGGGGATGGATAACATCTGACATTTGACTTTTGAGGAGAGGGCCCCTGTGCTCAGACATGCGTAGGTTGGAGATGGTGGTGGTGACAGCAGCGCAATGCCAGCCACTGATCCCAGTTGGATAGCCGAGTCATTTATAGAACAGAACATTAAGTAATGCCACATACTTGATCCTTGCCTTACATGTGATCACCTGCATACATCTCTGGCTCATGTACTGTACGTCGTGTGACATGTGTGTGATGTTTCTGTTTAATCAAGCGCTCACACAGTCTGATACAGAGACATAAACCATCTATCAGGATGTGTCCTCAGGGTGCTGTTTTTCTCAGTCATATTTCCTCATTAGCATGCAGTAACCGTTAGAATTTTTTAGCATGAGAAAACGATTACAAAGGGAGAGATAAGTGATTTATAATGACTGCTGAGGCTGTTTCTGATTTGAAATCATTAGTAAAGAAAATACACATATAGAAAATTTGCTACATGTTGATGAAGTCGAAGTCCTTTGGTGTAATTCCTGGCAAATCATACTCATCTGGCCTGTGGTTGGTTTTCCTGGGCTGATACCAACAATACAAGTTATTATGAGTTCATGATGATGATGATGATAATGGATATTTAGGCAGCAGAAATGAAAAACTTTCCATTGAAGTTTAGAATTCAGACAGAAAGTTGTGTGACGCGTAGCCAATCAGATATAGTTGTAGGCGGGACATTAAGAGAGACAGTGGCCCTTTTCAAATTCGTCTTACAGTACGTACTGATTTGGTGGAACTTTAATATGCAGTATGTGAAAACTTACAAAATCTGCAGTATGCCAAAAATTCCCAGATGTCCTACTGAGCCGGGAAAATTTCTCAGTACGCATCACACCAGTCTACCTGGCGTACTGTTTTCCACAATGCACGGCGCTAATGCTGTTTGTCCTCTTTTGCTATTTATTGTGGGTGAAACTCGGGTTTAGGTGCATTACTGCCGCCTACTAGAACAAGTCAACATGACCTCTACAACACAACAACACTAATGTTAGACGGTCGGCGAGAGAGAAGTGAAGTGATGTAAAAGAAACAGCGCTAATGTTTCTCCCTTGTTGTCGTTAAACAGGAAGTAACCATCTCACAGGTGAACTGAACAATAGAACAATAAACAAAATTAATTGAAGTCCATATAAAGTATTTATTAACTATTTTAAAAAACATGTGTGGAACAAACGGCTGTTAAAATAAAAGTGAATCTGTTTGGATTTATTTTCAATTTTCAATTCAAACATGAATTTTACCACCTCTGAAAATAATGAAAGGACCAAACACGCACAAGAAATATAGTTTCTTTAAATTCCTTACTGAAACATAACTATTCCCCACTACTGATTGGATAATAATACAAAAAATAAAATAAAATAAAAAAATCAATGACATGTTCTTCTTCTTTCCATCCATTCATCTTCTATCCTGCTTCAGGATCGCTGGTGGCTGCAGCCTATCCCAGCTGTCTTAGGGCGAGAGGCGGGGGACACCCTGGACTGGTTGCCAGTCAATCCCATAGAGACACTCACACCTACAGGCAATTTAGAATCCCCAATTAACCTGATGAGCATGTTTTTTGGGAACCCGAAGTACTGACCCGGAGTACCCACACATACATGGGCAGAACATTCAAACTCCACACTACTTACTGTGAGGCAGCAGCGCTAACAGCTTGCAGCTACCTATGCCACCTACTTCCGCTTCCCTGAAACTGAAAACCAGAGTAGTATACTACAAAACAGACCCAACAGAACAGTCATTGTAGGCGAAATTGAAAACAGCCACTGTGTCGAGTCAGGAAAGACATCTTCAGCGGAGCGAAAGTAGCACATTTTTGATAGATCATTAATAATTGATAACAAACCATCCAGGGCAGAGCACACCAAGGCCTTAATCCATGATGCTAATCCTGCTGTCTTAAGTTTTTATGGGGTTCTCGGACCCTTTTTTTTGTGACAGTATCTATCCTGACAACTGTGATGTGCAAATTGCAAAAATAACAAGTGAAAAACTTTCTTTTGGTAGTTTTATCAGGTCTGAATGGACACAGTCTACCTTTCAAGTGAAAAACCAGGAGACACTTGATTTGATGTGTTTGACTTGCTCTTAATTTCATTTCATTATAGATATTCTGACACAAAGCTGCACAGCATCCGTGGGTATGTGGTAACATCACAGGTGAAAATGTAACGATTCGCTCCCTGGCAGCAGCCTCTGTGTTTAAGCTGAGCTGTAGTTAATTGGAGCCTCTGATTGGTCAGACAGTTGACCTGTGAGCAAGAAGCACTTGATCTGCAGCACCAAAGCTGGCGCTTAAAGAGGACACTGTCAATATAAAACCCATTCAAGTTGAAATATTTGCAGAAATCACGATGACAGCTATTATTAATCGTGCAGTCTCATGCCATTATCTCAAGCACTTAATATAGTTTGCTGAACGGTCAAGCTTTCAGCAGATGGACTCCATAGATTTCAGACTTCAACAGTTCAATGATGCACTTTGTAAGATGTGAGTGATCTGCAGGGCTGTTTCTTGTACTTTTCAATATAAAAACTTTGCCCCTCCGTGTCAGTAATTTGGGTTTATTCAGTCTTCAAGGATGCCAAACTCTTGTTTGCGAGGTATGATGGCGGTCCACTCACACAACTCGACCTGGAAATATCACCTTCGGCAGAAAAAACTGCAAGTGAGAAGAAGGTAACCAAACATGTGATAGAAGCCTGTCATGTATCTGCGCTTTTTTGATAACAAGGATGGATTCATCATGGCGCTGAAAGACCCACAGTACATCTGTTGTGATGCGATGCTCAGATACACAGTCTGCGGCTTCCTGAACCTGAGTAAGTGCACCTTTACCGCTCATTAGATTAGAAAGGAATTAGGCTCTGTTGTGGATTTAGGGCACTGCAAAGCGGTGGATTTGGGCAGATTAAGCTCCATATAGGGGGATAAAGGCGGCTCTGCTCAGATGTTGTAATCTGACTCCATGCATTAGCTGCTGCTCTTGCTAATTCGTGTGAACAAATGGATGTTGGGTCTTGATAAAGCAATAGCAGAATACTGTTTACCTACCTTGGCATTATGAGATTGTTGCCAAGTTTATGAGCACATTTGTGGATTTGTTGACCTTTGAACAAACTATAGATTCTGTACAGTTTGGTCGCTTGGATTGAGTTAGACTCTGGCTCCTTGAACGGTGTCGTAAGATAAGATGAGATAAGATAAGATTTATAAATCCAGAAGGAAATTGTGTCATGCATGCTTCAAACTTCCCTTTTGGACCACCAAAGAACCATTTCACAAAGACCAAATAGAAAAATGACGCTGCTCATTGCCTGTCTCCACAGCTCTTATCCAAAAGCCATACACCCTAATGTCGCACTATTGTATTTGGTGAAAAATCAGCCGCTGCACAAACACGCCCTCAGCGGTTCCCATTTCATGGCAGGCAGACACAAACACATGCTCCCTTTGTCAGCTACAGCGCCGCACAAAAGCCATTTTGGAACAGAGACTGGAGTTGTGTGTCATCAGATCACTCTCTGAGGTTGGTGGCAGCACACTCACAAATCAATCAATACCCTGTCTACAACACATGTAGCTACATATTGGGCAGGCCGAACAGTGAGTGGGGGAGGAGAGGCTAACCCAGTGAACTGGGAGCAACTGGGTTGCTGGGTTACACTGGAGGCCGGTAGAGTAGTAAATCTGCTTTCTCACCTCAGGTCCTGCTCGAAGGGGAGGGGGGCAGAGATTGGACCGGCTGAGGAGAAGTGGGGAGGGGTTATTTGGGAGTATAGTCTCACACTTGCGTGAACATTACACACAATATGGGTCACATTTAACTACTTTGAATGAAGAAGCAGATTATTTTTAAAGAATTCAGATATAGAAACCTTCTGTCATTGGAGCGTTACCAAATGCTGTTAGCAAATATGTGAGCAAATGCTTTGTCATGTGCTATGAATAACTGGCTTAACAGAAACACAGTTTAGTCAACACGCCAGTCGTCCACTTAACTCAGGATTTTGTGTGTATTTCAGCATAAATTGACGTTGCAAAATACAGTCTGAGTTTTTCAACAGCAGCATTTTATATCCTTCCTACTTCACTCGCATTTCTTTTGCTTCATTTTCTTTGGGTTGATCAGAGAAACACAGCAGAATTACATTTTTCAGATAACATAAAACGTTTGGAGCAACCGATGGGTGGTCATTCTGAATTTATTAACATATTTTAGAGTTCGTCAGAGAAATTTCTGTTGCACATTTCATACAACGCTTTTTTTGGTTAAACCTCTAGAAGTATGCAGATTTTATTACTGAATCATAAATTTTAAATGAGGATTAACCACCTAAGGGTTAGATTTAATGTAACCTAACATCAAATCACTGAACGTCAATGTCAAGAAGTGTAACGAATCTCACGAGGAAGTATTTTCTTGTATGTTACAAAAACACTCTAAAGTAGGGCTGCACTGATCCTGATCCTGGTATTTGGTATCAACCGGACTGAGCACCTCACAGCTGGATCAGGTATTGGTGGGAAAGGTCTGATCTGTGGTGCCGATCCAAGCGACCAGCTCTTTGCCTTTTTTTTTTTTATTCTATTTTTTTTAACGCTCTCATATTTTGTACAAATATTAATTTAAGTGTCATTTCTAGAACTTGACACTTAAATTAATTATAATTACATCAAACAAGGTTTCCCAACAATATTTTCTCACAAAGTTGTCACTTTGTTTACAGTATGTAAAATTATGTAATACAGTTTGTTCTGGAATGTTACCTCTGATGCACTTTCTTTGTTTTTTTTGCTGCATTACCAGTCTACAGGGTATAAAAGTTTACAGTGGAATATTTATTTCTGTAAGTTCTGAAGCATAATTTTTACCAAACTGCTTGTAAACATTTTATAGTTTACATAACTATAGTTATATTTTATAGTTAAAATAAATATCTTAAAATCTAAATATCGACGGGTATCAGTAACTGGACCAGAAAAATTGGATTGGTGCATCCCTACTCTAAATTAGGGCTGCCATAAACGATTATTTTGACAATTAATATGATAGTTCATTCAACTTTTAATGAACTTTGCAGCTTGTAGGAGCATTTCTGCCTTTTTTTTCTAATGTACCAATTTTCTGTTCAAACATGACATCGCTATTAAGTAGGTAACTCACTGTTGACGTTAATGTTAGCAGCCAACTAGCCAATTAGCTTACCGAGATTGTCATTCTTCGTCAGAAAATAAATCAGCCACGGCGTGCTGTCTTTTCAGATGCTTGTGCATCGCGGTCGTACTGTCATGGAAGGACATTTCTGCTTTGCAGATTTTGCATTGCACTTTTCTCCTTTATTTTGGAAAAATGCTCCCAAACTTTCGAGCTCTGTTGCCGGCTAGCCATGATACTGTTGAGCATAACTTTTCCAGTGACATCACTGGTGACCCTGGTTACCACTTCTGCACGTATGCGTCAAGGACAGAATGGCAGACGAGACAGGTGAAAGTACAGCGGCAGTTTTGAGGGAAAAATAAAGTTTAAAAAAGTGTTCAAACGACGACGTCGATTATTAAATAAGTTGCCGATGATTTTGATCGTCTGCGTCATCGTGACTAGTCGACTAATCTTGGCAGCCCTACTCTAAATAAAGACAAAACTGAGAATAGGATTGTTTTGTTTTGGTTTTTTTTCAAATACAGCTTAATACTTGATTACTGGGTTTTCAGGTAAACAGTGTCGAACTGGAGTGCCGATTGTGGCTAAACTTGGCAAAACCAGCACTACCAGCTTCTTGTCCTTCATGTGGGCTGAAGTTTGCATCCCTGTTCTGGTCACACATATTCTGTTTGAGTGTTTATTCCCTGTTTAATCAGAGTTAATGCACAATTCTCTGCACCCTTTGTTTGATCATTAGCCAAAGAATCACAGCCTCTTCATATTTTGAATTGCATAAATATTTATCCAATCCAGCCCACAGGTATGCACACACAGAGCCACCTCAAACTGCATCCTAAATGAGAATTTGTTTGAGCACCACTGAATAATGTTTTTATGCCTCCAAATAAAAGCCCTCCACAGTAAGGTTTTTTTTTTTTCATCTGGGACAAACCTCTTATGTTTGAACACAGTATTCTGGCTGCAGTGTTCCTTTCATGCTTGTCTCCATTAAAAAGGGGAGGATCCTTGTTAAGAGCATACCTGTATGCTAAATGGGAGACTTTGTCTTGGTGGATTGAGACAAGTCCCTGCAAACAGACATACACACTGTGATGTTCCAGGAGGTCATTTGTATTTAAATATGGGTAAAATGAGTAAAGCCATCTGCGGGCTGCCTGTAAACGGCAGATTAGTAAGCAGGGAAAAGTCACCGCAGGGGGAGGGATGCTGTAACTCTTGTGTTGGCTCATCGCCTCAGTTTGTAATGGGGGGTTGACATGGACAGGGTGCTCAGTATCTCATGGTAACAGTCTAGTCGAGATTGCCTCTTCCCTGCTATCATGTAGGCATCGGTACTTGTTGACACCCACCCACACACACTCACACACGAACACACATACTGAGATTGATGCAAATACAACCTGTTCCCATAAAGAAGTGATGAATATGCTGATTTTTTTTTTTTTTTTTTTTTTTGGCTTGGACGTGTTTGTCAGGGAGCATGCAAGAAGTGCACAACATGTACACTTTTATTCAACAGGGAGAGATAAAGTCAAACTCGAGCATTGAGAAAACGCTTTTGATGAACTGACTGTGTGGTCACATATCAGCACACCCCCGAAACGAAGAGACTAAAGGAAAAAAAAAAAAAACCTTCTAAATCACTGGACCCATTTGGGAGCATTGAGGTCAGAGTACGTGGACATCATCTTCCTTTAAACCCCATCATTGGTACCAGGTCACAGTGTGGCCTGACAGCTCATGATATGATACAAATGTGAGTCCACATTCTATTACGGCGCAATTTATACAATAGGTTACATTATGCTACGTGACATTTGTTACATTGCATTATGTCACAATATACAATAAGATACGATAAGATGCATTATGTTACATGAATTGTCGATGTCACAATATAAGACATTAAAGTATAGCATTAAAGTAGTTATATGTTGCATTGATTGACATGCAGGGTGACATAATGTAGCGTGACATTAGGTATGTAAATACACTCCATGATGCAATGGGATGTTGGGTAACGTTCCTTCACAACATGATACAATATGATGCACTACCTTACATGACATAGCGTTTTATTGTGTTACGTTGTGTTTCATCACGATCAGGGATGTACCGAAATGAAAATCCATGTCCGAAACCGAAAAAGTATGTGTGTCTCCCTCTCCAGGCGGGTTCTCCACGGTCATCTCAGCCTGGATCATTTCTCGTGTACTCATCACACGCTTTACAAATCACTTTCTGTGGGTCTTTCTCAGATATTTTGAAATACTTCCACCCTTATCCAGACCAGAGCGTGCCGGCCGGGGCTTTTGCTTGTGTCATCACAACATGTTCTTTCGGCCATGTTGTTTTGGTGATAAAAGTCTTTTGGCACTTTTGGGCCATTTTCGGTGTCTGAAATTTTGCTGCATCCTTGATCACGATACACTAAAATACATTATACTATGATACTTCATATTGCGTGACATTTTGCAGGGTGATGTTTCATATCACATTCGAGATTTTAGATCAGTTGATGTAAAGCAAAAAGTAGGATTAATGTACTCGTTCACTGCTCTTTGGTTTTGTTTCCTTTTGTATTATAAACAAGCAATTTGCAAGTATTTAAACTTCAAAATAAGTAGGGAAAATAATTGAGCTCTCAACGTTCCAACCTAGGAAATAGATCAGGAATAGATCAGGAATAGATCAGGAATAGATCAAAAACCACAGAATTCAGAAAAAAAAAACTATTTCAAGCTGTTGAGACGATCCAATCAGCTTTTTACTCAGTTCAACACATTTTCAATGAGATATATCGACTCAAGAAATACTCCACCAAACGGTTGAGTTGCAAGTTAAAGCTGCAAACTGTTAAACCACATTTTATCCATAAACTTTCTTACCATCTTCCTCTACAGTCCTTTTCATGGGGTCAAGAACAACGGGAAGTCATTTTTAGCCCTCCCTAACTGCTGTTTAAGTCAGTTTATATTATGTAGGAATACATTTCGTACTCAGTGTCAAAAGGATGAACCGTCATTTTCAGTGACTTCTTTCTCAGTAGTAAGACGTTATACCATGATCTTGTCATCTTGGGTTCTTTGCTGTCAACTGCTTTGCTGCAATGGTGCAGTGGGCAAAAACTTTAGCAACTGGTTTGTATTTTTGGTTCCACATCAGAGAGGAGCAGGACTCTTCTTTGGTTTCAGACTTATCCTTTGGTCGTAGCATGACATTCCACTGCAGGTTTATTCTGGCGGGACTTGGGTTTGGCCGATTACTGAAGCATTAGGCACACAGAGCAGCATCAGCCAACATGGCATCTGCACCGTGCGTTCAGTCAAGCTGCCTGACGATTTCTGGCAAGTTGCAGGCTCCGGGCCTTGAATTGCAGTTTGACATTTTTCAGGGCATTTTCAGCACGGGTAGCTCTTGACTATAACCCAGAAGACCTTTTGAAGTGAAGTTATGTGTGGGAGTCACAATGAATGTCATGTGTACTCAGCTTTGCCAGCCGTTTGCTGCTCTATGAGAGAATGCAGTGGAGAGTTAACCCCACTCGCTCACCTTCTTGTTTACCACGGCTGGAGAAATGGATCTACTGCTGGTCAGATTTTATCAGACAAGTCGGGAGATCATGTTCTGTTCGCAGGTCTTTTTTTAATTAACAGACCAATCGATACTTTTAATCAAGTTTTATGGATATACTTTATTAAAGTCTGGAGTCACAAAGGGTGCAAGAGTCAGAGCACAACTGCTGTGCTGTTCTCAGGTTCTGCATGAAGCTTTTTTTTAACCATTGGGGACTGTTATTTCTCTGCTTTATTGAGCAAATGAACAAAAATAAGCCTTAGTGAGAAAAACCCTGATCCCAGGAAGGTAAATAAGAGCACTGTATGCCTTGTGTGTTTTCTCAGTACTTCACTGTTTACCCTGCTGCGTGAAAAGACAACCCCGGAGACTTTCCCTTTTCTTTCAGGTGTCGCTAGCCAGTTAGCTAAAGTACGCAGCGTGTGGACGAGTGAGAAACTCCAGCTATACAAATACAGCTGGAGGTGAGTTGAGGCCCCAAGGTTTATTTACACGTGTTAATTATAGACCACCTGGCTGAAAATGAACCCGCTTAGTCCACGTGGCGAAAATTGGTGTCTGCTTATCTAAGTCGACCATAAGAGGGGGGGAAAAAATCCCTCATTGGTCGTTATCTTGTGCTATAATTGACTTGACAGGATGCTGTTATGTTAGATTGGCAGTTGTGTGACAAGGCAAGATTTCATCTCACATCACTTTGGCGTTATTTATTTATCACCCTCTCCAGAAATAGAGAAATCACGACTTCCCATAGATTTAATTCTCTTCTTGCAAGCTTTTAAGCTCATACTGCTTTTTGAGGGCTGAATTCTACATGAATTCCCGCCACCACAGCTCCAACCTGCTTGCATATATCTGTAGAAATGTGTCATGAGACGCCCAGGCAAACAAGGGTTAAGTTTGCCCTGGAGCTGATGATGGCAGGCCTCTCAGTCACTCCCGCCCACGTGGAGAGAAGAGGGCGGAGGATGGCTGACTGGCCCACTCACTCAAAACACACTCTGCAGAGGCTAAGCAGAGCCAGAGTCGTGACTGAGGTGTGTATGTGTGTGTGTATGTGTAGAAGTAGGGGGTAGAAGCACTGTAGAGGTGTATTTGTTAGCATGCCCTCACTGTTGAATCAGGCTCCAGGATCAACTCAAAAAGGACTCCAGGTGAAAGCCTGTTGGCTCTTGGCAATGAATTTTTCCCTGGGAATAGTCCGCAAGGTCATTTTATCTCTTTAAAGTTCGATTTAATTTACACTCCTGTTTGTCCAGCAGCCCACAGAGGCGCAGACAGCCCACCTGGACTCAGAGCTGGCCTCCGCAGTTGCCCGGCCAAGACGAGTTCCATCATACAGTCATGCGAACTCATCTCCTGTCAGCCTGAGCTCGCAGTGTGCCTCTGTTAGCCAGATTGTGGTGAGGTTAGTGGGTCCCATGGCTCTGATTGATTTTGTGCCTGTCCAAACACCGCCAGGGAGCCATACATTACAATGACCAATCATTTGAGCTTTAATGCTGCCCTGCTCCCCCATCGGACCATTAGGAGGAGGACTCCAGGACTCCTACTGTATCTTTCTGCTGTCAAGTTGGCCGGTTCATTATGAACAGTGTTTAGTTTTATTGATTGGGAGATCCTGTTTTTCAGTAGAGTGTGGTTGATGCACTCATAAACTAGCTGTCGTTGTTGTGCGTGTCTATACTTGTGTGTTTTCACATTTGTCTGACTCTCAAGAATGTCAAACTCAAGGAAGTAAAGGAGCGTCCAATTCCCCCGACTTACTTTTTGTTGATGTTAAACTTTGGGAAAGCTGAACCGTAAGCCCATGGGAGGCTTGTTAACAATCAACTAATCTTGAGATCATTTGAACTCTTGAGCCCAAAATGTGGGCCTATTGTTAGTAATTAAATCCGTTGTCACACCCCAGTCCTGAACACACACACACACACAAGCACACACACACACACTGGCTGTCAACTCTTTGGCAGCTTGTGTGTTGTTTTGCTATATCATGCAGGCCTTTAATGAAGACCCAGCCCCCCACGCAGGAACTGGCCAGGTTGATGAGTGACACAGACACTCACTGGCGCACACACTGTGTGTGCTGTGAACTCAAGTTTGGGTACATCCCAGTTCATGACACACTGTCTCAAGGAGACTAAAGAGTACACCGTCTTTGACAGCTTTTCTTCCCAGGCTCCACACTTACTTTGGTCCACACTGCCTTCTTTTCTGTCCTGTAAAAATGGGAGACGAACTCCACCAGGCTGAGTATTTTCTTTCTCACTGGCTCGACTATTTTCTGTCTCTGTGTCATGTTTCCCAGCCACCCTCCCACAGCAGATTTCTTGTCTTCTTCTGCTGAGTTTCAAATGTGGTTCTACCATCCTTGACTACAACATGTCCTCTGTACGCCATCTGCCATTCATTCCACATTTCTTTTTATTCCCATTTCTCGCACTCGCTTGCTCATGCTGCTGCTCAACTGTGTCAGACCCATGTCGTAAGACTGAAAGGCTCATAATGCTTCAGGCCGGTCTCCCTGTATAGAATGTAATCTGATCCCCCTGGAAGAATGTGGCTGGCCTTGGGGACGGCCAAATCGAGGTTCAAATCAGCCAGTCTGCGGGTAGATAGTGTATCTCAAAGTGATTTTAAGCCAGCAGCATTTGGCAGAGCCAAATCAATTTAGCATTCCTCCTCTACCAAACTGAATTTAGTTTTTTTTTTAATCACTTTTAGACTCTTTATGAAAGTGAGGTTGGCAGACAATAGATGTAAGCGGCGTAAAACAGTCGCTGTCTGTTTTGTAGCCAGCAGTGAAGAGGGCAGGGACTTCTCCTCGGTCTAACAGATGGTGTATACAGTAAGGAGCTATGCAGTTCCACTCTTTTAGACTACAGCACTGCATGTGATGTCTTTATGAGGCCAGTTTGCTTTTATGAAAGAAAATAAAGAGTGCTTTGAATCAGTAATCTGCTGTGATATATTGCAGCATATGTTTCTATGTCTCTATGAGGGAAACGGTCGTAAAAATTTTGTGGCTTTTCGATGTGATACAGCTGCTCAGTACATCACGTCCTGCACGTTCAGTCTCGTTTGGAGTTTATTTAGCTTAGCACAAATTTGTCTCCATTCTGTGATAAAATTCAGGTCATAGAGGCAGGTTTTCCACTTTTTGTGAACAGTTAACCAAAAAATCAACATTTTTCTCAATAAATGGATGACTTAACTCTCATTTTGTAAAATAAAACCAACAAAAACCAACTTATTCCCACTTTACACAGCTACCATCTTTGTTTGGAATTATGAATTAGTGCCACAACCAGAGAAATTTGTTAAAAGCTCTTTTATTACACTTTGGATGGAACAGTCTACCACCCAGATGGTAAGAAGAGGCTCCAGAAGAACAGCAAAAGTGTTCAACAACCTCCTTAAATCTCTCCTGATAATGGTTTATTTATCTTACAGTGGAAAAAAAAGCATGCTTATCTGTGGGACTCCAATGTAACGGTAATAAATGAGAGGCACAGACTGTGGCTGAGGATAGCTCTGCAGGGGAACATACCAAATCAGAATGCTCACAGAAGAATGTGGAAAAGCTGAACCGCAGCATCTGGTCCGTACATGCACAAAGAAATGTATGTACAGTAAAGGAGGCCTTTGACCACAGGAGGAGAGGAGTGTACACGAGTCAACCCCCACCCCCGGCAGTCAAGCTGTCAAGTGTCCCTTTCTGAGTCCTAAACACATTCACTGACCTGCTCTTCAAGGATGCGTGACCTTTGTAGCCCGCCTGTTTGGCAGATCAGGGATCAGGGTGATGACTGCTTGACCTGTAGCACGTACACATCTTTAAAGGCCTTGGCCCTTGCTTACGCTTCTTGTCTTTGGTTGGACGCTAATGGCAGAGATGGCTTTTGTATGTTGTGCTTTAACTGCCTTTAATCTGGTGGCTGCTAGTAAAGCCTGCACAGATGGCGCCTTCAGCATAATACTCCACTAGTGAATTTTTTGAAAGTGCTTTCTTTGCAATATGGAGGTCAGACTGGCGGCAGAGAGGGATGATTTACTTAACACTCACTTTTAGCCCAGAAGGATTGCATAATAGCAGCTACTTCAGGGGTTCCGTCACAGCTTCTCCTGATATATAGCGCTCCTCTGGGGGGCTTGGCAAGGCGAGACGAGAAGTGAGTGTGTGCAGGGTTGGTGAGGAGTTATATCCTTTGCTGACTCAGAATTCCTTTGGTCTTTACAGAAGTAATTCCTTTGTTGGCCTCCCTTCCTCTGAACACGGCCCTTTTTTTATCTTTTTGCTTTTCATTCTTGGCAGTCAGGTGCCCCTGCTGGCAGGAGAACCCGCCACACCCACTCTGTCATGGCCTAGATACAGATAGTGCATAAGAGGTGGGTGTGGGCAAGGGGAGAAAAGGAAGCAATGGCAAAAGGAAGGGGACTCTTAGGGGCCTTGTTGTCTTGGCAGGAGTAGGGAGGAGGTGGCTGGCTGCGCCATCCCATTGCCTCACCACCTGTCCCCAGAAAAATCACAGTCAGCCTGCCAGAGAAACTCAACCAGGGATCACAAAGTCATGAAGCCAGAAAGATGCTTGATGCGGTATTAGAAGTGTATTATTACTTATTGTTCTCAGCGCTGCCCTGGAATTAGATATTTAAGCTTAATTTGACAATTTTCACCTTGAAGACCCATTACTTTTGCATCACTTGTGCCCCCTCCCTGTCCTTGGGACACAACGTTGAGGAATGCCTGTCCACATTTGTGATGAGGCTATTCTTGTATGGTTGGAAGGGCTTGCCCCAGTCCACAGATCACTGCAACATCACACGGCAGTATCCACTTTTAAGACCAGCAGGTAACTTTCACAGCTGAGTGGTGTGGATGGCAGTGGGGGATGGGAGGGTTAATTAATGGTGAGGAATGCACCACAGTTCAGTCAGTGTTTTATTTGGGTCAAGTCTTGTATTCCCCATTTACCAAGTGAGTTTGCAAATATAGACCGGCCTCATCCCCTCTGTATGCGTCTAGTAATTGCATTCTAGAAATGCCGATGTCTCTGCTGCCAATGAGCCCTCCTTGGGAAGTGCGATCACGCCTGTTGAGGCATATTATCTCAGAAGCAAGCTGTGAATGAGTGCAGAAAACACTGAAGTCAGCCGGAGTTTCTGGAACACAATATTTGTCTTTAGTTTACATTAACATATTGTAAAGCACTAGCTAATACTGTGCTCGGAGTCATGTTGTTATTACTCACCTTCATTTCTAACTTACTGTTTGTGATGTAAGGTTTGGTCATGCTCTTGAACTAGGTCCTGACCTCATTTAGTAATAGTCTCTCTCTGTAGACCTTATATTCCAGCGTAAAGTTGTGCATAAAACTAAAAGCTCATTTCGACGGTCTTTTAAACATTTTCTTTACCACGTTTGGTCCGTTTTCCAGTACAAGTGCAGATAAAATGAATGCAAGCTGTCCAATTCACTCAGAGAGAGCAATGCATAACCAGTACTAGAGACATGTGGATGTTGACCTTTAGGGAGGACTGAAGGCTAGTGGTGTTAGCTCTGCTATTGTTAGCTCCATGTTAGTTTCACTGTCCAATCGGACGTCGTTTACTAACAGTCTCTGTGAGCTTGTGTTACACACAATCATATAAAATGTGCTCTCTTGTGATCATTTTATGAATAAAAATTTCAGTTTCCCTTGAAACGGCTTTAAAAACTACATTTTATGAATGTCCCCACTTGTTCCCCGACTCAACCGCATCTTCAGTATTGCAAGCAAAACAAATATTTCTGTTTGTTTAAACCTCAAACCTCACCAATTTATTATTCAACTTAGATTGTGTTTGACTGGAATAATATAGCTAATGACAGTACATTCAGTTTTAATTATTAATATTTTTCTAAACACTAGAGGTTTAGTGATGCAGGGGTGGTAAACATCTCACTGCTGCAGCACTTTATATCAGCTCTCACTAAATGTCAAAGTACTAGTTTGACAAGTTCTTGGTGCATTTAGAAGTAATGACCAACCAGTGTTTGCAATAATTTCAACAAATTATCTAACCCTGACATAGTATCATTGCACTATTGAATTTTACGTTTGATAAAGCCTTTGAAGTCATTTTTTGTTTTAAAGCCCCAACTGAGCTGCACACAGCAAATCTCTATCTCACCCAACCACTCATCCACATGTCACTACTCACTCATAGAACAAGCCACCAACAGGCCTGCTTTGTTGAGTGTCTGCCTGTTGGTGAAGCCCTCCAGGGTTAGTGGGGACATATGTTCTCGATAGACCTGTGTCGTCAGACCTTCCCTCATCCAAGCGCCAGTTGACAGCATGATGGAGAGCGGTGGAGGACTCACACAAAGGTGGTTCTGTGCATGTGCAGGGCCAGGTTTTTTTGTTCAAGCACGCCCCAGCAGTCCCCCCTTTAGCTGCTGACCTTTTCTGTTTATCATGGAAGGAAAATGTTGAAATAGTAGCCTTGAAGTCTAGTAGAAAGATGTCATCATTTGACAAAGAACAGACAATTGATAGCAGAGACCAGGTAGCATTGTTTACTTGAATTTGATATATGAGCTATGACTGAGAATAGTGCTTATTTTTCTCTTGATATAAGATTGTTGAATGTTTTCCCCTTTTTTATAGAGGCAGGTGATTTTTGACTTCATGCATGTTTTGCCGGGGCCCTTGGATGACAAGCAAACCAATTAGCTTGTTGCCTCTAAATTGTGGTTGTCATGCTAGCAGGGCTTGAGGCTTACTTCATAGCACCATGGATGATTCAGTTAGATATGGCTGCGTTTAACTCCTTGGCTGCTATGTGCCACAGGTTTTGTTTGTTGCAATGGTTAGCACACAGCAGAGCATGCACCCAAAGCACCCCGTCTTCCAGATCCTTTCAGCCTCCTCCATTGTTCTGTCTCCGCTATGCTCCAAAGCTGATTACAGCGCCTTCTCTAATGAAAGCTAATCCTGTGTCACGGCATTGTAGAGGAGGAGGAGGGGGGCAGGCCTCAGCACGGCACAGCTAGCAGGGAATGTCTTCTTCAGGGCCTGTCAGGGTGGCTTTCAGAGGAAATGCCAGAGAGTGTAAACGTCTCCACAATCCTGGAAGTCTGCAAGGTGTTTTACATAGAGATTGAGCTTTTTTAGGATTTTTGGTCTGTTACACCTTTGGAACATTTTCTGCACAAAACTGCCTGTAATAATTTCCCCAAACTATAGTCTGCTCTGTCAGCAATCATAGCTTGTTGGTTTTACCAACACTAAAATAATGTAGATATAGGTCCAAGAGTGTATTTTTATAACCTGCATCGCAGTATCATCTCCCAAAGTAAATATTAGAGACAGACTGATCGAGCAGTTTTGCTGATTATTGTGCCAACTTTTGGGTTTTGAAATAGCTGTCATCGGACGATTGAAAAACAATAATAATAATAGTAATAAAATGTAATTAATGTCTGTGGACACTGCAGACAGCCTCACCAGTCTGGCTACTGTGAAGCGATGTTAGCATTACCTGGTAACGCATTTTTTCCTTTCTAAGCTACAGCACATCAAATCTGTTGTCATCATTCTGTTGTGTTTGGAAATCTATAACTGAACACTTTATATTTATATTATATGATACAAAAAAACCCACTGATAAAAGATAGCGGCTAAGCATCCTACAAATAAGACCAGACCACCATGGAATAAATGGTGGTTAAACCATTAAGTTGTTATACTTAATCAAATAGAGAAAAAAAATTAACATATCAGAATTCTATATAGGCCATTTGTAGACCCACTGTCAGATTATGTGCATCAGTGTTGCTTTTGAAAAACTGGTAACTGTTGCTTATTGGTCCACATGAATGGTACAGAAAGTATGGAGGTCAAAGCTAAAATTATCTGCACATGTATTTCATGCTGACTGATGTGTCTGGGGTTAGTCTGTGTTTGTGGTGAAGGTCCATTTATAAGTATACCTAAACCTACTTGGTAAACTGAATTACATGTTTGTGCTACGTTCAAGTAATCTGAAAGTGCTCAAGCTAACACTGCTCAATATTGCTTCAAGAGGAAATGATAACTTTTAATGATGTCTACATTTAAACTGCTCTGCCTGAAGTATTCGAAGCACACTTGCTACAGACTATAAGTTGTTTGTAATGATGATATGCGTTGACGTACTATTCGTAGACTCTGAGTCAGAGAGTGGATTGTTTTTGATTGAGACTGACAGCTACCATTTTTCCAGCACTTTTTTTTTAATCCTAACTCTTGGTACATTTTGGTTTCATGGACTGGTCTCACTCTCCCTCAGCTCATGCACTCCCCCACTCCAAATTCACTGTTGCCATTTGCCAGTTGTGGTTCCCATCCCTGGTGACCTCTCTCTCTACCATTGATTGGGTTGCTACATTAATGACTCTCCACATGCCAAAACTCAACCAGGGGAATTCAGGGACATCCCTTTGAAAATGCCTGTCCACCCTCTCTAAACAACAAGCATCTGCCACCTCCCCCATCCATCCATCCATCCATCCATCCATCCATCTTTACGTCCATGCATCCGATGCTCTGTTCACCCACGCCAGCCTCCTACGCTGCAGCCCTCACCTCACTAATTAATCAGAGACTTAGTCAGAGTGCTGTCTGAGCAGCGGTGCATTTTGATCACCTGCTGCTGCTAACACTTTCCACATTTCTCATCTCGAAATCTGTTGAGCCAGCAGCGGGATTAACGTTTTCCTGTCACTCACTCGCACACTGCTGTCGCCCGGATCTCTAAAACACCGCTGTGGGCTATTTTCTGTCAGCGCTCGATGGTCTTTGATAACCCTGACAGCCATGCCAGCATGAACGCACGTCTTGGGTGTATTGTTGGCTTGTTTAGTACACAACCTGTCTGTCTTAATAATGAGAACCCCTAGATAGCTGTCAATGACAGGAGCATGTGTGCAGACAGCCATGCATGTTGTTGCAGCTAACAGCTGTCGGATGCACCATCACACTCCTTTTGTTTGTGTTCATCACACATCGTCTTACAGGTTATTTTGTAAGCATGTAACGGTGAGATCTGTATCGTAAGTCCTCTGCTCAGATTTTGCAGCCTTGGATCAGACCGGTGCAGAATGTAACATGCTGCTGGCGACTCATTTTTAAAGCCAATATTTTGATGGATGAGAGATTAAGACTGAGACTCTACAGCTCTGTTTCCCTGGCAACGTCTTTTACTCACTTTTATCTAATATCACTCCTGTTTGTTGATGCCATGTTAAAGCTTATACCACTGCAGCATATAATGGTCAGCAACTCTTGAGTGCATATAACAGTCTACTGGTAGTATTTAGAATAGAAAAGAATAGGATAGAACAGAGCATACTTTATTGATCTCTGAAGGGAAATTCAAGGGTCACAGCAGCAAACAAAGTATTAATTTCAAAGATTCCAAGAATATGTAAAAAGTAGAATATACTGTAATAGATGTCAACTAGAAAAAAAAAGTACATCAGAGACACCAGCTTGGCCATAATTCTCATGTCAGTCACCACCTTTACAAGGTCCACAGGATTTAGGGCTGATCTGGCCTTCTTCACCAGTCTGTGGAGTCTCACTTTCCTGTATCCTGTCCACTCACAGCAGGGGAAATCCAATCCAATGTGGTGTTTGTGTCTGGTGTTAGCTCCATTAGCCATGTCTCTGTTAATAGCATGGTGCTAGTCTGCCAGTATTCCCTCTTGTGCTGCGTTAGCACGGCTAGCCGGTCCATCTTATTGTAGATAGGTCTTACATTCTCCAAAACGATGGATGGAAGGACGGGTCGATATCGTCTCTTCCTAGCTCGCACTGCAGTACCAGCACGTGTACCGGCCTCCTTCTCCTCAGCTTGTAGGCAACTTTGGACCTGTTTGACATCGACACGCGGCAGCTAACAGCTGAAGTCTTGTGTGTAAACATTGCAGCCATGGTTACAAGAAGGATCCTCCAGACAAACAGAGACAAAAAAGGTAAAAACACCACTGCAAAGCCAACCAGTTTGCCGTCCCATCGCCAACAAATGAGTCATAAAAAGTAATAAAAAATAATGACAAGCTCAAAACATGAAGATAACTAAAAAGATAAGAAAAAAAGGAGACAAAAGAACAACAGAGAGAGAGAGCTGCTGCAACAAACTGCCACTCTTTCAGGCACTTTATTTTATCAACGTTCCAGTCTGCAATAAGTTACGTCATCAGCACATGACAACAGAGCAACAGAATCAATGAGAATCTGATGAATTCAAAGGGAAAAAATCTTTAATGTGACAGATTGTCCGCACGAAAACACAGTAGGATGTCATTCTTCATGTTGGACCTCAAAAATCATTACATCAACTTTCATTTCTGCTACTGCAATAAATTGAACTGGCTTGCTTTTAATTTGAGGGAAGGAGTCGAGTAATCTGAAGGCACTGTTTCATAATTTTTGGGCTTGAATTATTAATTGCAGGGAGAAAAAGAAGTAGTACAAGTTATTGTACTAATGCAAATTATTAATTCAAGATAAGGTGCCATTTGTGCGCACAAATGATTAAATAAGTTCTCCTTTATCCCTGCTGGGCTCAGCTGCATTTCTAGTCTAACAGCAGAGTAACTTTGATACTGGTCCCCTGAGTCTTTGTTGTCAGTTCTGCTCCGTCTCCTTTTAGCATTTTTATTTCCTCTCTTTCCTTTTCTTTGTCTTTTTTTTCCCTTTTCTTTGTGTCTGTCTGTAACCGGGGAGGTGAGTGTTGAGGGCTCCACTCATCTTTCCTGCGTCAGCCACAGAAGTAACCACTCCATTTCCACGTTGCGCACAGATAGGCTGACTCAAAAGCACTGAGCTTCAAAGCTAAGCTCCACTAAGCGTTTTCATTCAGGGCTGGCTTCCATCCCTGCTAATGCATGGTAAAGAGGTCCACGCCAATTTCTAAGTGACCTTTTCAACGTTAGCCCTAAAGCCTGCTGCCTTTTTTTTTTTTTTTTTTGAATCAGTTGGCCGTCCTCGTCTGCCAGATGGCAGGAATTACTGTTCTATAGGTTTATTTCCATGTAATACAGTTTCACATCGTATGATGTAATATTGGAAAACAGGAGTCATCCTCTTTGCTGCAGATACCAGGTGTGGCGGTTCAGCCGTCCTGCTGAACAAACTCCCAGGTCGGAGTCTGCCTTTGGCTCGTGTGAAATCTTTTTATTTTCTCGGTCCTCCTTTTCAGTCCACTCATCTTTATTTTACTGAAGTTTCTTTAGACAAACACGTCTTCCCATCAGAGTGGCGCATGAGGAGTTTCTAGCTTGCGATGAAACAATAAGTTAGGGATACTGTGAGGTCCTCAGTGGATTTCATACATAAGGTGTTTGTTTCACTTCAGTGATTTTTGGGATAGGGAGGCGATTGTATTGGCTGTATTGGTTCCTTCTTTAGCCATTTCCGTGTTATTGATTCCTCGCTGGCTATTAGCAGTATTTTCAGACGGTATTTATCCTGGAGATTGAACATAACCTGAAAAGTGTTTACCTGTGTAACCTCCCAACTGAACTCAATTTCACAACCAAGACTTGATTTAATTTCTTTAACAACTTCTTGCCAGTCAGGTTGGCCAGAGCAACCCCAAAAAGATATTGACGGCGGTCAGCAATCGTGCTGAACATTTTAAAATCGGAGTGTTGAAAATCTGTGATATTTTGTAGGCGGAGTAGCGAGCAATAACCGTACAGAAGAATAAGAAGTTAATTTAAGTTGGATTTCTATATGTTGACATGTCAGCATTTCAGCATAATTAAACCCTATATACTGAGTTATTGATTGACAGCGTTGTAAGCTTACCAGATGGCTTGAAAGGGAGGCGGAGCTGTCGAAAAACCAAGACGCTGGTTTGAATCCTGACATATAGACATCTCGCTGATGTATCCGGAATGTGTGGTTGACAATATTGCAATTATCGCCTTGTGAGAATAATGCATCGTGCGGTTCAGCTGCAGCTCTTTGTTGTCAGAAAAAGACGTCCAGGTCTCCTGCATTATGCATGTCAGGTAATCAGATTTGAATGGACTGTGTGGTAGTGTAATAATGAAGTGATGGAATCGCTCCTGGATGACATTTAAAGTGGAGGTGCTTTCTGACGTAGAGCCCCGTTCCTTTGTTTCCTTCCGCCTACAGACGCTCGTGCATTCTGTTCATCATGGACTCCTAAACATATCTCCTCCTAATTGATTGTTGTTCTGTTATCTAATTAACAGACCGTGACTATCTGCAGAGAGTGACTTGCAGAGTCTTGATGCACTGTTCAACACTTGGCAGTCTTCCTGTGCACATTCACAGCACACAGTGGATGCATCTTCACTAAAAGGCTTCCAACTGGGAAAAAGTCCTAAGTGTGATTGATTTTTTTTTTTTCTCTAATTTTTCTCAGTCGATCACAGATTTATTTCATGCATACAGTGCAACTAAATTAGGCTGTGAATGAGAAACACAACCTCGAGTTTCATTAATTACAATTATTTCTCACCTTATTTAATTGTAAGACAAAATGTGCAGATACAAAAAGATTTTGGGCCTGTTTTCCAGCTTGGTGTCATTGGAGGGGCTTTTGACATGTCCATGGTAGATCTCATTCTGTCAGTGTTCTCACCTGGCTGTTAATTACACAATCATCTTGCTTTTTGCTGCCAGCCACTTGCCTCACCTGGGGATGAAAAAGCACAGCGGCAGCTTTCAAAAGACAAACGTGCATCGGCTGTAGTAAGGAAGCGGAGTTACAGATCAGTATCATGCTCTGCTTTTTGCATCAAACCATCTGAACATGCAGTCAAATCACTTCTGGTATTCTATGCTTTGTGTGAACCAACCTTTGTTGCACCCGCACATAGTTGTGAAGTCTTTGTTCTGCCTCAGATCCCTGTTGGTCATGCTGAGGTTTCCACTGGTCATGCTGAGACTCAGGGAAGGGGGGGAAGAAAAAGCTGCTGTGGTGGTTTGTCTGGGTGGACGCAGGCAATGACCAACCGAGTCACTGCTTTCTCTTGGATACGTTCGGCGGCTCACGGGACGACGCTTTGCATGATGGTTTCGGTTTCTGGCCGTGGGATCGTAGGAATTGATCTGAAGCTGTTGCTTTTCCTGCCAAGCTGTCTCCTCTACCTGTACGATTTTAAAGGAGTTCATTTGATTCATCAATGCCCACTCATTGGCCAGAGTCCCAACCCAGCTCAGGTTGGACTTCAGACTCAGTCAAGTCAACTCACTTTCATTTATACTGAGCCAAACATGAGTCGTCTCAGGGCACTTTCTTATAGAGCACGTCTAGACCGTAGTGTTTATAATATTAGGGAGTTATTAACAGAGAGCTCAATTTCAATTCAAGTCTGGAGCACAAAGGGTCAATATTTGCTGTGGGTTTGAAGTTCAGTGCATTAAAAATATAACGGAACTCTAGCTGTCAGCTTTTAAACTCATCAGATATCGATTGAACGTCTATATTGTGTGAGAGGAGAACGTCAATAAAACGCTTCTTCAGTTCAGTTTCTGGCTCTTTTATTGTTTTAAATTAAAGTCATCTTTTGAAATTAACTTCGAGTCGTGTTGTGTTTCTGAATCCCAGAAATCTCTCCCGAGTTTCACCTCACGTAACTGAACTGTTGTTTGTTTCCAGTGAAAGGTGTAATTCACAGTCACGCAACATTCGCACTATCTCAAACAGCTGACAGGGCCAGGAGGGAAGGTGATGTACGGCAATTGGAGAGTTTTTTTTTTTTTTTTTTTTGCTGCCAGTTCAGGCCTTAAAAAAAAAAAACGCGCCTCGCACTCCGTGTTCTTCGCTAAATGGAGCCAGAGGTTTCGTTCGCTGAGCTCGGCAACAGTCTGTCTCACTTTCTCCAATTAAGCTGATCTGTCCAGCACCATATGACTGCACACCTCCCGCTGTCTCCTTCCTCAGAGGGATCGCATTAGCTCTGAACTACACCAACCTGAACATTTCAAGCTGCCTGTTTCCCCGCTGTTTCTCAGCGGTTGATGATGCGCCGCGCACCGTGCTGCAGATGTGGAGGATAACACCTGAAAGTTTGTCGTATTCAGGGATGATATTCTAAAAGTTGCATGGACGGAACCGTTCGCTCGAAACCTTCTCCGACAAGAAGGAAATGTTGCATCCAACCTTGCTGACCAAGACTAGACGGTATTAAATAAACTTTACACTTTGTTAAGCATGCCCTGCAGACATCCACAGGATCAGCTACCTCTCAGTCTTTAAACCTAATGGCTGATGGATGGCTTTAATTTGTATGTGGGAAATTACAATGCTAATTTGAGACAAATTACCAGGCAAAGTTAAATCAGACTCTGGACTTTTTTTTTTCCTCCCCCCTTCATCCTCTCCATCCCTCTCACTCCCTCTCATCATTTCTCTCTCTCATGCAATTTGAGGCTGCAGTGCAATTTCGCCGTTACATAACAGAAGGGAACCGAAAAAAAAAAAAAAAAACCTGGTAAAACTAATGAAGGCAAAAGCAAGCGGCTAATGGAGACCGTGTTTTTGAGTCACACTTGGGTTTCAGGCGGATCGCCTCAGGCCAGCTTGTGCTCCTGCAGTTATGAAGCAGCGTATGAAAGGATGGATGCGCAGGGTTGTTTGCAACACTCCGCCATTACTGTGTGGGAATGCTCTGGTACTGTTGCTTGGCAGAAAAAGGGTGGAGAGTATTCTGTGTTTTTTCTGCTTTGACAGCCAGCAGTGAATATTCAATTAATGCAAGGACAGCAGCAGTTGACCTCCCTGGATGTTTTTCTTGTTCAAATACAAACTGGTTTCTGTCTCTGCTGAGCTTTTAATCCACGCTGTGCTCCGGACTTTTCATTTTTGTCAAGAGGGGCCTCTTCCCCCCTGATGTAGAACCTGCTATTACAAAGTGCTATGTGATGTTTTGGCAGGGTTGGGTGTTACTCCTGCTAATAAGAGGTGCTGTTTGAACTTTCCTCTTATGGAATTTCTAACAGCCCGCTTCTTTCCATTGTCAGGACTTCAGGAAATGTAAGGGTGATGTGTTGAAAGGTTGCCAGTCTGCCAGCGACCGCAGATTTAGTCTGGGTTGTTTCTTTTAAGGAGTAATGTTATTCTTCTCGCGTTTGAATTTGAGGATGTGTCATGTTTTGTCACTTTTAAAGGAGCAGATGTGGCTCAGTCAACCTCTGAGCCTGCTCTGGTGGTAGCAGCTGTTTTGTACGTTTGCAGAAGCACCAATCTGTAAAAATACTTCAGATTGAGTTCAGCACTTGTTGTCGTGCAGATTTGCATTTTCATTGTAGTTTATAAAACTGTATGTTTGAGTCGAGGTGTAACTGGTACAAACATCAGAACCAGAAATACTTCTTTAATCCTGGAGGAAATTTAAAGCAGTAAGTAAAAGTAAAAATAGATAAAATAAAATAATTAATAAGCACAGAAAAGCTGGAACGAGCGATGCATAAGCTGTGATCACTTGATCCTGGGCCGTCTGGAAGCCGCCGACGGTGACGGTGCAGTCAGGAATATCCTAATACAGCCACGTCTCCGTAGGTCACACCATACTGCATTCCCCAAACTCCGCCTGACTCCTGGCTCATCCTGTTAGCTCATATATCTTATTTACCAGAGATCTCACGTTGCCTGTAACAAAAGAGGGGAGACACGGCTTATATCTACGCTCCAAAAAGCCTCCGCCGTCTTGCCCCGAATAGTTTTTGCCTCCGTGTGCGTCTGAAATATCCAGAGTTCTGGAGGAATCTCCAGCGGTTTGGCGGATGAGCCGGGTGGCTTCATGAGTTTCTTAGATTTCTTGTCTGAATTGATTCTGATCACGTTTATTATTTGATTCTGGCGTCACAATTCCAGCTGGCCTGGTTTCAACAGATGGATGATTATCAAGAACATAGATTAATGACGTAAACAGAACGGCAACAATTGAATACCTGGAAAAAAGTGATTAACAAAGCAACAACTTAGTCTGTAGAGTAGAATAAATATGAAGAACACATTTTCCTGCTCAGTTTAAATCCACTTACCAAACACACGTACATTAAGTACCAAGTTATTTCCTCTCCTGTTCCCTTACACTTCATGGCACAACTATCACATTTTAATGTATAATTTATCTCCCATGTAATGGGAATTAGTAATTGCATGGTCAAAAGTTATATTATCTCCCTTTAAATACAAACTAACCCCCCCTCTGCAAATGGAACATCATCTACTGCATAATACACACAATGTCTCCGAGCCGTAGACATTCTTTCACTTTGCAATATTCATTTTATCTTAACTCCAAATTATTTTTCTTTTCAATATCAATGATCACATTAATTACAGTAAATATTTTTACTGTGTAATTGAAATGATTTCTCTTCTATTTTTACTTTATTCTCATAATTTTCTCTGCAATGTGCAACGGTCTGCCGTGCTACATACATTATTGTGCATGCATTATACCAGGGGTTCCCAAACATTACCATTCCAAGGCCCCCCAAACAGCATTAGCTTCTAGCCAGGGACCCCCTTTGCAAACCAGTAGACAATGCTTCAAAATATGACAGAAACACCAACTATTAAAATGCTTTTTTCTTACTTTTACTCACTTTTCAAAAACTGTCTGTGCATGTCTGGGAGTGACAAATTACACCAGTGGGAGGGACGGGCTTGGTGGCCTCATATTTCTGTATTTTCGTTGGCCATTAGTTCAAATGTCTTTCTTAGGGCTGTTGGACTGCTCCCTCTGTCTTTTTGCTGTCAAAAACCATTCCATTTTTGCTAGCTAGCTACAAGCAAGCTTGATAACAGGCGCAAACCACCAGGTCAACAAAGATGATCATCGTCATGCTCTGGTTGGAGCTGTCACACGAGGTGCGGTTAGGTAGAATCAGAAACGTGAGAATCTGGCTATTACGGCAGTTTACTTGTTGTTTGTTCAAATGGTTATATATAACAAATAACAAAATAGAAAAATAAAAATAATTTGATGCTATTTTTTTCTCCTTTCCTCCAATTTTCTGAGACCCCCCTGACGGCCCCCACTTTGAAAACCATTGCATTATACATTGTTTTACTTATATAAACATCTCCTACATTAGTATTCTGTATATAATCATAATACAGCCTTCAAATTAAATAACAACTGCATTAAGCTGCTGCACATCATGACGGGTGTATTGGTGACAAGGTTATCGTTATGTAACTCAAACACTGATGGCACAGCACTTTACTTTCCAACAAAATCTTTTTTTTTGTTGTTTTTTGCAGATGGAAGATGGTGCTTGGCTGAAAAGTATTTTACAAGTGTGAATATGAATGAATAAATGTTTGACAACGACAAGTCTTTGTGTGGCCGTCGTGCCGCACAAACTCAAAGAGGGATGTTGTTCACAGTTGAAAACTTGGTTCAGTTTTATGAGGCTTGTATTGAAGAACAGCTTGGTTGGAGTAAAGTGAAGTTAGGAGTGCTTGGCGAAGATTTCAAGGAAAAGAAATGAATGTAGCCTACAGCACCGTTGACTGTTTCTATTACACATAAGAAATAACTGAAGCCAGTATATCCTGTATTCAGTGCGTCATGTTCTGGATCCATGGTGACAAAACCACATCCTGGCTCTTGACCTGGTTGTAACGTTTGAAACACAGACCTGTTCAGGTGGAAAAAGAGCCCAACGTAAGTCAAGAGTAGTTCACCGGATTGTTCATGCTGTATGTCTCCAACCACACAGAGGTTCAGAGTTGTGTAGCTGCTCAAGTCGAAGCCCCAAGGCTCTGGCCTTTAGCCAAAGTTACACAGCAGGTGCTCAAAGGAGGCCAGCTTGGGGTCCCTCGTAATTCTATCTCAGATGGGGAGTTCTGCCTGGCCTAGATACTTAAAAGTGTTATTTTTTTTAAGATTGTTTGAAGCTACATGATTGGATTGTGTTTGTGTCAAGAGCTAATTGATCTTAGCAGTTGTTTTAGTTATCAAAGAACGTTGTAAAGATATTTAACACCTGTATGAAAGTAAAACATTAAACCACCGTGCAGAAAAATCAAAGTTTCTGTGAGAAATCTGAATCACGATGTTGACTTTAAGAAATGCTTCATTTTTAAAACACAGTTCTTATTTAATCACCTAATCAGCTTAAGGTAATGTCTGAGTGTTATCTAAGCGGATCAGTCAGTATCTCATTAAGTTCTTGCCGGTAGGCTACTTAGCGTCTCACCACTTTGTGAATTTATTGGTAAGAAAGGCAGGAAATTTCCAGCGTTGGAAATCTGTAACTTCAGACAACCTGGTCTGATTATAAGTGATTCACACACACAGACACCAACTTGTCAGTATTTACTTTCAGCTCATTGTATAAGTCACTCTTTCATGCCACGTCCAAAGTCTTCATGTGAATCTTAATTGAAAGCTTTTAATTATTTTAAACGCTGAGCAGCTGCTGAATTGAAAGTCCACAGGACGTCATCTTTAATTATGTCCTTTTTGTAACGTGCTGTCAGGATAAAATCCACTCATTAGAGGTTATGAAAAGAATTTTTTAACACACTGGGCTCCTTTTCAGTGCGGGCTGCTAAAGGTACATTTTAATGTGGGTTTAATTTGAAAACATTAAGTTTCTTTCACCTGTTTGATGCCAGCTGCTTAATGACATGAGGTCCATTTTTAAAAAGCGCTTCCTGGGGTTTCTGTTCTTTTGTACAAGAAAAAGCTTTTCATTTAAAGCTTGTCCAAGGACTCGTTGGTCCATGCATAAGAAATATGTGCTGTCTTTGTATTTTATGCAGTGATGAAACTGGAAAGTTCACCGTTTTAAATGAAAATACATGCAAACAGGATTCAGCCTTTTGAACGCATCTGTTGTATCCCAAATTAGACACTGAATTGCTGTGAAAAGCTACCCTTATTAGGCCACTAATTATGTGCCCTATTCCTAATAATTATGGAAATTGACAGTAAGAGAGATTTGTTGTGGGTTTGGTTAGTCTAATTTCCATGATGCCTTCAAGACAGGGGGGGCGAAAAAACATAATTTACCCTTTGATTTAATCGTGACTGACAAATGAGCTACAACAAGTCCCGAAGTGACACAGATCATCTTAAAATATGAGTCAAACTTTCATCCTTTCACAATGTAACTGGTGTGGATCTGCGTTGTGTTCTCTTTTTTTTCCTTTCATGAACGATGACCGACACAGGATCTGGCTCTATCTTCGTTTATTCTGTTAAACATAAAGAATGAGCCTCAGAGTTTTTAACAATCATGCAGCCCGTCTCCGCTCCTGCACGGATGAAAACACATCGCAGCTAGCTTAAAACAGTGCAAAAGCAAGTGCATATAGCTAGCCCAAGAAACAAAAATAAACTAACATTTTTGTCGCGACATAAAACCTAAATAGAAATAAAATCTACTCAGTAAACGCATCATACAGGAAAAAGGCACACTTAAAATAAATAAAAAGAAGTAAAAGAGATAAAATCAAACAACCAGCACCTACCTCTCCCCAGGGGCAAGCCACCAACGAAGAAGAAAATGAACAGAAGATGAGGCTGCACAAAAAAAGAAATACTTTAAATAAAAACCCCGTTACAACAACATGTGACACATTTCTGTGTTATGTTTCTTATCATGTGGACTTAAAGCAACCGCTTTATCTCCGTTTTATGCGTCATTTTTAAAGTGTAATCAAACTAGAAACTGTGAGGCTCTGGACCCACCCTCTGAGTTTTATAATTGCTGCTATGATCTGTGAGTAAGTTACTCCCTGTCCTGTGGGAGTGGGTCCCCTGGAAGGAACAAAGTACCTTCTACTCACATAGTTCAGTGTGGAATTAACTGCATATCCTCACGAGCCGTTTTTGGCAAAGGAAGGCGTATTAAAGCACTTTAAATATCCTGTACGATGAAAGAATAACAGCCCTAATGATGTTCTTTGTTTACCCTTGCAGCTGTCCCGTTTCCCCCCAGTCACCGGCTGACGGCTAAAGAGGTGTTCGACAGCGACGGGAAGCCCAAAGTGGACGTGCTGAAAGCTCACCTAACCAAGGAGGGACGCGTGGAGGAAACGGTGGCACTGAGGCTCATAGGAGAGGGCGCGGCCATCCTGCGCGCAGAGAAGAACCTGCTGGACATCGAGGCCCCTGTGACAGGTCAGAGTCAGCTAAACACAGAAAATCAGTTAAAGCAAATCTTTTAGTTTCTTCCTCTTTTTTTGATCTTACGCCTCAACTACGCTCGAAAGGATTCGTGCTTGGTTATACCTCAATAAATAAAAGATGACAATCCTCTCAGAGGGAGAAGAAACAGAGTTTGGATGCATCTTTAAGACCTCGCGGTCTTATTTTTTCCCACCTTGTTTGTCACCGTGTTTTTCGAAACGCAGTCAGTTTGTCACAGGAATTGACAACTTGCAGACACACAAAGGTGTTAGATTCGCTGTTGGATTGGAAACGAGCTGCAGGCAAGATGGAGCTGCAATGTTTCAGCCATGTGACAAATTAATTTCCTTAATTAAATGAGTCATAGTGTCCCTTAGGTGACATGTTGGCCGTGGCGCTAGCCTGTAGCAGTGTGTTCAACTTTTTTTATTATTTTTTTAAGAAATAGCTTTTAATCATCCAATTTGTGAATATTAAAAAGCACAATGACACTCAGATGGCTGCTCCATGCTGTGATAATACTCAGATTATAATAAAAAGAAAAGGTAATCAGACTAATTTCCTCTTTTTTTTTTATTACAGTTACTAACCATCGGGGTAAATCTTCATTAAAAAAAAAAAAGGCATTAAAAGCTGATGCGTTTTCTTCCTCTTGTTTGCAGATGCTAATTTTTACAGCTGACTACTTATGCTATGTGCAAAGCGCCCCCGGAGCTGAAGTCGGGCTCATTCATCGCTGCCTCTGTGAGAGAGAACACTCTGTCGCAGGAGGCTCACTGATGCATATGCACGGATCCAGAGCATCTATTGTTGTCTTTCTTCCTGGTCAAGTGCCCTGTTCCTCTATTAGACTTTCTGATGAGGCGTCTTTGATGTTTGTGTAATCAGAGGCAGAGGCCTACTCAAAGCATCTATGGCAACCCATCATTTCTACTAATAGGATATCGTTCTCATATTATGGCGCTGAGTGGCCCGGCTGGCGTGGTGGTTACTTAAATTCATGAATGCACGGCTCTTCTTTTTTTTTTTTTTCGTCCAACAGAAGCGTGTCTCTCGTCGAGGAAATTATAATAAGTGAATATCTTCTGTTATTGTCGAGGAGATTGAAGCTCAGCAAAGAGGATATAAACAGGTTGGGCCGTCATGAGCTTCATTTGCTGCCTTGTCTTTGTGTTTGCAGGCACACAAGCAGGGGATTAAGCGTAATCCAGTTAAACATAGGTAGATTTTTGGTTATTTAGCCGTGTTTACACAAAACTGGTTTCACTGACTGAAGCTGCATGACAAAGAACCCCAGTGAATGCTATGTACACTGGAAAGTCCAAACCAATTATGATCTCACTCCGTCTCCATCTTGACCGAATCGTATTGATTTCCCAGGTTAAACCAAACAAGGCTAAATGAGTTCATTCCCGCGGAGAAACAGTGAGCCGTTTGTCAAACTTAAACACAAGCGCGTGACGGGGAAAAGCTGTGATCTCTCCCACAAACTGTCATCCTGCTGTGCAGAAGCGAAACACAAAAAAATATCCTGAAAACGACAGCATCTTTTCTTTTTTATGCAGCACTAATTATAATCCTCATTAAAATATGCTCACATTGGGTTAAGATATGGTTCTGTGTAGGAGGGGAGTTTTACATCTGATGATGATTTGAAACGGATTCAGAGATACGGGGAAATTGTTTGGGATTTCCAGCCTGGAAGTGATCACAATCTGGTTTCTTGTGTGCAAACATGCTCTATCCCTGACCTTTTCTTGCGCCGGGGTTGTCATAGAAATTTTTTCGAAGCCCTGTCACAAGTCAGCATGGCTCAGTTTCAGATTTTTACAACATTTCGAGAGCTGAATCGGCGAGTAAACATCCTCTCTTCTCTGGGTAACATAGAAACAGTGGACAGCTCCTGTTCTGCGCGTTGCTGTGGATCTTGAGGAGTTGTGTGTGTGTGTGTCCGCGTGGCACTGAAGCACATCTTTCCCTCCCACTCAACACCTCTGTCTCAACCCCTCTCCCACTCGCTAGCCCTTTTCAACAAGGATTTCTGTGCCGCGCGTTCTCGTGATCCTGCTGTGTCTGCCTCTCATGCGTGCCCCTGGACTCACACACACCAACATTTCTTTGTTTCTCTCGACACTCCTCTCCCTGTCTGTCTGCCATGTTTTTTTTCATCCATCTGTGCCATCCCTCTCTTTCTCCCCTCCCCTCTGTTAGCACACCTCCGATTCCCAACATGGCACCTTGTCAGCAAATCAGTAAGTAAATATTTATCATAGATGTAAAGCGCCATGACGTGTCAGCTATCTCTCTCTCTCTTTCTTTCTTCTTGTCACAGTCACACAGTCACTTCCTGGTTGGGCCAGATGGCAGGTGGGGTTTACATGGAGGGAGGGATGTGTGTGTGTGTATGTGTGTGTGAGAGACACAAATGGAGCAGGCTTAGGCCACTGAGTACAAGCTGCTCCTATGGCCTTCGCACAAGTCTCCCATCAGTACAGCTTCCACAGTTGCATCACCAAGCAACAGTCGGAGTCCGACCCCAGCCGACTCTTGACCATAACGCCGTACGCTGAGCTGACCTCTAGAATCCGAAACACCTCAGATATTTCGTCTATTCAGCTTCTCCACTTCAGATTATTGAGTATTTCTTCATGACATTGTGATGCACTCTTTGTCAGGAAATGATAAAAACCTTGAATGTGGAATTTCTTGTGTAAATCTTCTAAAGGTCATCCCAGGACCTTGATTCGAAAAGCACTTTTATAAGTTTATTACGAAGCGTGTTTGCTCTGTGCAGCATTCAGGGCCATTAAACCTTTCCACTCACTTGTTATGCAACAGCCTTACAATGAGTAGGCAGATAAATTGGACACAGAAATATCAGGGAGAAAAATGACAAGAAAATTTCTTCTGAAAAACTGTTTTTTTTTCCTCTGCAGTATTCCAACCTCTGCCTGTGAGGTACCGTCCAAATTAAACGGATAATAACAGCTACAAAGAGCGTGCTTTATTCTTTTATGTCTGTAATTCTGTTTTTTTTTTTCCTGCTCTGAGAGTGTGAAATTAATCTGCACTCCGCTGTTAAAGAAATATGAGGATTCATCACAAACATGTTGTGAGTGTCTGAATTTACCTCAGCGTACAGGAAATAAATGTACCAGATATACCAGCCAGAGGCCTGGTATGATGTCCACACTCTCATGTGGTTCTGATGCAGTTGGGTGAAGTTAGAGCCAGCTTTAAGTGACTTTAACCCCTCGTTCACACATACACCATAAGTGCCGCGGTCGGTCAGCGCCGCGGTTTTCGGCACAAGCCAACTCACACTGGATCCGTCCAGCATTGCCAGATGGGAAATATAAAATTATCGTACCAGAGCCTCAAAATTATTGTATTTTAGGGGAAATTATCGTACACCCGACAAAATAATCAAAATAACTGAGTTATTGTTGCGCGAAAATCACAATTGATCTCTCTGTTTAGTGTCCTACAGGCACTTTTGTGGGCATTCATCGCCCTGCCCCACATCAGCAGCGTTTGATCAGCAGCTCAAGGCTCCGTTGCTCATTTTTCTCTCAACTGACTGACTTCCTCCTGACGGAGCTCCTACGATCGTGATTGGCTGTTAATCGTTTTGAGACGAATGACACTTAAACTATGATTGAATGGAAACGTCACATGATATAAGATGCATTTAGGGTTTACAGATAAATCCGTCAGACTGGGGTAGATCTGCAACAACCACACGGAATTGTCAAATTATCGTACATTTAGCCTTTTTTGGAATTACTAATCGTACATCGTACAGAGGGCTAAATTATCGTACAAATACGATAATTATCGTACGTCTGGCAATGCTGGATCCGTCTCACAGCAGGTGGATACCTGAGATCACAGGAGAACCATATGTTCCCAAAGGAATCACACCCATGACATCATACTTCACTAAACTCACCAGCCTTCCCAAAACTTCCGCAATTCAATCCGTCCCTTTCCGTTTCTGTTGGTGTCCTTATATAAAGGATGTCGTGTCGTATATTATTATGAAGTTTTCTACTAAGATAAACTTTTCCTCGTCCATGGTGTCGAATTTCCTCTGAGTCTGACCCGCTGATGACTGCTGGCCCTGTTCCAGCGACAAAGTTTTGAGGATAGGAGGATAAATTTACAGTTGGCAGCCAGAACATGGTGCTTTATTTTGAAAACACCTGAACACTCAAAACGTTTTTCTAGTCTGTTTTCCTGTTTGATACGATTTGCTCTACGGAGATTGGCGCGTTCCTGCAGCGTACTCCGGCAAAAATAGACTAGCAATGATTGACTAGAGTGGTTCGGCAAAGTGCGCGGCGCTGACGGACCGCGGCGCTTATGCTGTACATATGAATTGGGGGTAAAATCAGTTTAAACCTTTATCATACAGGCCACCTTGAAGAGTCAGAAATCATAACCAGTAAGCTCAACTTTTCTTCTTTCTGGAACCACTTGAATTTTTTGCGAGCCCAAATGGTAGAAGAGTTACGGTAATGCAAACAGCTTTCATCGATCATCGACTGTGGTTCCTATGCAGTTTGCGAAGTGCCTCTCATTTCGCCAACATTTATTACAAATTTCCTCTTTGAGGAAATCTTTGCAACCACACAACATGTTATGGACAAATCTGAATTAATGTTGAATAAACCCTTTTTAACCTGTTCACCTCCTCTTCAGTCTTCATTTCAATTTCTATTTCAATTTCCGTTTCACGAGACAAGAAAAGGAAAGGGACAAGGAAATAAGAAAGTGACGCTTCTACTGCAGTTGCTAATGTCTGTGTCTTTTCTTTTTTCATGCCCTTCTTGGTGTAAACTACTATAGACATCCTTAATGCCTCTTGAAAAGATGTGGCTCAGTTGGAAAGCTGCACAGTGCTCAAAGACACAGTATGAAAGCTGTCGAATGAGTCATGAGCCCTTGCTTGTATTACGTGAAGGGTCACAATTCAAAAACCAATGGCTTTCACCGGCACAGTAATTTCAAGTCAAGTTGAAGACATTTATGGCTTCTGCTGCACCAGCGAGAGCAGCTTTTTAAACTTCACAAACAGTTTGATGGTCATGACAGATTGCAAACTCCACCTCCGCTTTTGCATAAATGCACACTGCAGGATGTACGCTTGCAGAGCGTCGGTGCCATCATAAAACCAGGAGGGGATTATTATCAACCAGTCTCAATCAAAACATGATCTGCACAGTCTGCCTCGCCGTGCATTTCTCTCGCTCAATGAGCCCGGCCTTTGGAGTGGCCTGTGTAGGTTCTGAAGCCAGGTTGTGTAATGCCCACCACCCACTCATTAGCTGCTGCTCGCTGATATGCAGCTACTCAGGGAGATCACTTTTGCGCACAGGCTGGAGATGGCCAGAACGAATTGTTTCTCACTCCAGATAATGTACTCCCACCTGCTCTTCTTATGTGGGCTCCGCTTCTCACCTCGTTTTTGTGTGTTGTGTGACAAGAGGGAGGGAAACAAAGCCCGTCTGTAGGTGTGCTGGAGCAGAGCGATGGGTGGATTTTGCTCTCGCTGTGATGAATCTGAGCCCCCGAGCTGTAGCGAAGAGTTGTTCTGGCGTTTGCGTTTAACATGCATTGACTGGTGATATCCAGACTCTCCCAGAAATGTTGACTACAATTCCCAGTGACCATTGCATCGGCCAGAGATGAAACTCTCGACGCCGTCTTGTCACCCTGCTGTTCTCCCTGCCAGCAAGTGACAGCTTTCCAAAAGGTCAGCTGGAGGTGCAGTCCTCCCACACACAGTGTGTTTGACAGGCGCTTCAGGTGAAATCGCAGCCACTTACTCACTCACTGGACTCTCTCCTGCAGAGCCAGTCTCTAAAAACATGAAAGTATAGTTAATTCTCCTGTGAGCACTTTGAGGCATTAAATCCACAGCAGTGGTACCAATACAGGCCATGCATAGATTTTGACAATAATTGCTCTCTTGGGGTTCATCCTGTCAGATTTTACTCCACAGCTCAATACTATCTGTAGAAAAACGGCTTCACAGAGGACAAACTTGCCCTGTTATGTCCATCTGTTTGCTTCTACACACTGGATACATTATGTTGTTGCCATTGGTGATACTCCCATAAGGTCTTTTATCAGGTCAGCAGCAGCCTGGATTTTGTTTGTTTTCTTTCTCAGTGATAGATGCTGTGTTTGTTGAAAGAATGTTTCCATAGCGATGACGAGGAGTAGCATCCTTCACCCTGCTGGATTAAGGAAAATGACTTGGATTGGCCAGTTGTATTGTCTTTTTTTGTTTATTTATTTTTGCAGTTTTTCACTAAATTGGATTTTCGTGTAAAAAACATAGAATATCAACTGCCAATGTGAAGCCTCGATGGTGGCCTTGGTACAAGATTGAGATTAAAACTATCAAATTATCAAACATTTTTTGAATCATTTGGTGTTTTAACCTTTTTGGGCTCATCGTAATTCAGCCGTGGCAGCGTCTTCCTGTTGTTGCTGTAGAATAAACACAGCACTGTGCTGTTGAAGGGCTTATTTCACTCGAATAGAATGCAATTTTCAAATTGCAAACACTGAGATTATATATTAAAAAAAAAAGAAAATCCTGTACACAGATGCAACCGTACATGACATGCATGCAGTAGGTGGTGGCACCTTTCAGCTTGTTTACCAACTGCCAGAAATCTCTAGAAGACATGTGTGAGTCGGGGGTGAAGAGAACAACTTCAGCCACGCGAAGTTCTGATTTGTTGTTGTTGTTGTTGACATCTTTAAAAATGGCCTCAAAAGAACAACCAAGAGATTCTATTCTATTCTATTCTATTCTATTCTATTCTATTCTATTCTACATACCTGTTCCAACATTTAAGAAAGCAACACAAGGCCATATATAACAACTGTATGGCTAAAACCCCGACCACCAAGGAAAGAACTGTTCATACGTTTGTCCTTTGTCATGTTGGTCATACTAGAGAATGATTTGTTGTCTGTGTTTTGTGAATAATGCAAAAGAGAACCCCCCCCCCCCCCCCCCCAAAAAAAAAAAAAAAAAAACAACAAAAAAAGCATGCTAAATCACAATATTGGTCCAAAAACAAAACAAAAATCACAATTAGATTATGTTCTAAAATCGTTCAGCCCTAATCTCTTGGTATTTCACTGTCACTTGATAGTTCAAGTGACAAACAAAACAGGAAACTGGTTTTGCTATGAATTGTAAATTAAGGTGGCAAAGGTTTTTAGAAATTACTTGACAAAATGTCCAGCATAACAAGATTCAAATCGTCTTTCATGTCATACATAGGGTCAAAGACACGAACAGTAACGAGGAATAAACGTGAAAAATAGCACATTTCTCTTCAAACAAATCCATTTTTAGGAGCCTCACAATGAACCCAAAATAAACCATCACTACATGTTTGTAGCGCTGGCTCGACTACATCAGGGGAGTAGAGGGATCTTTTAGAAATTGGACACAAATAGCAAAACTCCTTTTTGAAGCTGGTCCCCACTGTGGGTTTATACAGTTACACAGTGTGGGTTTAATAAAAGACAAATGGTAAAAGTGGAGGTTTACGATACAGTCAAGGAGAGCTGATTCTCAGAGCTGTCTCATGAGGCTCGTAACTTGAGATAATTGCTCTCCAACGCTGTCCTCCAGCTCCCACTAATTGGGTTTCTCCCTGAAAGACTTTTTCACAGGCTCTTATTGTAATTCGCTCTGCTACGTACAGTTCATACAGCGACAAACATCATAATGACAGACAGTCTGTGTCCTCTCTGGATTGAGGGAACAGGGGGAATAAAAGCTCCTGAGAGGAACTTAAAGTCATTGTGTCCCTTGTGGACGAAGCAGTACCTCTTATCCCTTAACTTTTTAGTCCTACACATGTCTTAGTTGTGTTTTTTTGTTTTTGTGTGAGAAAAATCTGAGAAAAAGTCAGATCCACCACTCACTGAAAATCAGTACAGAAGAAAAAAACTGTTTTGGCAGCTTGCTGTTCATCAATTTGTCCGACACCAACCCTGCTACAGTGTTTTCAGACATGAAGAATGACTCCAAGCAACAGTCAATCTTGTAATTAATGATCTTGTTTATTTTTTATGTCACAAAGAGGCATCAATGTCATATTCAGACTTGCGTATCACTCGTTCAGAGCTCCTCATGGGAGCTTAATCGTTGCTTTCAACACCTATCTGCAAAAACTTGTTTACAAAGCTTTTTTTCAGTTAGCTAGCTTCTTTGGGAAAGTTGGAACACCGGAGAATGGAATCTTCCCAAAATCTGTTCCCATCTCCCATTTCTGCATCCAAGATTTTATTTGCAAATGCACACGCGGCGTGTGCACCAGTGTGCTGGAGACTATAAATAGAAATGGACAAATGGACCGTCTTCTGTCACCACGAACTCAAAAACCTTAAAATGCAGATATAGCATTGATGTAAATGCTTTTACTCTTTATCAGTCTCTTAACAGACTCGAGCTTTAAAGACGATGCATCGACAACCCAAAGAATAGACTCTGAATGAGTCCAACGTATTGTTTCTCAAAAATGGGCAGATAATAAGATTTCATTCAAGATGAAAGCTCCCACAATGGCTTTGTACTCAAAAAATAAAAACTACCATTGGAAAAGACCAATGAGGTGGTTTATCAATAATAAATGACGTCGCTAACCCTTTGAACCAACCTTTAGAGAATCTACAAAGTGACAAAACGCTTTTGAATTTGACGCCCCCACATGCATCCTGTCAGCATGTCACTGGTGGCTGAGCAGCAGATCTCCTTTGGCCTGTGCTCCCTGCGTCTCCCCAGTGACTAATACAGGAAAGGGTCATGTTGGGTGATGGGAAACCAATCCATGTCAAGTGATTTACGGTTCCTGACGTCTAATGAGAAGCAGGATTTGTCTCAGAACTCTCCCTTGACGCTGTTTAACAGCTGGCTGCTGCGTTGTTAGTATCTTCACAGAACCGATATGACACTGGATTGAAACAAGTCAAGCAGTAGAGTGGCTTTAACAGAGCTGGGATTCCTGGGAGAAACAGACTGCCAATACTGTTAGGATGAAGCGCACATGCTCTCAGCAATTATCCGTTTGTAACTGCCGCGACAAGCCGCGTTTGCATCAGAGCTAACGGGGCATGTTTAGAAAGGCATACAACCGAGAGCTGTTTAGTGGTTTCAGCCAATGAACTTTTAGTGTATTTGGCAGTGAAAGGGCTGTTCGAATTAAGTCTTACTAGCCAGTAGAAACACCTCAAGGTCATAAAGAGGCTGAAAGAGGATGTGGTGGAAAAGTGAAGCATGAAAACGCAAGCTGGAGCCAGTTTTTGTCATACCTTTCCATATTAGACATCTGTTTCACGGAGAAGATGTGACGTGTGATCTTAATAATGATAAACGTTTATTGTTTTCCTGTGCTTCATTCGGTTCTCTCCTTGTACGGTACATTTGTGTAAGTCTTTGTTGTGAAAAATGGCTTTATTTAACTGTTGTTTAATTTCATTAGTTTGCTTAATTTTCTGCATTAAGCGTGGGCTACAGAGCCGACAATGATCAGTCGTCCATGAAAACAATCTGCCTCTTTTAGCCAGACAACGAAAGCAGCTTAATGAAGCTTCAGTTTCAAACAGTCAGTTACGTACACTTGTTACGTAAAGTTAAGACTGCTGCGTGTACGTTACGTCCTCATTGGTCTAACACTGAAGACTTACCGAGCCGTCAAACTTCACATCTAACAGTCAATATGGAAATAAGCAAACCTCGCCTCAGAGTGCCATAAAGGTATCATCTGATGTGTCTCGGCTCTAAAAATAGACGCTTTCCTGACGTGCTTTTGTTCCTCTCTCTCTCTGCCTTGTTGCAGTGTGCGGAGACATCCATGGGCAGTTCTTTGACCTGATGAAGCTGTTTGAAGTAGGAGGATCACCAGCATCCACGCGCTATCTTTTCCTGGGGGACTACGTTGACAGAGGGTATTTCAGTATTGAAGTGAGTCTGTGTATTTTTTTTTTTATTTATTTATTTATTTTATTTATTTTGGCCTCACAAGGGCCTAATCAAGTGTGACACACACCATGTGCCGAACAGAAGCTGTGTTTATTAATAGCTTTCTTTGAGCGTAGATGAAATCAGGCTGCTGATATCGGAGCGGTAATAGGCTTTTGTAATAACTTCAAATGTCACCGTGTAGCTCAGGGTTATGTAGAGAGAGATTTTTAATATCAAGCAAAATACGTTTTTAATCTAGGACGTTGGTCTGAATTTATTTAGCTATTTCCTGCCATCTCATCGTCAGGAACATTATACTTTTATTAATAAAACATATTTTAATGGAGTGTGCCGTGCCTGTCTGCTGATGGCTCCTCTGAAGGTTTGTCATCTCTTCCAGCGAGCCTGAAATGTGCCACAAAATGTAGCGCATAAATGTTTCATTATAAGCAGCGCTGCGTGTATTATTCCACTCTGTGAAATTGACAAAGTCTGCTTTGATGGTTTGTGTTTGGTGTGTTTATTTTTTTCCTTCAAGATGACACGCTAACCGTTCCCCACTGCTTTCTTGTGTTCTTCTTTCTTCCAGTGTGTGCTGTACTTGTGGGCCTTAAAGATCCTTTACCCCAAAACACTGTTTTTGCTGCGTGGGAATCATGAATGTAGACATTTAACAGAGTATTTCACATTTAAGCAGGAATGTAAGTAACGCTTCAGCACCTCATTTTCTTACCTTTGATCTAATTTGAGTGTCAGCAGTCTGGTTTGTGAATCTCTGCACAGAGCCAGTAATTCTTTCTAAAAGCTGTTTATTATGCCACCGACCTCAAACGCTCACTTAGAAGTGCCCTCTGGCCTGGAACTGGAATCAGACAGATTTTTTTTTTTTTTTGCTCTTCTTGATATTTACACATGTCAGAACTATTTCTGTTGGACTCAGACAGAGTAGTTGAAAAAAAACACAAATGCCCTGTGAAATTGTGCTGTTTTTAAAGTGTGTATGTTGGGAAGTTTTTTTGGCACTTATTCCAGCCTTTTCCATCCCAGTCCAGCACACTGCCCCAATGTATGAAAGCTGTGGTGTTTGACTTGGCGTGCTCTCCTTTTCCCTGCCCTGTTTCCCCCCATGACAGGTAGAATTAAGTATTCAGAGAGGGTGTATGACGCATGTATGGACGCCTTCGACTGCCTTCCCCTGGCTGCACTTATGAACCAGCAGTTCCTGTGTGTACACGGAGGACTGTCTCCAGAAATCACAAATCTTGACGACATCAGGAAAGTATGTGTCTGATTTGAGACCATTTTTTCAGTAATTTCATGCCACTAAAGCTTATGTGTGTGTGTGTGTGTGTGTGTGTGTGTGTGTGTGTTTATGTAACAGCAGGTCTTGGCGATGGCTGTAAAAATACAAAACGTTTGTTGAAAATTGGTGCTTCCTGTCCGCTCCGTGTATTTTCTGCATTCATTCAGCGTTAATGAGGAAAAGATTGTTCATTTTAGCGTGATGTGCTGTGAAAACAACAGCCGTAGTTGGGAATGCATGAAGCAGTTCATCCGGATCCGTCTCAAAATACTGCTCAGGACTTGGACACGAGGGATTGCAAGCACCGGGCCTGGTCCACGCTCTGATTAAAAAATGTTGAAGAGTTGGATCCTGCTTTCAAACTAATTCAATAACTCCAAATGGGTTTTGTGGCTGCAATCAGAGGGCATGCATAATAGAACTAACTCTATTGAAGTGTCCATCACGCTACCCGTCCAGTAATCCACGAGCTTTTGTTCAAGAAGCAGCTATACTTGGCTGAAGCAAAGTCATTTATGTTAATTTCTCCTAAAGAACGGCTGCCTGAGTTTTCACGTTAAGAAGAAGAAGACGGGTGCCTCCTTTTGACATCAACACTGTATCTTTTCAGCTGTGAATATTAAAAACCACTGCAGTGTAAATGTAATCCACGGTAACAATTTAATTACACTCGTAGCAGCTTCAGCCTCAGACACACAGAAGTAGAAATATTACATTTTTTCTGCAATATTTCTAAAGCTTCAAATAAGGGTGGGCGATATGAGCAAAATAAATATATCTCGATTTAAAAAAAAATAAATTCCGATAACGATAATCTGACGATATCCTACAAAAAAATGCAACAAAAATCTACTTGCTTGTTTATTTTTAAAGTGCTTCATACATCTTCTGCAAAATATTGTCCGACAATATTATACGCCAAAATCTAACAACAACCAATTTCAAGGTTTGCTCAATAGTACTTAGTCAAGCTTTTTGAAAAAAAAAAAAAAAAAAACCCTGAATAAATAAAAAGTTGTAAAGAAATATCTTTAAATTAATATGACATCAAAATGTAAACCTAAAAGAATATTTTAAATCATCCGCTAAGAGGGGAGACTCCATGTGAGACAATGTTGTGTTTTGGGTGCCACTGAGTCGCGTGACTAAATCCTGCTTGCTGATTGGCTTCTGACGAACGAATTTGGTGAATGAATGAAAACTTCCACTGAATAGTACGAATACTCTATGATGTAAAATTGCACATTGTTAAAACAACATTTATGATGCTGTCCTACAGAGTATACCGCCCACCCCTAGCTTCAAGTGCATTTTGATCCACTCAAACTGACCAGAGTCCTCCTTCTCCTTCCGCTTACACAGCTAGACAGATTCAAAGAGCCTCCAGCGTACGGGCCGATGTGCGATCTGCTGTGGTCCGACCCCCTGGAGGACTTTGGGAATGAGAAGAGCCAGGAGCATTTCACACACAACACAGTGCGAGGCTGTTCCTACTTCTACAGGTGAGCGTTTGCGCTGTTCAGACACTTTTAGTCTCCACTGTGCTTCTGGAGCTCCTTGTAACAATGTCACTTCGTATCTTTATCCACATTTTGCTACAATGATTGACGTCTTTTTGAATCAGTGACGTGTTTTACATTCAGTGAAAGTAGAAGCAGAACTCTAAAGGAGCTGTCTTTTATAATACATGTTTCCTTTTTTGTCGTTTTTACTACTTTTAGGAAAAATAAAGGGTCCACTGATTAGCATGACTGTTCTCTCTGCCAAAGAGAGGGAGCTGGTGGTTTTTCAGTAATCATAAACAAATGTTTTAAAAAGAATAATGGAGCACAATGTTGATAAATTCAGAAACCTCTCTGCCAAATTTCCATGTCTCATCCCTTCATTTTCTCAGCCCTGCAATTCCTCCACTGTGACGGGGAGATCGAGTGTTGTTAGAACATAGCGTGCCTCAAAGTAGTCCAAAAGTCTCCTCCTTAGCCCGTCGCCAGTATTTATGTAACCCTCATTGCCTTCGATTGAGCTGAGTAACTGAACAAACGGAGGAAGTGCTCGGAGCAGGCAGCTCGCACTGTCACAAAATGTAATGAAGTGGCACATTACCGCCAGGCACAGTCCTGTCTCTGAGAGCGTTCGGCGCTCCCTCCACTCATTACGGCCTAAGAGACGCTCGCTTGGCCCTGACTCGCCCGGGGCGAGCCGGCAGAAGCAGTCAGAAATGTCCTGAGCCTCTTGATGTGCATTTTCTGTCTTTGCTAACAGGTGTTTCATAACTACTGACTTAATAGTGTTTTAACGGCTGTGCTTGAAAATAAACTCCCAGCAGTGCTGTCGTGTGGAGGTAGAGTTTGCTCAATCATCTTTTCAGATTTTTATGCTCTTTCACTGCAGGTTGACATTTTATTCTGCATTATAAGAGCTCTTGCAGGAACACTTGTAACGTGGCTTCACTGTTACCTCAAACAAGTCATTTGACCGTTGTGTTTGCTCCACATCAACATCCTGCTTAACCTTCTGTCATTTGGTCCGAATTCCTCCAGAGTCTTGTTTTCATCAGTGTCCTCAACGTCGTCTGCCTGTGGGGATGCTCGCTAATTGGCATCACACTGGCATTCAGGATTTACGAGACGGTTCAAGCCAGACAGAGAGAGCCATTCCTCAACACCCCTCCCTTAAAAAAACATCAGCTTCTTTGTTGCTTCTGTCTTGCAGCAACCAATAATTTCCCCCAGCGCCGCGGGCACGCTTGTAACACTTTTACAAACACAAGTCAGGCATGAAATTGCACATGTTTTGAATAGTCGTGTTCGTTTTCACCCCGACTCAGCAATACGGATGCTTCTGCATGAAAGTGGTTTCCTCAACATCTGTCTTTCATTGGAGGAAATCCAAACTATCGATTTTAACTTCAAATGATTTATAGTTTCAACATGCAAAGCTTAAATCACACGTGATGGAATCGTCTCCTCCATGTTGTCCGAGAAGCTCATTAACATATCTGCCCTCTGGTCACACAGATGGGAGATGCTCGAAACTCGAAAATGCTAAATTTCCCAAAAAACAAACTAGGCCAAAATATATCTCAGGCTCCATATGGCATGTGTCTGCATCTGCTGCGGGAAATCAACTGAGAAATAAAACGTCTATTCCTCATTTAAATCCCCGTCTAAAGAAAAAAAAAACACATTCGATTTTAATTCCCTCTCGGCAACAGCTCACATCCCTTCCAGCAGATGTTTGTTGTGACTGTCGGGGACACATGTGTTGTCATGTCTTCGCTAAACCAGGATGCTTAATGAACCTCTTCCGACTTCTTCACTCTCAGTCTTCCATGAGGGCTTTTCACACAACTTGAATTTAGGATAATTTAGCTCTGCAGCAAGCCGGCTCTCCGATAAGCCTGCATACAGAAACAAGCTCAGTTAATTTGCTTATATAAGACTTTATTACAGGCTTTCCCCGAGGCGCTTTACATTTTGAGAGGCAATAAAGATGCCATACGAGTGTTCTCTGTATCAATCTTGACCTGAACTCCACATCATCTTGGCACAGTCATCCTGAAGCCTCAGCAGGGGTTTTTATTTTTATTATAGAGAAAGAATTACGGCGAAAGAGATTCAAAAACAGCTTCTTCTGCTGTGCAGAATTCGCAGGAAGAAAGAAGAATCGCTGTTCCCTAAAATGTCACAGGCCAGAATACAACTTGGGTTTTGATTGCTGCATGTGGGTGTTATTTTATTGCTGTGCTCTGATTTCTGCAGAGGCGTTGACTTACAGAACCAAATCCCATACCGTAACCTGGACTCTGCATAAGAATGATGCACTTCAGCATTGGAGCACGACAGTTTTTCTGATTTAGTTAGTGTTTGTTTATGGACTCTGATTGCACTGACTGATTTTTGTTTTTGTTTGTTTACTGGATAATGTAACAGAAAATATTTCCGCTGATTTAACCTATCACTGTGACAAAAGTTTGATCTGTACATCCTTGTTTGATTTAACAACTGCAGTTCTTGGTGTGTGAGACAGAGAATTTCAACCTCACTCTGGAAAACCTGAAGAGTTTAATGTTCTACACGTGAAAAACTTTCAATAGGGATGTGTTGTCTCAAATCAAACCCTTACTGCAAACTACGATCCCATTTCACCTGTGTTGTTTAAAGGTGTTCCTTTGCTATTCAATGATTACATCCATCATCCATCGTCTGATCTGTTCCTGCCCCTTCCTCTACGTAGCCAACATGGCGACTGTTGAGGGTGAGAGGTGTCCACCATTCCACACTCAACTTTTTGCCAGTTTTGAGTGTGCCAGCTGAGAAACGTGCAGTGCACACATTAAGTGCACTGCGTTTTTCCCCTTATGCACTCAAAATAGTGTGAGTGTAGAAGTACGCGATTTGGGACACAGCATCAGTTTCTTCGTTGGGCAGCGTCCCATGATTCATAAATCTTGTGATCTACAGAGGTTTTAACTGTGTTTGTTGAAGATGGCACTCTGAAATATTTCACTTTGTTTTTATTAAGCATGTTGGATGAAGACATTAGGGATGGGAATTTACAGTAATCCCTGTACTCGATTATTCCAAACACCTATTGAACAGTTCTTGAGTACTTGTAAATTATATTTTTTAACTGTAAGCAAAAAAAGGGTTCACTGATGATTGATTGTTGATTCATGCTGGTACGTAATTATAGACTTGACATACAGCTGTCGTTCTCCGTGATGGTGGCTCCACAATGCCATCAGCTCTATGAGGCCTTCTCCTTCCACAAAAATTAATGGGAGTGTATCTCCAGTTACCATATTGGCAAGCTAATCGCCACCGCTCATCACAACGACGTGCTAACAGGGCTAGCAAACAAAGCGATGCCAGACTGCCCGTTTTCTGTCTCCGCTGTTTTCTCGTTGTGCTTTTGTACTAGTAATTCTAATGTATGCAAGTTTAACGCCACATTTCTGACACTGCACATTAACTTCATCTTTTTTGTCAAAGTACTTCCAGACATCACCTTTTTTGGCTTTTGCAGGTTTAGCAGACGGTTCTGTTTTTGTTGTGCTTCTGTATTCGGTGTAACTATATGTTCCCAGAGAGTTGCCGTAGCAGCTGTAAAATAGTTGTTTTGGCAGAAATCTGGCTCGGTGTGCTGAAGCCATGGCCGGCGAAGTCATACGTTTGTATCCTGTTACTTATTTTCCTACCTAGTATATTCATTTAGGTGGAAACAAAAAGCTCGATCACATGTGTAACGCTGTATGAGTTCAAGTTTTGTTGCCAAAAGCAGCGCTTGCACAGGTACACGAGTAACACTTGAGCATTCGTATCCATCCCTGGAAGACATGGTTAAAAAAGAAGATGCTTTTCCCCCGTGGCTTTCCTCCTTTCTCTTGAGAAAAAGATATTTCCTGTAAAAACTGATCCTGAGGAGTTAAAGGTTGAGTCTGGAAAACTGACACCGTTCTGTAGTTTGATGTCTGGCAGTGAGGTTTTTGGTCTCTTTGCAACGCTCGCAGACTGAACAGATCAGCATGAGCATAAAACACACTCCAGCACTCCCCAGTGATCGCCTCTTTTTCTTCGTCTTGAAGAAACAGTCTGCTGTGAATCATGTGTCATACTTGCCTTTTTTTCTTTTCTTTTCTTTTCTTTCTTTTTTTTTTTTTTGAGTTTCATTCTAAAAACATCCAGAATTTGAGAGGGATCACACCTACTCCTCTTATGGTGTGAAAGCTTGGTTAAAAGCTGAGCATATTATGGGTTATTATGTGGAGAATGAGTCATCATATCTTTGCTCACAAAGAGTCAGCTTTTTAGACACTGAAGGGCCTGTTTTACATATTTTTGGGATAATGTAAAAAGACTGTAAGAGCCTTTTTTCACAGCCAAACTTTTCAACAGCATCCTTCATTACGAGGCACAGTTTTTAACATTATAGACGCACTGTTTCTCTGAACACTCAATAACAGCCATGACTTTAGTTTTTTCTATTGATCGCTCTTCTTGTTTTTACTTTTTTTTCCCGTCTGTGTTAGACTAAACCAATGTTTCTCTCTTTCATTCAACAGCTACCCTGCAGTCTGTGACTTTCTACAACACAATAACTTATTATCTATCATCCGGGCCCATGAAGCGCAGGATGCTGGGTGAGTGTTGTGGCATTTCGTCTCCTCTCATCACACTGTCACACGGCCCGGTGATTCAGACTGAGGATATTAGATGAAAAGCCCCCTCCCGGTTGCACCCTCGGCTTCGCTCGAGCCTGTCTGGAGAGCAGGTTCGACGTGGTCTGAACTTTGAGGGAAGTCAGGTTAATCTTGAGGATTGAAAATGATATCCAGCACGGGGAGTGAGTTATCCCCTTGTGATTTGACACGTTTGATGTGCACAAATCAAGTCAAATTTTATCTATTACTTTTTATTGTTTACTTCACTTTTAAACACACTAAGTGGTTTAAAACTACCAAACTGAGCTGTTCTTCATCAGGAACAGAGAGTGATTCCTGTGTTTTTTATACAAAGGCACTGAAAGCTTCTTTGAAAATGTTTTTTTTCAAGAGGCAGGTGGGTGGATTTGTCAGGCTGATCACCAAAGGGAGGTTAAGCCGGTGGGATGCATAACACACAGTTGTTTACCATTTTACTCCCACAGCGCGGTCACATGGGACACCTGAAGGTGGCTGCCTGAGCTGCCATAAACCACACATGTGATAATGTTGCCGAGTTTTATCTGTGTTTCCTTTCCCCCCCTCTTTTTTTTTTTGTTCTAATCTCTGTAAATAGTCGCTGCAAGGTGTGGTGCAGCAAATAAATCATCTGAGTCAGGACTGTTTACCCAAAGCTCTATTTCATTCCAAGCATCCAAACCACCAAACACACACACAGCGGTTCGCTGGGAGATCACAGTAGTTTAATTTGACTGCTGAGTCGGTTCAGTGCGATGGCTCTTGAGGGCATGTTTCACATCTACCAGGGATTTACCCTCCTGAGGCATCACACAGGTGCCCCCCCCACACCCCCCCACACACACAGCACGCTTATGAATCAGCTCACAAGACAAACACGCAGCCACCGTAAAAACAAGAGGCCGTAAAAACTGTCACTACTAATCATATCCCCAGGGCTAACATCAGTGATTGATGCGTGAATGAAATGTTGTAACTCATGCTTACACCTTCTTTTGGATCTTTACCAGATATCGCATGTACAGAAAGAGTCAGACCACTGGCTTCCCATCTCTTATCACCATCTTCTCAGCACCCAACTATCTAGATGTCTACAACAACAAAGGTAAGAAGAGGAACTGTTTCAGCGTATTGGTACGCCACAATTATCTCAGTCATTATAAACCTCAAATGTGATCAATAGACTCATGGATGGCTTTGTTTCCTTGAGGAGTTGGGCACTTAGATAAAATGATGTGGTAATGTGTTTCCTGCAATCGATGTATACAAACATCAGGTGACAGCACACACAGATCTCCAGCACTTTCAGCTCTTGTTTAGTCAACTTACTCCTGCAGAAAATGTCCAGGACATCCACTACCCTGACTCTGAGTCACCGGTCGACTTCAGCTCTTTGCTCTTTCGCAGTGAGCAAGATGTTTACACCACGGTTTGCTCTCGGAGTTTTCTATCACGACTCGCTAATTTGGGATTTTTTCAGAGATTGAATCCAACCGAAAAATACAACAAAGAAATAAAATGATAGGCTGGCAGCGACTGAAGCAGCTCAGAGACAGGAATGTTGATTCGAAGACCTGCCACACGCCAGATGACTTTCAGATCTTTAATCAAATTAAAAACCAGAAGAGACTAAATTTAACAATCCAGTCCTCTGAACTCTCACGCTACACCACAGATATGACTTCAGGAGATAAACAAAAACTTTATTTTTTGAGGGGGAAAAAAAATACCAATAAAAGATTCCACAAGCTGATTCCACCTCTCTTTAAGTATGTCTCTTGACTCCGAGTTCTGTCTAAGTTTCTTGCCACTTTCAGTTTGCTAGTTTGTCACTTGTTTGTTATTTCAGGTTTTCAGGGGCAGTCTATTCTTAAATTAGGTTTATTATCTAACATGTTTGATTAATCCCCCCCCCCCCCCCCAACACTAGATTAAGTGTGTAGCCAGCTTCAGATAAAGACTGAAATTTACTGCATCACCACATAATGTATGCTCAACTTTTGTATAAATAGTCTTAGATGCAAAAAAAGTATGTGATAATTGAGTTTTAAAATGCCCTTAAAATCTTCCCCTAAACTTAATTTCAATGGTGCACAGCATTCAAAAGATAAAGAGAAAACATTTATGTGATGTTTACACGACAGCTGTTTTAGGATGAAACGTTATTCGGCCATTTGTTTTCACGGAAACAGCATTTTAGCCGACCTAAAATGCAATTTATTTTAAAACGCCCTCCAAGGTGGAATTTTTCTGAAACGCTGCTTCCCTCTGTTGCAGTGTAAACAGCAAGCTGGAGTTTTCAGTAGAAACGCTGACATCACGCTCCGTTTTGCTCGTACGCATTCCACTTTTGTTGTGGGAACTTTTAATTGCTGCGCCCAAACCGGACACCAGCAACGGTTCAATGGCGGCCTACGGTGTTGTGCTTGTGCTGCTGAATCTGCTGCTCCACCAGTTACAAACACCACATGTATGTCCCTGCAGTGTCTCATAGCAGTAATGTGTGCCAGCACCAGAGGTAATAACAGAGGTGAGATAGCAAAGCAAGCAGCATGAAACGGCGCTGTGAGTGACTGTTTGCATGTCTGTCGATACATCCAGTATCCCTTTGTAATCAGTACACTGTGGCCACTTGCTTTGATGTCACGTCCCACCCCCTCCTCAAACAGCGAACACTTCGTACTGTCAGGGATGTGTGTGAGAAAGTCATCTTTGGAAAATTTTGGGGCAAAGCTCCTGAAATGTTTCAGATCTTTTCAGTTGTGCTTGCGTTGATTGCTCGCTTGTTGTTTCATGATACTGTCAGTGAAAAATAACAGTGAAACAGTGACTTCAAAAACTGCAAACAATGCTGTTGTATTTCTGTTGTTTGGTTTTATTTAAATGATATGGTATTATGGGGGTGTTAGAAGTCTCACACTATGCTTTCACAGCGCTCGTGTGTTTCCCTTTCTAAATGTTGCTCATAGTTTGAACTTGTTTGACCAAATCTCCGTCACGCTGGCTTCAGTTGGGTCAACTCCACGCTGTAGCTGGTGTGATATGAAATGGCCTGGTGCCGATTCACTTGGCACCTAGTGGCACCCTGCGTGGCGCTACGGTGCCCACGCAGCAACATAGGCTTGCCTTTGTACTGTGAGTCAGCACTTTTTCCCCCGGAGAACAGACAGTATCTGACTTGGCTGTGGGGGCATGTTTGGACGGGGGCGGTGATGGGCAAACCACAGGAAATGGAAATGGGAAGGAAAGAGCGATGGTGCTGGTGCGCGCTGTTTTGTAATTCCTCTTGTGATGAAATGCCATAACAGAGCTTTGTTCTGCAGTGTTGCCGGTGTGAGTGTATTACACCAGGGAGCTGCGGCTGCTCTCTTTGTTTTCAGGTGTGTTTCCTTCATCTTAGATATTAGGTTGCTTTTGTTTGCTCTTTTCCCCCTGAGCTCCTTCCTTCCTGCAAAGTAAGGACAGCCAGCATGGCAGCTTGCATGTCTGGTGTGTTGTTTATTATTAGGACCCCATTTGTGCCATGCCAACTAATCTTCCCAGAACTCACAGTCAGCACAACACAATACAAACAAACAAGCAAACAAAGTGATGTCAAGCGCCTGTTGTTGTTGGGGTTTTTTTTTTAACGTTTTGGCAACCAGTTGCCGGGCAAATCATTTTCACCTCATTAGCTCAATATGGAGCAGTCAGAGTATCTTAAATGAATCCATCCGCACAGACCCATCTTTGCTAAAACTGGTTGACCTTCTGTTGATGAAAACACTCCGGAGAGCAGGAGCGGTTATCTGAACAAAAAGATTACTCTGTTTGTTTTTGGAACAGACTTCATTTAGGGACACAGATATATCTTACCGTGCAGGACGGTGTGTTCTTTACTCCTCCTATCACTCACTGTCTGCTTGAAAATTACACACTTCTTTTTTTTCCATCACAAGACAGATTTTTAGTTAAAAACAGGCAAATAAACATCCTCAAACTAAAGGTCTTACCATAGATTTAATGTGAAGCTTTTAATCACTCTTTCCACTTTATCAACGGTTTACTGAACTCTACTTGATATACTTTGGCCCTCAGCTCCATGAATCCATGAATCAGGCCCAGCTAACCAATACAGCCCTATCAGTCCTGTTGATGCTCTTCTAATCAGTCATGTGGGTGGGGTTCACCGGGAGAACCAAAGCCTCTGTAATGAATTGGTCTGCTCTTTGCTTTCTTGTCAGAGCTGGGAGCCCACTGTGCATGTTCAGTGATTGATGGCCAATCGAGCGGGCACATAAATCTTAAAGGGGGAGGGAGGAGGCATCAGCAGGTCCCATCAATACAGTGCTGGGAGCCGGCCAGATTAACCAATGAGATCCCTCTAACATGGGGGGAAACAGTAGAGAGGAGCAAACATCCCCGTCAGAAAGAAGGAGGTGGAGGATATCTAAAACTCCTCTGTCAGAAGGAAATTAGAGTTGCAGCTGAGTCAGGATAATCAGCAAGAATGATGGTCAGGATGTGATTCTAAAAAGATAAAAATCCAGCCTTAAGATGCCGTCCGTCGCTCCCTTTTCTTCCAAGTTAAACTGTTGGCTTTGCAGTAAGTGTCGGGCGTTGACCGGCTGTCCGTCATCGCTCTGACCCCTGCACCCCTGAACTGACAGTGGAGCTGCGGTCAATGAAAACACAGCAGCGGTGATTTAGCACTTTTGAGCGCTCACAGTTTGATTCTGCAGTGGAGAGCTGGAGTCAGAGATGAAGAGGAGGGAGGTGGAGCTGGCAGTTGTGCACTTGGGAGACTGCAGTTTTGTATTAATGGAATGTTTTCTGCTGCATCATTATTGACTGGTCTGAAAGCCAACAAATGAATCCTGATGGTTGTGGAGCTCAGGTGGAATAAAAACTAAATGACAGGTAGCTGCCAACGCTTTTGACGCTGATTTTTTTAGTACACCCCCGAGACAGTGAAGGATCTAGGTGGTTTGATCCATCTCACACCTGCTGAACCTTATGTAACCATATTAATGTCTCGTCCTCCTCTCTGTATGACGATGTGGAAACAGGATGGAGCGGAAGCTTGAGTTAATTTGAAAAAGAATAAAATGTTGTCGCCAGGAGAATAGGACAGGATATGACTTGAGTTCATCTTCGGGTCAAACTGGACATGGTTTACTTTCCTTGTGTACCATATCCTGCCTGTGGTTTTGTGATTGGTGGGTAGCACAAATTTTAAGAGGAGGGAAATGCAGTGGTATGATTGGCTCCTGGCCCTGCCACTGGAATAAATAGCAGGATGGAAGCCGGGGCAGCGATGACGCCAACGCAGCAGGGAATTCATTTTCCCCTCTCCTGCAGTGAGCGTCAGTGAGAAGCGTTTTCCCGCCTGCAGATGCCCACCCATCTGTTATCGCCGTGGTCATTACTGGGCTTCCCTTCACTTTTCTGTGCATGTTACTGAATAACAAAACTTTACAGGCTGCATCAAACAAGAAAAATGAGCCGCATAGTGTTATGATGGAAAGACTCGTCTTGACAGAAAGCTAGATTTGAGTTCTTATTGACCTGCAGGTTCAAAACAATCAATCTGAGGAGAGTCTTCCATCACGGTTCAACCATTTCTGGCAAGTGTCTGCTGAAAAGTGGTTTCCTTTACCTTTTTGTTGATTTTCATTGGTTTGATGGTAAATTGAGTAATTGTACTCACATATATAATGCTCCTGCCGCTCCTTGATGCATTAGCTATGCAAATCTTAAGAAGTCATGGACAGTGTCGATGGCTTCCAAATTTCAAATTATTTTGATTTGAGCATAGTTCACTGTAGAGACATGGATCAAAAACTCATTGCAGGAGGTTTTATCAAAGTTGGACTTGCTACGTCCAGCGTGGCTAATCCTGCTAGCAGTTCATACAATGCATCCAGTGTTGCTGCTAAAGCCAGCTCTTGTGAACATTCATAGGAGTTTTTAGGAATCAATCAGATTACAGTGGGAAACATATTTCCTCTGTACACATACTGGACAGAAGTGTATAGTTTTATGGAGGTGTAGCTTTATGAGAACAGAGAGTAATCATCTTTTGTTGTTTGTTCATGTTTCATTCACCCTAAAGTCCCCCGGGCAGCTCACACGACAGAGAGACAGAAAATCAAACAAATGTCCATCATAGGTGGATATTTTATAGAACACATCTGTTTCTGTGTTTTTTGGCCATACACAAACTGAGTTTAAGGTCAATGAGGGGTTTTCAAAAGCGCCTTCAAGGTTTTGATTTTTGAAAAAGCTGTGTTGTTCGCATTCGTGTGGACGACAGAAGTCAAAAGTGAAGTGTTGGCAGGCCGGCGGAGTACGTCTGCTTTGTATTTGGTTGAGTTGCATGTTTACAAGTAAAACTGGCTGTTCTTCATCAGAGCAGGAGAGAATAAATATATATCAAGCTAAACAGTTCAATTCATCCCCCTATGCAGCTTTAGAAAACTGTTTACAATCCCCACTCACCCAAGAAGATGCTCACATGCATGCACACAGTGACTGACGTGAAAGTCTGAATACACATTTTCTCTGAATGCTGGCCTCGTATGCTTATGTGAGTGTTTTAATCTGTTTTTTTTCTTTTTCTCTTTTCTGTTATTTTTTAGATTTTGAACTTCAAAAAAAATTATGAACTTGTTCATATTTATCTGTGCATCATGGCATCTTGCTTCTCCAGATCTCCTCTCCTTGCATTCCCGTTTATTCTTAGCAGCATTAAGACATTTGGGAAGCTTTTAGAGATAGGAGACCAAAACTATGTCTGTTCTGTTCTGAAGTTTAAAACGACCCTCCAGATATTTTTCTTCCAAACCATTTTATTTCCAAAAAATTGCCTCTTTTAACCATCAAAGGAGACCATGAAATATGATTAAAGTTCTATAAAAAGCAAATAATAATGGTCCTTGTGTCAAGACATGTTTATTTTATACACGTGTAAAATTGTGATGAGCTTTCTAGGATTTTTTTTTGGACCAGAAAATCAGCTCTTTGAAGTGGATTCCCTGGGTTTGACTTTAAACTGCAGCCCTGTTTGGCACTTAATTCTGAAAATAAAACCGAACAAGAAGATTTTCTTTTTGTTTTTAATCATTTTTTGATAGCAGTGGCTTCCTTTTTGCAGAAAGACAATGGGATGCATTTGAAAGCTCCGAAATAGCTAGAAAGTGAAATTTTTCCCCCAATAACAATTTATTTCCTTGATCAGGATGAAGGTTTCAGGTAGTTGTTTGCACCAGAAAAGGCCCATCAGAGGACTGTGGAGACCCCCTCTCGTGTTGTTTAAAGTTTGGTATAAAACCACCTGTCTCCAGCTGATGTCAGGCTGGCTGAAGAGTCATTAGTCATACATGAACAGCTGTTTTGTCCTCTGTCACTCCTTGAGTGATCATGTGAGACGTGAAGAACTGTTAGATGCTCTCATTAATTTCTTATTCAACAATGAATGAGAAACCATTCAAGCAACCAATCAAGCATTGTCCCAGTGTACCAGTACATTCAGTCCCCACCATCCACTGGTTTGACATCTAATGGGAGTTGAGGGCTGCACGTAATAGGCGAGGAGGTCTAAACGGCTGAAATGGAATACTAATCCAGTGGAACTTGATACACGAGGCCTCAGAGACAGATATTCAGTCAGCGTTAAGCAACAGGGCAGGACAGTGGGAATCTCCCCCCTGATCTCGGAGCAGATTTAACAACCCTCGTTACCGGGGAAACCAGCTCAAGGCACTCCCTTATGAATATTTAATGAGCGGGTGTCGCCTCACACTATCTGTGTTACCGTGGCAGCAGGTTTGGCCTCATCTACCCTGTTGAGCAGCACCAGAGCTGCAGAGACATCTAGTGGCTGTCATGCAGCGTGAGGATGAACAGAGGAGTTTATTACAGATCTCACAGCTGGTCACCATAAGAGCTGTGCCCTCCTGCTGTATGAGGAATAACTTTGCATAAAATTGTGCATTCATACAGTAGTAATGTGTGTTCTCATATTAGGGAAGTAAATGATGCTCTCGAAACTCTTATCCGCGTGTTAAATGGAACATCCAAAAGCAGAAAGTGGGCCTTGACCTGCTCGCACCCAGAACACTGCGCTCGTGTTCTGTTTTGTTTCACGCAGGGGAGGTTGTCGGGTGTCTCTGTTCCTTTAAAGGGAATCTGATTTGAAGGAGCGACAGCGGGGGAGCTGACCTTCTCCCCCGCACTGCCTTTTTCCCTCCGGGCCTCCATGGCTGCATTCAATCAAGTGCCTCAACCATGTTTATGCAGTATGTGATGTTTATGCAAAGCCTGCCCACGCGTGCGACTGCTTTCATGCACACCCACACACACATAAACACCCACAGCCTTGTCTGAGTGGAGTGTGTCAGAACACAATGCAGTGCTTCTCCTACCGGACCGGGTAGCAGTGTTTTGCTGATATTGATAATAATACCACAGTTATTACACTGTGTAGGGATTCTCCTCTGCAGTGTGGAGGTGGTAAGTGTGTGTATATAATTTCAGCCTGGGACAAAGAGGTGACAGCAGTGGAATGTAACGCTTTGCAATTCCTTCAGGGAGCACTTTGATTGCACAGTTACTGCACCATATGCATTTCCATGCCCCATTGATTCCTCTCACACACACACACACACACACACACACACACACTCACACTGAGGCAAACCCCAGCCTAACTGGATGTTTTTTGACCCCATTTGTGTCGCCACCGCGGTTAGAGCTGCTCGGGATGCCAGATTTGATGACTTGCTATTCCTGACCCCCAAGAGAGTCTGCAGCAGGAAAGTCCCCCTATGGTGACCCAGCCCAGGTGTCCCCTTACCCGAGATCTGGGCCACCAGAATGGGGTATGAGAGGGCCTGGGGCGTCTATATACAGCATAGATATATTTCTGTTTGGCAGCTCTCATGTTTTTCTCAGCACCAACGCAGTCCCTTAATCATGGGAGAGGTCACATGGTGCATGCTGTGGTTAGTGTTTGGGAGTTGGTTTCTATGTCAGTGGCTTCACAGAGGTATTATGATTATGATAAGACATTCATTTAGTAATATTACAACAGAGAGACAACTACTGTCAAGGCTAAGGGCTGAAAAAGCTGTATGTACGGTAAAAGACTGATTTGGTCTGTAAATCAAGTCACATTTGTTTTTCTGCCTCCATATCTACTCCTCTATATGCACCACAGCACAGCACACCCACTACACTCCCCTCCTCTACATGATTAATAAATGCTTGAATAATTCAAACAAGGTTACCTACAAGACTGTTCCATGAATTTCCTGCAGTTTTGCTGTCACAGTGGGGTCTTGTATCATCCAAGATAAAACTATTGGCTGTATAGAAGTATGGATGATACATCTCTGTATTTCACAAAGATGAAGACAAATTATACCCTGGTGCTAGTGCTAGTTTCAGGCTAGCACTAGTTCTTTGCGTTTCCACCAACAAAGCATCGGCTGCAGGTGCTAAAAACTGGTGCTTAACAAACACCAATTCTTTGCTGGGCCAGAGCAAAGCACTGACTATGTCAGGGGATGGGGGTGGGGTTAACGTGGCAATCCATCTGTGGTGGAAACCAGCATTTAGACTGCTTTTAAACTTATTAGCATTCAGAGTTTTTTTGGGTAGTTGGATAGCTGGACTTTTATTTTTTATAATACGTTTAATGATGTGCTCTCATTTATGTATTCATAAAGTTGTGTCTTGTCGTGTCTTGTCTTGTCTTGTCTTGTCTTGTCTTGTCTTGTCGTGTCTTGTCTTGTCTTGTCTTGTCTTGTCTTGTCTTGTCTTGTCTTGTCTTGTCTTGTCTTGTCTTGTCTTGTCTTGTCTTGTCTTGTCTTGTCGTGTCGTGTCGTGTCGTGTCGTGTCGTGTCGTGTCGTGTCGTGTCGTGTCGTGTCGTGTCGTGTCGTGTCGTGTCTTGTCTTGTCTTGTCTTGTCTCATAGAAAAGCTGACGAACGAGTCGTCTTATTTTATTTGAGTTTCTCATTCAAAACCTGAACTTGAGGCCAAATCGAAGCAACAGTCTATTCAAAACGACGAGCTCCTCCATTGTTATTTTCTGGGCTCCCGTATGGTGTGAGTGTCCAAGGGCAAACGGCTACGTATACAGTGACACAGTGACAGCAACAAACCATTTCAAACAAGCTAGGGCATGTTTGTCATGGTCTCCTTCGCCTCTTCTTTAAACAACACTGTGTGAACATTTGTACTTAGAGTTTTGAGAGTGAAATGTTGTCCCGGTGTTTTTGATAGCTGACAGATCTGGACTGCAGGCAAGTCAATTTAGCACCTGGAGTAACACATGCTGAATGTGGTTTGGCCCCGTCTCAGGAAATATGCCTGTTCTTCCCTAGAGAATCAGTCTGGATGGCAGCATGTTGTTCCAAGACCCGTTTATATTAGTCAGTATATATGGTGCCTTTCCAGATCCATAAAGTGCTCTTGTCATGGGGGGCTCTCCTCTTTAAAGCAGAGGACCTGTATCAGTGATATCCAAAAACAATCAATCAGTGTTTTTGGAAGTGGTTTTAACCCATGTAGTGATTTTAGCTACAGCGTCATGTTTGTTTATGATTCAGTGGTACCAACAACTATTAGCTTTTCAGCCACGTCCCTTTCGTACAGAGATTTCTGAAATGTTTCTGAATCTTTTATTGAAATAATGAACTCTTGATGATGAAATAACCTTTGTTTTGCAATCTTACACCAAGGAAAATTATTCTGAAATAGCTGAACTATTTGGTCCTAGAGTGTGGCAACTGTTTTGAAATTGGGGTTGCAGATCACCATGAGAACTCACTACAGTATCAGTATTGTGAAAATGTGACATGTATTTTCCACTTCACATGTAAACATGGAGGAGGTAGTCTTTAAGAGCTGTTCTGCAGCCAGTCAGAACAGCTTGTATTGTTTTGGCTCAAAATTGGGGGAACTGTCATGTTGCCCAAATTTAAATGTTTTCTATGGTCACCATTAGCTGTCTAGTCTATATGCTAAGCTAACTGGCTTCATCTTTGCCACAGACAGTAAAACATCATCTTTCTCTTTGCAAGAAAGCCGATCTCTTGTGACATAAACCCCATGATCTGATGTTTAATTTTGATATATCAAAAACATTTGAGGGCAAAGACTTGAGTTTTTAAAGCAGCACAAAAACAGAAAGCTTTTCTAAAAAGTCAGTATGAATAAGCAGTTGTTTCATGATCCTCATCTAGCGTTTATGAGTATCATTACCTTAGCTTCCTGCCTCTGGCTCCTCTCTCCTCTCCTCTCCTCACCAGAAATTGGTGGTTTTCTGTTAACTAATGAAAATTGCCAGGCCACATGGAGTCCAAATGCTGAGCCATGTGTTTCTGTGATGACAGACATGTTTCACCCAGTGGGGGAGGTAATCAATATGCAGAGGAAATGTTCCAGAGAGGAAAGAAGGGACATTGATTTTTTTTTTCTCCCTCACAAACCCTGGCTACCTTGGTTTGAAAATCTGTATTTTAATTAGCCCTCCTGTCGGAGCCAAAGATTGACAGGTTCTGTGGTAATACATCAGCCTGTGTAGGTAGTTTTGCCAGATTTTCATTTAAAGTGTCACAAACCAGAGGTTGACTGACAGCGCCTGACAAAATCTTACGTAACATCCAGGCTAGAGTTCATTCTCAGTGTTTCTGCTGCAGTCATTTGGCTTCTTTCATTATCTTGATTGTTCTACAGCCAAACAGAGATCTGAAGCAACTGGCGATTTTAGTCACAAGTCTGAACAACACCTGCAGCTAATGAATCATTAACCAGGACAGAAAAACAGAAAAACAACTCTTAAAAAAAAAGTTTTCCTGTAGATTTAGAGGTTTATTTATTTGATTGATTTTCATATGACAACAAGTTCTTAAAAACTAGCTGTAGCACAGGATGTTGTTATTCATCAGTATGAGTAAACTCATCTTTCAGTTGTTATTTCTGAAACGATCTGACCGCTCTTTTGATAATCGTCTCTAATACGTGTCCTTTAGGCCCCATTATATTTCCATCCATCAGTCTTTCTTGGTTCTTGATACTTCAGGCAAAGCACTCTGTGGGTTTCTCTCCTCAGGCTGATAGCTTGTTGGACTCTGGTGCTGGCTCCTGAAGCCACACAGTTTCTAAGTGGTGGTTGGGAACAGGATGGAGGCCGGTAATGGACCTGGACTTCAATCAGATCTTGTTTTTTTTGTGCTCCAGCCTGTTGAAGCATGAGCCCAAATTCTCATTTCAGGCTACTGAAGAAAAGTGGAAAACGTGTCATAATTCCCGCATTTATTCTTTTAAATATTCTGCACACATGTTGCAATTTGCAGGATCACTGATCGCATTTTATTTGCTGTACCAGTTGTACTTCGCTCAATCCCTCAGCTGTGATACAAAGGGATTTGTGGCATAAAGCAGTGGCTGTGAAATGCTTTCCTACTTCATGACTCCTCAGTGGGAATTGTGGATGTTGACAGACAAATCTCAGAGACTAAAGTCGTTTGCAAGATGTTTGCACCATTATTTATCGTGTGTGTCCAGAGCCCTGAGAGGAAACAGAATCATTTTATCAATCCTTGCACATTTTGGAAATATTGTGACAAACACCTGCATCTGTGTCTCTTTTTGTTTTTTTTTTCTCCCTCCCCAGCGGCAGTGCTGAAATACGAGAACAACGTGATGAACATCCGACAGTTCAACTGCTCACCTCATCCTTACTGGCTGCCCAACTTCATGGACGTTTTCACCTGGTCTCTGCCCTTTGTTGGAGAGAAGGGTGAGCCTTTACAAATACACCCTCAGAGGAGAAACAAAAGTGTTTCTGACGCTGAGTACGAGCAGTTTCACCAGGTGTTGTTTGCTCCAGAGAGATGTAATGAAGTTTCCTGAGTCGGTGATGAAAATGGCTCTGCCTCAAGAAATGTAGCACAGTCATGTTCTCAGAGGAGAGTAATCAGTTATAGTTCCTATAAACAATATCCATCCACATGATTTATTAACTAAGACCCTGCAAACATGCGGAGATGATGAATTATTTTGACATGTTGCTTTAAAGGGGTTGTTTACTGAGGATTGTAAAGATTAAATCTTGGTTTAGAGTTCAGTGACCCCCCCTCCTCTGAAAACTGTGACACATCTGTGTCAGTTAATCACACATAACCATCACTGACGCACTTCGACAGGGAAGCCTTTATTGGGTGCGACCCTTCCTCACAGGGCAATTCCTCGTCATGTTGCAAGGTTCATGATGGACACAACTCACAGGGCGTGTGCTGAGGGTTCACTTTGGTGCACTTTTTTTCTGTCTAACTAGCACAAGCTGACTTTTTATGGCAGGATAGGAAACACTGGGTTTGTAGTGAATAATAACAGCACTGACCTTTTGGGAAACTTTTCCTAATTTGTTGGCGTACAAATTGAAATTACAGAAGCTAAAAAAAATGGTTTAGAGTTTTTAAACAAAGAGGTTTTTGATGTCAAACCAAAAGCAAACTGCTACACATTGGTTTGGTTTTTAAACACAAGTTTTAACCTTTTAAAATCAGTGCTTTGTAGAAGCACCTTCTGCACCTTTTTCTCCCATTGTGAGTCCACACAGCCTCAAGTATCTGCACAGATGTCCTTGCATTTCAGTCGAGTTCAGAACATTTAACAATACACACAAACCCTTTAATATAAGTCCTGTGATCTGAGTTCAACCACTTGTGAAACTTTTAAGAGCAGTTCGGCTGTTTTGTACTGAAGGGAGTGAGCATACAAGCCAGCAGTTATTCTGAATTTCAGTTTCTTTTAAAGAAAAATTTAATTTAAATACAGCAACTCCATAATATCATTTGAACGACAAGTTATCATTATTTTCTATCAAAAAAGTCCAAATAAAATGCACTACTTTTTGATTTTTTCGACCCAAACAAATCAGAAGACCTATAGAAGGTGAAAACATTTAATATTTGAGGCATTAAAAGTTTCTTTTACTCTTGTTTCTCTGCAGTGACTGAGATGCTCGTGAACGTGCTGAGCATCTGCTCCAACGACGAGCTGACGACTGATGAGGAGCTGGATGGTAAGCAAAACAACAACAGCGTCTCTCAATGCAGTTTTCCTCTTCTCCACTAGAGGGTGCCCTCTGCTGATGGGAGTACCAGATCCACCCTGACACACACTTTTTCTTTAACGCAAATGCCGGTCAGTTCAAGTATGTGTACATTTATGAAATGTTTAAAAAACATGAGGAGACAACTCGGGAATATCTACTCTTAGCAGAGCTGAATCAGTGTTGTTAGAAGTAAATTAGTTTTCATTTAGGGCTTGAAAATAATTCCATTAAATACCAAAATATCAGCGACTCTTCATAAATCTAAAAAGAAGTCTAAACACCTCAATCATGTCGCCATCAAGTGTTGGCGTGACGTAAAAGCAATTGTTGTAAATGTTTTGTTTCGTTGCGCAGCTCCGTGGTGCACATCCTCCAGGGTTCAAACGCCTCAGTCACACAGGATTTATCCTTTTTATCATTGTGTAATAGTCGCAAGTTCAAGTCGTCTGCTTGATCCTGGGTCACAGCTTATCTACAATGAGATGACTGGTTTCCCCTCCGCCTGCCCCACCTCTTACTGCCAAACAGGAAATGATCTCACCAGCTCCCTTCTCCGGCTTCTCACTCTCTTTGTGTTTACTGACGCACGTAGTTTAAACTCTGTAAACAGCACCCAGGGGTGGAGTGTCAGGATATCACCAGAATTTAACCACTTTCGTACTTACTGTCTCCAAAGAGGGAGAAGAAAAGGAGGAATTAGGCTCATAAGATAAAAATGTGTTTGTTGAACCATAAGCAAATGGATTTAAAAGTTTCTTGAGGAGTGACAAGTTTTCTTCTCTTTTTGGAAGTCTCATTACCACAATTATTTTAAAGCTCCTGCGAGGAGTTTTTGGCCGGTGTTGAAACAGACTGACGTGACCGTAAACGACTCTCTGGGGGCTACAGTGCAAAAAAACTAAGACAAGACAAGAATCGGGGACAAGATTTATCATTTCAACTTGATTATTTTTTGTGTACACGTGGTAGGTGTCAAAGTCAAGTGACTACAGGCTGCAGAAACCACCTTTTTGAAAATGTGATACAGCAAACAAAAGACAGCAGGACACGCTTTTACATCAGAAAGTATCACTAAAGCATGATTAGCAGAGACACAACAGGTACCGATGTGTCCACAGGTGGCGCCAAAATGGATGAAACCAAATGTTCCTCTCAGGAGCTTTAAGTTTGTGTGATTTTTTTTTTTTTAATCAAATTACCAGAAATGCTGGATGATTTTTTTTAAATTCATTTAATCTTAGAGAAAAATCTCTTTGATCAGACGGTGGCACAAACCCTGTCTTCCCTCACATCCCTCCTAAAGTAACACATTTTCCACTAACATCCCGTCATTCTGCTCCGTCTCGTTCATTCAGAGCTTTTCTCAAATTTCTTGCATCGCCGTCATTTTTGTGTTCTTATGATCTCATTCATTTTTCATGCTTATTCTTCTGTTTTTTCCACTTTGTTGACAGTTGGACTGCTCTTTATCTCATCTTCTTCAGCCATAATCACATCATTTAGAATCCTTGTGGTTGCCTGGCTTGATATCTGCTGTCATTTCCATGGTTTCCATTTATGTGATGTTAATTTTTTTAGACTATAAATTCAATTCTTTTTTCTTCTCTCTTTCTTTATTTCTATCATTCATTCTGTGTTGTGTCACTACCTCAGTTTACATCATCTAATTTCCTTTTTTTTTTCTGTTTTCCAGAGTTTTGTTTTTGAAGGCATCTTTTCACTTGTTGTGCTTCTTTCTTGCTTCTTACTTCACCGCCCGCCTCCCTTTCTGCCGCCTCGCCTTTCATTCTACAGCCATCCGCTCATCTTTCTGTCCTTTTCTCTTTTGTCTTCTCTTCTGGGGGTGTTACATGAGAAGGACAGCTAATATATCCCCCCAAAAAAGGTACAAATGCCAGCTGCACGGGTGTTTGCAGAGGTAGAAAGACTTTTGCTTGCTCTCTGGATTTCAGTCCGTTAACTAACGCCACTGTTTAACATTTTCTAACAATACTAATGTAGCTTTTGCTTATTTCTTTTTGTTAATTACAAAAGATGTGTCAGTCATATCAGCGCCAAACCTTCCAAATCTCACCTTAGCTTTCATTTGTGTTCTACAGTGCAACAACCGGGTTTAGATAACGGTTTATTAGACCCAGAATAAGAGAATCTCTCACACTCGACATCTGACATCAGCCCTTTCCTTCCCCCAGCGTCCCACCACACATCAGCTCCATTTCCATCCGTCATTCTCACACAATTTCCAAGCTGCCCCCCCCTGGGCCATGAAACCGTTATCCCGCACATGAGTCCCTTAAAACAAAGTTTTGCTTTCCAGTGGTGGAAAATTCCTGCTGAATCTCTGCAACCAAAACACAGAACAGGAAAATTCATATAGTTTTCACACCATCATGTTTGGACAAAGACCAGGCCACTTACAGATGATGTAACACGGTTTGAAAAGTGTTACATGGGGGGAAAAAAGCATGTAGGTGTCGAGGGACTTCAAAATCGGTACACTACAAAGAAGCAGCATGATTGCACTGAATGCTAGGAGTTACTCAGTTGTCGTGACGTGTGGGTGGATTGAAACTATTTTGTTTGATCTGAAATTCAGGCTTCAATAACAACATTGTGTTTGCATTGTGTTGATCTGATGCATTTCCTGATAAAAACTAATAATCAAGGAGTCTCAGGTCCGTCTCAGGACTTGTATAGACTTGAGAAGAAAAGGCGCATAGTGATTGAACCAGATACAGAAACAGTGTAGATGTCTTTAAGTGTCTACAGGACATGGTTTACGCTCATGTGAGTCACAGCTTGTATGACTCTCTGACCTTTGTCTCCAGGTGCCACAGCTTCTGCCCGCAAGGAGGTCATCCGTAACAAGATCCGAGCCATTGGCAAGATGGCCCGGGTATTTTCTGTGCTGAGGTATGCAAACATGACTTCACACAAGAACAAACAACTGAATTGAATATTTAAAGCTACGCTTCTTAAGAATAAATAACAGTTTTTCAACTGACAGAAAGGATATTTTAAGTAAACTCACTGACTCACCTTGCCAATGGCAGATTGAACAAATTAGCTAGCTAATGACCACCATTTCCCTGCTGAAGAGACAGATTTTTCTCAGGCGCTGGTGGAGACCAAAGCAGAGCTCAAAGAATGTAGCTTAGATTAATTATACCAAAACAAAACTACACAATGCCCAAGTGAGAGAATGTTTTTGTTTACAAGTTCCTCTGATTGATTGGCTCAAGAAGTCGATTGTATGATTCAGTTGGTATCAGTTTGTTCTACTGCCCCCAAGTGGCCAAAAATATTTCTACTCATTAGAATTAGAGAACATGACTGGCTGTCTTCCAAAGGCTTAAATCAGGTCTTAAATTATTTTGCAGGATGTCTGAAACACATGTGAAGTGTATGTTTTTAATGACGCGTATGTGTCTCTGTGGTCACTCCAGAGAGGAGAGTGAGAGCGTGTTGACGCTGAAGGGACTGACCCCAACAGGCATGCTACCAAGCGGAGTCCTGTCCGGTGGCAAGGAGAAGCTGCAGAATGGTAAGACTGTCACAAAGTACCCCGAGACCTCCGCTGTGGCCCCCCAGACTGGGTTCTCTCACACATAGCTTCCCCTCACACAGTGATAACTCGAATAAAGTGCTAGCTCAGGGAACACTGTAAACATAGACTTCATTTTACCTTCAGTTGTGGTCCTTGAATTTAAAGCTGCTGCCTCAAAGTAAAACTGTTAAGTGCAGTGAAATGTTTTTCATGGCAGCTTTGGTTATTAAATGCTACTCGATAATAACAGCTGCACTTTGCAGCTTTTCATACTGACTGTGTGTCAGCTTAGTTATTCATCCCAGGATAGACGACTGGTATACTTCATGTTATTTGTCTTATAAACAGACTCATTCTTCAGGACAATGCCAGATACGATTTGCAGATTTCCTCCGCCCCTTGTCTTCTCTAATGTCTCCCTCCTGATGTCTCACATTAATACCCTGTCCCCGTCTCTCTCTGTATTCCACTGGTTTTATCTTAAATATTACCTGTATCTTTTTCTTTCTCCTTTCTCCCTAGAAACTGCAGGTATAATCGGTTGTGCAAGTATTCTGTTGTGTTTTTTTTTTTCCTTTTTCGTTTTTGTGAGACAAGTTTAGAAGTTCAGTTCACCCTCCTTCGTTGAATTCCAAACACTCCCTAAATAAGTCTGCAGCGAGGATGTTAAGATTTTCTGGAAACGCTTTTACAAACACTCGAAATGTGCTTGGACTCCTGACAGAAATGGTCGCTTCATTGTCCATTTTTAAGCACTCGCTGTGGATGTCAGCGGTGCTCTGTCAGAATAGAGACGCGGTCCTCTGTGATTCAAAAGGATGAATTGGAATTGACACAATCAGCTGTGAACGACAGGGTTTTACAGCTGCTGCCTGCCCTGTCATTCACAAAAGAAAGCAGAAATCCAGATAACTTCTCTCTCCTCTTACAAGTTCTCTCAATAAATCAGCTTCCAAACCTACAGATCATACGGAAGACTGAAACCTTTTACATAAAAAAGCAGGAGTGTTTTTAACTCACCACTTTCTAGCTACAAGATTTCATAACAACAGTTAAATATTTCATTTAAAAAAAGCTAAAAGTACTCACATTATAACAATCCTCTGGCCTGGTTTGCAAGCTCCTTGCATTTTTTTTTGGCTGATTTGAAAAAACAAATGAAAAAAAAAATATACCAATGCCTTTTCTTGACCTGCAAAAACAAAAGACACCATGAGCCAAAAGTTTAATAATATCAGTACCGTTATTTGTAATTCCAAAACACACATGTACAGAACAAGGTAAGCAAAGATATAAAAGCTACTGCTTTGTCGAAAGTGGGCGCCAACATCAACACAAAGTTTTTCCCAGGAACTTCAACCTTTCATTTTTAAACACATCATATTTAATACATGAGTTTCATAAAACTCTATTTCATCAATGTGATAAAAAAAAAAAAATCAAAAAAATGTTTAAAAAAAAAAAAATATATATATATATATATATATATATATATATATATATATATATATATATATATATATATATATATATATATTTATAGGATTATTATTCCACTACAGGCAAATTAAGTTGTATTTTGGCCCCTTTTCAAAACAGCTGCTCCCAGGAAATTATCCACACTTTTTTTTTTTTCAGAAAAATCATTGCTAATTTTCAAGAATGTTGCAGTAAGAATAACACCTAAACTGTTATTCATTTTTAAAAACAAAATTAACACTAAAAAAAGTTACCAAAATCACCCAATTTTTCAAATGTGATACAAAAAATACATCAGAAACAAAATGATATAGCAATATTTTTTATGAATTTTGTTAAAGGGGTCAAAAAATATCTCAGTTCCAAACAAATTGAATTTTCTGACCATTTTTTGATGGGTCAGGCTCAACAAGTAGCCAAATTTATAAAGTTTTTTATTATTATTTTACCTTAAATTGGAGTAGAGGTTCAAAAATCAGGAATAATAAGTTCTGGACAAATTTGGAAGCTCTGGGTCATGTGTGAAAGGGATACTCTTCTAGACACAAGTCTCTGTGATTTAGTTTTAAATGACTATGGTGTGTCAGGTGACTTGGTGGAAAACATTTGTCTGGGACATAAATTAAGTATATCAAATGAAAACAAGAACAAAATGTTGGAAAAAGCTCAACATAACCTTTATTTCTGAGGTTCTTTAGGGGCTACCAGCTGACCACCACCTGCATGATATTTTTCATATTTATCAAAGTCTGAAGCACACAACTGTTTTTAAACCATTCATGAGCAGCTGATACTAAGAGAACTTCTGTGAAGGTCGAGTGATGTTCAGAGATTACTGCTACAGCATTAGTAGAATCACATTGTCTCCGCCTTTACGCAGACGACACTGTGCTTCTACTGCAATGTTGACTCCATCAAACCATTCTGTTTTACAGTTCAGTAATCTTGCACCTTTTTGTAACTTTCACATCGTCATAACAGTGTGATGCGTAGTCTGTAGTACTGTTTAGCTGTTACTTTGCCGTCACCTCCTGCCTCATCCCTTTCTGTGTGTAGAGCTGATTTACACAAGTTGTTCTGTATGTTGATTTTTGAACTCAGGGTGACTGTAAGAGAATTGGTAAGTGGTTGAAATACCAAAGGTTTTCTCCCCCTCCCCCCTCACACCAAACAAACATAAGCCAGCACTTTTGATATTTTCTATATCAAAAGCTGTTAAATGCAGTTCCAGATTCTGCTTCATGCTGCACTCAACACACCTGCTCCATGTGTCCAAAGCGCTTCGATTTTACGTTAGAAATAAAGCTATGAAATGTCGGTCGCTCTTTAACCTTATCCATGTTTCCCATTCTTCTAACTCCTCTCTCTTCATGTATGTGTCCATGCGTCAGTTAAGGACTAATATATCTGCAGCTTGATTTGCTATTTGCTCTCAGTGTTGGTCCCTGCAGTATTCATTATTTCTATCACCACATCGATATCTCTGTCAGACCTTGTCAGACTTTTCGAAAGTACTTTAAAGATGCAGTCCTCTCTGTGAGGTCGTTCGCTGCCACAAACATTTGTCACCTTCCCTTTACAGATCTGGAACTCACCACAAAGATAAGGCTCATCCCTCTCCTTCCCCTTTCCCCCCTTTTCTTCCTCTTTTCCTCCCTTTTTTTGCTAACATCCATGAGTCCTTTGTCATAAAATGTGGAGTTGAAGTTAACCTTTGTTGTCGGCATTGGCTGTCTTTGCTGCTCATTGACTTGTTCCTGGGACAAAATGAACTCCTCTGCTCACTTCTCTCATTCGTTTTGCAACCCCCCTCTTCTTCTCTTCAGCTACTATTGAAGCTATTGAGGCTGACGAAGGTAAATGGGTCTGGCTGCCCTCTTCTGTTGCTTTTCATGGCAATAGACAGGGGGGGTCTGCTGGGTTTTCATCCATCTCGCTGGTGCTTGAATAGAGTGTGTTGGGTGTTTGGGCTAACAAAATGTGGCTTAGTATTAACGGAGGAAAAAAAAGTAAGTAATTAGGAAATCCTGTGGTCACACATGTTTTAAAGGGGAATAGATTTCATAGCACAGATTTCAAAATCACAGAAATCAAACTGTGATTTTGAGTGAGTGCAAAGCAAATACCTTATACATGTTTCAACAACATTTTCCTGTGTTAGAAAGCAGGGGGTTATACTTTTTAATCATAAAAATTAATCTTGATGGTTTTTGTGATGTAAAATACCAGATTATCAATGTACATGCAAAATCATACATGATCGACTGACTAGTAATTCTGGCGCAGACCAGAGAGGCTTCATACATATTTACCACCTAACGAGGGAGAGAAAAGTTTCACTATGTATCCCAGCATGCTTTGCACAGCAGAGAGGGACCTGACACGATACATGATAAATAGGAGTGAATTTTTGATCACATCAGGTTCTTTGCAGTAAACAATAGTCAGGGCTGCACCTGTTTAATACTTGCGAAACTAGATCAAGGATGCTCCTAGGGGTGTAACGATCCATCGCGAATCAATTGAAAGTATAAACATTGATATTTATCGTCATTTTTACCTCAGCTTTTATTTTGAAAGTCCCCACGCATTCTTGGTCATGACACTTTCCGCTCAGCCACAAATCACAACACCGCTAGCAAGGATAGCAGATAATGGCTAGCAGCTGAGAGAGAGATAACGAAGACGTTCACTCCCCTCTCTGGAGTAAATCAGCGGCATGGAAGTATTTCAGAATCCAGAGAAAAGACGGAGCAGAAGACGGTTTACATCAAACAAACACAGTTTCTGTTTTAGGGTTAGGTAAACAGTACAGCACATAAGCAGAACCATGTGGATCTAACACGGTAGAATACAAATGTTACCGGGGACCCTTTATGATGAATGATGAAGAAAAAAAATACTGTGCATTTAAAACTGAAAACTGCAGCACTTTAAAGTGAAACACAAGTATTTGTTCACTTTGTTCAATAATGTTTTTCATGTAAAAGTCTCAATACGTAACAATTTATATATTTTTTTTCCTTTACGTGAAAAGTGACAGAATGTGGTGAATGGATTCACAATATCGGCTGATATCGATCGCAGGCCTCTAAATCGAACCAAATCGAAATTGTATCATGGCAGACTTTGTGATATTGGCAAATATCGTATCGTAGTTCTCAGAATCAATATCGTATCATGTTGAAAGTGGTGATTTACACCCCTAGATGCTCCACTGTAAAATCATGAGCAAATCAAGCTTTAAATCTGGTTTGAAATTTGCTTGTGTGTCTCCAGCTTTAAACATCTGCTTGTATTTTTTTCTTTCCTTCCTAAAAATCAAGTATCAGTCGAGCTGTGCAGGGTCAGGAAGCCTTACAGTCCACGCTGTTTTCAGTTTGCTTCTTGCACAAAGATTGAAGAGAACATTTTTCTTTCAGTCTCCACATTGTAATCACACGGAGGTTTGTTACCACATCAGACAGGGCTCCTCCTGCTCTGCCCTCACACAATCCACTGAAATCTTGCTATGAAAGATAAAAACGGTATTTCCCCTTTGAAACGGCTGAAGCAGTTGTGCATTGTTGTTGCTGTTGTAGAAATACGACAATAACCGTTTTCTGTAGAGTTGAATCCAAATCAGAAGAGAGAAACGCTCCGCAGGAGGCTTTGAAATCCAAATTGGATCCTCCCTAAAACCTTTCTTTTGTTAACACCGCCTTTGGCGCAAGAACAACCTCAACTGCAAGCTAAATAGTAGTCTGCCAGCTGCTATTTACGTTGGAATTGTCCAGAACTTCCTCTTTAGACCCACAGAGGATAGTCCGTTGTAGTGTCGAGACACTTCTCTGCTTCTCTCTCCATGTGGATCCTCTGTGGCCCTGCTGTGTCGTGTTCTTTCCTGTGAGCTGCTAATAACCTGTGTCTGACCTGTGCTATGCAGCAACACAACTATGCTACCCATCAAGCCCCACCCCCACATTCCCCCCAAATTTGTCTTCAAGAAATGATGCCCCTCCCTCCCTCATTATAGAAAAGGATCATCTTATTCGCAATCATAGTTCTATCAGCCTTTATGAAAGGTGGAGGTAACAAAACTTCAACTTCCTGTAGAAAATGGGCTGAAATGAATCAAGATCAAGCTGAATGTTAGAATTAAAAAGGAAATTCATACGACTGAATTAATTTCAAGTCAACGAATATGATGTGTTTTTCCTGTGACGCCTTGTTTTGATTCATTCCAGCGATATTCTAACAAGAAACCTTCTCCAGTAATTCCATTTTTACCGCCTCTCCAAACGCTCTTGTGACCTCCACCCCTCATAACCTCTGGTTAACCCTTTAATTGCTGCATGCTCCAAGCAGACTAAACAAGTCGTTAGCACCCCAAGTACCTCTGTAGTGTCTTTGTACGTGAGCTCAGTCTCAACGTGGTTCTATTCTGTGGAAGTGAATGTCTCAGTGGGCTCCACTCCAGTGTTTTCTTCTTTCTTTTTATTTCTCTCCCCTTGTTATTTTTGTCTCTCTGATCAGTCTCCTTCTCCTCTTTTTTTTCTATTATTACTATTTATTTATCTATTTCAATTCTGTGACGTGATGTGGCGATCTGGATTTTTCAGGGTCCTCAGGTGTTCGTGAATGTGCCTGAATAAATCACGAGTCATGTCTACACAATCCATGCTGATGAAAAATGAGGAAACGAGCTGTCCAGCATAGCGCAGATGGATCAGTTTCAGTGTTACAAGCAGATATTATGAACGATGGATTGATGGCACATTGAAAACCTGTAGACCCTGATGCCAGACGTTCCCACTTTAGATTTAGAAGGATTATTTAATCCTTTTGTCTGTGCAGTTTTATACTTTTCCGACTCTGATACATGGTGTTAATGTGTTGTCGTATCATAAAAACAAGCTCATTAGTTTATATTTATTATCTGTTGTCTGTTCAGTTAACACGATCAACATGTAAACATGATGTTTTACGCTTTTGTCCCAACAAAACATATTTCATAAATCTATTAATGGTCTAGTTCAATGTCTAAAGATGGAGAATGGATTCATGTAACATTATTCTACAGTTTTATTCTTAGATTAAGGTAAAGAGGTGCACTGACTTTATAATACCACCAGGATACATCCATGCAGTCAGCCTCAGTGTCAAAACATCTTACATATCTGCCTTCAGTAGACGAAACATCAAAAACAGGAGCAAAGCAGACAAACATGCTTAAATCAAAGGCTTTTGGACTAAAGGGATCTAAAGACAATGATCTGTTCATATGACTTCTACATCCACCTGATTTATACACAAAGCAAAGACAGCTAGTTAGCTTTGTTCACACAGCTTAGCTAACGTGAAACATCCAATCGAGAAACAGTCTCAGGTTTTAAGTTACTTAATATCATAACTTATTGTGACTACAGTTTGATTTTGTACAGCTTTAATGATCAATAATGATCCAGGTTTAATTAGAGAAATTCTGAAGTGTTTTCAGGCAGATTTTATGATCCTAGACACATTCACGCCAGCTGATTGTTCACTGTTCTTTTATAACCCTTATTCCAAAAATGGTTGGAGGCTGTGCAAAAGGCAAATTAAAATGATATGATTATGAGGATATGATTTGCAAATCATTTCAACCTTAAACAGTGCAAAGACAATATATCAAATATGGAAACTGGGGAAAAAAGTAAAAGGTTTGATGTTGCTTCACCTCTGCTTCGAAAATCACAACGTAAAAAAATTTGTGGAAAAAAGAAACTGGGTTCTCAAGTGTTGAAAGAGTCAAGATACAGACTGCAGACAGGCTAGTTTAAAACCCGGACTCTTCTACTACAGAGCCATGCAGTTGTTATATGTGCAGAACGTGCAAATTGTAGCTCTTTGACCTGTATCTTTGTTAGCATTAATGCCTTCTCCGTTGATTCTATGCCTTGGGCACAATTTTTACTAGGGATGTACTGAAAATTTGGCCATTACCAAAAGAACACGGTCGAAACAGTACGTTGTGATGTCACAAGTGAAAAACCAAGGTTGGCACGCTCTGGTCTGGATAAGTGCCAACATGTCTGCGGTGTGGACGTATTTCAGTATATCTGAGAAAGACCCACGGATAGTGATTTGCAAAGCATGTAATGCATGCTTGAGAAATGGTTGCAATGGATGTGGAGAACCTGCCTGAAGAGAAGCGCACAGCTCAGCAGAAGGATAGCAGAGCACAGAGAAAAAGACTTGTCTGTCCAAACCAGATGAGGGACATACCGCCAGATCAGGTCTATACCTTCTTCTTTTATTTAACAGACTATGTAGTCTTATGGTATTTATCTTATTTACATGACAGGATATAATTTCCTACATAGTCCACGTTTAAAACCACCACTGCACTCTGTATCGGGCACGGCGCAGTTTGACACACAAACGAGCACACTCCATAAAGAAGACGGAGTCAGGAAAAAAAATGTCACAGCCACCACAAGAGAGAAAAAAATCTCTATTTGGGGCTCCCAGGTCATCCCCGTGAAGACAGTCTTATTCTTTGAAGCGTAATGGTAATTATGCGATGGTACTAATAATTGGCATAATAATTCCTTTGGGTTTTAAGCCTTGGTTTCTTCATTGTCTGTTTTTGGTTTCGGCCAAGAATTTCTGTTTTTACCTGCATTTATGGATTTAACTACAAAAAGACAGTGGCTTATAGGGGAGATTTGAGCTCATGCAGTGATTTCCACTACAGAGTCACGTTTGTTTTTAATGCAGTTCCACCTAAAGATCACAGCCATCTATTCACAGCATAAAGCTGGTGGTTTTTATACAGAGATTTCCATAGATTCTCTGAATATTTAATGATAATATGAACTGCAGATGAGAAAACTTTAATTTTTCTGTATCTGATAAGTTTTCTTTGCACTGTTTTTATGTGAAATGTAGGGTTTAAAAGAGTTACCAGAAACAAGAATCTCTTTTTATCAATGCTTTACAGTATCCAAACTTTTTTGGAATCAACGTTCAGCTATTTTGGTCTTTTTAAGGGATCGTTATCATCAGGTATGACTAGTGTAAACAGGTTTTTATTTATTTATTTTTGTGATGGTTGACCTTCAGTTGAGTCAGCCAGAGTATCTCAGATCTTTATCTTGTTGGAACACATTTGTTTTGCCGAGAAAAGACAACAACACCATAAACCATGCCTAAACTAAAGCTAATCAAAGTCTGATGTGTGAAAGTGAGCAAGTGTGACCCCATCCTTTTTATCACTTAACCCCTCCCCTCAGATGTCAAATCTAATATTTTACCCTCTTTCTCCTTTTTTCCCCCTCAACAGCCATCAAAGGCTTCTCACCACAGCACAAGATCACCAGCTTCGAGGAGGCCAAGGGCCTGGATCGCATCAACGAGCGGATGCCACCGCGGCGAGATGCCCTGCCCTCCGACGCCAGCCTGAACTCGCTCAACAAGGCCCTGTCCTCGGAGACCAACGGCACGGACGCCAAGGGAAGCACCAGCAGCGGCGGCAACATCCAGTGAAGGCCCACAACGGGGCGCCAGCTCGGCCAACGGGGTCGCCCTGCCCCCAGCCTCATCATGGCCCGCCAACACAGAAAAGGGGCAGAGGGTGAAGGAGTGATAAGAGAGTGAAAAAGGGGGGGAGGCATGTACGGCTCACACTGGGGGGACATCTCACTTGCTAGTCTTTGGATATGCCTTCAAAAAAATTAGTTCATAGTCAAATCTGCTAAGTTATTGCCGGTTCACATTTCTGATTGGTCAGGCCTTTATTGTGCTTGATCTCCTCCGCACCACAGTATGTCAGAGAGAGAGAGAGAGAGAGAGAGAGCGAGAGAGAGAGAGGGATGGGTAGAGAGATCTTAAAGCTGTTTTATTTTCTTTAATTTCTTGAACGACCCTTGCTCATTTACACCGAAACGGAAAGTCGTGTACTTCTTACTAACTATCGTACGTTTACAAAAATACAGCACTAAAAAGGACAGAACATGAGATAATGTTTTTAACATATAAGGGTGTACAAACTAAATAAGGACTATTTATTGATAACTTTTTTTTGCTACTCTTTTAAAATAGCTCTGAAAATTAATTAGGCAGTCTTAAAAAGAATGTTGCAATGTTGTCGAAATGCCAAATAATGGAACGTTTTATGGTTTTGTACATATTATGCTTACCTCAGGTTCTTTTGGTGTGTGCTTTGACCTGATTTTTCTGTATAATGGCTAAATAACTCGGTAATGAATACCTATTTTCTTGAGTTTCATAACTGGAATTTACATTTACCTATCTATCATTTGCAAATATGTTTATTTTTTGTCTCTTTTGGAAGGGAGGGGGGGTAGATTTATCGTGGCTTGCTGGAATTGAGTGTTAATTTTTCTCTTTTTAAGTATTGCGAACAAAGTAAAAATAGAGAACCTATATTGTGTAAAAAAAAAAAGAATACAATAAACATAAAGTGTCTGCCTATGCATGTTTTATAAAAATTAAAGAAAGAAATAGAAAATCTGAATACCTTTGGCTGTGGAGGCCTGTTTTGAAATATATTGCGCTTTAGTGAACATATACTGGATATACCTGCATACTTTCAATTAACACCATGATGCTCTATGCCTTCAACTTCTTTTCTAATTGAAGCATTTAATGATGGATGAGAAATCATATTTTTAACCTGCGCTTGTAAGTGCACACAGTCCAATTAAGCATGTTTGACAATTCTTGTGAGGTGTGTGGTTACATGTGTAACTCAAAAATGCATGATTAGCTGTTTGTGTCATATAACAGGTAAAATTGGTTTTGTTCTGTTTTGTAAATGTGCCACAGAAAAGTGTAATTTGATTATTATTACTATTATTATTTGGAACTCTGCTTTGTATATCAGTTACAGGTTTGATACTGCTCAATACTTTAAGATGAAACGAAAAAAATATACTTCGATCTTTTTTAAGAACTGCTTAAGTGCCCAAGTAATTCACTACACGACATGAAGCCTTGCTTTTGTAATTTAACTTCAAAACTGTTGGCAGATGAGGCATGCACTTGCAACTATGAAAAGTATTTTATATAACTGTTCAATAAAAATGTGCATGAATTTCAACTTGAAATGAAGCCGCTTCTCCCGTATGTGTGTGCGTGTGTGACTCAGGCTGTCCCACAATCCTCCGCCGATGAATATGCAACCATGTAAAATAAAATCTAATACATATTACACATAGTCCTTTGGGCGTTTTTTGCTCTGGGAGTGAACAAAGCCGTACCAGAGAGCTGCGTGATGTTTTTCCAACAAGATGGCAGGAAACACTCCATCACCCAAAACTCAAACCTGCAGAAAGATAAACAAACGAGTGAATGCATTTAAGTCACCTCTGAGTTCAAGAGGAGCTGTGAAGCAGTCTCCCCTGACACTCTTAGCGTCTCTTAAGTAATCTGAAAAGTGAACAACATGAAAAGAGTGTGGCATTGACTTGGCCAGTGTTGAGGTAGGAAGTTACTCTTTGGCAGTTTTGCAACAAAGGTGTTTCCTCCGTGTGAACCTCATTTACTCCTGATTAAATCTTGAAAATGAAGCCAACATTTTGTAAGCTTACTTGAGCAAATTTCAGACAAACTGCAGACTTACTCTTTTTTTACAACAATTAGTTTAAAGCAGTTTTTCATCTTTGGAAAGACATAACTTTTCAGGGGGAAACTGGTTTCCTTAAATTTATCTATTTATTCATTTTTAAAGGCCGACAGATGTGCAAAATACCCAGCATAACTCTACAATCCACACCTGACCAAGATGTTAAGACCAGTTAATAAATTGCGCAAATTTATATTTTGCACTGTTGGATGTTTAAAAGGCTCTGAGTTTCCAAATGCAAAAAGAAGAAATGGGAGTGAGAAAAAAATGTAAGTAAACAATTTATCAAAAACAACAACTAAAGTGAAATAGTCTGTTCATCAGCTGATCAAAAGTTTAAGACCACAACCTTTAAAAGCCAAAATCTGCACAAAAATGTGGATTCAATGTGTTTTTTTGTCAGGTATTCACTCTGACATGACCTTCTGGTGGCAAAGACAACAAAAAGTTTTCTCTCTTTGACCTTGGTTGGATTGATGAGCCTCATAAGCAAGGCCTCCCACAATGCATCATTTCTGCTGAGGTTGGACGCAGTAAGAGTCATTTTGAATTTTATTAAAGATCCTGAGGGGTATGGAACAGAAAAGTCAAGTGGTAGAGCCAAAAAAAGTTCAAGACACGGTACGATTAAGTCAATTAAGGTTAAGCTATGCTCTTAAACTTTTGATTTGCTGATGGACAGCCTTTCAGTTAAAATGATGTTTGCAATATATATTGTCTTACTCCTATTTCTTCTTTTTGTATTTTGAAATTCTGCTTAGAACCTTTTTAAGATCCAAGAGTTCAAAATGTAAGTTCTTGGAACTTTTTAAATGGTCTTTAAATTCTTATCAGGTATATTTTGGAAATAGTTCCCTTATGGTCCCGGTGAGGACTTTTGGTTTGTGTTGACTTTGGTGCCCCCTGTAGACAAGGAGGAACTTTAATTTCTTGCTGAATTTCCATGGAAGTCATGTTTTTCCATATGTCTCATCTCTTTAACAGCCAAATATCTTATGCAATAAGTATTTTATCAGTGAAAAATGTTGTTTAATAAGGTACTTTCATGAAGTGCTGTAAAACATCTTGTCTGATACCAACCCTGGAGCTGCAAGTTTTCAGGCAATAACAACAAGATGGACGTGATCTTGCCCCTGATGGTCACATAAAGAGTGACCAGTGTAAATATCTGTTCTATAAAACTTCTGTAACAGGAGCTTTCAGTATGAAGCTACAACATGACTAAAAGAAAGCAGCCAACACTTCTCGGCCCTGGTTTCTGAAGTGTCTTTCTTTGGTCAAACACAATGCTCAAACCAAAGGAAGTAAACACTCGCATCCTGTTTTTTGGGGAGGGCCAAAAAACAGGAGTTTGATTTTGGAGTCTCAGAGGAACAATATGAAGAACAAGTAAGTTTGATGTTAAATAGAAACAAAAATCAATTGTTCAATCTCTGAGTCAGAAACCTTGAAAGGGAGAGTGAAAGGATCCTATTTTGTCTCTCATTACATTGTGAAGTTAAGCCATCAGTTTACCTGAGAAGTCAAAATAAGGTGGTAATAAGTGGCCTCAAGAGTCTACATGGTGACTCATTTCAGGTCATATCCACGCTTCATGGAGGCCCGGTTGCATAAACAAAGAAGAATAGTCAGATGTAGTGAGAGGGATCTGAACTGCTCCCCTGAGTAATCAAGACTTGGCTTTTTGTCATCAGTTCCAACAATCATTTAACAAAACAATCTGAGTCGTAATCCCGGCCCTTTTTTATTTGTTTGTTTTCATGTGTGCATGTTCGGTATGAATCTGAAATAAGATGAAGTGTTTTTTTTTTTCCATGCTGAGAGCCAAAACCACTTTTTCCACAGTGCTTTCAATCTTTGTTTGTCTGACAGAATCGCTTCCATCTAACTCATAAGTGTTGTTTATTTAAATCTTAGTGATCAGTCTTTAAGGGACAGCTGAATGAAGTTGTCTTTAGAGTCCCCAAGAGTCCTCCTCCCTGGTCAAGTTGTGCCCAAGCAGGAAAAAATAAGTGCTGGGAGTTGGCAATGCATTCAAACCACATAAAACCAAGATCCTTTCTACATGGACTCAGGTTTGTACCCACTGACCGCCTTGTGCTGGTCTCCCTGCAGCCACCCACTTTACGTCAGGAAGGGAAGCCAGTGTATTTCCTCCTGTTCTTTATCTAAAGGAAGTGCCAAAATAAGCATCAGGAGCGGAGCAGAGCGGCCGGGCTCGGACACCTTTTCCACTGCTCAGTGCGCTGGAGTCTGAGGAAGAAGTCTGAGGAGTTCAGGGCTGCAGAATCACCATGAAGACAATCAGGGTTTTGGTCCTGCTTCTGCTTGCATCTGTTCACATTCTCGCTCCAGGTAAGGCAACTTTTTGGTGCTGAGTAAAGTGTCTTGTGAGTTGATGTAATGACTGCTCAGGGGCCTGAAAAACTCATGAACTCTTATTAGCTGAAATGACTTTTGTGAGTGAGATGGGGGGTAGAAAATGGTGTTTTTTCTGATCTTTGAAGGAAAATCAAATCCTAGAGCTCACTGTTTCTCTCTGAACAAAATTGGGGGAAAAAAAGGAAAAATAAATTCTTCCATTCTATCTTTTGTTTACCTTCTATTTTATTATTTTTGACTTTGTCTTTGTCATGTTTAATTTTGTTTTGGTATGCACAAAGATACACATCACAATGTAGTTCAAAACACACTCACACTTTGAACGGTACCTCAGAGACATCCACTCATAATGAATTTCCGTTCAGTCGGACTGAGATAAGCTCTCGCTCTGTGTCTCACCAAGATTGCAGCAAGTTTTTTTTTTCTTGTACCATAAGAAGTCAAAGTGAAGAGTTATTTTTTTAGCATAGCTGTTAGAGATCCTGTACAAATCACAACCTCTGAGATAAAAATCCATGTGATAAGCATGCAGAGGAGTTTCTCCTGGCTGAAGGAAAGGAAAAAGAGGGTGGCTCTCCATTTGTTTGTTTTCTTTACTCCGAGCCAAAAGAACTTTTAACCATTCTGCAGCGGGCAGATAGGTGATCTCACAGCAGATAGCCAGTGGGAACCGTACTGCCCTCTCTCTCACAGAGACAACAGATCATTGTCCTGAGACTTTAATGTCCCAACTGGCAGCAAATCTGCTTCCAGTGCTCGGCAGTAAACATCTGGAGGAAACACCCTCGCCCTCAGTGCAGCTCGCCCAGCTGAGTGTGAGTTAACCATCATTCAGAGCCCAAAATCATGGTTTGAGACTTGACAGGGACTTGAGATTAAAGGCATACATTCACATCGTCATCAGTCTATTGTTCAGTTGATGTTGTATAAAGCTGGCCGAAAACTTGGTTTCTTCTTCAGTTCAGTGACTAAACCAACAGAGACTCGACTCTCCCTTAATAGAGGGAGAACTTTAAAGATCTGAATCTGTCTTCAGATTTGCGACAAGACTGACTCATAGATTAAAGGGCTTGAGACCTGCTCTAATATTTGTGGGACTTGGCTCTGACTTGTCTCGACTGACTCAAAGTAATTGACACTGGTCTCCAGATTCACCCTGGTGGTTTGACTTGTTTCTTGACAGGACTTAAAGAACTCGTGACCTGTCTTTGCTCTTGCGTTGAAATATCTATGACACACCCTACTTAGGATGAAAGAAAGGGGACTTGAGTTGGGACTTGCTGATCATCACCGTAGCTGTCTTGGACTTGCCTGGCAGAAATAGTGAACCTGAGTCTGTCTTGATTTGATTTGAGACTTGGTAGGCAATCAATCACAAATACTCGGGCCTTGACTTGAGACTTGGTTCAGTTAGAAGAGAGATCTGAGTAGAAACTTGTGAGATGAGAAAAACCTGATCTCACATGCCAAGAAGACTTGATTGACTTGAAATAATTTTTAAAAAATATTTAACACTTCTTTGAGATAGTTTTCAATTTTGTATTTTCTTAAATCTAATCAAAGTACTCAGAGACTGACTCCTATTCCTTTAAAACTATTTACCAGAGTCCTAAGTTGGATTTGCATTGTGCATCTTGAAAGACTTGGCTTTGACTTGTTTTAACCGACACCCAGTCATTGTGAAAGTCAAATCCTGGACTTACTTCCTGTTGAAGCCCATGAAACCAGACAAAACAGCATGAGCTCTTTCCGAAAACGTGCAGTTCATCTGCTCGAGCATCGTCTCAGTCACTAATATGTTAAAATGTCATCATGGCCGACAGCCGTGAAGACAGGATGCCTGCCTGCTCGGGTCAGGGGATGACAATAGTGAGTGAGGGACAGGATGCAGCTTCACACTGTTGCAGCGCTTGGAACAGAGGAAATCCACCTCAACTATCTCACATTCTCATCCCCAGTCTGACACTTGGGGTGAGGGCATGTCTTTGTCTCAGACTCTGGGCTTTAAAGATGTGCCAAACAGGAATGATGAAAATATGCAACTGTGAACCCAAAATAGAGAATCTGTCAGAGGAAATGTCTTACATAGATGGACTTATGCTGCTGTTTCCACTATGTTTGATGGGATTCCTGGATAACACATTCGTTTTATAAACTGTGACTATTAAAGCCAACAACAATTTACTTTTATTCACATATCTGAAAAAGTATCATACCAGTTTTAAACTTTTCTGACCTCTACCACCAAGAGTCTCTGATTTTAAAATTTGCATTTATATGTTTCAGTTGCGGCAGATGACACACCTCAAGACACAAAACCACAAACAGCACAACCAACATCAGAAGCACCAGCAGGTATGTCCATGTCGTTGGCAAAGTTCATTTATATGGTGTTCATTTCTGTATGACGCTGAGGATAGGAAGCTCAGATTTGGTCATTATGTCCTATGTTTCACAATTTTAGTCTTGTGCATATAATAATCATGTAAAATATTAGCATTTCACTTCTTGTCATATTTTGAGTTAAAATGGCTACATTTATTAAACATAAGCAATGTCAGAACTTCTTCTTGACATCATGTTAGCAATATGCCTCTAACAAGCTAATATGATCATTAGCTAGCATGTGGAGGAATGCTAAGGGTGCCAAAAAGTGAAGGAAAAAAAGATAGTAGAGACATAAATTAATTACAACTTATCAATCAATCTTTATTTTATAGCAATAACTCAAATGTTACCTCAAGATGCGTTACAAAGAGAGCAAGACTAGACTGTGCTCTATGTCCCATTAGTGACATATAAAGATAGAACTCGCATTTTAGCATTGAGTGTTAGCTAAAGAATGTTTTTGTTTTACTTATTACAAAGTAGAGACTGTTTGCACGTTTTCTATCATTAAGTATAGCATTCAAGATGTTGTTGGCATTCAGCCATCATCGAGCTAACAGGAATATTAGCAAGGTAGCAAGTGGCTGGATGCTAATGCTAGCTGTTCTAAAGGCTAATGGGTAACAAAAAGGTTTCAGCATTCAGCTGTTCCCTAAAGTCGAGGCAGGCTGGACAGCTCATGACTTTAGTCAACAAGAGCAACAGTTCTGTCTTGTTTCGAGGGGTAAACAGTTTTACTTGAACATAATTACTTCTGTCTTATCTGTGCAACATACAACTGTTATTTAGCCTAGCTTAGCAGAAACACTGGACACAGGAAGACAGCTTTCTTTTATCAGTCTGGAGATGTAACATCTGTCTACCATCACCACCATAAGTAGCATAACTAGCCGATTGGGCTAAATGACAGTACGTTTCTGTGAAAACAATGGTTTCCTGCTTACTGGTCACATGTTAACAACACTTTGCAGGGATACATTACCACACTTCAAAACTCCAAAACTTCAGATTTGCCATGTTTACATCCCCTCACTTTTTTGAAATGAATTAACAACTGATAATGATAAACTTTAGCGATAAGCTGTATCTGATTGATAAGGCTTTTTACACAGTGAGGCCAGCTGTCCTCTCCCTCATTACAGCCTCAGTGAGACAAGAAGCTAACATGCATTTTAGCTGTGAATAAATCTATTGGTGTGCCAGAAATTCATGGACCAAAATCCAAATAAACATGTTATATAAAATGATGAACGAGGTGTCAGAATTAAAATCCAAATAATCTGCTGTAAACCAAAATTTTTATTCACACTTCACTTCCGTTTACTGAGCCCTAAATGTAGTTTAAAATACATTATCTACTGATACTATGGTGTTTTATATTTTTTTTCTGTTTTCTATAGCACAGACAGCAGCAGCAGGAGCAGCAGCAGCAGCAGACCCTACAACAGGCCCTCCACCTTCAGTCTCAACAAAAGCACCAACAACCATTGGAGCAACTCCTGCTTCCTCTAAGGTTCCCACCAGCAACCCAGTAGCAAGCAGTGAGTAAGCTTTTAAACTATCTGAAAGCATGTCTGTGAGTGGAAATCCAGTTGAACTCTTAAACATGTCTTTACTTTACCTCTTTCTCCAGGTAATTCTGAGCCGAACGTCCCAGCAACTGCAAAGACTGCTTCACCCACAACAGCTGAAACAGTCCGCCGAAATGTGACGGACACACCTGCTGTTGTAGCCCCACAGGACAAAAACAGTACGGGTTCTTCTTAAACATTTGACCTTCATTTCTTTAAACTTTGGATTTAAGACTCTACAAACACGCAAATCTGAATTTTGTATACATTGTTTATGTACATCTATATCAGCAATTACTTTAACAGTTGCATCTTTTATATTTATATATTTAGCTGCAAGTGGAACTGTGCAACCAAGATCTCTCCCAGGAAACCACTCTGAGACCTCAAGCGAGAGAGATCAGACTCAGGGGGGTGAGCAACAGATCAGCTGATGCAGTCAGCAAAATTAACAAGTAAGGATTCTACACCAGTGTATTAATTATTCTGATTTTTGTAGGTGTGGAAACCACTGAAACACGAAATTCAGGAAAGGGTAAGTTCAAAGACAAAATAAGTTACCATCATGTTTATCTAACCATGTTTATTCATCCAACAACACTCTAAACTCATTAAAATCTGCTTCTTCTTATTGTTTGCAGATGTAACTTCAGCCCCAGGTACTGTTTGATATTGCTTTTTTAATGTTCTTGTAAGTTTATACCTAGAATGTAGTCTTTTGAGGGAAGTAAGTACAAATTGTTAACCCTTTACATGAGTGACTTGTCGTTGATTTCTGTATTGATTTCATTATCTTCAGCGTCACATCAAACCAGTCTATCGCCAGTGGTGCCTCAGACTGAGACAGGAGATAAAGGTCAAGGAAGTGGTAAGTAAAAAGAAAAGTTTGGATGGATATAAACCTCATGAATGAATGGAGAATATGAAATTATTTCTGATGATGCTGATAATCATTTCCACTGTGCGTTATTTTGAAAGGTCTTGAGACTGGCAGTGAGGACAAAGTTCCTCCTAAATCAGGTAAGTGTACTTTGATAAACCCGTTATGGTGTTGTGATTCTGATTTTGGTGTCAGAAGTGTTCTGTGTGTCGTTTAGTGGTGGGGTTTTTTTTTGGCAGCTAGCAGAAGTCACTGTACACAGAAAGGGAAGCCTTGTCCAGAGATACTTCAAGCTAATCACTGGCTTCACAAGAAGCCCCAAAAAGCTGTCCATCAATTTCAGAGTCTTTATCGTGGTCACAGTTATAGCAGATTGGTTTCAAGCTTGAAACCCCCTCAAACCGTAACTTCTCATGGAGTGGTAATAAAACCAGTGATGTAGCGGTTGCAGCCTCGTTGAATCACAAGACAAACTTCACAAGACAGCTCTGATAGGTGACACAAAATTTATGGCCGTCCGTCAAAGAGCTGGCTAGACTATTCTGTATCAGAAAAAAGAAGTTACACAAACATAGTTCTTTAAGTAAACTTCTCATCTTTTAAAGTCAGCTCAAGCTAACACAACGTGGGGTCGGTTGAATCCAATAATCTGAATATCAAACCTGTTAGGAAGACAGGGAGTGGCAGTAATATTTACAGGTCCAAGTATGGTGTTCGCCTTTATTCAGTTCTAACTGAAGGGTTGTCTTCATGGCACTTCAACCTTAAAATCATTGGGCCAGTTTGACAATTTTGCAAAAGCAAGACCAACGTTATTAGGCTAACAACTGTTTCTTCATATTGTCTGATCAGACAAAAGGCTGTGGTGGATTCTCTTGCCTGCCTTGCTGGTCGCAGCTGCTGCAGCCATTATGCTCAAGTTCAAATGCAAGAAGGTCCATGATCACACAGGTAAGACGAATGGGATGCATTATATATGAGCATGCAGTATATATATGTAGCATCAACCCTGAGGTAGCATGAAACATTCATATCATGATGCTGTGGCTGGATAAATATAAGTCTAGAGAATAACGTATTAACGTAACATATTTTGATAAGAGATACTAATCTGTTCTCTTGTCCTCTATTCGTCAGAAACCATCGACACTGGAACCGAGAAGTAAGCTGACTGTCTGTTGTTTTTTAAGATGTCTGAACAACTGAAGCACTCAGTATTTTTTCTCTGTAACGTTCCACAGCGCATCTTTCCAGAGCAGGCCCGAGAGCACTAAAGACGGTGTCATGCTCCTCGGAGTGAAGTCATCAGGCGGAGAAGAAAACGGTGAGCTGCCTTCCATCTATTTCCTCTTCGAGTTCCTTCCGTGTTCCTCCTGTTTGTGCATTCTTCCATCACTTGCTCGAGCTGTTCCTCCAGACACAGTTTTGCTAGTATTCCAGGGAAGCAACGAGCTTTTAATATCTTATTGTGCTGCACAGGCTTGTGGGGCTTTGCTGGCCAACAGAAGGTGTTTCCTGTGATTTCGCGCCCCCGCCCTCAAACAAGCAGCCGGGCTTGAAAGATAGGGACTTCCTTACATAAACACAGATTATTTTGGACAAGAGCTATTGTGCGGCCGGTAAATGTCAGTGTGGCTGAGACACTACAGGTGTGTGCGTGTTTACAGTGGGTTTCATGTATGTGCACATCCACTGGGTGTGCGTATGTGATACACAGTTTGTACACAGACTCTGCACTCCTTGACCCCACCCATGAAAAAATCTCTTTGGGCAGTAAACGTCCTACCTTCCTTCCCTTATACAATCAAGCTTGGATGACTTGACTGTAAGCATCAGAGGGAAATGGAGTCACGCTTTAGGAATTCTGCTGAGGAAGAATGTGTTTGTGTTGTTACAGACCGCTGGATTCGGCTCCATAAATTCTTATCAGACTGTTCAGCAGGTGAAACCATTCGCCCTTCACCCTGACTGAAATTTAAAACCCTGTGCTTACAAAGTGAAACCTCTTTTAACAAACATCATTAATAATTCATATAAGCATTTTCAACAATACAAACTCTCACTAGAGTTCCAAAACTGAGCTGAATGAATCTGCAGTTCGTCTCAAAAAGCCATAGAAACCTTATAAGAGCCCACATTAAAAATGGCTGCCATGCTATCCATATTTTTTATGCAGTCTACGTAGATTTTGGTGGTCTGTTGCAGGAGTTTTGTGTGGCTAATGATCATTTTTTGGCAGAAGAGAGATGTTGAGCAAAGATGTCTGCATTGCTATGCTAGCATGAGCCTTTGTAGTAAAATAGCCTCTGCTTTGAAGCACTTTGAAAAAAATAGGAGCAACCAAGCTGAAGTTGTGTGTGCATTCTAGCGTAAGTTTGGAAGGGATTTCATGGCAGTTTGTATCTGTAAACTCAGCAACAAAAGGAAATAAATTTTTGAAGTTGCACAGCTTTTGCTTTTTTTTCTCTGATACGTACCTATGTGTACACGGAGGTATACACAGAGGTGTCAAATAAAACAAGAATGGATGTCATTTCTTCTGTTTTTGTTCCCAAAAAAGAAAAAAAAATCTAAAGAATACCTTTTTCTTTTTGTTTAACTAAGATTTTGAGGCTTTATAATATTTTTCACAAGAGAAATACTTTTTTTTTAATGAGTTACCTCTCTTTTTTATTTAAGCACATTGTGAGACATTATTTATATTTTCATTTCAAGAAGAGAAGAAATGTTTTAAATTAATGCAGGCTACTTTGTCGTCCTTAAGTATCTTTGGGTATTTCTGCAGTTTCTCCAAGAGGTTCGATAGATTGTCCTCTTATTGGGTTTTCAGAATGTGATCATCCAATTCTTTTTTTAAATTATTTTTTAACATGGCCATTAGAAACCGGACATGTCACCAAGATCAGTTAAGCCACACAAATTAAATCAATTTGTCTCATATTTCCAGGTGAATAAACCTATTCTGGTCTGCTCAGTTATACGTCACTGAAGGGTCTCCATGCTGATTGGCTGTCGTGTCTAAATGATTCACTACTGTTCTGATTTTTATCCTTGAATGAAGCGCAGTGTTGTGCAAATTGTGCACATGATTTTAATCTACTGTGTAATCTGTGTAATTCCCGCGGCCTCATTTGTGTCATTCATGCCGTCAGAAAATAACTTGTCTACTCATGTTAAAATTAAAGTTGTTTTACTGTGTTACACATGGACATAGTCTCAGTGACATCACTAATGTGAACGTGATTATTTTAGCTGTAAAGATGAGCTTTTTTGAATGGGTGTGTATGTGGCTTCCAGTGCTTTTGGAACCAGTCTCAAGTGGACATTTGAGGAACTGCAGTTTTAACACATCCATACTTACTTTATTTCTTCAGACCAGATGTTGAGAGATGGAAGTTTTCATTCGTTTTGTATGTTTTTTTTTTTGTCTTGATGTCAAACAGGTGTCATCTTACCACCGCAGGGATGCAAACTGCATTTTAAACGATCGCTGGTGCTCTGCCGCTTTGATTTGTTGCAAGAGAAATAAAGCAGGAATATTTATTATCAGATTGAGCCGATTTTTTTTTGTAAGAGTATTTGATCAAATTGATTTGGTTTGATTTTCTGCCTGGTTTCATGCAGTGCTTCTGTTTCTCTGTGTGTTCCAGCTGCTGCAAGATAAAAAGAAGGGCAGCAGCATCAAGAAGGGCCAGTGGATGAGTCACAGCAGTCACCCACACACCGATGGTCTGGAGGAACAGCTAGATGTTGTTGATTTTACTTTATGAGAAAAAGACAGAAAGTGTTGATATATGATTTTTTTTTTTTATACTGAATGCAGTTTTGTAAAGCTGGGTTTGGGACATTTGAGAACAAATCTTGATTCAGTTCATTTACTTCACTTGCGTTTTGTTCCTTTGGACTGGATTCAATACACTTCTAGCTTAACACAATCAACTGTGGAATTCTGGCAGAAAAAAAAATCTCATTTTGAAACTTACTTTTCAGAACAATATGATAAGGATGAACAAAAATACATCTGAGTGGATATTTTCTGTGTATATGTTTGGCAAGAATTATTTTCTGTACATTGCACTGACCTCAAATCCAGCTCATCTTTTGTTGTAATTAGTTACTGTTCATTTCATGCTTTTATAATTATCATTTTGTAGTCTTAAACCATTTCAACACTTTCTTGGATGTCATAAAAGTATTTTGATGCTTCTTGAACATTTTGAAACGGAGATTATTTTGCGCTCACTTGCTAAATTCACAACTAATGTGAATATACTGTTGTACTGTGACGAGGGGTTTAAGATTTTCTATTTAAGCAAATATTGCAGTCGAGCACAGGAAATAGTTAAACGCAGATGAATAGGACTGTATTTAAAAACACTGGAACTATTTTGGCTTGAATTTGTTGTGCTGCACCACAGTTTCCTCAATAAATCACTGGAAAATGGTTTCTTCCTGTTTGTTTTGTGAACTCATCTTTGATAAGTTTGAACTAAAATAGAAAATTTTACATTTATTTGTTTGTTTTTTTCCTCGTCGTCTTCCTTACTGCTGTTAATTGTGGCGTACTTTCGATATCTGACGATACAACGCTGCCTTATCAACACCTTACATATCACTTCAGAGCCTCACCACTAGAGGGCGACAACAGACAGCACAGGTTGAAGACAGCAGCCACGCTCTTCTTCTGCTTCATGGTGTTATTTACGACAGTGAGGTTGCATGAGGTTGTTCTAAGGGGGTCACTTTTAGACTACCAGTCCATTAACCTCTCTGTGTTTCAGCTCTTTGTCTACATCCCACAGTCTTCATTCAGTGCAGGTGAGAAACTTTTATAACTCGTCCTAAAAGTCTTTACACATTGATATTTGTCAAGGGAACCATTTAAATGTTTTATTTTATACCAGTTTCATGCCATGATCTTCATTTCTAATGTGTTTAAAAAAAAGGCTGGTGCTATCTGTGGCCTTTGTAAGCTGAGACTGCTGGGTAACAGCTTCGACTGTGGGCACATTTCCCTCTCAGAGACAATGAGCAGATTGGCAGGAAGCCCATCACACACCATTAATGCCTCAGCAGCTGTGGCATGGGCTGAGTTACATTCAGGGTTTAATCCTCAGGCCCTTCTACCTCAGCTTCACCCTGTGACTTACACTCTTCATTCTTCCTCTTTTTGCACATTTTCCCTCTTATGTTTTAAACAAATCTCAGTCTTTGGCAGTAAAAATCAATTCAAATGTTACCTGTGGGATTTTACTCCTGGTGTTACAAAATTAAATCTTGCTGTATTTCCTATTCGTGTCATTGATTGAAAGGTACTCTCCGCTTCAGAGAACTAATGGAGGTTATTTCAGCATTTTAAATCTATAATGTCTGCAGCACGGCAGTAAAATATTACATTCCAGCACTGTGTTATTGCTCCGAGGGGAGTGTTTCTGGGGAGAGTTAACATCCAAACATGGAGCTTTACATTCTTTAACATTAATGCAACACATTCCCTGGTTTAGCAGTTTTACATCAAGGATAGATTTTTAGTCACAGTCTATCTTACAGTGTTAACCAGAACACATGCATGCATTTTATAAATGACAATTAAATTTATGTCTTTTTAAAATTAAAGCACTAAAAACTGCTCACTGAATGTGTTCAATTAGCTTTGAGGAGTTGGAGAAAGTCTCAACCTCTCTAAACATGGTTATTAAACATTAAAGAAGCATTTTTAGTTTTATTTTGTTTACCTCTCTAATTTTTAGCCACTGAAAATGTATAAAAGTCACTGAAAGTATAAACGACTAAGAAATTTTTAAGATGTTGCATTTTTGCAGAGAGGACGTCACCGGGTGGATCATATAAGCGCACCCACATACAGAGGTGATCGTCTCTGCTTCCCACATTTCCTGTCTCTCTCCACTGTCCTTAGTTTCACTTGGAGATTTCTCTTCTTGTCAGGTATTTGTGGTTCTACATGACTTAATTCTTATTTATCTTGCAATAATAGTTTAAAAAAAAAAGGAAAGAAAGAAAGAATCACACATCTGGTACCATAAGAAACATGAAGATAAATGACCACATTTGTCTGTTTAGGACAAACTGGAATGAGAGAGTAACTGTAGCAAAAGTGTCCAGATAGATCTGGAAAAAGTGATTTTTTGAGAAGTGTTTCAGCTGCTGGGCCTTCATGAAAAAAAGTTTTTAAAAAAGACATCTTGGCTTGGTACATAGCTGTATGAAAGAGCAGCAACTGAAGACTCCTGCAACCAGTTATCACCAGCTGAGACACAGAAACCCGACTCAGCAAAAAGCCTCACGCTGTTAAATTTCATGGTGGGGGAGAGAAAGAGGGGGGCGACCAGAGGCACGTTTCTCTGCGAGCAGAGAGGTGCCAGAACCAACATACCGGGGGTCTTAACAGAAGGCTCGTCTGAACTGCGATGGCTTAGTGACCTGAAACATAACACCTTTTATCTGCTGCCTCTTACAGGGAAACAGGAGTTGCTTCATGGCAGAAATGCAGAGGCAGATTTTGGGTTAGAGTTAGAGACAAACAGAAGAGTGTTGAGTTTTACTAGCTTTAAGAGAGAATGAGTCATTTTACTGTATGAATTTCTGAAATAAAGACTCTTGAGTCGTGGTTTGGCTGGCATCATATAAACCTTAGAGAGAACCACTTCACTGAGGCAGATCATAAAGTAGAGACATGTTGCACAGAAAGCTAGAGATGAATCAGTTGTGCAGAGATTCGACATTTGAAGTCTTTTAAGCTTGAGCTCCAAATTGTGTATTATCTTATGTACATAGTCCTTTCCATTCTGCACACCTCTCACTTTTGTGTTGGAGGGATTGCATCTCAGAAAGGCTTGACAGCTGTGCAGATAAAAGTCACTTTGTTTGCCTTTGTCTCCAGATAGCGTGGTGATTGGTCCTCTGGGGATTTTCTGTTGCATGCATGCAGCAGTCTTTCACTTGTTAAAAAAAAAAAAAAAAAAAAAAAAAAACGCTCTCACAGCTTATTGTGGTCATTTTATTGCTGTGAATTTACTGTCTGGACTTTACACAATATATCTCCACTTTCACAGTTAACCCACATTGTTGCAAACAATGAGAGCATCTGCGAAAAAGGATTTCTAATCATTGTATCTGCTGCACTGCACACTGTGGAGATGAAGCTGTTTTAAGAATATTTACTCTCACTTTTTTTTTGTTCTTCTGAGTTGGCCTGCATGAATCTACCCCTGCTTGTTATTTTTTATGACGCAGTGTAAAGTGTGGGCTTTTTGCCCTCTCAGCAAATTTAAAATCAACATATATTTAGGTTAGGTCAAAGCCTTGTTAAAACCTAAACTGTTACAGAGTTTGCATGGTCACTATCCACGTCTGGAACCTTGTCCTGGTTTAAACTCAAAACCCTGTGCACATGACACAGACAGTATCCAGTTTCCTGATCATCTTTGCATCTGATTTTTTAAATTTTAATTAATTTATCATCTTTTGCCTCATAAAAGAAAACTCAGAGAATTAGAGCATATTATCCAGGTCCATTCACAACAGTGAAAGATTACTTAAAAATGTGATTGTAATCATAATCTGGTGCCAATTTCTGGTGTTAAAGCATGAACACAAAGCCTGCTTTAGAAAATAATGTGCTTGATAAACTTGCATAAATTAATGTTGAATAATGATTGCAACAGTAATAAGTTTTATTTCTATCAGTTTGTTTTATGCATGTAAATCATCGTTTTGACCTACATAATAAAAATCTGGTCCATATCTCCACATAAAATCTCAAACACCTGTCGTTATATGCCATTTTTACACTGTATAAACGTGCATTCACAAAAGCAGTAATACTAGAAGCAGCATGTGACTTATTTCTGAAGTATATCTAGTTCTTCGCATGTGACTTGAGGAGGGGGGGAACTCTCCCTCTTTCTCATCCACTGGATTCCTTTGCCCTTTAGCCAGCAGGGCTGCTCTGGGTGACAGGGGGCAGATCCAGTTACTGGGAGTAGAATCCTGCGTGGATAGCGTATGATGACTGATAAACTGCTGAGCAGCTGAGCAGCTGTGCTCAGTGTTTTACCTGCCAAAAGTACTCACACACATACACACACAAATACAGTAAGATGAGACACTTTGGCCCCATTTCGAAGGATCCTCGTCTGGGTTTGCTGGTCAAAGATTCCTGTTTTTGATTTTTCATCAGTCGGAGAAAATGTGGTGCTTCCTTTTCGTTTTCATTGCAGGTCTTGAAGAGGTCAAACCAATCTTACACTACATAGGCTTCTTGGAAGCGTCTTTAACTGGGTGGTATTTGGTTATCACAGCACTGGTCTTCACAAATTCCCTCAAAAACTCTTGAAGTGAGCACCAATAAACTTTGAATTTGCTTGGACATACAAGTGAGTTTTCCATTGACAAACATTATAAATCATCTTCTCCTACACTCTTATTGACGTTGCAATACGTATAACATTTAATGCAAGAATTACTGTAGTCCAGTCATAAACTGTATATAGAATGGACAGTGTGGCACCGCCTTTTACAATTGCACAGTTTTGAAGCCTCCGTCACAGGAGTATGGACCTGGGGAGTTAACCCCCGCAACAAGATACATTTTTTTAGACAAAAACAAAAGAATTATCTGAAAATGTATCTGGAGCATGACCAAAACAAGCGAATAAATGTACTTTTGTGTGTATTACATTTATAACAAAGGTTGGAAGTGTCAGGGAACATTCTCTTACAGGTGTGTAATAGGTTGGGTGAAAAAAGTGTAAAGTTCTGTTCATGTATAGAGATTGAGGTATATTACTGTAGATCTTGTCCCAGTCTACAGGATTTAATGTCACCTCCAGATCACGCTCCCACAGCGACTTCAGAGAATCATAGCCGAAAGAATCAGAAAAAAAGTCTTTCGTGTTTCCCCCTAAGACGTCTACTCCATTGAACCAAAACACCTTTTCTGTGCTGGTAAATCTGGATTCAGAGCCAGTATTCTCAATATTGATATGATTGACAAAGATCAAGGACCAAATATTTGTTTGCTGTACAATCCCAATGCCAATGAAGATGTGATGTTGTGTAAAACGTAAATAAAAACAATACAATGATTTGCAAATCCTGTTTGACTTGTATTCAACTGAATACAAGATATACAAAATATCTATTGTTAAAATGGATTTTTTTTTCCTTTTTTTTGTAAATATTCAAACCTTTTGAATTTGATGCCTGCAACATGTTCAAAAAAAGCTGGGACTAGGCAACAAAAGACTGGGAAAGTTTACAGATGGAGCGAGTTCACTACTTTGTGAACAACTGCGTGAGCAAATAGTCCAACAGTTTAAGAACAGTGTTTCTCAACATGCAACTGCAAATTAACATCTACAGTCCATAACATCATCCAAAGATTCAGAGGATCTGGAGAAATCTCTGCATGTAAGCAGCAAAGTTGAAAAACAACATTGAATGCCCGTGACCTTTGACCCCTCAGGCAGCACTGCATTAAAAACCAACATCATTGTGTAAAGGATATTACTACGTGGGCTCAGGAACACTTCAGAAAACCATTGTCAGTTAACACAGTTCATCACTACATCTACAAGTGCAAGTTCAAACTCTACGATGCAAAGACAAAGACATATATCAACAACACCCAGAAACACCGCCGGCTTCTCTGGACCCGAGCTCATCTGAGATGGACTGACGCAAAATGGAAAAGTGTGCTGTGGTCTGACAAGTCCACATTTCAAACTGTTTTTGGAAATCATCGACTGTAAAAAAAAAGGACATCAGCTCGCTCGGCTCATACTGAGGTCGCCACAAATTTTACGCAACATCCCAACTTCACTGGAATTGGGGTTGTAATTCTGAATCTAAAAGGGTTCAAATATAATTTTCCTTTTCATAAACTAAGCCAATGTCATTTCCTTGTTTTAAAAGACTACTTTTAATATTTGCTTTGAACAATGACTCAAAATTAGTTAAATCATAATTTAATATCTACTTGCTGTCATTGCAGATATTATTTGCAGTGTAGGAACAGCTTGAACATGAAATTAACTGTTTGCTTTTCTTAATTCAGTTTTTTTTGTCAACTTGTGTTTCAGTATCATTAATGTGCAACACAGCGCTCATCTTGTCAAGCAGATACGTGTCTGTTTGTTCGTGCAAATAAAAAGCAGGGTTGTTCAGTATTAATCCCTGAAGATTTTTTTCCAAAGACAGTGCCAAACTGCACTTCACTGGCGAGAGCTACAAACTTGCATGTTGCCTCCTCAACATAGCAACATAACCCGTCCACACATGTATTGGTCAATTATTTGAATTGGATTGGATTTGCCAACCAATCAGAGAAAGGCTTCGTGTTGCGTCGCGAGGTCTGCTCTGATTGGTCAAACCTTTGGGCCAGTTGAGAAGGAGGAATGTATAAATATTCCACAGAAGTTTTGCTCGTCGTTGCAGTGTCTGTGTGTCTGTATGTGTGTAGGTGCGGAAGAAACAACGGTATGCGCGTGTGAATTTGTTTACTTTTATTTAAGGTAAGTTATCTCATACTCAGAGAAGATTAGTGTGAGCTAAGAATGAATCGCTAAGGCGGAACAGACCTGACTTCTGTTAGGTTTGAAGCGAATTTTGCCTCACAGCTTCATATAACGTTGCTGCCGTTTCCTTAATGAGACACCTGCCACTTGTTTAGCTCAGACAGCACGCGCCGACCGGTGCTCTAACCTCGCTTCGCCCCATTTTTCAGGCAGCTTTGCTGAAAACAGGGAAAAAGACGTTTGACTCCTGAGAAAATCAAGACTGCCACCATGGTTGCTACAAGCACTTTAAAAACCAAAAGCAGCGAGTGCATCTCGGACTCGGCTGACAGAAGATATGAGCAGGCTTGCATAGAGAAAGGTAACTACTGGATATTTCTGCCTCGTTGTCTGTCTGTCTGTCTGTCTGTCTGTCTGTATGTATGGATAACCTGCGAGCTGCTGGTTACTTCCAATTGTGTGCTTGTTTATCCCCGGTGTGGTGCATAGCTGCAGCAGTAGAAGGGAGGAGGGGAGAGAAGTCAACAGAGGATGAAGTCATCCCTATTTAGCCTGTTTGTAAAATAGCAGGACACTAGCAAGTGTTTAGTCCTAGCTTTAGCTATGTTTTTTTTTCCTTTCTTAACAAAATATATGCACGTTCCTTCAGCTGTTTTATTCAGATCTCAAATACTGACAGTTTTTCTGTTCTACATTTTCGACCTATGTAAGATCTTAGCCCTGTCTAATCAATGTCACAAGTAGGGATGCAGAAAACAACACTCAATCACTTACTTATGTTTGCGTGATCACTCAAAAATACATACAAAATAAGATTTTGCAAGTTGCAAACTAGAAATATGTTTATTTAAGGTTGTGAATTTATGTTCATGTGACAAGAAAGCTGACGTTAGTGTCAAAATATTCAACTTTAATTGTTTTCCCAGAGCTGGACTTCTGGGATCACTGCTTGGCTGAACCCCAGAGGAACGCAGATGTCACAGAGGACAGAACCAGTCAACAGCTGGCCAAGATGTTTGAAAACTGCCTCTCACGGGCCAAGAAGACAACACTGCACTGCTCCTCTGTTCTGGTACCAGAGAAGCTCACAAGAAGGATAGCTCGCGAGGTCCTGCGGCTGGCATCTTGCGAGCCCTGCGGCCTGCGCGGCTGTGTCCTTTACATCCACCTGGAGCTGGAAAAGGGCTGCAAGCGGCTGGAGCGCATCGTTTATGATTCCACGGTGGTGCCCACCTTTGAGTTGACTCTTGTGTTTAAGCAGGATGGCACTGCCTGGCCCAGCCTGCGGGACTTTCTCTTCCTGGGGACGTGCTTTGCCCCAACTTTTAGACATGTACTTAAACTAAGTCCAGGTTTCCGACTTGTTAAGAAGAAACTGTACTCCTCTGCGGCTGGCACCGTGGTAGAGGGGTGCTGAACTATGGGAGGATTAAAGCAGGATGTTGATTTTCTCATAGGTATAAGCACTTCTTCTCAATTGTCAATGGCACCCTTGTGGTGTCATATTTTCTACAGTGTTTTTGTACAATACTTAGCAAGTTCAGCCTGCTAGTCAGTTCATCTTGGGACTTTGGATGTTAAAAGGTTAAAAGCTTTTGCATTTATGAGCCTGATACTTTTGGGTTTGCCTTCAGCGTTTCTAAAGTGCATTTTTTTATCAGCAAATTGTAATATTCTGGGTGTTGTTTTTTCTAATTGGAGCATTTGTCGCTCAAACGACTTCAAATTGTACATGAAGCAGATGAATGTAAAACCATAACTGAGAGGGACATACTGTGGGTACACTTTGTTAAAGACACTCGCCACTTTGTTGATGCAGCTGCGTGTTTCTAGATTCATTGAATGTGTTCGGCCACAGTAAACACACCTCGGCTTGAATAGGACACTGCAGTTTAGTCTATGGGGCCACATGTAGCAAGTTGTGCAATGTTTTTTTTTTTTTTTTAGAAGTGAATGTTTTGTGATGATGCTGCTGTCATGATGTGGACTTCTCATGTCATGATCTGTGGATGCCTTAAATGAAATGTCACAGAAATGTCGTTTTTTTTTCACTTGGATCACAGAAATGTGTGCGTCTGTATGCGTGAATGTTTTTAATGTGTAATAATTCATAAGCCCTCTTCAGCCTTTTTGGATATTTAAAAGGATGGTTCATCCAAATTTAAAAGTTTAATTGTTTTCAATGTAATTTGTTATTTGGGATGAGAAGAACTTTCTGGAGGTCCACTTGGTAATATGTGATATTTTTTTTTCTTTCTTTCTTTCTGTGGATTCTCAAAGTTTTTAAAATGCCTTTGAGCTTCCTGTTGGTGGAAACTAAAAATCTTGTCTGTTAGACAATTAAAAATTTAAACCTGAAATGTTTTAAGTCCTTATTTCATGCTGTATCTACTCATTCCACACACATGAGCAAAACAAATGTATGACTTCATTCCATCTGTGAAATCTTATCAAAATGTTTAATTGCTACTCTTGGCTCTTTTTTATATTTTAAATTTTTATCCCCAACACTGCAGAAGAACAACAAAGTCGATTCTGTTGCTGTTTAGAACAGCACAGCAGCTGCCTGTTGAGTGAACCTGCAGGGAGTGTGAGGCATTTCTCACCCTTGTTAATAGAGGCATCTCCATAGTGATTTTCAAGCCTCTGTGAAATTTGAAATATACAAATGAGAATCAGATGAACCTCAGATTGTGACGCTTGTGTGGGACATGTTGTGGTGCTGTTTGTTCTGCTGACCTCTTTTACTCCAGCTCTGCCTCTCTCATTTCTGCAAACACAGTATGAGGCTAAATTAGGTGAGTTGTTGACCCAATGATGTGCTAAATGAGGATTGCATCATAGTTTGACCAAATATGCTGTCACCTCATTCAGGCCCAAACAAAGAGGGACGTGGTTACAGTAGGTTAATGACGAGCACATGATCTTGTGAAAGATGCACCGCTGTCATTGTGAGTGGACAAAGCACCAGTGATCATTTACTCAGTGTCACACGCCTGTGTCCTTACTCCGGCTGCGCTAATGTAGGTCAGCATTCAAGGTTGCATCATTAACTCCAGATAAAGAATACCTCAGACATGGAACACAGATGGCCTAGTGCTTTAGGTTGTGCTACATATGGCGAAAGCCCTTGAGTGGGCAGCCTGGATTCAAGTCTGGCCTGTGGTGACTTTCTTGCATGTCACTCCCTGCTCTCACCCTGTTTCCTACTCGATCCACTGTCCTATCCCATTTCATTAAAGGCATAAAAAGCCCCCCAAAATAATTTAAAAACAAAAAAAGAATGAATACCTTGGACATCTGCCAACAGAGAGTCACTCCTAGGAATAACCAGAAAATATTCTTTCCTGAATATCATTTGGAAATTGTTTAAAACATAGTTAAGTTTTTCATCAAGTGATGTTAACCTGTGCAAAAAACAACAACTTTTCCTCTTAGTTTGTTATTACTTTTGGTCAGTGGACCGGGAAGTGCCTCCATTTTTTAAGGGCAGAGGCAAAAAGAAAGTGTTTGGCCAGCCAGGAGGGCAATTCAGCATGCGTTCTGGCCTCCCAAGAGGACACTTTATCAAGTTTTAATCAACTGAGGAGGCGATTTAGAGTGTTTTTTCCACACAAATAGGCAGTTTAGTGTGTTTTGCTAACAAGGAGAACACTTTAGCACACATTTTGCCTTCCAAGAGGGCACTTTAGCGCATTTTTGCTCCGAAGGGCACACTTCAGCATGCATTTTGGCTCCCTGTTCACACCACTGCTTTTGATCTGTTCTTTGAATATGAAACATAAACAGCTTGGCTTTGTTTAGCTTGTCCTAGATTAGCCTAGCTCAAGCTAACTTAGAATAGGGATGGAAACACAGACAAATAGCTTAATTTAGCCTCACGTATAAAATGGGAAATGAAAGCAAGGGTGTCATTCTCCTTCTCCTGCTCTTGCAAAACAGTACTTCAGTGTTAAACCTGGTTTTGGATGTACAGAAGTTGCACCTAAAATCCCTGACACTGACACTAAGCCTCCTGACAGATGCTGACTTTGATAGTCCAAATAGCTTTGTAAGCATCCTTATAAACAAACATCTTTAAAATGCAACATTTACCCCCTTGGTTTAAGCTACACGAGCAGAGAGGAAGAGCAGAAGAATAAAATGTTCTTATCATAGGACTCTCCAGCATGATGAATCTAACTCATGGAAAAGTACTGGAAGCCCCTGAACTGCACTGCACTGACTTGGCAGCTCACTCAGTGAAGCTACTCATGGTACTTGAGATTCTCGGGTCGACATGATACAGTGTCAGTGTCAATGACTGTGTCACACTTTTAATTGGGTCTTTCCATACCACAGCTGCAGAGTCGATCACAACATGCAGACTGATGCACATGCACACCACACCGCACACAGTGGGTACTGGAGTACTGACAGCAGACAGATGTGAAGTGGCTTTGAGTCAGATCTGCATCTCAGCAGGGGGTCAGATTCCCTGCGTGGGCTGCTTGTTCCTCACTTGGAGCTGGGTTTGATCCATGTTTCCTCCTGATCGACAGCACCAACTCTTTCCGGGAAGATGGAAATCTGATGAACATGGATCGGGGCTGCAAGCATGTCACACTGGAGTCACTTGATGATCCACGCATGTTTCTTGGTCTCCTGATTCCTTGAATGCAATCTGTGTAAACAACATGTATATGGTATGTTATCGTCTTAACAGACTGTGAGACTTTCATGTTTTTATTTATGTCTGCTTGAACTGAAAGTATGACGTACAAGAAGCTATTTTTAAGAGAGCCTCATATATAGTTTAAGATTTAGCTTTAAACAAGGTGTAAACAAGGTTTGATGACTGACTGACCACAGCTATGAATGAACACTTCATACCAGAAATCAAAACAGGAGGCATATGATGTTTACATAATTGATCCTGGTGCAGAAGCCTTGTTGTTAGTTAATTCAGATGAGTGCGCTTAAAATCTCAGGAACCAACCAGTTTTCCAAAATGTAATGTTTTGTTGGGTATGGAGACTGTGGCCAAACATAAAAACATACTGAGACCCCAACAGAGGAGAAGGTTTTAGTCCAGAGACAGTTGGACTCCTCGAATTGTCTGTTTGGTACGCAGGAGCTTACTTTTAGCTCTCCACTGAGACTTTATCACATGATTTCTCAGGTATTGAAATTCAAATCGTTCAAACACTTGTCTCTCGCTTCTTTTGGAGCTGGCAGCATCCAATGTTGGTGAGTGGAATTTTAAATGTTCTTTGCACAGCCAAGTAACACTTTAAACACTTTAACACTAAGGGTGATCTTACATAAGAGCAAAGTGTTGTGTTTGATCCAACACAGGAACAGATTTAAAAAAAAAATAATGGTAGAGTAATAAAAAATCGGAGTGTAAAAGTTTATAAATTTGTTTTTCTTTTAGAATATCTACATTATACACTGGCACTCTCAGGCCATCACTCTGTACTGGTCAGCACGTTTCTATCAGGTGGGTTGGTGTCGGTGGCCAGTCATAGTCTAATATATCATTTTATTTATTCTTTAAAATTGTTAGACAACAAGTCTCATCATAAGGAACCTTTGTAGTTCAAAGAAATTAGTTAATTCAGCTGTCATATTGAGAAAAACAGTTTTGTTGCCCTGTGAAAAGAAAAATCTAATGTATGGACCCATGACTGAAATATATCTCTTCCATAAAACAGTTTTGAAATCACGTTTTAAATGATGCTTTATAGTTTGTTTATCACTTGTATATTTGAAACCAGCATGCCTGTGGTCTGTTGCCTTTCTAAAAGCAGCATTAAAATGTTGTGTAGCACATGATTGCTGCTTAGACTGATTGCCGTGAGTGGTCATAGATACTTTAAGAGCGTAACACAGTGTTAAGGACAGGCGGTTCCTTCCCAAGCACTTGGTGTCTTATTTTGTTATTGCCATTTTAACAGCTCAAGTGTTTTATAACTTCCAGTTTTGCAGTTACCTATGATGTAAGGAGTACTTAGGTTACTTTTTTGGTATTTGAGCAACACTGAGTGAATCACTGGGTAGCAAGGCAAGGAAACTTTAAAAAATATCTTAGATAAGCTATTTAAACTGCCCTTAAAAAAACGCAAATAGCCACAACATAAGCAACATTAACAGCAGTGTAATTCTAAAAGAAATCAGGATATTTTGAGTTGTTGCTATGCTATTCTAAGCAGAATGGATGGAGTGTTATTTGAGTTTCACTACAGTGTTTATCTGGCTGGAGTATGACCTTCATTTAGAAATCTCCCAGTGGAAGGTATGGCGCTGACAACTCCTCCATGGTGCTGGCTTCAGCTTCAAACATGGATTTCTCTGGCATCTGACAAGTGGGTGTTGTCACTCTTTTGACCTTTTATGGGGAGCTGCTGGGAGTTGGTTGTTGCCTTGCTGAAATCAGCTTCATGACCCTACATTAATAAAAGTAGCCCCATAGGACTGATTGTGCCAAATTAGTATCTGAATTGTACTGAGGTATTATTGTCTGAAATTTGCTTCTTTTTTTTTTCTTGCTTACCCCCCCCCCCCCCCCCCCCGAGCTTTTCAGCTCCACTCAGCCTAGCTGAGTTTCCATTATTAGAGGAAACAGAGTGTTTGTGTCATATCTCACAAAAAAGAGACAGTTTTACATTTTTGAATCTCATTAAGCACATCATGTTTTGAGCTTGCAAGATGATTTCCCCTGTCATATGTAACCTGTGGAATTACAGCTCAACAATCGGTAAGTATGTCCAAAATCTTAAATTTAATTAAATCTGATTCTGATTATCCTTTGATGTTAATATAATAAACCATTCATATCCCTGTAATATTTATGCTTTATTTTAAATCAGCCCTTTCTACTTTTTTTCCCTCATTAATACTTAATGGAAAATTAATCAAATAATTCAAGCTTCTTGCAAAGGAGGTCTTGGAATATCACATGCTTGCTGTGAACTATATTAAGTCTAGTATTTTTAGTTCTTTTTTATAGGTGAATTTGTGTTTTAATGGGGATCTCATATCAACTCGCAATTCATTGAATCCACTGCCATCCAGTGGAGAAAAGAAGAAAACTTCGACTTGCTATTTTGTGCTTTTGTTTTGAAGGTGTCCCGGAAGGTCATTTGTCACCGTGTTAGCGTAGTGCCATTGCAGTTGCCAGGGACGACCCGCGCGAGGAGACGCTGACAGGCGGTGGTTACCTTTAGTAGCAGTAGATAAAAAGAATTGTTTTGGGGGGTTTTTTTTAAGAAAAAAACTTTGAAAACTCAGTCTGTTTTAGATTTAGATGTTATAAATGTATAACATCATCTCTGAGTGAAAATGGCACCGAAGCAAGCAAAAAAGGGGTCAGCGAAGAAGTCCAGTGCCAAACCTGTACTGAACAATACCTGGGAGGCTGTTCTCGTCAAAGCACAGCTGGAAGAGGTTCGTGGAAAAGACTTTTGCAAAACTTAACTCTACTTTTTACTTAGTTAAACAACTTCTGAACTTGAAACTTGAAACAACTAACTGCTGACTACACAGGTGGTATGGGGTAGAAAACGTTAACCTGACAATTTGTTTAGTAACGGTACGCTTATGTATGCCGCGAGCTTAAATTTGCACGAGAGAAGAAACAACAGCAAGTATATAAAATACCCGGATTCCTGAAATAATTATGGTCAGTTTCAAGACCGTAATAAAATCGTTGGAGCATAGGTGTAGAAAAACGCTTTAATTTTTTCAGTCTTATTTTGAAAGCTGAACCCACAAAACGGAAGTTATGCTATCTATTTCATTTTTAAGCTTGATATAGTTATCTTCAGGTAAATTGGAGTAGGAAACTGTTAGGTTAGGGCTGTTTTAAGGTACAACATTTAACACGGTTTCTGTAAGTAATGATAGGCCCTTTTTGTTCCTAATTTCTCCACAGCGTTTGTTTGGTCAGGCTTAAACCATATATTTTTTAACTGTAAAGTCAACAGGTGGAGATCTAAATTTATATCAGTGTAAAGTACCTGTTGTGGTTCACGTGGTTGACGTTCTTCGGCTTGAACCTGACTTGTGATGGCATTTTTGTTTTTATTTTTCAGGAATCGTGGAGAGCAAGTGTCTCTTTTGTGGTTGGAAGAAGTCCAGAGGAGGAAAAACTGATCCAGGCCTTGGCTCTGGCTGCACAGAAACCTATACGTCGACTCTTCAGCCTGCTAACCTGGGACAGCACAATTGCGAAGGTATTTGGGATCGTTTAAGTTGTTATATAGATCGTGTTTTCTGCATTATTTCTTATATCCTCGCGATCTGCTTAACTTTTTAACTCCTGTGAGTCTTTTAGTTTTTTCTTTAGCTTTGACATTTTGAAACTTGTGTCAATTGATGGATAAAAAAAAAATCCAATTTGATTAAATCTACAATTATTTGATCATCTTCAGATGAGTGTTCTAGTAACATTTCCACTCACCCTAACCTTCCAGCAATCCTGATCCTCATCATCTCACCAACTTCCCTTCTATTTTCTTTTATTTGTACGTTGATGTGTTTTTTCCCTGTCCATCTGTACTGCAGATCCAAGAATTGGGGAATCCTAAAGCCAAAAAACCTGATGATATCCCCATGTTTTATGAGGTAGGCTGAGGATGTTTGAGATGAGTTGATTAAAATTGGGCTGTAAAGAATAAGAACTAATGTTGGTGTGAAATAAATCCCTAAATGTAATTATCCAAAGAGGATCTTCATGTTTGTTGATATCTATTGAGTAATACTGTGATGTGTGTTTTTTGCAGGTTACAGAACCAGCTAAGGTTCTGCTGGATGCAGGGCAGGAGATTCCCTGTGACCTGATGGCAAAAGTACTGAAGTTCCAGCTTCTGCAAATCAAAGCTGATGATCAGCAGAGAAGGGCTGGAAAGCAGGTGAGTGTTTGTTCATAAATATGCTTTTATGAATTGATTGCTATGATGTAGTAACAACACCAAGCTGATAGACAATTCAATTTAGGTTGCAGGATTCTTAAAATCTGGATAAAACTTTATTTTGCACATGCTTTGTCATGAACTACAGAGGAACAAACTGGATTAGATTTCTGTGAAGTGTTTTTTTGTTCGTTGAAGTTAAAGTCTGAGGAGACCAAGGCCGCTCCACCCTCTGCCAAGGATAAAGGAGGGGCCAAGGCTTCTAACAAGAAGGGAGGGAGCGCGCACACACCTGTGGAACCTTCCAAAAGGAAGAAAACTCAACTCAAACGCAGGGATGATGTGGACTTGCCTTCATTCATTGGTAAAAACAAACAAACAAACAAACTGTTCTTTGTGCTATAGAGTTATGAAGTTAGAAATACAAGTAAGTACTGCTATGACCTCAACAAGACACCTATCACAACCCCCTTTTAGATAGGGAGAAGCATTTTATTGTTTCACTCCTCCTTTTGTGTTGTTATATGTTAACGTTATAACTGTCTATTTTTCTGCATAGATGATGAACCAGAGGATGGTCCCCAGCGTTACGTTCTGGTTCTGGGTTTTCACCAGCCCCACCTGATCAAAGCACTTGATTCCATCAACATACACATAGCCAACGTCATCAAACTGTGTTCTGATCGCGCACAAACTTCTGAGAAGCTGCAGGAAAAACACGCGTGTGCTGACCAGGAGGAAAGCACGAGACTAGATCCAGGTATGAGGCTTTGTATTCAAGACTGCATCAAAAGTTAACATGTTCAGAAACGTTTTTAACACGCATCAAATGGTTTTTTTTCCTGCCGTATGGCAGAAGCAGAGGTTATCAAATCCACTGAGGCCAGAAAGTTCTATCAGTTCTGGTCAGATCTGAGACCAGTTTTGGACAGTGGGCCACCTGAGTCCAAACTTCATGATGTAGTTCAGCTCAGCTACACTGTCCAGGGTTGGGTGCCTCCTTACCACAGCAAGGACCCTGAGGCTGAGGTGAGTTGATCCTGCAGATATAGGTGTCCAGGATGTGTGCTTATTGTTAGGGATGATCAATACCATGTTTTTTCAGACCAATACCAGTACGAGTTCTTCCTCTTGAGTACTCACCGGTACATAAAATTTCAATTAACACAATGAAAGATCATTTTGAACAGATATTTTTTATTTCTGTAAAAAGGGAGTACAGTCACTCCTCCATTAAGTCCAAAGTAAAACATAAACAACTCTTCCTGAAAGTAGGATATATTCATTCATATTGTCTGAACAGGACCTGATGCACATGATGATTGGCTGCAGTGTAGCGCCAACTAGTGGCATGGATGACTCACTCACTTTTTTTTTTTTTTTTTTGCCTTGTGTATCGGTGGCTGGTACTAGCAGCCTTCATGAATCCTTGATACCTTGAAATAAGGCTGGTATCGACTCAATACCGAATCCTTGTATTGGTACTCGCCCATCTCTACTTAATCTCCGTTTTCTTAATTCTGTTTTTTCTTTTTTTTTTTTTTATTTTATTTAACCTTTACAAGGGAGTTCTGGCCAAGACAGCAGCACAGAAAGGTTTCACACAGAGGGCGAGACAAAGACAGCAATAAACCAACAATATATAAAACATAATAATAATAATAATAATAATAATAATAATAATAATAATAATAATAATAATAATAATAATAATAATAATAATGATAATAATAATAATAATTAGCTGCGTTCAGCAAAACAAGTGTATAGGATCCACATCCAAGCTGACATGATTGTCCAGTTTTAGATGTCCTTGTAGCTCAGACCAAGATCTTCATCTTGGGCGAAGACAAGAGTGAGAGTCTGTATATTTCACCTCTTACTGTCCTGCTTTTATCACATTTTGAATCACTTTTCATGCTTTCCTATGTTTCTATACGCTGCATGCCCACTAATATATTCATTCTCTGTGTGTCCAGCTGGAGATGGGCAGACGGATCTTTGAAGGTGTGGCTACTCTCATCTATGACTCTCTGGACTGGCGCAGGCAACATCAGCACTACATGGACAATATGAAACTCATCAGTGTGCCGACTGTTCATGGGTTGGATCCACAGCCTGAAGAGGTACGAATACACTTACATGCATGTTTATAACTTTAGGAAACGACACAGTAGAGCAGCAGCAAACATCTTTTTCATTATTAATGAAACTGCAGTTACTTTCTGTGTGAATGTTCATTTGAATTTGGGTGAACTTCTGTTGATGGTTTCTTAAAATTGAAACAATCTGAGCTGTGTCCAAACCTCAGCCACACAGCCTCTCTGTGAAAAAAAAAAAACCTTCTTAGCAGAGGATGGTTTCGATCCATCGACCTCTGGGTTATGGGCCCAGCACGCTTCCGCTGCGCCACTCTGCTGCACATTCCTCACATAGTTCACATTCCTTTCTATAGCTCACACTCAGCCTGCGTCTCACAAACAATGCTGTAATCCTTTTTAGTTGGCTTTGCTTATAGTGATGAGTATATAAACTTAGTGAATGTCCGAGCTGTTTTTATGTATCAAAATAGAACTTATTCTTTTTCTGTGCTTTCTTGAGAAGAAATCGACACAAAAGGGAAATTCAGCTCAAGGTAAAACCTTCATTTTTAACTTCTCTTCTTTTAACTTGTGTTTATCAAAAAGAAAAAAATAAACTATGGTTTTCTTTGAGCTAACCTGTTCTTTCTGTCTCCGTCATGGACAGGGGCAGAGCAGCCTCTTCTCTCTACAGATGTCAACATGCATCATTACAACAGCCTACTTGACCAAGTCCCCCCTGAAGCCTGCTCTGTGCCTCTGATCTTGCACTCTATGTTGGAACAGGTCTGTGAACTCTGATGCAGCTTCATGTGTTTTTATTCCAGAATCGGATGTAAAAAAAAAGGAACAGCATATTGTTCATGGATTTAATCAGTGTTGTATGGCTCTACTCGAGTGTTTCGTTCTCCTACTCGTGTGTGTTGTTCTGCGTGTTCAGGTGGTGATTTCAGAGGAACAGTCCAGCCCTTTCCAAGCAGACGAGGAGTCCACACCTAACGACCGTCCAGGGTTTGACCCTGTGCTGCTCAGCTTCATGCTTGAGAGATTCCTGCCTCTGTTAGACACGGAGGAGGAGAAGAGTCAGCTGCTAAACAAAGTGCTGTCAAAAGCCCGAAATGAGGAGGACAAGAAGGTATAGTGAACATGAACGAAGCACGTATACTCCGAGGAATAAGGGTACTGAATTCGTACAGGAATTACAAAATGTTTGGGTGTCAGTGTATCTTCATCTGCAGCATTGGTGGTTCAGTGGTAGAATTCTCGCCTGCCACGCGGGAGGCCCGGGTTCGATTCCCGGCCAATGCAGCTTCCCTTTTCATCCTCGGGAGGAGACGACAGGAGTTAGGGTTGAAGAGTGCTTCAGCACAATACAGTCGGCCAGTGTGATCACACCCATAAAAAAGAGGCTTCTTATTCCCTGTTTGGGTCTTTTCATGGTCATTTAAACACGTTTAACGCCAGTGTCACTCGCATGCTTGTAGAGCTGTTGCTCCTTCACACACGAGTCGGCTTGGCTTTGTCGTGTTGCAGCGGGGGAAGGGTGCACTAACGGCGCTGAAACGGGGGTAGCGTGTGTCTTTGTGTGCACAGCAACAAAGTTTTCTGTTGTTTCTGCACATAAACATGAATTAAATTGATCATTTGTAACCTTTAACAACAGAGCAGAACTCTGCTGGATTTGTAGATTGTCTGTCTGTACACAACAAAACAGATCTTATCTCCATAACAGCCCTGAGATAAAGAGAATAAAGAGAGGATTTCATCACAATGGTTTAAAAGCAGATAAATTTAAAGTGCTGTGGATTAGAAGTAGATGTATAGCTTACATTAATAACAAGTTCAGATATTTTTCACGATATGGTTTTGTAATATTGATCAGGGCAGCTTATTTAAAAGGAATAGCAGTCATAAATATGCAATATAACCAATGTCCAGCAGGTGGAGCTGTAGATACAGCAGAGAGCAGCTCTGCAACATACAAGTGACATATTCTTTGACATGATTCTGGTTTTACTCAAGACACAAAATGCGCAGAAATAATTAACTTTTTTTTGTCTGATTTTTAGAAGCTTCTAAAAATGTTTGGAGCAGAGACACCTCCAAACAAGCCAAAGCACTCCCAGATTATCAGTCAACATGATGAGCGAGCGCTGCGTTTCAGGGATATCAATGCAAGTGGATTTAATCCCTACTTTGCAAATTTAAGTATTTATTCTCATTAATAATCCTTAAAGAATTTGCTTGATTTGGATTCAGATGAAAGCTGCTTTCATACACCGTCTGATTGCCTCTGATTGCCTCTGATTGCCTCTTACAGGTGCATGAGGGTTTCGATCCAGTCGAAGTGGAGTCCTCCATGATGAAGCTGTCTCCTGTCTGTGAGCTGATCCATTCTGCGGCTCAGCAGAGAAACACTGAGTCCTGCTGGATGGCCATCAAACAGCAGCTACATCACCACTGCACAGATGGTCCGACACCTGTTAACATTTCTCTATCTCAGATGTTTTCCTAACTTACTTCCTTTGACTCTTTTTATTCATCATCATTTTGATTTTGATTTTCAATTTTATATCACCCACAGATGTTGTTTCATGGCCAGAGGTGGAGCGTTTGTTCCAGCAGAGTGTATTTGAAAGCATGCCACTGAACAAAACAGACCAAAAAGGGATACTGTTGAATGCTGCTGGACCAATGGGACCAGGGGAACCAGCACAGCAGCAAAAACTGGAGATAATTCCCTGGGATGACCCGCCTTCTTACGGCAAACAGAAGCTAAATGATCAAAGAGCTACAGGTCTGTTTGTGTTATTCAGTCAGTGAAGTGTTTGACTTTGTTTTGTGGCAAGAAAACACTGACAAGACATTTCATCATGTTTTAAATACCCTCCACTGATCATCAGCCCCCTTTTTTTTCATTAAAGGTCTGACATTCCTAACAGAAGATTCCGGTGATGCAGCGGTAACGCTTCTGTTGTGTTTTTTACAGTGGTAGATCATTTTGAGTGTGCTTCTTCTCCCCCCTGTGAAGCTATATGCTGTTTTCTCTCCACCAGATCAGTGGCACAGTGAGCTGCCAGCTTGACCTCTCAGACATCCAAACCTGTAGGCTGAGATCTCTCTCTGACTGGAACTATGTTGAACACCACAACGCCTCCATCTTCCCACAGGTGATCTGTCTTTTGTTGTTTCCTAGGGTTTATTCATTATTATATGTATATATATATATATATATATATATATATATATATATATATATATATATATATATATATATATATATATATATATATATATATATACACACACACACACACACACACACACACACACACACATATATACACACACATATATACACACACATATATATACACATATATATATATATATATATATATATATATATATATATATATATATATATATATATAAATATAAAAACACCATAATATATTTTATCAGTTTCTTTTCAGAAAAAGTTCAGTTCAGTCTCTTTTTTTTTTTCTTTATTAAAACTCAAAACAGTTCAGTTTTCCCACAGTGGTTAGTCTTATTTTCAGTTTTAAGTTTGAGATCAGGAAGGAGATAGAAAGAGGAAAAGAAAAACAAACCAAACAAAAAGGAGCGTACTCACAGCTGCTGAGCCAATCTGTCAGCTAGTCTGTCAGGTAGTCAGAGTTGGTCATTCCCCTCCTCCTGGTTTTCTATAATCCGAGAAGATCCATAAATCCACTTTTTGTCCACGAGACAATACAGAAGAAGAGTTCATCGCCACGAGGAAAAGAATGGGCATGAAACGGCTCATTACACGATTATAATGGAGGTGTACTGTGAGCAACAATTTGTTGCTCAGCAATTTAAGACAATAAACTACTCCTACAGGATTCAGACAAAAATACTTAAAATACTTAAAATTTAATTTGAAGAGAAATGACATACAAATCTTAATTTCAACATCTTAATTCTTGGACTGAAACCTTTCATACGTTTTATTTCCAGTCTTTTGACTTTGCTTGTCTTGCGTTGTTTTATCTTCCTTCATAGGTCCTCCAGTTAGCCTCAGAAGAATACAGCTGCCTGGACACCTTCAGAGGAAGTCTGAAAAACATCATGTACATTTTTTGTCACAATCCAATGAGCCCTGATCGCCAGTGCAAAGAGTTCTGGGATGTCACTCTCCACACTGATGTCAAGTTCAGGTCAGAATAGAAGTTGATATATATCCTGGTTTGTCAGTTTTTGGCCAGTTTAAGTGGAATGCTGTCTGTTTGAGGTCTGACGCTGCCGTTGTTCTCTTTTTGATAGGAAGTACCTGGAGCATGTTGCCAAAACTGTTTCAGATTGGACAAAGGAAGAAGAACTGAAGAGAGAAGAGATATCTCAGAGAAACAGTAAACCTGCCGAGTCTCCAGAAGGTACAGGGGTTTTCACGTACAGTTATACACACGTGAACAGCTTTGATGTATGTATAATGTATGTTTTTTTTAAAGTGCTAGATGAAAAAGTGGAGATGGAAGAGGACACTCTGACTCTAGTTATCAGAAAAGACTCACTTAAAGTAAGAAAACACTGACCGCATAATTTACACTTTCACTGGATTGCATCATTATTGCACCAACTCTTTGGACCGTCCACTGAAACCTCCTCACAAAAGCTGTTTTAACAACCTGCCACGCCATTTTTAATCGTTGTGATTGGTTTGTTTTTCTGTGTACGTAACGGAACAGGCCTGGAAGTTGGAGCAGGAGCAGCAAAAGGACGAGGAGGAGAAAAAAAAATCCAAGAAGGACAACACCACAAAATCCAGGCAGCAGAAAGAGGAGGAGGTTAAGCCGACAGATAAGAAAAGCAAATATTTGAAAAGTGGCAAAAAAAGCAGTGAAGAGACGGCAAACAGCTCAGACAAGACCGCGAGAGAGCCTGTAACCACCACAGTGCCCTCTGTTGGAGGAAACGAAGAACAGCGTCCAACAGAGGGAGATTTCAATGTGAGAGAGCACAAAATCATTTTTAACCCCTCAGCACTCGATCGAGGTCGTACTTTGCACCAATATCTCCATTTGTAAGTGGCTGATTGTGTTTCTGTGATGAGCAGGGCTTCACGGGCTACAGCATGGATGGAAAGTTGATTCACGTGTCAGGCCGTCTTCAGTCTCTGTTCCCTTCAGATGGAGGACAAATCACTGTGGAGAACATCAGCTATGTGGAAGGTACTGAGATCCAATGTGAGGTTGTAAAACACACTCAGTATGAGCATGTGCTGATCAGAGAAAGACAAACGAAATATACAGAACGAACCAGGCAAGCAGCTTCATCAGGTGTCCTGAAATCACCAGAGACTAAACTATAAATGTTTTTTTTTAATTTATTGTGTTTTTCTGCTCAGGATCCAGCTTGATGAAAGTTGCTGTAAAAAAGGATGGCCATCATTTCTTTACACACATAAACCACGTTGTTGTTGATCAAGCGAGACCTGCATCTCAGCCCCAAAACCAGGAGTCCACCATCAGAGATGTTAAAGGTAAAGATGCAGATTGTGCTCCAGACACAGCGATGTGATAGGCTGGCACTTTAAAGCAGTGGTCCCCAAACTACTCCACATTTGGCCCGGCCCCCTAAACACACAACAGAGGCATTATGATTTTTTTTTTTTCAGTCTGGCCACGCAAACAAGACTGATACACACATAGAACATGACACCCTTCTGCAGTCTGTGCCCCTATCAGTGTAATTTTATTTCATTAATAGTGTTATGATTTATTTCCTGACTTTTTTTTCTGTGAAGATCCTGGAAAGAGTTATTAATATTTGGTTATGTGTGGCTTTCTGGAAAACAATAAATGTTTACGTTGAGGCACCCCTGCGATCGTCACACATTTTCTGTTACAAACTGACCCCGGCCCCCCATCACAGAAGGGAAAAGTTATGAGGCCCTCACAGAAAAAAAAAAGTTTGGGGACCCCTGCTTTAAAGGTGAATTGTGTCTGTCACTTTAAAAAAAATTCAGAGAAAATTCAGCAGATAAAACTGCTCAGAAACTGCTGTTTCTTTGTCCTTTCAGAGTCTGACCCTGCGGAGAAGAGACGAGTGAAGCAGGGCTCCCTCTCAGCTGTTTTAGAAAACGGAATCCGCCTCTCGTACAGTTACTTTGGTCCCACAGGAGAACGTAGAGGTGCTATTATTGAAGACATAATATTAAAATCCCTCAATCTTAAGTTGAAGTCACTGATTGGTGGAACATGTCCTTGTTTGGTGACGTTATAGTGAGCGCCCTGGAAACAGAGACCTCAACCGTCCTCCCTTGTCCTCTCTCTTCCTCTCCACAACACCCAGAGGTGACTAATCTGGTTTTAACTCCCACAACGATGCACAGATTATCCAGTAACACTAAACTTTCAGAGCCTCTTGCTGATAAAAAAAAAAAAAAAGAAGTCGACTTGTTTTGGTGAATTGTTTGCGAATTATTTGTAATGTGCCCCCCTTTTTGTGTGATTCTGCGCAGTCTACGGTGTGTGGAGGCCAACCAGCACTGACATCAACTCCTTTTAATAGTCTCAACTTGTCTCTTCCTAATGGCCTCGTGCTGCATTTCCTAAAAGAGGACACAGAAGGTCAGTGATGCACGTTCTATTTGTTTTATCCTCCTCAGTTCAGCAGTACAAAAGAGGAAGTTTGTCCAGCATGAACTTGTCTCTTTAAAAACATGTTTGATATTCTGTGTGTGTCTTTACATATTCAGGTGTGCAGGGTATTTTGGTGAAACAGGGTTTTCCTCTCCACGGCAGAGGAGAAGCAGGACAGCTTCAGGACTCTTCTCTCCGCGAAGAACTGTCCCGTATGATCACCAGTCAGGGAGCTGTTATCAGATACATGAAGGACGGGTCTACCCAGGTGATTACACATCACACCATCATTCATGTTGACAAATCTACTAGTGGTTTGTCTTGATCTACTACACATGTAAACTAACCCCATGTACACTGCAGGTTCTGTTTGCAGATGGCACGGTCAGTGTGGGCCAAGATTCTGGTCCAGTGTGGGTTTCTGACTCTGATCTCGTGGAGGAAAACACCCCTCAGGAAGCCGAGGACACAACGACCAGCCAGACAGGTCAGAATGCTCACACATTAATAAAAATAGTGTTTTCCTCAGCGACTCCTGCTGTAAGGAGCTGTTCGGGTCTCATTTTGTCTTTGTGTGTGTTTTGGATGTGACACCACAGAGGCCGACTCTCAGAGAGGGTTTTGGTTGACAACGACTCCATCTGGAGCTCGCATCCACACTGTGGGTACCACACACAAACACATCCCAACCACGCCTCTGCTCGTCTTAAAGTCTACCGATCCCGTCACACGTGAGGTAAGAGTACGGGTCACTTCAGGTACTTAGTCTACAGTGGTTTCATAAGATGATAAAATATTTGATCATTTTTTCGTGTCAGGTGATGCTGAACAGAGAGGATCGAGTGATTTCTGTCCAGAGCCCTGAGGGATCTCGATGTGCAGAACATGCAGATGGAACCAGAATTACCAGTATCTACCAGGACCGACCCCCAAAGCCACCGCACCACCTACATCAACACCCAGGTGACCAGACATTTACCTTGTACTGACCGATCCTTACAAAACAAACACAGAAAATTGCTTCTGAAATGCTTCTCATCATTTTAAGTCGAATTAATTACGTGTTGACTTTCTAGGGGAGCAGCGTGGGAGTGTGACCCTCAGATCTTCATCTGTTTTTGCATGCGGCTGTACTGAGCGTGTGTGTGATGCACGCTGCGCTTCCAGCACCAATGAGGAAGTGCAGATCCAGGACATGTACGGAGAAAAACCAGACAGGAGCACTGAAAAAGAAGGTTTTGGACAAGCTGAGAGTGAGCACAGGTGTAGTGAAAGAGAAGGTAGTGCGTATAAGGATGGTGAGGATGGTTATGAGAAGTCGTGTGATAGAGAGAAGGGGAGTTTGGGTACGAAAGAGCAGCTAGTGTTAGTTGAGAAGGAGGGCTGTGCCACTGTGGTGATGTACCCAGAACGACACGTGGCTCATGTCTTCTTAGCCGATGGGACTGTCATCGCTGGGAACAACCAAGGAGCCTATCAGGTGAGTGATTAACAGCAAAGATCATCTACTTTCCCCATAAGTTTGTAGTTTTGTTAGCTTACATGTTTGTTTTTTTCTCTTTCCAAGGTGTTCCCATCCAATGTGGGACTCCTTCAGATCCAAGCTGATGGGACGTGTGTGTACACCTCTGACCCTCCTGTTACCCCAAATCCTAATAATGACACTCTCATAAACCAACCAGGAAGCTACACCATGAGTCACACAGACAATGTAGCCTGTGATATGACAGATCCTGATGGGAACCACTTCCAGGTCAGTCTTAAGGATGAGATGAAGAAGTAATGATGGGAAATTTGTGAAAAACAACATATTAATGAGCCAAAGCAAAGAAAAAAGTAAAGAAAACATCAAAAACTTCAGAAAGCTTTGACTGTGTGTCGCAGGTGATGGAAGATGGGCAGGTATCTGTGCTAAACTTCAGTGCTGCTTCGAGCTCAATGAAGCAAGATGAAGAGAAGCCAGAAGAAGAGGAGGGAAAGGAAACAGCGAGGATCCATGCAAAACATAGTGAACACTCTCCCAGGTTGGAAAAATACACGGTGTCATGTCACACTTTCTCCTGACCTTCACTCGCAGCCCATTTACGCCAACACCACTTTAACATTCACTGCTGTTGTCGATGGCAGTGACTCAGATTCAAACACGTGTTTCAGGCTGTTTGTGGTGCATGGGGACGGCTCTGCCACCGAACTGCTGAGCTCTCAGACTGTGGAGAAACTGCTCTACCAGGCGTACTCTGACCCCACCATAGCAGTGCTAAAGGAACCCCTGCCAGACACACAAGGTGCTCTTAAACATCTTCAAGGCTTTGTATTATGTCTTTGAGTGCTTGCTTTGATCTCTCCGTTACCTCTGCTGAATTAGAGGTATGTAAGGGGAATAAAATGCAGGTTTTATCAAACACTGTTTCAGATGAGTTTGGCATAACTATCCTCAAGCCCAGCCAGCCGAGTGTGTGGTCCCAGTGGTTGTTAGGGAAACAGAATCCAGACATTACCCCTCCCAACCTCAGAAACCGCACCTGGCATGACTTCCCTAGAACAGAGGTACAGGAACATATATATATTTAGTATTTATACACAAACCCAAGGCCCAACAGTGACGTATATTTCCCTCTGTTGTTCACTCTGAGCCAGGTTAGAGTTCCGGGGCCTCCATTTGGTACAAACCTGGGAAAAGGTTTGACTCTGAGAGAGACATTGCGTGGTTCAGCTGAACAGCATCAACCTATCAGGCACTGCCCTAAAGTACTGGCGATCAGGAAACTGTATGAGCACCGACCAATCACTGCTTCTCTCAGAAACACCATCGACACTCGACTGAAGGTAAAACAGACTCATGTCTGAGGTCAGTTAAAAAGAGTTAAATGACGTTAAACAACTACCTCTGATTCTGTGAAGTGTTTTGCTGCTTACTGGGCTTTAAAGGCCTTTTAAAGACATCTTGTGTGATCTTGAAATAGTTGAAATAGTAATAATACTTTTAAACATTTGCCTGTTAATAATCCACTGAGTTATAAGCACCAAGAATGTTTTTTTCTAAATGCTATTTCTCAGAATCTGTTGTTCACCTGATGTGACAGAATCCATTTACAGCACGTAGACTGGAGATCCATTTGATGACACTATGCCAGCAGTGAGAAGCAGGATCTCTGATAAATTACAATTTCGAATCAGGTTAGAAATCAATGGAAGCATTAAATAATGGAGGACATGAAAGGTCCTCAAAAGTGAAACCAATACATTAGAGCTCCTCCCGGTGACTTGTTGCAGTGCAGATAATGAAGACCCTCACCCTCAGAAGAAGGGGCGTCAGAGTAGAAGAAAGCTAAACAGGAGAGTGATAGAGCACAGGCTAAAACTGTTTGTGATGATGTTCATTCCAACCCACATGCAGCAGTTATTCTGCAGTGATCTGATCAAATTTGAGAGTCTGTCAGTAAAATGAAGAATCAGGTTACATTTGCTCTGCTTGGTGAGGTTGGAGTTGGTAGATGAGCTCTGGTAGGATTCACTAACGTCATGTTATGGATACGTCTCAGAGCACTGTCTGTGAGTAACACTAAACAGAGAGTCTTCTGTACACTGAACCATGCTACGGATTGAGTTTAAAAAAGTTTTCTTCGAACAATGAACAAAAAGACCTGATCTCCATTTATTTGATTCCAAAACAAATGCACGCCATGGCAGGAGTCACATCCTAATGACGGTGTGTGATAGCGCTCGTGGGAAACAGAGTCTTTATCCCAGAAAAACACTACAGATTCTGGGTAGTCCTCACAGCGCCTTTGAGCTCAATCCTGGAAATCCTGAAACATGTCTTTGATTGTAGGAGTACATCGAGAGTGTGATGGAGAGGGAGCAACAATCAGAGGACATGAAAATTAAAGAACCTCGCACGGAGGAGGAGATCGCTCACGCAAGTGATCTGCTCAGCTTAGTCCTGGTCAGTTCACTTCAGTTTTTTTCTGAGATAACAACACATGATAAAGTAATGATTGATGGCATTTTTGTGAATTATGAACTGTGCATGAAATAGTCTTTTTCAGATGAAGAGGCTCCTCAAGCCTGTGAGGAGAGGACATCAGGTAGAAGACTTTCCTTTACACCTTTGTTGACTGTCTGAAAATAAATCTCTTCATTCAAATAAAATAGGGATGTTCGATACCACTTTTTTTCAGGCCGATACCAGTACGAGTACTACCTCTTGAGTACTCACCGATACTGAGCACAGAGACCGCTAGTACCTTTAATACATACAATTTCTATTAACACAATGACAGATCATTCTGAACAAAGACTTTTATTCATAAAAACGACCAAAATGAGATGGAGTGTCAAACCGCGTTGGTGTGGCGCCAACTACTGGCGAGGACGTCTTACTCGACGTAATTATTTCATTGCATTGAGTATCGGTGGCTGGTATCGACAGACTTCACAAGTACTGAGTACATGGGGAAAAAGGCCGGTATCGGCCCGATACCGATACCTGTATCGGTACTCACCCGTCCCTAAAATAATATAATATTACGGACTGAATAAACTTAAAAACTTGTAAAGAAACTTGAAAAGATTGTTAGAACTTAAAATTCAATCATCATGCATTATTACCTGCTCTTTCACACACATTTACTCATTTATTTTCTTCTAATTCTTTCTATGTTTTCACAGAGGACATAGTCAATCTGTACTGCCGAGGTGCTGAGGCCCCGACCGAGCTGGATGGTTCCGAAGATTCAGCCACACAATCCAGCGACAGGTTGAGAAAATATAAATGAGATGCCTGGACAGATGTGTAGTTGAATTTCTGTGTATTTTAATTTAGAAACTAAATATAACTAAATAAATAAAATTCTATTCTCTGTTAAGTTTGCCAGGTGGAAAGGAGTCAAAAAGGAGTGCAAGACTTGCACAGCTCAGGTAAATGCTGTTTTATTGTCCGTGGTATTTTGGGATTCTCAGTGAGGAATTATAAAGCGCTCATACAATGCAAAAACAAGAATCTAGAGCAATAGAACACGAGAGAACATCATGTTTGCACTAGTAGCCATTAACTGGTTTTCACAGACAGGAAATATCTGAAGAGACAGTGTGTAGAGAAGCTCTGAGGAAGAAGAACTTTGTTCCATATTTCCACCCAGAAAACAATCCGTTGTATCAGGATGTGTTTGTATCTGCAGCAAAAGTAAGAAGAAGAATACCTCCTTTAGCAGTTAACTTAAATGACATATATAAAAAAAAAAAATCTGAGGCACAGCCAGAAACAGACGTGCTGCTGTTTTTTTTGACAGAATCAAAGACCAAACATGAGGAATCTCTTCATGGTGCTCCCTCCGATCCCAGAGAGTGCTGAGACCAACCTAAAAGACGCCCCACAAGAAAACAGTGAGTTTTTATACTGTTAGTATCTGCAAGATGATGCCAAAAATGTGTTTCACAGCACACATTGTTCCATATTTACATCTTGACATCAGTGAAAGTTTCTGTTACCACATCTACAAAAAAAACCCAAAACAAACTGTTCACAATAGAAACAACTCATACTGTTTTTCTTCTTCCACCTGCAGCTCCGCGACCTCTAGACCCGACACCCTCTAAGTCGGCGAGGTAATGAAGTGGATGTGTTTTGCCCTGTTTTAACTTTTATGTGGTGCATTTCAAACGGCTGTATCAGTTGCTGGTATTTCATTAAGTGCTTTTGTGTTTCTAAATCATGTTTGAATTTGCTTTTGTGACTCATTTTGAACTCTTTTCAGTCGTGCCTCAGAAAGTGGAAGGAAGCTTAAAAAAAGACCAACCAACCCTGAGCCCCACGCTGGTTTGTACCTTATCCTTCTCTGCTGTTATAAAATAAATGATCTAATTGGGGATCCGACTGATATTTGATCAAAATTGGGCTAGACTGGATAAACCTCAGAGTGTCTGAATAGCAGGAGTTATAATTTTAAATAAGACAGAACAAGGATCTGCTCTAATTTCTGTGCTGCTGCAAAAATACATAAAATACAAGCAATGCCTTCTTGAAAATGCTCAGATGGTTTAGAACAGGGGTCACCAACACGGTGCCTGCAGGCACCTCGTCACCTCTGAGAACTACTTAAGGCGCCCGCGAGGCATCTTCCAAAAATAGCACTGGTCAGGGTGCGTAGCGTGGTATGACAGTAAAAGTAAACTAACAAAACAATGAGAACTCGAACGTCATAAAAATGTTGCTTTGTCGTATTAACAGCGCAAAGAGCTCAATTTAAACAAATTGTTCTTCAATATTCTGTTTTCTCTTTGGCACCTTTAAGCCGTTTGCTAGAGATCTTTTACTGAAACCTTTACAAAGCCAGGAACCTTTTGGTTCACCCGCACATTATTAATAGTTTGACTAACACACGTGGGTAAAACCTGCCCGCTCTTCTAAAATAATACTCTGATCATTTTTAGATCTAGATTTTGATGATACGGATGGATCATAATTTGTGAATATTAACTGCTCAGTCTATTCCACCCACTGAACCCTCCGTTTAGTATTTGTTGATGAGCAAAACAATGTACCTACAACACGCTGACAAGCAGGGGCAGATCCAGACTTCTTAGACTGGGGTGCCCTGACCAGGACACCCCAGTGAGGCCACACTCCAATAAATAGCATTTATTTTTATTGATCATACAGTATTACAGGCTACAAGTTGAACTAATAATAATGATAAGAAAAAGAAGAACATGTGAACAGTCTCTTCACAAAGAATTATTATTGTTATTAATATTATTATTCTAAAGTGATCTGTAAAACTTTGCTTTTCATTAAGTTTGTATCAAACAAGTAACTGTTCAAACTACTCAGTTCCCTTAAAGTAGACCTCAGTCTCAAAAAGGCTGGTGACCCCTGGTTTAGAATCACCGATGAGCAGATCATTTCCACGCTTTGTATTCTCCAGGTTTTGGTGAATTAAACACTGAACTTACATGAATAAGTTGTGGCTCTCTGTTTGTTGGTTGCTGCACATGTGTGTCTGTGACAGATCAAAGCAGTCTGAGAGATTCATCCGGGCACGCAGAGGCTGTCCACGTGGATGTGACTGGAAAACCTAGGAAGACTAAAGTCAAGCTACCAACCTGTATCATCAGCTCCAAACCCAGAAGTGAACCAAATCAACAGGTTTTTGAAATATTCATATTTAACAATTTTAACTGTGTATAAGAAATATTCATGTCAGTAAACCACTCGTGTTTGAGTAGCTGGAGTCTGGATAAGTCTGGTACAGGCAGTGCTATGCCCCTGTATGATGTTTTAAAAACAATGATTGTAAGGCAAAGGATCAGTAGTCTGACCTATTTTGTCCTGGACACAATGTAATGAATCTTTTTTTTCTTTTTCTTTTTTTAATGAGCTCCTCATTCATGTTTTGTGATCATTTTTTCACCAGTTCCTCTCAGAAGAAGAGCCAGTGAGGAGGATGTGTAAAAATGTTTCTCCAAGTGCCATAGCGAAGGGGTTCCAGCTCTTCCCCTCCAGTGTTGACTTTGGCACACTACAGGAGGGAACCTCCGCGACCATTACCGTGGTGATGAGGAACGTGGGTGTGGACACCTGCAGGTAAAAAGCACAAATTACAGATAAATGGGAGTACGGCTGAAAAACATCCAGAGGCAAATAATGGCTTCACATTGAAGGGAAATATTCAAAACATCTGTTGGTGTTGCTGCAACTACAAAATTGGTTTAAAACATCCTGTAGTGTGACAGAAAAACTGGGTGCTGTTGAGAGATGCCGGCTATTTGTGGGTCACCTTCAGGTCTAAAGGGAAAAGTCTGACCTGAAGCTATTTATGGTTTGTTTCTACCAGGTTCCACGTGAAACAGCCTTCTCCTGCTACAGGCCTGCAGGTCATCTGCAATCATGGACCTGTAAGTAGAGGAATGGGCAGTATTTACGTCCCTGTAATTCATGCTGTATGATTGTAGATACAAAATACCCTTTTGTTATAATCTCCCATATATGTTGTTTTTTCACATATCAGCTCATAGGATAGAAATAACAACCGTACATTCAGTGAACTGTGTTTCTGTCTAGGTGGCTGCAGGTTTGCATGTTGAGCTGAAGGTTCAGCTCTTTGCCATGTGCCATGTCCAGGCAGGAGAAGAAGAGCCAAAAACATGCTTCACTTATGATATCGTCATCAACACAGAACTGGACATCCTCTACCTGCCCGTCACTGCTAATATCCTTTTTATTAAGTCAAGGATTACTAAAATATTGCTTTAGATTCTTTGTTCTGTAAGTGAAGTGTCTTTGTTTTCCATTCTCAAGAGTAAGAATCAAATCAGCTGGGATTTAGCCATGAAGTTTAGCCATGTATGTATGTTATGAAAACAAATCTGTTACTTTTTTAGACACTACTTCTCATTATTTATATCAGTTTTCACAGAATGGGTACAGATTAAAACTTCTTACAGGCTAAAATCTGATCACATTAATAGAGATAACTGCAGTTTCTCAGAGGAAGGAGACCGTTAGTGGATTTATGTCTAAGACAAATGCAGTTTTTCATATTTCCACAAATACAACCAGCTCAGCAAGTTGTTCAGCAAGATGTGTATTCAGGAATCACAAAGTGAAGCTAGTCCTTATGAAATTTCACATATCATTCCTGGGAGACTATATGACGCTTGGCTCAAAGACCACAACAAAAAAGGCTCCAAGGGCCACCAGGAGTCCTCAAGCCGACCAGCTGGACGAGGGTCCATACAGCCCTCCTCACCAAGTCTCCAGTAAGCAAGGGTTAGTAGACTGTTTTAAAATGTAAATTTAACATAGAAGAAGAAATTTCGCTGTTTGAACCATTTTTTTACTCGTTTCAGGACCCCACTAATGTGTGACGAGAGAGATGATAGATCGCCAAACATATTTCTCTTCATCTCTTAAAATCTTTCAAATAAAATCAAATAAAGTCTGCACAACTGTTCGAGTTTTCTGTCTTTTACAAACACGTGTTTTCTATGTGTTCTATGGAAATACGTAACTTGCTACATTCCTCTGAAGTAATTTTTAATTTGCTTTATTTGGCTGAAGTGGTGGCTTGTTTTTTTTTTTTTTTTTTTTAGTCTGTGCACGTGTCTGCCTCTTCAGGGGAGCCTCGCACGCTCAGGTGAAAAGATGGGGGTGGGGATTTTCGCATGTGACGTCAGCGGGGACCCGACGCAAGATGCATCCTTGACCAAATAAAGTTAAATCATGACAATCATGCTGCCATTTCCCCCCCCAATTCCCTCACCTCGTATTTAAACTCGTATTTAAACTCGCCTGATTTGTGAGCTGACGCTTCTTCCTTTAGTTGTGCATCTGCAGCTTGTGAGGCTCTTGGTTGGTTTTCCTGCGCTGTCGGTCACGCGCGCACACGTGCACGTACGCACATTCGCAGCTGATGAGCATCACGAGAGAGAAGCAGCAGCAGTGAAAACGGTCTGACACGGGGGGCGACAGGCTTTGACTTCTGATGCTCAGTCACAATTTGCTTTGACCCAAGGGCAAAGCATGGAGCAGGTGGAGGAAAAACACTGAGGCGAAGGCAGAGGGAGAAGATACAGGAGCGAAGCAGGGGGTCACTGACATCCGGAGTAGACGATGCTTGTTTGCCGCAGGCCCTTCCATCGTGAAATAGGATACCGACTTGCGGTGGATGGGGTGACCGAGCTCGCTGCACCGCCGGGGAGGTCCCTTCCTTCGGATGGTACCGGGGTGGGAGCTGCCTGTTCCCGGTTCTAAGGAAGGAAGGAGTGGCAAGAGGGAAAATGCAGACGGAGGAGGAGACGGCAACCGCTGAAGAGCCCATTTTGGAGGAAGGGTCAGGACGAGAGCAGGTGGGGAAGGACATTCTTAATATCTATGTTTCTACAACATTTCTTGACGAGCACGCTGTTATTTATACTGCAGTAGAAGAGACATTTTTTTAGAGTAAAGTTGCGCATTTTCCCCCCTGAAGACCTTGTGTTCGTATGTCATTGCTGGTTTTTCCATACAAGCAGACACAAATCCATCATGTAATGTACAATGTAGGGTATGTCGACTGGTGGACTCTCGCTGACCGAATGTCTTCACTGTTTAGTGCATAAAAAGTCACGTTTTAGCTCTGAAGTCCTTCATGGCTCGTAAAAGAGCAAGGGCACCGTGCAGGACCTTGGCTTTAATATGAATGGGGATGAGGCTGTGGTTAACATAAACAGAGGGGGCAGTGAATCCTAAATGCCAGGAAGAAAGCCACACTCTCAGTGTGACATGTCTGACAGCGTTTTGTGTGTGTTGTGTTCTTGAAGTATGGTTTAGTCTTTTTCACTATCGTAGAGAGTATCCATCGAGCAGCTGACACCTCTGAAATACACTAGAGGGTGACATCACAGTTTAGCCACACACCCAGCTGTCTGCCAAAATAATGTGACACAGCGAGGAGGGCAGTAACACATCCAAACAACTCCTATTTATGTTTCTATAACTGTGAAATATTCTAACACAGTGTATGTTTTAATGTCTTACAAATTACTTCACAGTATAGCACAAGTTTGGCACCTTTTTAAGCAGTCACACCCCCTGTTGGTCCATCAGCTGGAGGGAAATGCGTCTGCTTAAAGTTTTTGTTTACCAATCAGAGAGGAAGCCACGGTTTTTTGCTAGCTCCACCTGTTTCACAACTTCTCCAACACTGGGAAATCAGCTTCATGTTATTTTCAAATTAAGCTGAGAAAGCTCAGCATAACAGAGCAGCTTCCAGGAACAAATACCTATGGATAAATAAGGATGTGGGCAGGCTTTATTCTCACCACCATTCCCAGGAGCAGCTACTTAACATGATGATGGCCGGCAGAGCTGTGTATAATGGTAAGCTATATCGGGCTGAGGAGGAAATGACTGAGTTTTATGGTTTTTATCAGCACACTTTCTGTGTTTTACTGTAAGATTTCAAAAATGAACAATATTTTATGACTTTCTGACTGTCAAATGTCAAAAAATGGTCTGAAAAAGCAGCAAATCCTCACTTTTCATACTGATTGATCAAATTATTGATGATTTTTTTTTTGAGCCTGATTGAGTTCAAGCGCCTGAACAGTGCGATGAAAAGCACTTTTCCCTCTTTAACTTACTCCAAGGAATAGCTAACAAGCAAGTCAGAAAGCACCCCGATAAAAACGAAGCAGTTTGAAATGTTTTGATGTTAATTACAGCCTGAAGCTAGTCATATGCAGCATAACCATGTCTGTTAAGTCTGCGTTTCATCCCACCTCTCCTTATCTTTATCTGCAGGCATGAGAAGATGTTAAGTAACAAGTCATCTGCTCTCTGCCTCCATTAGGCTCTCCCTGTCATCTTCCCCCTCTCTGTCTCCTTCCTGTAGACATACATGCCTGTTAGAAACTACAAAGCAGCCACATCCCTCTGCCCCCTTCACTCAAACATTACCTCACTCAGATCAATTCACGCACACACGCCCACATCAGCACGGACCAAGATGTGCCCCAATGTCTAAATGACAACCAAATTTTTGAGTCATATTTACTTGTTTGTCATCTAAATATCAGATTCTAACTTTTTTGTTTTTACTTCCATCGGCTGAAAAAGGACGCATGTCTTTTAGCAACTGATAGTCAACATGTGACAAACTCTAAAGGAGAAGGAAGGCATGTTTTAAATGTCTTGATCCATAAGTGAGGACAGCAAAATAAAGTGCCAGAGGAGGAACTAAGAAAGCCAGATTACATGTTTCATAAACGATCAAGAACAAAATAAAGAGTCTGACCCTCCTACAGTGACGACAAACCCACATCTGCAGAAAAGTGAGCGTTCAGTTTGGATCATCATGGCTGCGTTCTGCATGAAACCATAAGAAGATAAATAACAGAAGGTCCTCTGCCGTCTTGACGTTGGCCTAAAATATGGGAAACAGGATGCTCAGAGTTTATGTTCCATGAGACGGATAAGACTGCAGCCTCCAGAGAGAAAAAGCTTCAATGAGGCACAGAAGGAGAAGCAGGTGTTACATATACCACAGGTTTCCTGAGGAGAATATGTCAAAATAATATTCATTTAACAATTAAAAAGAGCTCTGGAGTGCAGATGGCTTCGTGGTCTAGGTCTCGCTCCATATGGCGAAAGCCCTTGAGTGGGCAGCCTGGGTTCAAGTCCGGCCTGTGGCGACTTTCCCAAATGTCACTCCTCACTCTCACCCTGTTTCCTGCTCTGTCCACTGTCCTTTCCTCTCACATTCAAGGCGTAAAAAGCAAAAAAATAACTTTAAAAAAAGAATTCTTCACTCTTTGTTTGACGTACACATTTTTGTCTTTAATTTCTAGCACATCCCTTTACTTGAACTGAGAATCTTTCACAAGTTGTGTCGAAACACCCTGGCATCATTATAAAAATATATCGCTGCACTGAAAATGTGTTCTGAATTTATTACATATGATTTCACTCCCGAGACTCAAGTTTGCAGTTTTCTTGTATTTCTAAATGTTTGTCTCATGTCTTTTTTATTTCTTTTGCCAGTTGAGGCCAATAAAATAACTGCTGACTGCAGATAATACGTTTTTTTTTCCATGTGGAAAATCTCCCAGTTAGCATCTGCAGTAATGTAACTGGCATGAGCTCAAGCTGATGTGTAGGCCGACTGCTGCCGCTTAGTGATGTATCATTTATAAATAGGTGACCTACATTTTACCTGCTGATTGTTTTTATGGATAATGAACCTCCTCTAAACACACCCGCTTAAAAAGCATTTGTAACAGGAACAGGAGTATGATGTTGTCAACATGATGAGCATATGATAACACATTTGTTTCTCATCACGCCAAATGTTAACAGACGTCGTTTGCAGGAAAATAGACCCGACATCCCAAAGAGCGCCTTCCATTGCTGTTGAAATGGCAGAGCGTTTTTACCGGCGTACGGCAGGCATCAACAGCACTTTTTCCTGTCCTCGCTTCCTCACTTCGTTTGCCACCCACTTGCTAGGATTGCTAATTATAGCCGCTCCAGTCACACCTAACCAGCTGAATCAGTCTGAGTAGAGACAGGGAGGGAGGGAGAGAGGGAGGGAGAGCAACACAGGTTCGCTACTGAACACCTGAACACAAAGAGGGATTAAACAAAAGTGTCACGTGCAGCATTGTAGAATTTTAACAACATGTGTTTTTGATTTAACGTAGTGAGTTATCGGATCTGTGAGATGACCCTGATATGCTGACGGTAGAAGCCATCATCTTGAGAGTCATCAGCGTGCCTTTTGGGGAAATCTGTATGTAACATCTCTTCCATACCAATGAGTACAGATCAGAAAGAACTGCATTCAGTTTATTCAGTCATTCTCTCACAGTGTAGTGCAAGACCTTGGATGTTAAAGATGACACTTACCAAGCCCTGCTTTTGAAGCATAGTGTTGTGATCCTCAGACAAGTGATGCAAGAGTCTAAGAGGTCTGAGGTTCAAGTTTGACCTGTGCACACAAAAGAGCAGAGAGACAGTAGCTAAATATGTGACAGAAATGCGGTTACTGCACTATATTACAAGACCAGATTAAAAACGATTGAATTCAGAGTCATTTACTGGCTCAGGCAAATCGTATTAATGAAAAAGCTCTGTCAAAGGTAGTTTCAGCTGAGGCACGAAAGAACCACCATACAGTATGTGCACGATTTTCAATATCCAATGCTGTGAAATGTTCCTTTGAAAAGAAAAGTGTGTTATACGTGTCCAAAAAACCAACACAAACAGCTTGTGGTCCAGGTTTTATGTCAGGGATCTGGGCTCTTCTTCAGAAAGCTGTCTCCAGTGACTGTGGATGCTGAAGAGTATAAATAAACTCTGTCTTAAAGTCAGTGGCCTCTCAAACAGCACACCTTTTTTGGCATTTTTGGACCTTCCATTTTCAAACCGTTGTTGCTGATATAAGGTTGAACTCTCATTTTCCTACAAGAACAGTCACCACCCTTCTGGGAGGGCTTTCTTTAAGATTTTGGAGTGTGTGTGTGTGGCAGTTTGTGCCTGCGCAGCTGAGAGAGCATTTGTGAGGTCAGGCACTGATGTTAGAGGAGAATGCCTCGCTCCCAGTAGGCATTCTGAATCCTCCCAAAGGTGTCAGTGGGGTTGAGGTCAGTGCTCTGTGTAGGCCAATCCAATTCCTCTAACTGTGTCTGTGTGGACTGGGTTTTATGGAGCACAGTCATTGTGAAACAGCAGAGGGCATTCCTTAAACTGATGCTATAAAGTTTGAAGCAAGCACCATTTGCCAAAATGTATTTGTCTCCCATTATAGGAGACCCCCTAGCACAAAAGGGTTTAGGCTCTGTGTATTTCTCAGATTCCTTGAAACAGATTCCTCCAAAGAAGATATACCCTCTTTTCAAGAGTTCATTTGCTTTTCTTCACTCAAGCCCAATGCCTGGCCTTGCCATGAAACCCCAGTTCACAAAACTCATAACTTCCTGTTGTTCATGATCCAGACACAGACACAGTTTTGAAGTGTTATGCAAACCAACAATGGTGATTCCTACAAACGTCTCAGCACTGGTTGGCCCTGCTCTGTGCGCTTGTTTAGTCTACTGCTTCATGCCTAATGTTTTGTGAGCCCCTTGGGCTTTCACTTCACAATAATATCACCAACAGTCGACTGGGCCTGATCTAGTAGGGCAGCAATTCATGACACTGACTAGTGGCAAGGGTAGCATCCTAGTGCCACGAGAGGTCACTGAGCTTTATATGAGCTATTTATAACACATTGTAGAATCAAATCCTTCGCTATTGAGATGTTGTGTTGTGAATAAGGGCTCCATTCTGTGTACTTTAAAATAAAGATCTAGGTTGCGTTTGTTCTGCTTGGTGAGGCTGTAGTTGGTAGATGAGCACTGGTAGGACACAACCAGGATTCACTAACATTACAAACAGCAGTACTACATAACTACAAATAAATACAGGGTGTCCCAAAAATGTATGCATACTTTAAATAATTGTAAGCTAGGTGTTTATTATCATTTGTTTAATTTTCAACATCTAAAAGAATTTACAAACATCATTCTATTGTTCTGTCACTGCCTGTTCTCACAATGATGTCCGTTCTGGTCCAGACACTGCCGACAACGCAAAGTAATGGAATAGCACACATCATGAAACAATTCCCTTGCATTTTCATACTTCCAGTAGCATTTTAGAATGAATTTTCTTTCTTTAAAGTTAAGTCTGGCTGCCATCATTCAGTTCAATAAGTTTAATCTGCAAAGAAAAAACAAACAATTGAGTTATCAGCTGCTAAAAGGTGTATACATTTTTTTGGGATACCCTGTACATTACTTTGTCAGCAGTGTGAAAAAAGACCTGTTCTCTATTAATTTGCTTCCATGCACACCTTGGTAAGAGTCGCATCCTTCCACACATCCAGTTTATGTGCAGCTGTGTAGCTCTTTCTAGTATTGTCGGTTTTCGCCTTGTGGATTTTGCAACCCACCATAATAGTATGAAACACCCTATGGTAGCTTTAAAAGCTGCTGGGTACAGACCCTTTGCTTTCCTGAAAGTTGTGCCAGCTAACTCTAAGAGCATGATAGTGATGATCAAAATTGCACTGTTATATAATGCATATTTGATTTGCAAAAAACACTGCTTGATTACGCTGTTTAAATATATTTTTGTCTTTTGATTATCATAACCTCCTTGAAAGAAAGTTAGCATCATACTTTCATAAATGCAAAAAAAAACCAAAAACAAAAAAAAACAGATTTTGCAGTTATTACAGCAATCATGACCTCAAAAATGTGACACTGATATTGTCCGGCAATTTTTGTAAGATCATGATACTTTTTTGATGCAAATCAAAGCCCTGAATTTACGTCATGGATTAAACATTTATGAGGAATTTGTCATGTGTCTTACCTCATCAAGCATCAGCTTTCTTCAAAAGATTTTTCAAGGAGGGTGGTCCAGGCTTTCAGCATGAAAAAAATGAAAGCTGACACTCTTTCAGTCTTGGCTATATCCTTTTCAGAGTGATTTCAAGGAGAGTGAGCTCTGGCTTTGATCTGTTCCTGGCTGACACAAGAGCCAAGACTCACCAGAGGCAGCTCAATAGAAAAAGGATCATGACATAACCAAAAAGCTGCAGAGTTTAGCACCAAGAGGCATCCTGTCCACCTTAAATCCCCTTTTTTGGTTCCAAAGTGCATCTCCACCGCTGGCAAATTGAAGACTGAGTAAACCTATCCTCAGCACTATAGTTTTACACAGTGAAGATGTGTATTTGAAATTTGTGGAAAGAACTGCACCTTTATCTGGTCTTTGCCTGATACTGGAGAACCAGCTGAGTTTAGGTTTTAGAGTTGAAACGGTAAAGAAAAAAGATGAGCAGGTACATTTGTAAAAAATACAAATTACATGGATGTAGGACGTGTTGGTGGTAGCTTGTCTTTTCTTTCAGGGTGTTTCTGCTTGATTAGGGAGAATCTGTCTTGTACTGTACTAAACCACTGGCATCAAGCCAACATATTTGATTTGGGTACTTTGTGAAAATGGAATAGGCTGCTGTGTTAGCTACTGTGTAGTTTTTGATTTTCTTTCTTTTGTATTCTTTTGTATTCTTTTTTATTTTTTGTACAGCCATTAAAAATATATATGATATGAAGTTTGAGTGAAGTACCAAAGAAACGGTCAGACTTTGTTATGTGGTAATCTGTCACCTTATAAATAAGAAATTGACACAAAAAGTAAGGATATTTGTGTTTTTGTCCTTTGTTGTAACGATGCTTCCTGGCAATAAATTGTACCACTGGAAATCCTTTTCATAACTCGTTAAATGTTGCCATATTTTTGAGAAAGGTATTTGTGGAATGAGCTGCAGAGCTGAGTATGGGTTTTGCGCCCATGAAAAATTTGCAGAATCTTCTCTGCCAATGCCAAACCGCTTATTCTGCCATTGAGTGTTGTTTGGTGTTGTTTGGTGGGTTGGATGGCTGAAGTCTAACAAAACAAGACCTACTGGCAATTTTCTCTGAACATAAGCACCTGTCAGTCAATGGGCAAACATCATGTCCTGAAAGTTTAGGTGTCAGAGGTGGGAAAAATGGGCAGGCCAAAGGATATGAACACTATTGTAAAGGGCAGAGTTGTGACAGCAAGAATGCAGCTCTTATGGGATGTTCCTGCTCTGCAGTGATTTGTCTTTACTATAAGTGATTTAAGGACAGGAAGTAGGATTATTGGTGACTGTGGTTGATTGATGCACAATGTGGTGCGATTCAACAAAAGACCTACTAGAGCTCAAATTGCTGAAAAATTCATGTTGGAATGACCAATAAGTGTATTTCAGTCTGTCGTATTTGGGACTGGGTAGCCTCAGACCTGTAAGGGTTCCCATGCTAACCCCTACCCGCCACCAAAAGATTGCAACGGAACCAATGGGCAATGGAAGAAGGAGGCATGGAGGAACAACCACATGTTATGATGACTCTGCGTCCATTTTCCCCAGATGTAAATCCAGTTGAGCATCTGTAGGATGCAAACAAGCCTGATTCATGGAGGCTCACTTCATCGCCTTTAGGACTCAAAGAATCTGCTGCAAGTGTCTTTGTTGCCAGATACCCCAACAGACCTTCAGAGTTCACATTGGGTTGTCGTCTTGTTAGTTCAGGTAGTCGTAATTTGATGGCTGAAGAGTGTATGTTTTCACAATGTTCTTTTTTTAATACAGAAAACTATTATAGATCATTTTAAAACCGTATCATCATTTGTTTGTCTGGTGGATTAATCCACAGTTTACAATACATCCTGCATTGTCTGCAGCATCATAGTAGAGCAACATAGCTGAGTGTATTGATATCAGATTGAATGACCTCATATCACTAAATCCCTGTTAGATGTTAGAGCATCTCCAGGCTCAGTTGGAAATAGACATGCTTATGCTGACTAATAGTGATTGGCACAAGTGCATACAGGAATAATTTGACTCCTGTCATGGGGCTTATTTCCTCTCACTGAGCTTACACCAGCAGCAGAAACTTGATGAAACTGTCAAGACCCAAACAGCTTTTCCTTTTTTTATTTGCTTGATTTTTCTTTTTTTTCTCGGAGGGAGGGGACATTCATCTGAAGGTGAGAGGAACAGGACAGGAGAGCGTTGACAAAATGAAGTAGATGGAAAGGGAGGGCATGAGGAGAAAGAGAGAGAGATGGATTTTGGCAGCGGAGTTCCCTGGAGAGTGGTGCAGTCTGTCACTAACACCGCTGCCATCTTTTCAGCCCCTCCCCCTCCCTTGTATCGTCTTTGAAACTGCTCATACTTGCTTTCATGAAAAGTTCATGACCACTTGCATGTCTCTCACACTCCTCATGTCCTCTCTCCGTCTGTCTTTACCCTACACATTCAGCTCGATCAATGTGCTTAGAGACAGACTTCCAGAGAGGATGTAAAAGAGGAGACATGGGGGGTGAGGAGAGAGCGAGTGAATGAATAGGAGATGATGGGAGGGATGATTCAGGAAGGACTAAAAGGTAGCGAAAAGGGAAGGAGGATGTGGAGGAAAAGCAGACAGAAAGCAAACAACATGATATTAAATTCACACTCATGTCTTTTTTAAGTTGTTGCCCATTTCTGTTTCCCTAAATGGATGTTTTTGGGAGCTTCTGCAGTGAGATGATGGATTGTTTGAGTGTAGGTGCCCTCCACTCTGCCTTTCACTGCTTGCCCTTGACGTACAGTTGTAAAAAAGAGAGCACGACTGTGTGTTAGAGTGTGTGTGTGTGTGTGTGTTGCAGCAAGCCAAATATGCTAGTGGATAGCAAATTGTAGCTGCTGAGGGAGTGAGAGATAAGGGTGGGGGTGTGTGCTGACAGGACAGGGGGACTTGGCTGAGAGACGGAGAGGACGTTGGTGTCATTCCATTTTTTTTCTTTTTGCATTGTCACATGCAGCGCGAGGCAGGGATAACAACATGAAGAGGGCACATGTGACTGCTTAAACACAATAAACTGCTCAGGTGTGTGTTAGCCGTGCTTTCCTCTCTTTTTTTACGTTCCACTGACGTACAACGTACATGAAACACTTGGCTTCATCCTTTCTGGCACACCCTCCTTCCCTCATTCACCCTCTCGGAGTAGAGTCAGCTAGCTAGAGAACAGTCTAGAAGCTTCGTTCTCATCTAAATTATTCACATAGCCTTCGTTGGCTGCATTACAAGGCTGAGAATGTGCATGGCAGGGATAAAGAGATGTGGAGAGAGAAGAGAAACACATTAGACCATCTGTGTCTGTGTATCTAATGTATATGTGTGCGTTTGAGTGCACTGTAATATGATGTCTCCACAGTGCAAGTAAGGCCGTGTCAAAGTGAGCACTTAGAGGGGAATAGACCGTGTGTGTGTGTGTGTGTGTGTATGTATGCCTAATATGCAGCACTTACCCAATGATGGGTAAGGGTTGGTGTAATGGTCCTCTTTGGTCAAGACCTCAACTTACACAGTCGCTCTGAAATGCAATACTGTTTACCAAACAGGATGATCATGACCATGAAATACACTCACTAGATAACCAGCTGTGTTGACTACTCGTCAAACTTTGACCATTTCCTCCATAGCTGCAGTTTTTCACCAGTCAGACTTTTGTAAATATTAGCCATGGATGGTTGGACAGTTATCAGTTGAAATTCCAATAACAAGACTAAAAAACAGAAATGAGAATTATGATCCAAAACCCAAAACCTACTTCTTCTTCTTCTTCTTCCAATCCAGAACAGCAGCTCCCTGAAAAGATCATGGCAGTCTCCAGAAAACAAGACTTAAATTTTGGCCCAATTGAAATGTAGTTGAAGTTGGGGCCTAGATGACTGATTTCTTGGTTGTGGAAAAATGAATTGAAATCTGAGTTGCCTGATGTTAGCAGAGCTAGCCCTACCAGCCTTCAATTCTGTGAGCAGGCTAGCATCCACAAGCTGATGCAGGTTGTTGTTTGCATATGTTGTATCTTCAATCAGATACTTCTGTTAGTACACTTATATGAAGTAAACTACATACATTAGTACTTACTAGAGCTGCGCACACATTTTTACAACACTGGCGCTTGGCACTTACTGAGAGGGCGATTGCATTTTACAGGTGTTCTGTATAGCCAAGATGGCGACCATTGAAGGTGATGTTTAGAGTGCACCAGCTGAGAAATCAAAGTGCACTCTCACACTTATGCAAATAGGCTTCATTTCTCACAGTCTGAGCTTCCTGTTTGTTTGTATACTGTAAATATGCATTGATCTGGTTGAGTTGTGTGCTCCAGTTTTACACGAGACCCCCTACATTCCACTTTGCCATGTTTGAGATGGAAACACAACCAAACAAGATGCCATATGTAATAAATACTGGTCTGATAACAAAGCATTATGGTATATTGACAGTTGACATTAACTGGAACTACACCCCCAGCTGGCAATGCTCAGATGGGTGGCATCCCCAACAACTAAATAAGTTTCTCTAAAAAAATAAGACCAACATTTTGGGCCGATGGTTATATAAATGCTATCAATAATTACTTTGATTGAGGGTGACATTCATTGTTTTTTTTGACTTAACACAAACAGTGCTAGTGTAAGCAGAGGTTGGATCAAGTGTCAAAGCTAGTAACATGTTAGCAAACAGTATTTCTGCATTATACATTCTTAAAGAAAAAAATCTGACAGATAGGGAGAAATAGTTTCAAGCTGGGAACCACGCTAAGGTTGGCATATATTCAAACTGGTGCAAGAGTATACTCGATTTATTTCCAGTCTAGGTACAAGCACTGGTGCTATCCAAGTGAATGGTAGCGCAATATTTATTTGATTTTTATTTTTTCGTTATCCGGTTTGCTCACATAAAAATTAAAGCACTGTTAAGTTAGCTTTCTGAGTTTAGCATTCCGTTCTGCTTATTGTTTGTATGATAGCGTACACTAGCTCTTATAACATACATTTTTTTCAAAGTTTGACTGGAAGAGATATTTTACCGTTGCATCAGAATGACAGCATTAAATGGCAATGCTTAGATGCTAATTTGGAAAAGGAAACCAGTCAAACATTTAGCTTGTTAACATGCTAACATTTGCACTGACAGTTGTGGATTATGGAAAACATATGGCGATTAATGGCTTTAAGGAAGTGAGTGTGATATCAAACAGATCCATGTTGTTGGATCTGGGATTTTGCCAAATTTCATGGCAAACCATCAGATGTATACCAGAGTTCTCACTTAAGTCATCTGGACAATGAATGTTGGTGAAAAGAAAAAAATCAATTCCAATCCGTCTAATGGTTGTCGAGATAGTGCAGTCCTGACATAGAGGTGTATTGACCCACTGAGTCAAACCACAATAATATTAAAATGGTGAATTTGTCCAGCAGAGACAGAGATACAGAAGCTTTAAGAATAGCATCCAACTAACTGAAACTACAATATAATAACCAGTTGTTTGGTTTATCTGCTCCATCTTCATTGCATTCCTTCTCTTCTCTCCTCGTGTCCTCACAGCAAAGGCCAGTCCAGCAGTCTCTGGCCTCCTCCCTGTGCAGGGAGTCCCATTGGAAGTGCCTCCTCCTGACCCTCCTCATGTACGGCTGCTTCGCCACCCTAGCCTGGTGCGCTGTCTGCCGTGTGCCTGTTCTCGGCTCCTCCTCCATACCGATTGGTGGTGACGACAAGGCCACATCGCCAGCCGCAGCTTACTATCATGACATCCCGCACTTGGAGAGTCCGTGCTCTAGTGGCTATGTGTACATCCCCCTGGCCTTCCTGGCTATGCTGTATGTCGTTTACCTGGTGGAGTGCTGGCACTGCTTCTCTAAGACAGCAATGTTGGCGCATGCTGAGTTTCAGGTACGTGGAAAAATCTTGTGTTAACACCACTTGAAGTACTGACCAAGGCATTACGAGCTAGAATCTCCTAAACCTCTGCCTGTAGAGCCTAATGCTGCAGAGGGAGTCGAGCACTGAGTCTGTGACCTTGAGCTACAAAGCTAAATCTGTTTACTCACTGAATCCTATTCTTCCAGCTGGTGTCAGCAAAATAAAATGCTTTAAATAATGCTGGAGTAAACGTGTGTATGACAGTTACTGCTCTGGAGGACTACACAACAATCACAAGCCTAAACCGACTATAAATGATGCCATGTGGTCTGAAATTTTAGCTTTATTTCACTCCCATTTTTCTCCTTGGATGTGGGGAAGGCGAACGCTTACCCACTCACATGGAGATGTGCTGACCCGGGGGTATCAGTCTGTCTTTTGTCTGCTCTGGTTTGTGCAGTCTATTATCAGGAGAGTTCCAGAAGCACATTGCCCACTGATCATTTTAACCATCTGCTGCTGCCAAAAACAGAATATGTTTTCCATTGGTATAAAGCCTCAGAAGAGATATTCTGTGATTAAAACGGCTTTAAATAGAGATTCTTAAAAAACAAATATCACCATAAACACACGGCCAGGCCTGATTTGCACCAGACTGCATAGGCTTAACTATTTCATATGTAAACAAAAGGAACTCGTTCATTTGTCTCTGCTTGTTCCACTAGTTTGTTTCGAATGGAATCGCAATAAAATGCGACATTCATTTACTGATTTGGGTATTTCTTCATACCTCCGCACAGGAGGTGTTTGAGCGTGTGCAAAGACTTCAGCAGGCAACTCCCTGCATTTGGTGGAAAGCCATTAGCTATCACTATGTGAGGAGGACCAGACAGGTGACAAGATACCGCAATGGAGACGCGTACACGACCACACAGGTGAGGGGAACTGTTCTCAAAACAAACGAACGCTTCCATAATGTTCGCCTGCTGATTTTTGGTTATATTGTCGTCCCTCAGGTCTACCACGAGAGGGTCAACACCCACGCTTCTAGCTCTGAGTTTGACTACGCCCGCTATGGAGTCAAAGATGTGTCAAAAGAGCTGCTGGACTTGCAGCTGCACCCTGCTGTTCGCCTCCGTTTCACAAAGTGTTTCAGGTCAGACACTAAAATCAGAAGACCTGACAGGAAAGGTGATAAAAATTCAGAGCTGTAGAAACATTGTAAACACTGTTTTTTTCTGCTCTCTAGCTTTTCAAGTGCACGTGCTGAAGCTGCCTACCTCACCCAGGTAAGATGTTTGAAAACTTAATTCACTTTTCAGTTCATCTTTTGCTCACACTCAGCACCCATGCTAACAGCTGCTACAAAGTGCCCTGGCAAAACGAAATATGTGAAGTTAAACTGACCCTTGGTTTTGGAAAGGTTTTGGTTTATTGTAGTGGGCTTTGAATTTTTGATTTTTAGTGTTTGAGTTCCAGAAACAGCTCTTGCCTTCCAGTCTCAGTTATGTAGATCGACAGATTACACTTTGATTTGTTTCCGTGTTCCTCTGAAGTTTTCTTTTGTCTCTTTACCCAAAGCGAGCACGCTTCTTCGGAGAGAACGAGGGGCTGGATGACTACATGGAGGCCAGGGAGGGAATGCACTTAAAGAACGTGGATTTCCGAGAGCACATCCTGGCCTTCCCAGACCCTGCTCATCAGCCGTGGTTTTCTCGCCACAGGGTCTTCTGGCTGGCTTCAGCTTTCCTCCTGTCATGGCCGCTGCGGGTCGTGTCTGAGTATCGCACAGCATATGTCCACTACCATGTGGAAAAGCTGTTTGGGGAGGATGAGGACGGTGGCGGAGGAGGGGGAGGTGGTGGTGGTGGTGGTGGAGGGCCAGGTGGAAGAGGGGATGGGCTTCAAGGGGGGACTGAGAATGGGATCCACCCAGGAGGGATTGGGATTGGAATCGGTCTAAACGGGACAAGTTACAGAGCGATCTCTCGGGTTAATACGGTGGACATGACAGAACTGGAGTGGCACATTCGTTGTAACCAACAGATGGTCCCGAGCTACTCTGAGGCTCTCCTTATGGACTTGGACACAAGTGGTGGAACAAACAATACCGCCTCCACGCCCATATCTGGACCTCCATGCACCACTCCAAACCAGGGGAACAACCCACCTCCTCTTGCTCTGCCTGTGGTGTTCAACTCTGCTTACCTGCTCCAGAGCTGCCCCCGGTGCAGGAGGACCACATCAAGTTCCAGTCTTCCCTCCAGGTTAAGGGCCCCCATAGGAACCACAGCCCTCCTGAATGCTACAGTGGCAGGAATCAGGAATGCAGGGCATGGAGGTGGAGGTATAGGAGGGAGGTTGGTGCTCAGTCGAAGCGGATTTTCCCTCGGGAGGCTCGGAGGCGGTCGCCACAACAGCTTGTTTCACTCAAGAAGCATGGGAGGAGGCCTGGGAGGAAGCAGAGAAGACGGAGGGGGAGGAAGCGGAGGTGGAGGTGGAGGAGGAGTAGGCGGAGGTGGAGGTGGAGGATTCCTCGGGCTAGGTTCGCGGCAGGACAATGAGGAGACAAGAGGAGTGCTCGAGGGCGAAGCAGATGAGGACGAGGAAGAGGAGCAGGAGGAGGAGGTGAGGATGAGGGAAGACAGGGGGAGAGAGAGGGATGCAGACGCAGAGCAAGACAGCGGAGGGGGAGGCGAGGAGAGGGAGGCCAACGGGGGAGGGAGAGAACGTCCTCCATCCTACCAGGATGCATTTTTCTTCCCTGTCCTCATTATTCACGGAGAGGAGAGCTGCCACGCCAGAGACGACATGTGACGATCAGGAAAATGAAACGCAGGAAGAGCGAGAGAGTCCGGGGGAAAGAAAGAAAGACAGAAAGACAGCACTGAACAGAAGACACGAGGGAAAATGAGATGAAAGAGAAGGACGAGGTGGAGAGAAATGAGTATGTTGACTGCAAAATAATCACAGAAAAAGTCCCATCAAAGCATAGGAGGTTAAAAAAAAGCAGAGTGGAAGAAATATAAAGGAACAGGGTGGATATGCACAGAGTGACACGAAAAACACAGACACTGTAAGAAAGAATGAGACAGTGAAGTGTTAGATATGAACAGATGCAGTGGAGGCTGTAAAAAGCAGGAGACTCACTGATTCAGGAAAGCTGATCGGAAGATGGAGCTTGGAGTCAAAGCAAGGGCAAGGAAACTGTAGACAGGGACGAAGTGAGGGAGAACGACTGGGTACTCTGAAGGATGAAAACTTAGGAATGTCTATTTCCAGATATATCTATGCAAGAACAGGAGTGGGAGGAGTACCACGACTAAAAATAGCAGGTTGGAGAGCAGTGGAGAGACTCCAAACCAGCTGAGTGATGGAGGCTATGTTTTTTTTTTTTTTTTAAAAAAAGAGACAGGAGTGGAGGAGTTGCAAAAGGCCTGAAGCTCCAGTTGTGCTACATTGATGATACAAAGAGGGGAACTAAAAATATGTCTCAATTAAAGAAGGAAGTGCAAAAAAAAAAAAAAAAGAGATAGAGTCCCTAAATATTTTAGATAAGGGTGAAGACTCATGAGATGACAAAGCACTGTGGAGAAGTCAATGAGGAGATACAGTAACAGGGTTTTTGGATGATCTTGGAGGATAAGAATGCAGCGTTGAAACAATAGATAGAGAATTAGAATTCATAATTCATGCAATGAGAAAAAGACAAATAATTAAAACGATCGGCTCACGAGGAGAAGAAAACACAAAGACAAGACTGAGCAGGAAATCTTCAAAACATTTAAATAATCCCTAAAGTAGCTTCGTGAAACAGGTTCTTGCCATGAATAAAATCTTTCTCAAGTCTTGAACAGTTTACGATACAACTTCCAGCAGCATCTAGCTGGAAATGTAACAGTAGATCAAAGAGGAGGACCATTGATTTCCTCCCCGTCTCCTCATCCTGTCTTACTCCTCACCTTCCCATTAGCTTCACCACCACTCTCTGTCCATTACTGGTATGGAGCTGATAGAAAAAGCTCCATAAACAGATTGAGTGATTGCTTCCTCTACCTCCCATCCTCACCCTGCTCCTCTCCTCCTCTTTCTTCTGTCTTTATTTTGTCAACCCTTCTGTACAGCGGGTACTTTAGAGGAGCGGACATGTAATCCTGAGCAACAGATCTGTTGTGCTCTTTTTTTTCGGGTGCATCTCGACAATGCTGCACCGAAATAGTTCCACAGCATCCATTGTTGACTTCCCTTCCTCTGTTCCTCTGCCATCTTCACCGCTCCTCCCTCTCCTCATTTTTAAAGTGGCTGACTGTGTGATACACCTCTCCCTGCTCCTGGAAGTGCTCGGATCAGATTTCATCCCGGCTAACTCAACGTATCACCTCTCCTCGAGGCGGAGATTATTCGTCTAGGATCAGGTTCTATAAAGCAGATACTCCCCGTCTGAGATGGTGTGTGTCTGTACATTTTTAGATGCAAAGTGAACAAATAACACGTCGATGGAGGAAAGAAATTGAAAATTTGGCCTTTAAAGATGGCAGTGTGAGATATTCCTTTACAGCAAGGGGAAAGGTTACACTATGGTCCGATCTAGTTTAAACATTTGTACCCAGAAAAACTCAGAAATTTACAGTAAACCTTCCTGCAGTATACATATATTAAACTACTGTACGTGTTAAGGCATGAAGACCTCCTCTGTATCTCATTTCTGTCTGTGATATTGGACTGCATGAGAAGTTAAACTCAATCTGCCATTCTCAGCCAGCAAAATAAAAGAAACACCAGACATTTGCTCCTTATTTTAAGTGCAGACAACTGTTCAGTAACAAAATAAAACCCTGATTGAAAAACGCCCTTTTCTGCTACCTCCTCCTCTTAAAAAAACAGCTGCGAGAAATAAAACAGTGCTCTCCAAAACATCTCCTGACTGTGTGAAAACGATCGCCGACATAGAGATGCATGTCACTAAATAACAGCTAGTGTGCAGGAGCCACTAATAGCTTCGTAGCAAATATGTCTGCCATTGCAAAATGCAGTGCCAAAACAACAGAGTGGTCTAAACATAAATACATATTTCACACTTATGTAGACGAGCATGAGCTGAGATCCACAGGGATTAATTTGTCCTACTTTCTTAGTATGTTCCTGCAGGAAATCTGTCTAAGGAGACTCGACTGGCACAGAAAACACAACCATTAGTGCTTTGATGTATGAAACAAAGCACACTAAACCTGCTACAGTTGGAGTAGATAACATTTAGCGTTCTCTAACGGTCACTTCAGCCACCATGTGATGGTGGAAGCCTCTCCCTCTCTCTGTCAGCTTACTCGGACACGGCACTGAAAAGCACACGAAAGAGAAGAGTCATCTCTTACTTATGGGTGTTTTCCTGAAAACAGAAAAATTCAGAAGCTTGTTAGATTTCGTAAATAGAGATAACGGACATGTAAGCGGACATATGCACACAAATACAGACGCTTGAAGGAGAACCTGGATTCAGCGGAGACAGCAGGGAACCTTTTTTCAATGAAGCTTTCTGGAAGATAAAGTAGAGCACGAGCGCTGACCTGGTTTGATGTAAGGAAGAACTGCACACATACACACACACTGATACACATTCACACACACTGATTCCAGCTCAAGAATTTTCTGTAGCTCTGGGGGACATCCAGCCGAACTGGGCACACAGACGCTAATGGACAAAGTAACTCATGGAATAAAAAAACAGTGGGACGGACGAGTGTTTCTACATGACTGGAGAGGTGGACTTGATTTGGGAGGAGATGAGTGAAAACGTGAGATTAAAAGACAATTATTTTTACAGCTATTTATCATTATCTCAGTCTCTTGTGGACTTGTGGATAAAATTGTCTTCATTAACTGTCCCAAAAGAAGCACTAAAAAAAGCACTGACCACACTTCTACGTTGGTTTGAATTCATTTCAAAATGTGGCTTTTAGTAACGTAAGAGCACTCGGTTTATTCGTTAAGTTGTACTAAAATGACTTTAAAGGATCTGTTCGTGTGTTTTAGCCGTCATAGAGACAGTCGGTGACTTAAACTGGAAGTCACAAGGTGTGAGCTCCAGTTTAAAACCTGACAGCTTTCACATTTCTTATCCTGATGCTTTGCCACTAAAACAGAAAAATACAATTCAGTCTGTAATTTGCTACTTTTGTATCCTTTGCATACTTGAGTGGACATTATTTCAGATTATTTAAGTGATGTCTAAAATCCAAATGCCTTTGTATGCTTAAGCTGTTTATTATTTCATTTTTTAATTTTGTAAAACAGACATTGCTCTGGGTCTGGAAGCCTCTGGTTCAGACTTAAGAAACGTGCCTGGACTTATCTGTTTGCAAGTTTTGCTAATTTTTCATGCGTTTATTTTTTACAGGTACGTGTTTTTCACTCATGTGTGTCTGTGTCCGGATATTTATATGGTGTGTCGTTAACTTGGAGTGTGTCGGAAGTGCGTCCTCAGCCACTTCAGGTGTGCCAAGAGAACTCTGTGCCCATGATGTCTTACACATGCATTCATGCCCACTTGCATGTTGAGCCACAAGCAGTGAAGCAGCCATTGTAACAGCTTAGTTTAGACTATACCCATAACAGTCCCGCACATGCAGAGTCTTAACACAAATGTGCACACTCACACTCTTAAAGCATGGAGCCGTCCTGCTATGTTGCCTTTGTGTCCTACGTTGCCAACTCTAGCGCTCAGGATTTCAGATTTTATTTAATGCTGCACTCCTGCGTCAACACAAGCTCCCTCTTATAGGGTCCCATTAACATGCCAAAGCAAAAAGAAGAAAAAAGAAGAAAGAAAAAAAACAGATGGATTTCTGTGCTTACAAACATGCACATAGATATTCGGGGAGGGGGTACATGGCTGCACAAAGGATGCACTGAAATTTACATGAGGGGACAAAAGGGTGTGTTTATTCTGAAGCAAAAATTATGGGTACCTATCAAAAAATATGAAAAATGGGAAAATGCATAAATTTGTGTTACAAATGTATTTATTAATTTCATGCATTGGCTTTTCAAGGTGCATCTTCCATTCAGAATGTCGTATGTGAAGATGGAAACATGTTTTTTGTTGTCCACCAGGTGGGAGCAAAGCCTTACGCAGAGATGTGTTGTACTGTATTTCAAGTGTAAACCGCCAGTGTAACACAGGGTAGAAAACAGTGGCTGTGCTGCTCTCTTCTGGCTAAAACTGAAGTCTAGTTTACATCTGCACCCACCTTGAACCAGTGATGTCACACCTGCTGTGACAACCTGTAAAAGAGAGCTGTGCAGATGTGTAGCAAACACCCTGCAAAGAGCAGTGCTGTACTATGTGATTGTGCATTATCTCCACACTGCTGTTATTATTTTCCTTTGAACACGACTGAATGTGATGCGGAGCAGCATTGCTCATCGTCCTGCTTTGTTGTCAGACTTTGTATTCGTTGCTTAGCGGCTTTCTGAACTCATAACCACAAGCACAGAGAGCTTCACTCATAGAGATGACTGCACTGAACCTGTATTCCCACTTCTGGAGTCATTGCCAGGCTGTGATGTGATCTATGACACAGACTATGAATAAAATATCAGGAAAAGGTGGTTTGATTTTTGATCAGCAGCTTATTTTGAAAAAACATTTGACTTCATGTGTTTTTCTTGTGCCCAAAGGTAGCCAATAACCAGTTTCTCTGTTTTGCGTGAGCACAGAAATCTTGCTCCTGTTTCCACATTTTTTAATCAACATCACTTGACTATCTTATAAAATGCTCTAGCAATTATGACCGATGTATTGTTGTCAATACTGTTGCTGTTTTTCTTGTGGTCATGGGAGGAGTTGAGTCGTCATATCGAGTTTGTCCAACACTGTAAAAAAAAACATGTCGAGATTTGGTTTGACACGAAATACCAGGAAGTCCAGCTGCATTTAAAAATGTCATTTTTCCCACAAACATGAGTTTCATCTGAATGTTGATGCTCAAAACTACGAGGCGAGAAACAAAATACAAACTACATTATATTTAGAGTTAGATTTTGTCCCCTGTTAACATTTTACAGTTAAAATAAAGACAATTTGAGTTCCAGGATATTTAATAAGTAAAAATGTACGATAAGCAGACTTGGAAACACATGAGTAAATATGAATTTGTTTGCATGAAAGCAGCTGCATTTCAATACAAATTAAAACAAGTTATTACAGTTTTTTTTTAAACCTGTATGGATTCTTATATTTCTGTGCAGCAGTCATTTATTTGCACTGAATAACAGGCAGCTGTGACGTGTTGTTGCACGATCTTAATGCAACAACATGTTTCCTTTTATTTTTTACACACACCACACGGAAGAAAATGACTAAGTAATCTGGAGACAGGTGATTCCTTTCTTCATGCACTGTGTTTTATGATTGTTTGGCGGGTATCAACATGAATAACAAAGCTGTAATCCAAACGTATCAATGCAACAGGAGACCTCACTCTTTCGCTTTCAACCTCAGAAGACAAAAACATGTTCAGATGCTTCCTTTCTGCTGCTGGATTACCTGTGATCTGTCAAGCAAATTGAATTGTTACCGCAATGTAGTTGTTATGTACATGCAGCCTTTATGGAGCTCAAACAATAATGTCACGTACAATGCATTATTGTCTTACACAGTGATGTGTAAAGCCGGGAATGGGCTTTCTGTTCAAGCACTGTCGAGCAAAATGTCCTCAGTATTTAAGCTAATTAATATGTAACTGATAACCAGACTGTCAATATCACACCAGATTCTAGCTGTTGTCACTGGCCTGTTGAAGATAATGTAATTATTTCATTTGAATGGAGGGTGACGGGGAAGGTAATGGAGCTGGTGGCAATAACACTGTTAACTGATGCCATCCTGGCGATGATGATGATGATGATGATGATGATAATTAATTATTGTGGACGATACGAATAAAGTCAATCTGCTTGGTAAACCAGGGATGGTCTGTGGGATTTTTTTTTTTTACACAGTGACACGTTTACAATTCAACAATGTTTGAATGTGGTTCTAGAGCAGGGTTCTCAAACTTGAGGCCAGTTGTGGCCCCCAGAACAATATTTTGTGGCCCCCTGCCTGAAATTAAAGCTTTGTGTCAGTGCTGCTCGCACGTTTTGTCTTACATGCATCAGGTTATTTTATATTTTTTTTTTATCACTTTTGGGCTACCATAGATCAGGCTCATGACAACAACGCGAATTAGCAATTGGTCACTTGTAACATGTTTGGGTCACCGAGTGGAGGGAAAATATATCCTGTCACCTCATGCTATACGTAGGGCTGCAACTAACTATTATTTTCATAATGGATTAATCTTTCGATTTTTCTCTCTATTAATCGAATAGTTGTTTGGTCCATAAAATTTCAGAAAATGGTGAAAAATGTCTATGTTTTTTTGATTCCAAGATGACATCATCAAATGTCTTGTTTGCAAACAAAAGATATTCAGGACTGTCAAAGAGAAACAAAGAAATAAGAAAATATTCACATTTATGAAGCTGAAATTAAGGAATTTTGATTTTTTTTAAAAAAATTACCTAAATGGTTTAATCGATTATCAAAATAGTTGACGATTAATTTAGTAATCAATTAATAATCGATTATTCGATTAATTGCTGCAGCTCTAGCTATACGCTGTTTGTCGGTGTTTGTATCATGTGCCTTTTTGGCAGCACCTATCTGTGTGAAAAGCTCTTCTCCACAATGAACTTTAATAAGTCAAAGTTCAGGTCCAAACTTAAAGATGAGCATCTTAAAGCCAAACTGAGGGTCTCAGTTGCTTCCTCCATCAAGCCAAATGTTCTGAAGAACTGTTCATGTTCAGCATGTTCTGGTCTGTTAAGACTTGAAGCCCTTTTTTGTGGAACACTTGATGCGGCCCAGCCTCACCCAGACACTACCTCCAGCGGCCCCTTGGTAAGTTGAGTTTGAGACCCCTATTCTTACAACAGATGCTTCTTCCTGTTTGTCTGAGCTCTCCAGATATTGTGTAGCTGTGGTTAACCATTTGATTTGTGATATTTGTTGTTCACTGAAGCAGTAAATTATGTTTATCCATATTTTTGGCAAACAAGATGAGTAATAGGCTTAATAAGAGAAGAAATCATGTTCTGAATGGGATGTGTACATTCATTAGTGGTTTTCTTTTGACAGCATAATCAGTTTCACTTGATCGGGCTGATTCAATCTTTTAAGTTGTCCAGACAAAATTAAACGAGCATTCCACTTGTTTTACACGTGAGTTGTTTCCCTTCATGTGAAATTCTTCACTCTCAAAAACAAATGCATAACATTAACTTGAATATGTACTTCCTTATATTGGGGTGTTAACTGGGAACAAAGGCTTTCTTCATTGCAGGGTGTGTTTAACACCACTCACAGTAAAGAGAAGTGCTGATATAGAAACAGGAAACAACTGAAAATGTTTGTAAAGTGGACAAAATATTGACAAACCATTACTAATAGACTATGATATATAGATGTACTATCCGTGTCAACATCTTACTGTTTCTGGTGATGAGTTTTAAAGCATATCCTCAGTGGGAGCCATATCAGTAATGCCCGCCTGCCAGTCAGCTGAGCTCTGCCTCTGATTGGGTGAACCTGTTCTTATCTAAATATCTTCTAAACTGCTCAGTGTAAAATAGTCTTTTTGGCTTGGTGTGTGTAGTTTCCAGTTCTTCCAGAACCAGCCTCAATAGACACTGGAAAAACTACCAATTTTAGCATTTATGCATTCTCTTCATTTTTCACAGCTAGAGGATGCCACTTGCCATTAACCTAAAGCAGGGGTCTCCAACAGGCCTAACAAACCAGGTCTATCGAAACAAAAACAGAAGGTGTACCATTTCCATCAAAAGTGGGAGAGGGACTTTTCCTTACAAATATAAAAGACATGTATATGTACCTGATTTGTGGGACCAGCATTGTCCCTTATCAAGTCAAAGTTCTGAACTTGTCTCACTGACACCCACCTGGATGACAACAACAGAGTGAACCTCTTGGGATACACACCAAATAATGAGGCCCTACAGTGTCAAACATCTTAAGCCTATAATAAGGCGCTAAATATGTCTACACTGCAAAATAAATAAATAAGGGGACTAGAAGTAGCTCAAAACTTGTTTTATTGTTTGAAAGTAGCTCTCATCCTGTAACAGGTTGGAGACCCCTGACCTAAAGTGATCAAAAGCACATGCACACCAAGCAAAACTATCCATGCTCCACTCATGGTGGATTCATGTGTGAATGATGACGTAAAACTGGGGCGCTGGTTGGCTCAGCAGTCTAAACATGTGTCTTGTGGACTGAGGCTAAAGTTGTCTTTGTTTGTTCCATCCTTTGCTGCATGTCTTCCCCCACTCTCTACTCTCTACTCCTCACGTTTCCTGTCTCTCTTCAGCTGCCCGGTCTAAAGGCGATAATGCCCCCAAGCAAAGCCTTGGGCTAGAACTTTCATTTCTCAGTGTGTCCTGGGAGATTCTGGATGTATTTTTGAAATATCTAAATGAAATAGGATGTCTTGATTGTCTGGAGTGGACTTGAGTGGAGAATGGGGGGAAGATGTGTAGGAACTAGTCATGGCCTAAAGCCAGCGACCTTCAAGACATGGGCTTTAACCCTCTGTACATGGGGTGCAATTTTCCACCAGAGCCATTAAAATGCTTATTTTATGAAATATCCTTTTATATTCATATTACAGATTTCTGATTTTAAAAGAAATGGAAACAGGCGGACGATGACCCGCTTTTTTCATTTTTAGTCATTTTTAGTCATTTTATGTGAAAACAACAGGCATAAATTGAGAGTTGCATCATGGGAGTTGTTTTATGTCCATGAATTTATTCTTGTTTTTCATGCATCAGTCTTTGGATGGTGTGACTGCACATCCAATATTCATAAAGGGTTATTCTGTCTCCTTTATTACTCCCTGCCTGACTGTGACAGGCTATGAGATATACAATCCACGCTCTTCATGTTTATGAAGCAGCATGTCAGCGTTAGTGTCTCTGCGTGAGCTGTATGTATGTATGTTTTGGGAGTTCTTCTATCACGTTAAACTGGTTTGACATGGAGTGTATCTTCACACACTCGCAGGCTTCTCTGTATTCGTTTTGTGCCCTTTGCCATCAGCGTGGAAACACTCAGGAAGCCTTAGCTGAGGGGGGCGAGGAGTTCATGGCGGCTTTTCTGATGCATTTAAAGTATCTGTTTCTCTGTACTGTACATCACACTTTTCCTCATGGATTGATATTGACTCACATTATATAGATTGTGACAACACAGCAGTTCTGATGGAAGCATGTGTCACTCTGTTTTGTGGGAGGGCAGGACATAGATTCAGCTCATCCCATGGGACTGACTACAAGCTACACTCGTCTGTTTTCATCTGCTTTTTCAAACCATCTGTTTCATGTTTCTACAGTCTGGAGAATCGGCTGTCAGATAGGAGCCTGCATCAGATTTCATGATGCAGGTTAGTATGTTGGACACTAGGGGACAGCAGGGCATCGTAACACCAACCTGGATGTTCGGTATGCCAGCAGAAGTTAAAAGTCTTCCTCCGTTTAAAGATATTTTTTTCTACCTTTGTTACTTTAATAGAATAGTTCTCCCAGAGTTGTGCTGAATAATTCATGTGCTCGACTGGAAGTTTTCAGGATTCCACAAAGGAGTTCAAGTTTCTCTGTTTGAGCATTCAGAAGGCGTAGACTGGAAGTAATTTTATTTTATTCTAAAGCTAGTTTGAAATTGCAACTTAACACAATCATGATGTGGAAACCTGAAACTGAAAGACGAGAATAAGCTTTTCACTTCAACCAGAAACATTTAGCATTTCAATACATGAATTGAAGCCCATTTGCATAATATGGACACCCTTAAATAAGGAGGAAAAGATGATGCATTTTAAAGATGGCTGAGTAGTTTATTTGATTTTGTGTAATGGATCAGTAAAACTTCAATTTGGTGCTAAATATGAGACTTTTTAGGATTCACAGAGTAGTGACTGTAGGAACTTTGATGCTATTTGAAGTTTTGAACCTTTCGTTGGATCAAAGTATTTGAAGGTTACAGAACAGGCAGCTGGGGCTCAGTGGTAGAATGGGTCGCCTCTCAAACAGAGGGGGTCGGGGGTTTGATCCCATGTTCGATCCTGCAGTCACATGCCCACACTGAAGCACAAATTGCTCCAGCGGTGTGAATGAGATAAGCTAGTACTGATGGCCCCATGCTAAAGCAGCTTCTGCAATCAGTGTGTGAATGTGGTGAATGAGACCAGCAGTGTGAAGCTCTTTGAACAATAGGAAAGGGCTTTATGAGTACAAGTCCACACTGAAAAAAAACGATACTTTGGACCAAACAAAAAAAATAATCTTATATCTTCTCAAATTATATTTCTGATTTGGTTGAACACTAAAATTTGATCCAATATCAGTCAAATTAATCTTTTTATCAAAGTCAAAAATTTACATTCACACAAAGTAAAGATATAATTCTTTATGAAGACCACACATTCTAATTTGTTTTAGCTTAATTTTTCATTTTGAACAACCCTAATATTTATAATTCCATCTCAGTTAAACCTTTACTTTAAAAAAAAAAAATCTAATTTTGTTACAAGCAATATTTTTAGGTTTCCTCAAGTCAATTTCTTAAGTTTTACCTTCCAAGTTAACGTACAGAATTTCCTTTTGTCACAAATATAAAACCTGGCTAAAACGCTTTGTCATTAAATTCTCATGACTGTTGCATTGATCTTGATAAATAATTCAACTGTCAGAGGTGCAGAACAATGGAACCATAGATAAGTCAAGGTGGGACGTAGTGGGGTCCCTTATCAGAATCAGAAACATGTTTATTGCCAAGTAAGTTTTCACACATACAAGGAATTTGTTCTGGTGTTCTTGGTGCAAAAATACAAACATGTAATTTAAAATGAGAATAAGAATAAAATTAAGAATTAAAAATTAAAATAAGTCGCATGCATCACTTAGTATAAATACTGAAGTAAAAAATAAAAAAAATATGATAAAAATAAAAAGATTATAAGAAAAAGAGACTAAAAATATGATACAGAATGTTATTTACATAATGACAGTCACATGAGGGTAATGTAACCCGTAGAGCAGGTTATCAGCTGTATACTCCTCTTACTCATGTTTACAATAAGTATAAAGTAAAATAGTATAAATATAAAAGCCAGTCAGTGGCTCTCAAACAAGGGTTGGACAAACTTTTTTTTAAAACAAATTATTCGTAATGTAAAATTAAATATGAAGTGACATGGCTGAAATGCATTATGGGAATAACTTAGATAGGCTAAACCAGGGTCACATGACATGGTAACCTCTGGTCTGAAGTGAAAATGCTATTTCAGCAAAATGATTATTTTAATTTAAACCAAGATGTTTGCTTTTTGCTTTCAGGCAAACTGAACCAAACAGGTTTAAAACAAAAGCCAAGATTTTAAGTTGGACCAATTAAAAAATGGAATTTGACTTAATGACACAGTTGTTTCACTTGTTTCAGTCCATTTACCAACTATAAACCAGTTCACTAAGAGTTTTTCCACATGGATCTTAAAAATAAGTATTTGAACTGGAGCTGTTGTTGGTGTTATCCTGGTGTCTGCTGTTAGATAAGTATTAATTAGTTCATTCATGCTGATTACCTCACAGCAGGCTCTCTGATTGGTTAACAGCAGAAGCGTCTCGCTGCCATCCACCATGGCAGCCTTACAAACAGGCTCATGTGCCTCCACTCGTCCCCTCTCTATGCTGGCTCTGATATCTGTGTCTGTTTGCAGACGTCTGCCCCCCCACCCCCCACCCCCCACCCCTCCCACCGGCTGCCAGTGTTGACAGTCGTCCTGATGCTTGATGTTTCTCCACAGATCTGCCTTTGTTGTCTGAGCATCGCAGAGCTCTCGGCTGCACCTGCGGCTGTTTGCCCAGCAATCTTCTCCTGGACTGGGGAACAGTGGGTGGGTTGGGACAGGAGGAGACAGAGAAAACATGTTGACTGTTGGAGGCAGGTGGAGGTAAAGACTTCTGGGCGTGAAATTAGAGAAAACACAAGAGGAGAAGCATCAGTTTCAGGACAGAGTCCAAGACTTACTCATACAAATAATCTGTAGCTTCTCCCAAGTTGCTACACATGAGTTATGGCTATAAATTAACATTATAACTAGTAGTGATACAGTGATACATTTCCAACACTCATAAGTGACTGAGCAGGCTTTTTGCATGATGGTCTATATTGCCTGACCACTTGGTGGTGCAGTTGTTACACTAAATTTAAAACAAAACCTGCTTTACTGGAATAAAACCTAAAACAAAAAAGAAGAAAAGCTCAGAATTAAGACTGCAGCTCTCCATTTCTGAGAAATACCCAAAAGACAGACTGGATTAACAGACATTTGAAGAAAAAAAGAGCGCTTCTAATTGGTGAAAATTAAGCTCGGTTTATACCGGCCTGGATCCATAACAGTGCTCAGGAAGAAGGGGAATCTCGAATGGTTGAATATGTGTATATGTTAATCTCACCTGCTGTTTCCTCTCTGAATAAAGTAAATTAGTGAATTCGGAAGCAGAGATTAGAATATAAGTGTGAAATATTCATACCATGTCTGGAATGAAAGCAGGATTTAATTGTGTATAATCTGAAGGATGTTAGGCAGAACACTTAAGGTTCTGGCTCTAGAAGGGAACTTTCACTTAAATACAAACTGTAAGTGGACACAGATCAGGTTTATAATTCAGTTCAGTTTAAAGTGACTGTAAACTTGCTGTCTGATACATAAGGAAGCAGTTTTATCCAGCTGAGGAAAGCAAAAAGAGGAGGCAGTGGAGAGGTAAGGAGAGTCAGAGAGAGAACTGTACTCTCTTACACACACACACACACACACTGGCAGCAGAAGCAGCCTGCTGTGGAGTCTCTTGCTGAGTGGGGCTGAATTCAGTGGAGCAAAGGATCAGGTGGAAGGAGGGAGAAAGGAGGGAAGGAAGGAGGGGGAAAGGAGGGAAGGAAGGAGGGATGGGCAGAGGAGGAGGAGTGAGGGAGTAAAAAAAAACTGACCATTCTTTGTCTCTCCCCAAAACAACACACCGATCTCTCCCTCCTTTTCACACCATCTGACTGACATGATCTCATTTCCCTTCCCTCCTTTCCTTTCCTTTCATTTACTTCTTTCATTCCCTCCTTCCCTAGCTTATCTTCTCTCGCCCGTTGTTTTTTTTAACGGTGCATATGTCAAAGCAGACATTTGTTCTCATCCTTGTCTTGGTTGTGGTACCCTCCTCCTCCTCTCCTCCTCCCTCCATCTCTCTGCTCCTCCTGCAGGCCCCCCCGGTCTACCTCTCCTCTCTGTCTAATAATAGCCATAATGTGTTATGAGTATGCAGTCTGTCTCACTCACAGCAGCTCTGCACTCCCCTCTCCCTCCCGCCTCTCCCACCTTTTCACTCCTGCAGCTACTATGCTGTCTTTCTCACCTCTCTCTCTCTCACACATCCCTTCTTCCCCTTGTCTCTCCATATGATCTTTGTCTCAGCTGTCCATGTCATCTCTCACCCACCTGTCTCTTCATTTTATATCTCACTTCAGATCCTCCCCTTCCCTGCTTTCTCAGCGTGAGCATGTGGTCTTCTTCTTCACCTCTCCCACTCGTCTTTTCCATCTTTCACTTCTTCATTCCACTTCCTCACACCTCTGTACGTGGTCCTCAACTTCAAACCGATTCCTCTCACTCTCTTTTCCCTTCCTGTTGATGCACACACACACACCTCCACCCTGAGTGAGAGCCCCCATCCCTGTCTCTTGCAGAAGTGTGTACGATACACCCCCCCCCCCCCCTTCTTTCTCCCTTCTTATTTAGCTGTCGCTCTCTTTCTCTCTCAAACTGTGCAAGCCTGTCTCATTATATTTTTGTATAAGCTGTATTTCTGTCCATGCATGTATCTGCTGATGTGTGCATTCTGCATTGTGTGTGTGTGAGAGAGAAAGAGTGCATGCATGCACTTTCCCCTTGTTAACTTCCATCCCTTGTTCCGAAATGTCATCTTTACATTGCAACCCTTGCTTTTATCACACAACCCTGAAAATATACAAGTACACAAATACACACAAATACACACAAATACACACGTAGATACACACAAGTCAGTGTGAGTAGGAGCCGAGGGCAGAAACGTCTCTTTGTTCTTCTTACCTGTGACCAGCTTCTCAAAACTTCCACAGACACACACTCACACACACAAAGAGAGAGAGAGACAGACAGACAGACTGAGGAAGACACAAAAGACACACAGATGAAAGCAGAGACATTTTCTGGTTAAATTGTCAATGCTACCGTGTGAACCTCATTATTGCACACAAGTAGAATATGAAAGAACAGAGCAGGATCAGAGGGAGAGGCTGGATGTCACACTTTTCACACAATTAGACCCACAGAGTAGACAGATGAGCCCCTACAAAGGCACAGACGCACTGTGACAAAAGGGACACAGCAGCATAATAACATCAGGCAGACAGGGGCGCGTCCAGTCTCTTTCAACTGGGGTGGCCTGAATGGGTGGCACCAAGTATGTCGCTGTATGAATGTGTGTAAAACGCTGTTTCTTATCAATTCTGTCTCAAGTATTTTAAATATTAAGTTAGGGATGCTGTATGGTGAGTGATATGATAAACTACTCTGCCAATCGTTTTGTTTCCATTACACCTAGAATTGCGCAAAACCTATATATATATATATATATATATATATATATATATATATATATATATATATATATATATATATAAATATATATATATATATATATATATATATATATATATATATAAAAGTAATGTTAACACCAAGATTTCAAAAAAACTCTCAAATTTCAAAGGTGGTATTTACACTCATGAGGTGGTTTTTCTGAAGTTTTGATTGGGGCTTCAGCTATCGAATATTTTAGTATTTGAATATTCTACCGACAATACCGTCGATTAATCAAGTCATCAGATAAAATGTTTTGGTTTAGTTAAAGAGCAATTATTGCTGCCAGTGAGGGGTCTGTACATGAACGTTTGGACAGCAGGTGATGGTCACTGGATTTGTCGCTTGTCGCATTTTTGAAAAAAAAAAAAAGAAGTCATTAGAGGGGTCTGAAAGGTCGCTAAGTTGACAACACTGCCCTTGTTTCTTCTTCCTTTGTGTGCATAAAACCACCAAAATACCATGTTTTGTGCTGTAAAAAATTAAACAATTCCTCAGGGTGGGGGAACTTCCTCAATCTTTTTCTGTAATCGAGGTACTCATCATTGCAGCATCTGAACAGACGTTACGATACTTTAACGCCCTCCGCCTGTAAAATGACAGTTCTGGTTCTTAAAATGTTTGGGATAGCCATTGTTATCACTGGTTACAGTCCTTCTTCCTTCTTGCGGGATGAGAATTCACTCAAGTTGCGCGAAGTTTAGTTGTACTGGAAACACCAACAAGGCGCAACTGTACTTTAGCCAAACCTCCAAAATATCGATTTTATTTTGCAAAAAATTGTAATGGAAATGCAGCGACTGACACTGGATTTTTAGGACATGTTTGGCTTTATTCAGAGCAGAAGAGAGACAAGAACTGTGGGGTAAAGAATTTTGGGGCAGGACGTGTTGCACATAGTCAAATCTGACGGCTACCAAAGAGATCATGAGGCGCTCGAACCACTAAGCCCAACAGGTGCCCCGAAGCACTTCCTTAAATTATGACAAATGTTTTATATTATTCATTCCCATGGTATGCTTTCAAGAGATAACAGACAGTTACTGTAAAATGCTACGATGTAACAACCAATCAGAATCAAGTACTCAAAGCAACTGTTATTTATCTATATATTTATTTAAAAAGGATCTGCAGAGTGCACAACATAAATCTTTATTGCTTTAATCTCTCAGTACACTGTACGACTAAAAAAAAATCTCCATAAGTTACGTATAACAAATAAATGTAGGACATGTGCCATGATGAAATGGCACAGAAGCTGCTTGCAGCCACAAGAGTCCAAAGATTAAATTTGGCTGTAAAATAATTTAATCCAAAACAGTAGCTGTCAGTCACAGTTTAGGATCACGGGGTGGAGCACAGTGACCAGATACGAGAGACTTTTGCCACACTTTGTAAAAAAAAATCCTGAAGAAAAAGACCTTGGTTTGTTTTTTATTCTTATTCAAATTCTATTTCTGCGATGTCAAAGACAATATTGCCTCCCGGCATTTTAATGCAGGTTAAACAGCAAAATAGCAGCCATATTTTAATAAACCAACACAAACTGAACTCAGCGTAACCTTCGAAATTAAAAGAATGAGGAAATGCCACGTTAATCTTTAATTCACTCCTAATGCTGCCAAAAACCAAGTGTTAAAAATTCATGCTTAATATGGAAATGCACAGTTGTGCTGACCCTGATGAAGCCAACCAGAATATTTCTTCAAGGTTTTATTCATAAGATAAAACTGGAATAGCCTCATTTCATAAACAAATACACTTTTATCTTATGCTATTTCTGAACATGAGCTATAAAGTGCATTTATGAAGGTGAAAATAAACAGCACTGATTTTTGACACAAAAAAACAAACAAACAGGCGATTTGGTCTCAACAAATTCACATAATGAGCAACATATAGGCCTAAACATGTTAAATAGGCCGTAACAGCCTTCCTTTGATCAGCACACACACACACACACACACACACACACACACACACACAGGTGCATACATACATAAACTCTTCTCTCTATACCAAGCATCGAGCTCACATCCAGTAATGATGCAGTTTCATTAATTGGTCGCCGTGAATTGGCCGCTCGCCAGCTGTGTGACACCACCTGCTACCTCAGCATGCAGCTCAACGTGCTGCAGTACAGAAAACCAACGACATGTGGAGAAAATGTACAGATGCAGGACATCATTTACAATTCAACAATTCAGAGTTTAAGAACAGCTAAATGTTGATTTTTGTCTGATCTAGGAAGCTTTTGGCTGTGTTCATGTGTCATTTCAGGACCACATTTCTGCACTTTGAGGGCGGAGTTTTACTACCCCAGAGGTGCTCTTAAAGACACCTTTATGTGTCCTGTGTGGAGATTCTGTTAAGGGACCTTCCTTCCATTTCTAACATGCATATTAAACATCTTTTGTTCAGAATCAAATGTCCTTTTTCTGTCATGATGAAGCAGGTGGTTCAGAGATGAGATTGTTGTCATTTTCTTGATGTGTCCTTGTGGAAACAGATAAGCTTTAGTGTCTAAATTTGTATATTATCAGGAAATTTTCTGCTTGACACGCTTTGACCTTATTCACACAGACACCATGTGCTTATAGTAACATATGGACCCCTTAGGCAAGTACTTCAATGCTTCACTGCCTCACTTTAAACCTTTGCAGGTTGAGGCTTATGAAATTTCACCTCACCACACAGCTGTAGGCTCTGTGCATCCTCCTGCAGGATAAAGTTAAGTTTCCCAGAGGGGAGAGGGTGTTATTGTCAGTCTTGTGCTGTGCCTCGTGTTCTGACAAGGTCAGAATATGCATAAGAACCACATCTTTCTTTCAACGACTCTGTCTTTGTCCACAAGATGGAAAGTGTTAACGAGAACAATGTCAGTCACGCAGGGAGCGGTTATGATCGGTGTGTTTACTTGAACTTGTTTTGTATAACCCCCCTTGTTGTTAATTGGTTGTCATTAATCAGTTGATTAGTGTATTCTTCTCATGGAGGCTGAATTTGTGTTTGATAATATGGTCAGATGGGGAAACTTGTAATTGCATTGAGCTGTGTGTTCTGGAGAGTGAGTCTTCAGTATTAATTAGTGATGCAGTATTTTCTGATCACTGTTGCAATGGAACACAGCGTTAACGTAGGCATTTCTGTCAGAGGAGATTATTGTTTTATGTAAGAAAATAATAATTATCTTTATGTTGAATTTTTGGAGTTTATACAAGAGTGAAAAATATATTTATTTGCCCACTAAACTTGTTCAGCAACCAACTGTGCCGTCTGTTTAAATTAATTTCAAAGTGAACGGTTCTTTGGTTACTGCTACCTGATTTTGCTGGAATATTAACTGCTTTGTTGTTGCGGCTGTTTGTAAAGGCACACACCACAAGATGAAAATAATGACCAACATACACTACAGAATTTCATCTGGATTATCAGACCAGAGAGAGTGATGCATCACGTGATCCTACGTCATCTCACATGGAAGCTGATGTAAACAAAAGCACAGAAAAAATGGAGAGTAGTGCAGTGAAAATGTCTGTAGCCATTATTTGCAGCAAGAGAAAAAAGAAAAAGACTAAATGCATCTGATGGAGAAATTGGTTGGGGAGCTGCGGACAACGTGGGTGGTTTTCAAAATGGGGGCCCCAGCCCCCTGGGGGGCCGCCAGGGGATGCCTCAGAAAATTGGAGAAAAATAGATTCAAATTATTTTTATTTTTAGTTTTTTGTTATTTTTTTTTTATATAATTATTTGTCCTGAACATACAACACGTAAACTGCCGTAATCGCCAGGTTCTCAAGTTTCTGATTGTACCTAACCACACCTCGTATGATGGCTCCAACTTGGGCATGACGATGATCATCGTTGTTGACCTGGCTCGCTTGTAGCTAGCTAGCAAAAAAAATGGAAAGATTTTTGACAAGAAAAAGACTGAGGGAGCAGTCCAACAGCCCTGCTGTGGAGGATTCTGCTTCCAAAAAAAACCCTAAGAACTCATGGCTAACGAAAATTTGAAAATACATTTCACACATGCACACATGAGAGAGAAGTTTTATTTGTTTTGGTCTTATCTGTCAACAGTTTGTTGAAAAGTTTATTATTCATGGGAATACACAATGCTAAAAGCATGTTTTAATAATTTTCTATGTTAAACAAATCTAATAAGCCCTGCAAATGACTGGCGACCAGTTCAGGGTGTACCCTGCCTCTCGCCCTAAGTCCGCTGGGATGAGCTCCAGCCACCCGCGACCCTGAATAGGATAAGCAGTATAGAAAATGAATGAATGAACAAATCTATTAGTTATTGAAAAGTGAATAAAATTGAGAAAAAAACATTTCAAAAGTTGATGTTTCTTTCACATTTTGAAGCATTGTCTGCTGGTTTGCAAAGGGGGTCCCTGGCCAGAAGCTAATGCTGTTTGGGGGGCCTTGGCGTGGTTAAGTTTGGGAACCCCTGGTCTAATGTGCAACGAGAACTGGAGGTGAGAAATTCAATTTAACGTAACCCATCAGTTTTAATATCCATCAACAGGTTCAATGGCCAGGATGTTTGCCGATGTTTACGTTTAGCTCAGTACTTCAAAACGCCCTCTCATTGGCGATTGTCATCCTCATCGAAACTGAGTGGCGTAATTATTCCAATAAATATCAAACACTTTGAAAACTACTGGGGCAGCTCCGAAGAGTCTGTGAGATGATCATGAGGATTAAGATTGATCTGTCACCTGTTCACAATAGACGATAATATGGGCCAAACATCGGGGCCGACCTTAGTCCAGGACCAAGATTTCTCTGCCGATTGTCAGAAGGACTGAATTGGAGTCAAATTGGAATCCTGTAGTGTGAGCCAGGCTTTAGATCAAGTGCAAGGTCATGGATAAAATAAGGCAGTGTGTGGAGAAAAAAAAAGCAGGTGGGTCATCTGAGGGAACAAGTTATCCCAACCACTGCTTCAGTGTAAAATCAACTGCACTTCCATAAGTGTGCAGTTGCGGCTGCCTTCAAAAGCCAGCAAAACACCAAAGCAAACAATGTTAAAATGCACATTTATTCAGTGTAAAGCTGCAAGAAACAGCATGTGAATGAGCTACCTGGATTTCTGCATAAATTGGTCATAAAATATGTTCTGATCTCATAACGACAACCTTAAAAAAGCGATTCACACCAGACATCCCAACAATATGACTGAGCTGAAGCAGTTTTGCAACAAAGAATGGTCCAAAAAAGAAAAAGTTTTGGACTTAATAACTCACATCTTTAACTGTGAACTCTGTCAACTCAGGTGGTGATTTTTTTGTATCCTATTTGTTTTAAAGATATAACGACTTTGCATAAGGCTTTGCATAATTAGGGGCACAGCTGAACTGACTGACAGGTGTGCACATTATGGCTCTTTGTGAGGAGACATGAGTCACACACCACCTGCGTCTATTTCTTTAAGCTATCTGAGTTAGATCAAACCAGCATTTCCAATATGGTGACCGCCACTGTGTCGCTTCAGAAACTAATTGGCGTTGTCATTAAAACTATGGTCTTTTTTTCAATTCTTGAGGAAAAACCCACCAAGGACACCAAGCACTTTTTTTTTAAACTTGTGTGACATGCTCTGTCTTTGGATCTTCAAATTATGTTTGGAGAAGTAGCTGTGGCTCAGAGGTAGAGCAATTTGGCACCAACTGGCAGATTGGTAGTCCCAGCTCCATATGCCCACTTGTCCATGTTTCCTTTGGCGCTGAGCCCTCATCACTTTCAAAGGCGTAGCCTTCAGTTTATGAATGTGTAAATGTGATTTGGTTTGTACTAACAAGCAGCCTGGCAATTTTTACCTGCTCCTGTCATGTCATGTGTGAATATGTGCATGAAAGGGTGAATATGGTGTGAATGGTTGTGTCTATTATGGATAAGGACACACACACATACACACTCTAGACACTCATTACAATTATAATACTTGCCAGACCACAGTCAGATGTTGTTTTCTACCCTCCGGGCTCAGTCTGTATCACCGTGACTATAACTAACAGATCACTAACACTTAAAGTTCAGCTCCTTAACAGTGTTAAGGTGATAATTTCCCTGCTAACTGATCACTCAAAGATGGTTAATAACACTCCTCCATGAACTAACATTGAGCTGAATGCTCAGAAGTCTGCCCTTATACAGGTTGTCATACAGTCATACATTTACTCTGACACAAGTTAAGTTTTTTTGGATAACTTTTAGCAATACAGCCCAGAAAATACGGCTGCTCAAACTCTTTTTTTGTTTTTGTTTTTTGTTTTAAAGAATTCATTTATATTCAGTCCATCACTCAGTCACTTATTTGTTTACCTGTTCGTAAAAATGCCTCTACTCAAATACAGAGATATGGATTGGTACCATTTGTCCACTTACACTTTATCAATATTTCAGCAGTTACTAAGGCATTTACCTACCGTACATTATTGAGAGCTTTCAATGAAAGTCCCAGCACACGTGTACACTTGTGTAGTTAAATAAATAAATCTCTAACTCTTAAATATTCCTTCACATGAGCTGAATTAGTACGTTAAAGCTGTTGAGCCTTCAGAGATGCCAGCAAGGCTTTTTCAATTTAATCATCTGCACAGACAATGTGGGTCCTTCTCTGCTTATCTCTGGTTAAATACACTCACCGGCCACTTTATAAGGCACACCTGTCCAACTGCTTTCTAATCAGCAAATCACATGGCAGCAACTCAGTCCCATCAGAATGGGGAAGGAATGTTATTTAAGTTACTTTGATTGGGGCATGGTTGTTGGTGCCAGACGGGCTGGTCTGAGTATTTCAGTAACTGCTGATCTACTGGGATTTTCTCGCACAACCATCTCTAGGGTTTACAGAGAATGGTCCGAAAAAGAGAAAATATCCAGTGAGCGGCAGTTCTGTGGGCGAAAATGCCTTGTTGATGCCAGAGGTCAGAGGAGAATGGCCAGACTGGTTTGAGCTGATAGAAAGGCAACAGTAACTAAAACAACCACTCGTTACAACCGGGGTATGCAGAAGAGCATCTCTGAACATACAACACGTCGAACTTTGAGGCAGATGGGCTACAGCAGCAGAAGACCACACCAGGTGCCACTCCTGTCAGCTAAGAACAGGAAACTGAGGCTACTATTCACACAGGCCCACCAAAATTAGACAATAGAAGATTGGAAAAACGTTGCCTGGTCTGATGAGTCTCGATTTCTGCTGCAACATTCGGATAATAGGGACAGAATTTGGCGTCAACAACATGAAAGCATGGATCCATCTTGCCTTATATCAACCGTTCAGGCTGCTGGTGGTGGTGTAATGGTATGAGGATATTTTCTTGGCTCACTTTGGGCCCCTTAGTACCAACTGAGCCTGGTTTAAAGTACCCATCTTCTGATAGCTACTTCCAGCAGGATAACACGGCATGTCATAAAGGTGGAATCATCTCAGACTGGTTTCTTGAACATGACAATGAGTTCACTGTACTCAAATGGCCTCCACAATCACCAGATCTCAATCCAACTGAGCACCTCTGGGATGTGGTGGAACGGGAGATTCTCATCATGGATGTGCAGCCGACAAATCTGCAGCAACTACGTGATGCTATCATGTCAATATGGACCAAATTCTCTGAGGAATGTTTCCAGTACTTTGTTGAATCTATGCCACGAAGGATTAAAGCAGTTCTGAAGTCAAAAGGGGGTCCAACCCGGTACAAGCAAGGTGTACCTGATAAAGTGGCTGGTGAGTGTATAACCCAAGTCTAGACTTTTTATGACTCTCTTATGATCATAATGTTTATGTATATGCCTGCATTTTTATTATATGCTCAACCAAAGCATATTATTTGTATTCTTGGAGAATCAACTTAGAGTGTTTTTTTTACAGTTAAACTTATATTTCCTTATTTTATGAGAGAGGCCAAAGAATTGTTATAGTGAGCATGGAAAGACAGTATAAAGAAAAGTCAGGCAAACATGAGGTTTGTATCTCTCTCTCTGTTGTCGGACAAATAAGACATCTTTAAGCTCAGCAGCATGAGGCGCTGCAAAATATTGATTCGCCTGAGAGTGAATGCCTAATTGGAACAGAGACAGATTAAACAATCCTTTGTCTTTGTAGTGTTTGCAGCCCTGTTTGATATCTAATCATCCTAGTTTCTTTCACTTTCACACAGGATTTTACAGCCATAAAAAAAGAAGTCCATAAAAGAACCGAGGAGCGGTCATGTTTTTTTAAAAAAAGCTGTTTTTATTTCGCATGAGTAAAAGGCCTGGTTTCCTTCACCTTTCAAACAGACTTTTCATTTTCCAAAGGACATGGCCAGTTTACTCTCAAAGTGGTTTTTCAAACTGGAGGAAGTGAGATGTCACAGTGGCATGCTGTAAAGGCCCAGAATAAGAGACACACAGGTCAGACACTGCTGTGAGATCGGTGGGGGCTGAAAGGAACTCATGCAAACTGCCTTATGTATGTTTAGTGCCTCACTCAGGGTCTAATGGTAAGTGTTTTTTTGTATGCACTTTTTCAGGACAAGCCACGGATGACAGGCTCTTCTGATGTTCCAGAGCTGCATGTTTTTCATTTTCAAACTGTTTGCTGAAACGTCAGTTGTTTTTTTGTTTTGTTTTTTTTAACAAAAGTTTGAAACTTTTAATATCTTGGTTTTGGAATATGTTGCTATTGTTATTCAACAGTTAGCTCACACTGATTATGACTGAGAAAGCACTATATAGGCTGAGAATGTATTATGCAATTCACAATAGAAAGTGCCATTGTTGTTGCAAGATGCCGAACTCAACAGCTCTCAGTGGGCCAGCTGGAGTTAGGTCATGTAAGGGGGCCGGAATAAGGAAAGAATATTAAAAATTAAAGGGATATTTAAACGCCACAGCCACTCAACAGTAAAAGAAAATTGAAGAATGAAGGAATAGCCTAAGGAAATATTGAGACTTTCCTTTTTAAAAATGTTTTTACTCATGAAATTCCATTTATATGCAGGATTACTGATGATCTACCTGAATTTGCTCAGACAGGTTGACACTTTAATTATGAAGGTGAGTAGGAAAAAATAATAGTATTTGAATCATTGAAGAAAGCATCGGGTTTTATGATAGATAAAGACAAAATGACACATCCATTAGACTTCTATCAGCTTTTATGTCTGAGTTGGAAGACCACTGAGGATGTTAAGTGAGGTTTTATTACATTCTACGTAAGCCTGAGTATGAAAAATTATACCTACTTTTAATGTTGATGAATATTTGAATTAGGTTCAGCAAACTGAAATGAAGACAGACAATCATTTACATGCGTTTCATCACTGCAATTTTTCTGCTGTTTGAGAACTTTGATACTTTGAATGCATCAGTGTCCATGCCTAACAAATAAGGAACTGTCAAGTTTAATTAACAATGCTACAAAAAACACCACAATGTCAGAACACAGCATAACACGAGCTCTTGCTAATTTGGCACTATTGTCGGATCTCTGTACTGTAAACCAGCCTTTCTCAAAGAGGAATCACTGAATTCAATATGAACAAAATAAATTTAAATTAAAACATGTAATACCATCGAATATATAAGACTGCTGTAAGTCTATGTATGAAATCAAAAACCTTTGTTAGAGTCTTAATGCACGTAAATGTCAGCAGCAGTTTTGTCAATAAAGCTACCGCTGCTCATACTGACCATTACTTACAGTGTGTAGTCGCACAGGCTGAGTTGGCAAGAGGTGGATGGGGGAAGCTAGAGGAGGCCAAGTTATTAAACTTATATTGTGGCTTCAGTCTGGGAGGAAAAGTGCTGATCGGGTTGAGGATGATTCAAGCACGAAAACTGAAGAGGAGGAGAGCGAGCCAAGCAAAGGTGCTAACAGTAGCGCCTTTAGCACCAGTCAGCTGCTAGCATCTGCTAGCAGCAGCAAACAGCATAAATCAATGAGGAAGTATCATGTTCAGACTGTGTATTTCTATTGTTTGAAATAATTAAAATGCAGATTGAGAATGAAAACCCTCACCTCATTATTAAACTGTGCACAGATTCAGCTGAATACTCAGGCTGACTGCACGACTCGATTAATATCAGTCATCATGGTGGTGCTTGAAGAGTCGAGTACTTTCTGAGGTGGTTCTTAATGTAAACAGTTTGAGAACCACTGCTGTAAAAAGTATGTCCTAGACTTGCTCTGCATGTAAACATAAGATTTAACCGGTAATTCGATTGATTGATTGCAGTTAAATTCACTTAAGGAGGTTTATTAACTTAATTCTACTCAGTACATGTCAAACTCACTCTAAAAAGATTTTTAAAAAAAAATCACATCCAATTTCTTAAATTTTCGATCAAAGAAGACCTGATGAGTAATGAGAATCTGCTCAGTTTGGTATTATACAACTGAACTTGCCTACTAGTGTTTAAAATTTCCCAAAGACTCATACATGAGTCTTAAACAACACATGGACAGCTTATTGTTCAGCTTGGTGTAACTTAACCTTTTCTAGTCTGACAGCTGCTGGTATTCAGTGTTTGGATTATACATTCAGGTGATGATTGTTAAGAAATTTAAGTCAAAGCTCCAGTCTGATCCAGTCCGTCTCAGTCCTCCAGTGCTTTTAGAAGATTTAATAACCCTCTGTAGCAGCAGATGAGCATCATTCTCTGACTTGTTTCATCCTCATGGGAATAGAAGAACAAACACAAAAACAAACAAACAAAGAACAGAACAAAACATTTACTGCATATCCTCAGAGTTTTCATCTCTGTTTATTTCCCGTCTGTTTGTCTAACATTTCAGAGCAGAGCAACGGTTGAAAATTCTGCCTTTCTTGCATCATTCTCTTCCATGCCTACAGAAGATGTCAGGAGAAAATATTGACACTGTTGCGGGACCGGAGTAATTGAAAACTGTCTGGAAAGGCATTTCCGTTGATGCAGCTGCAATATGTGTGCAAATGTATCATATTTACATTTGCTGATGTAGCCAATCAGGTGATAGATGCTGTCTGGTGCATATTTACATATTTGATTTGTGATAATGTGAATGTTGGAGTTCTGAGATTACACAAATGCAAATGTCTGCTGTGTTGAACTCGGCAGAACCTCTAATGTTGATCTGCGGACTGGAAGGTTTTATACATACAAAATACAGCTTCTTATTGCTTAATGTGAAATGTTTCCTCGAGCAGTTCTTTCTGTTTAGAATCCCAATGAATGATCTCTTTAAACCCTTAGGCAAACAGCGTGAAATAATGCACTAATCATGAAAAGAATATAGTGATGTTGCACATTAAATTAAACAGCAAAACCTTTTTCCTGACTTCTCTTCTTGCTCTTCTGGTCGAACGTTTTGTTTACGTAGCCGTGGACCACAAAGCTGACAATATTAGCCTAGCTGTCGTAGTCGCTCTAATAACCGGCTTTTAAAAGCAACAAAGCGACAAAATGGACAAAAATCAGAGGTGGAGTCACAGTGTCGATGTTTTAAAAAAAATTTACACTGAGACCTGTTCAGCATTAATGATTTCACGCCTGTTGTTTTGAGCTAGCTTGCTGGCGGCAACAACCGGAAGTCGATAGCCACAGGGGGAAGTCAACACCCAAAGGCTTCTAAGGAAACAGGTGGATATAAACCCTTTTTTACATGCCACAAACACAACTTAAATTACAACTGAATTAATCATGACTTATCAAACTCCATACAGCTTCAATGCATCAACCCACTTGCCACATTTCCGGCTCTACTGCTGCGCCGCTACATGCTAAACAAAAGATCAACATCTCAGATGAAAGCAGAGACTCCACAGATTCGACTCCACCAATATCATAAATATATATTCATATTAACAATATCAATAACTCTTACAAATTTCCCCTTCACTATGACACCAGAATTATTCAAATAGACCTTGTGGTTGCAGCGATAAACTCATTTTTATTATGGGTATGAAGTTTTCGAGCAGAGACCTGAAAAGTCAGCTCAGGGTTCAAAGGGTTAAGATATAACCAAACACATCGTGAGCTAAACGAACCCTTCTTTTGAATGTGACTCAACAACAACCAAGAGTGAGGCAGAAAAAGATGAATGGAACGCTGCAAAAATGCGAGCAAAAGGCACAAAGAGACTAAGATGACAGCAGAGAGGACAAGATTACAAAAAGAAAGCAGAACTTGGTTCATGTGTCACTTTGGCTATTCAGCGCTTTTAGTCCTCTCGGCTCACTGTGTACTTATCATTGTGAGGAGGAATGAGTGCAATAATGGGGTAAAATGTGAGGCAAGGAAGTTAGTTGTTGATGATTTTGATTTGAACCCTTGCACTTGCGTTTAAACGGTACGTGCTCTTTTGGTCTCGTTTCAGTCCTGCTTCTCTTGTTGTTGTTTATCTTCTTTCCTGCCCGGCCGTGTCTGCAGAGATTTCACCTCCTTCTCTCCTCATTTCATTCCAAAACAGCAACGAACCTTCCACACTGCCTGTATTTGCATTTGAAATACCTGACTTATGCCCTGTGGAGAACTTCAGATACTTTATGGACGGCAAAACGTGCATACAAAGTTTATTAAGACAAGACTTCCTGATTCCTAATACAATACCTCCTAGAGTTGTGTGTGTTATGTTTTTTCATTAAGCATGATGAGACCATGTAACATTTTCGTCATCATTTTATGGCTTTAAATAGGCATTTCTTTTTGTGAGAGCATGAATATCAAACTATGTGTTGGTGTGTATGAATCTGAGCTGTATATGTTATTATGAAATATGTGTAGCTGCTGCATCTTTCAAGTTTTTACTCTGTGTGTAATATGTGTGTGTGTGTGTGTGTGTGTGTGTGTGTTTGCTTGAGCTCTGTGAGCACTAACCAAGCGGAAATGACAGTAATTAACTAAACGAGCTACATCTGCACCTGAGGGGAGAGAGAAAGCGAGAGAAATAAATAAAATTTGATGCTGCGTCTGCTGGGAAGGAAGTGAGAGGATGAGCAGAAAGAGGAGCTCATGAGGAGGGAAGGAAGGGATGAAACCAAATGCTTTAAATATATTTAAAAAATAATAATAATCAATTAATCCATAAGAAAAAGCATGTCTCCCCATCTGTCTGCCCCAGCTCAAAAGAAAAGGGAGAGCTGCTGCCAACAGAGCTGCTCTAGACCCGATCACAGGCTGTCTGTCTCGGTGATTTAGGAACGCTTTGAGTATAACTACCTCAAGTGACCTGGGAAACCTCAAGAAAACCATGTCAAGAAGAAATACTCCTTCTTCTCTGCTTTAAATTCTGTTTCCTGGAACTGCACTCTGTGGATTCAAGTAGAGACACCAGCACCGGGATACCACACGTGTGTCTTTTTCATGCTAAATCCAGCAGACAGGCACCTCTGCATTCAGGTCACACCACGCTGCTTCAAAGGCAAGTGTGAAAGTTCAGCACTTTCTTTCCTTTTTGATGAGCTGCTGTGCTGATCCAGGCCCCATTAATACGACAACAGTATCAGGGTGAAACGCAAAAGTTTTGTTGCATTTCGGCCTCTAGTTTATACGGAAACGCTGTTTCAGCCAACCTAAAATGCAACTTTTTTTAAAGCGATCTCCAGAGTGGAATTTTCCTGAAACGCTGCAGCCTCCGTTGCCATATAAACGGCAAGCCGGCGTTTTCAGTGGAAACGCTGACGTCATGCTCCGTTTTGCGCGTGCGCATTCCACTTTCGTTGTGGGAACTTTAGAGAACTAGACAACAACAACGGTTAAATGGCGGACTTACCGGGTTGTGCTTGTGCTGCTGAATCTGCTGACTGCCTTTCAACAAAACGTTCATCTGCTGCTCCACTTCTGCACTCAGATAAGACGTATTTAATATAAATACCAGACGATCAGCCCGCCTCTTCTTCGGCGGCAGACTACCAAAAGACCCTACAGTTGTATCGCCACCTACAGGCCGTGTATGCATACTACAGCGTTTTCAGTCCCTCAGCATTTCCGTATTAACGCAGATTATTTTTCTCCGCCTTTTTCTGCGTTTTCGAGTGAAACGCTGTGAAGCGTTGTCGTATAAACGGGGCCTAAACCTATATTTATCCTATATATTTATCCTATACAGATAATTACTTAAAGTTTTGTAGGTTTTTTTTTCTCAGAATGCTCCTACAAAAAAAATTCTCATGAAATGCACAGAATAAAATAACTTGTCCGCATTTTGTCCATTCTTATTTACAGTACGCTGCTGATCTTGAGGTTGTACAGTGGATCTCCAGAGGTCAACGCTGAGCCTCTGCAGCTTTTATTTCACTTCTAGTTTTCTTTGTACCTGATACATTAGAGATTACGCTTGCTTTGTGAAATTGAGGTGCAGCAAGAGCGGAAAAAACAACAAAAGGCCCTTAATGAATAATTGACCTTGCAGCAATATTTAATCAAGATGGTGCAACATGGTGTAACATTGAAGTGGAGGAGATTACCTCACCTTGCTGATAGACTGTTACACAGGCGGTGTAGTGTTAATAGGATGCTTGAAGATTACAAATGCAGTCTCCAGTACAGGCGTGTTCTTGTACATGGCTGCTTCTACAGCTAAAAAAAGTTTCATAACCCTGAATTATTTGTCAAAAGCCTCTTCACACAGCCAGGTCCATTAAGCTTTATGTGGGTCTTTGGTTCTGACAGTCTTTATCTACTCTGATATGACTTAAACACTGAGGGAAACACTGAAACTTTAGGATTTTTGAAAATAGACCGACTGTATTAAAGATAAATATTGGACCAAGTTATTATCTTTCACTTTCTCCACTGAATCTCATCAGTAAAACTCCTTTAGAGGTAGTGAGAGCCAGTGAAGCAGATTAATGAAGACTTAATGCCAGCGTAATCCAGGAATCATTCTGCATTTTGCTTGGTAAAAGTAAGAGACAGAAACTCCCACGCTCTGTCCCATTGGTTTCATTACTTACTGCATAAAATAGTTTTACTGAATTGTTAAAGAGGCTGTGAGGACTTTGGAAGTGATCTTGAGAAAGTCTCACTAGTTGTAATTGTAACACTGATGCTAGTGCACTTTGATTTCTCAGCTGGCGCACTCAAAACAGGGCAAAAGTTGAGTGTGGAACGTTGGACACTTCTCACACTCAATGGTCGCCATATTGGCTACGTAGAGGAAGATGTGGGAACGGCTCAAAGAATGGTTGAAAGATTTAATCAATGAATATCAGAAGAACACCTGTTAACGATTGTGAAATGCAGTGTCTGAGACAATACCCTGTAAGAGTGTACGCAGTGCACTTCATGTGAGTGTACTTATGGAAGCACACGATTTGGGACACAGCAGATTTCTTGGATTTATTTTGTAGCAATGTTGGACACTGAAGCTGAACTGGTAAAAAAAAAAAAAAAAAAAGGATTCATATTTACCAGTTACGGCTCAAAAATGACGTTACAAATAAAACTAAATGAAGAGCCGTTTGGGAGCCAAAAGAGCCGGCTCTTCTTTAGGAGCCGAGCCAAAAGAACCGACTCTCTGAAAAGAGCCGAACTTCCCATCACTGCTGTCTGCTGAACAGAAGTCTTTCTGCAGCAGAAAAAGCTACGGGGTAAACAATAGTAATAGTTTGGCGACTAGCTCTGTAGCTCTGTACCTCCTAATTATACATTTTTCTTTATTATTTCTTTATTTATTTGCTTTTTCAGCTGTCAAGAAAAAATGTTTCATTTCTATTACTGCTGTTAAAATCTGAACCAGCCAGAAATGAAACAACATTTATTTCAGGTTTGAGACAAACGCGTCTTATAGACATGTGTCCTCAGTGAAGGAAACAGTTTGCAAACGCTCCCCTAATGTGTGCCAGCCTGGGACAATGTGTGCCAGAGTGTGGGTAACGGGTTCATGATTCAGACAATTACAACCACCTGTTCTCTCCTGTGAGAATACACCGCTCTCTCCCACATGTCTGTGTCTTTGTCTGGGAGGCAGCCACTGTGGTCTGCTTGTAGACATTTTTTAAGTCTTATGTTATAAGAGGGATGTTTGGAAAAGCGAAAATGCTTCGATTTGCTGAATCTCTTCAGTTGGTTGAAAAAGTCATTAGCATGATATTTGTCATTAGACAGACTAACAGTCCCGAACATGATTCATAGAAGCATGTTCTGCAAAACAGTTTCCATCTGTGCTTAATTAGTGATACAAATGAACCACTATCGATGTATTCCATTGGTTGCATGATTTTATATTGGTCACACATCTTTCTTCTTAACATTGTGATGATACTGAAGATAATACTAGATTTGTAAGGAATAAACTATTGGATTCTTTTTTTTAATATTGCAGTGAAAAAGTCAAACAAGCGACAGATATAATTTTGGACTGCAGATGAAAAACAACCAAATGTTACCCAAACTTTGGTAAAGGAGTTGAAAGTATGTTACAGAACCTACCTGTGCTTTCAAGATGCTCTGGTCAACCTCACAGCAAGCTTGATCAAAAGATTTCCGACCTGGTATCTTGAGCTGACACCTTAAGGCAGCACCTCCTCTCAGGTTTCAGATAAATCCTTTCTTCTTAGGCGGTGATCACCTGCCTTATGGAAGAAAGCAAAGCCTCAGTGGCACAGTTCAAAGCAGGAAAGGTTTTTTAAAACCTTGACTTTGACCAAGTTGCTGGATGTGTGGGTGACTACATTGTTAGGCTATATTTTGATTTCAAACCAGCATGTGAAATACTGAGCTGAGAGCAAAGTGCTGCAGGAAGAAACCAAACAGACCAAAACAAACAGCAATTTATCAGGAGGCCTGTTGAGCGTGGACACAATGAAGAACGATTCCTTTTTATTCCGTCTCTTCTGTCTGTATGTCCACTTCCTGTCAACAATTCCTGATCCAGTCAGAGTTTATCCTGAGCATGAGATCTTTTTGGTAGGCTGAGGAGTAAAGTTAGACACCCAGTCTTTGTATGTCAGCAAAGAGTGAACTCAGAAAGATTTTTAATGTCGGTTTCTCTTATCTGTGGCTTGTCTGTCCCAGAAAGCTGAGGAGGGTGAAAAGAGGCAGAGTGGGAGATGTCTGTCACCTGAAAGCAAGGATGTGAAAAAAAGAGCACTATCTGTACGTGATAAGCAGTTTATAGTGCCAGAGGAGCAGACTAGTGTGAAGCCACATGGGTGATCGCTACATTTACATGTTCCAATGGATAAATCCTAAATCCCTTTAATGGGCATGTGCAAAGCGGAGCGTGACATCAGCATTTCCACTGAAAACTGCAGCTTGCTGTTTACACGGCAAAGGTGGCCATGGCGTTTCAGAAAACTTCTTCTCTGAAAGTTTCTGTTTCAGGCCAAAACACAACTATACTTTTGCTTTTCATCCAAAAAACTTGTATTTAAAAAACAGGGCCTAAGCTAACTGGTTTCGGTGCTGAAACAAAGGCCATGATTTCTGCAGGATTCATATGTATTTTTTATCATGTTTAAACAAATGGCTCTAAATTTAGCAAAGAGACTGTTGTCTTTGAACTTCCCCAACCAATATGTGTCTGCTTCAGATCAACACTGGAATCTGTTTTGCTGGGCTTTTGATGTTTTATTAGTTGGCTAAATTCAAGTTTGGTCACACAGCTGGAGGTAATGAAGGCACATCGTTCTTGTATATTTCGCCAAAGGGTCAAATACACACACTAACACTCTAAAACTCAAACTGCAATAGAGAGAGAATAGAGAGATGCTTTGACAAAGATGTGGTTAGCCTCTATCATTAAAGGCAGGGTTGGTAGTCATGGAAAACTAGCATGAATTTGAATGTAGCATCTCCTCAGGACTCTGTTTTAGGCCCCGCCCTCCCACACTTGGAGCTCCTCCAAAACGATGCTCCCACTCAAATGCACGAGCACCACTGATTCACGGTCATATGATTATGACTGATTCAAAACCACAGACTCAAACCGGTCCTCAGCACATCGTTTTTGTTTGCACTACATTAGCAGTAATCGGGGTGTGGGTAGTTTTTCTGCTGTTCTCCAGCGTACCTGGATCCCTCTTGATTGTGCGCATTAAATTAGGGCAAGTGCACGCCATTTAAATGTATCTGGAGGAGGAGGGCATGACGTGAGGACAGAATTTGATTGGTTCAACAAATTGGATCTTAAACGCTAGGATTGGTTGTTGTTTTCCCAGGTTTACTCCTGCTGCAGACAGCAGATATTTTTCACTCTATGTTAAGAACACATCATGCATTGATTGACATCGAAACATAAAGATCATTTTCACCAGAATAACAAAAAGTCTATCTGAATCTGATAACCAACATGACTGAAAAAAACATGCAGGACAACATACAGCAACACACACGAACACAAGCCTCAGCACAGAATTCCTCAGTGTAAACACATTAACAGTACATGCACAGCTATCTCTCACCTCAACACACTCCCACAGCCATTCACTGAAAATATGTTGTGCACACACACCACCACACATGCCCTGTAGCATTCTGTGCTGCGCTGCACACATGCCATTGAGTGTCATGGCCTTGGCCCTTGTATGTTTTATATGTTGGACTCTGGCTCTCTCGCTCTCTTTGATAAGACTATGTAGCTGAAACAGAGAGAATATATTGGTACAAGTTCATCTTGAAACTTTCTTTACTCTGAAGGATGCCTTGATTCTGACTGATCAGTGCTGTCTTTGCTTGTGTTACACGGCTCATGGAGATGAATGATGAATATTGTATGGCATAGCTGTGTATTCTCCTTCTACTCCTCCACAGGCAGGCGAGCAGGCCGGCATCGAAAGATAAGAAATTTTTGTTTTCTTGGGAACAAATAATTTATGTATTCCCTTGCATCAAATGTCTAAAAAGTTATTTTTATGGACAAATACAGTTTATAGAGTGGAACCCAGGGATCGCTTTTCTGGGAGTAAAGGAAGTGATGATCTGTCTTAGATAAGAAACCAATCTATTCATGTTTGAACTGAGGAAACTGCATGTGGGTGTTCTGGAAGGTTTCTTGAGCATGTTCATTAAAATGAAGTGTCATTGACTGTATCTCGAAGTGTCTGCCTTACAGCCACCGGAAAGCAGTCGAGACATCTGTAATAGCTCCTCTGTGACAGTTTTCACATCTTTTGGTGATGCAGATATGAGAAGCTGTCCAGGTGTCTGCCTCACGTCTCTATGATGAACTTACTCTGCATGATCTGCTGATCTTCTGATCCAGATGTTGGTTTCTTGCATACAGAGAGAAGACAAAGGATTTTTTTTCATTAAAAGCAGAGAAAAGTTGACAGACACATCACCACACCCTCATCGTTCGAGGTAAGTTGTGTTGAAATAATCCAAACGAGGAATGAGACAGTGATATCCTGAGCGGTGAAATATGATGTGACATTTCAGATAAACTGGAGGCTCAATGAATAAGGTGTAAAATAAACTAATAGTTATTGAATGGTTTGAGTGAATGGCAAATGAAATAACCAAGGGGCAACATCCAGTAGAGAAAAATGAAGCCTATGTGGAAGTGCTAAAAGTTGCTGTTCATCGAGAATCTGCTACACTGCAAAAAAACTGAAATCTTAGGAAGCGCTTTTGTCTTATTTTTAGTAAAAATGTTGTTTTAGACTTAATATGAGCCTCATTCAGCAGACCAGTCCAGAAACATGTCTCATTTAAAGATATTTAAAGACAAAAATCAGCTCTGAATTGTTTGTAACAAGTAAAAAAAATGGCCAGTGGAGTAAGTAAAAGTTTCTTGTACTTAGACATTATTCTAAACTTGACAAGTACATTTTTCTTACCCCACTGGCAGATTTTTTTACTTGTTGCAGGTAATTCAGACCTTATTTTTGTCTTTTAATATCTTGAAATAAGACACATTCCTGGACTTGTGTGTTGAATGTGGCTCATATCAAGTATAATAAGACAATTCTTAAACTTCAAATAAGACAAAAACACACTTGCTTAGATGTCAGTTTTTGCAGTGTAGAGGCTAGCTGTGGAAAGACCTGAAGTCACGTACACACCAAGCCAAAAAAAACAGACTTTCACGGTATTAGAAAGCATATTTACAGCCTGGTTCAAAAAGCAGTTTGGGTCTGAAACGCTAATTTGAACAGTTAGTGATTTTTTTTCTAACTCGGCGGTTAAGAAGATATTAGGATTACGGGTTTGTCCAATCAGAGGCTCAGCTCAGTTCATGTGACTGAGGCTCCCTATAGCTGTTAGAACAGAAGCTCAAAGTCCGCCTCGTATCCAAGACGGCGCTGTCCAACGACTGGCATCATTTGACTGTATCAGGTGACGTTGCGGAGACTACGTCCATGTTTTATAAAGTCTATGGAAATAACCCAGTGACTGCTCAACATTTTAAACACTAAAACCTCTCCATGAGTCATGTTTTGTGTCAGATGGCAGAAAGTGTGTTTTAAAGAAAGTGATGATGATGATGATCATTATAATGATGAAGAAATTTTCATCATCTCTTTTTTTTTTGTAACTAACCGAGTGTGGATGCTGATAGCATGGCCTTTTGAGTGAGTGAGGGGGGGGGGGGGGGGGTGAACCAACCAGTGTCTGACCAACTACTTTTCCACCTGAGGAGAAGAAGACCTTTTCTCCCTTCCATCCAATCACAGATTTGGCTTACAACATGCCAGATGAGACAAAAGAGGGGGTTGGCAGCCTTCTGCTTATCTCCTAGAAGACATCTCACAGGGCTAAATCCAGCTCATACACAGTTCTCCTCTAAGTATGATCTTTACAAGAAGCTGCTATCATAGGGAGGATTACACATTCGCAGGGAATAAAGATGACTTGTGTTCACAAGCTAAATAGCAGGTATAACTCATGAACAGCTAAAAAAAAAAGCTACAAATAATTTCAGATATTTAAATGAAAAGAAATATGAATGCACTTTCTTTTGGGAGATTTTCTTTGAATCCTCATTGAATTGTTTGAATAAAATGAGCAATTCATCATCTGCTTCCTCTAAACAAAATTGTTCAAACAGCTGTGAAATAAGTAATTGTGAAATAAAGTTAAGATAAATAAAGAGAAGTTACATTGAATGTGAATGTGAGTGAGACCATCTGTTTTAAGGCTGTCAAATAAAGGGTTTAAACTGTGAATCACGGCTAAATTTCAAAATCAATCATAAAAAAATCCATTGTTTTGAATTTATTAACTGTATTAGAGGTTAAGAAGTCCTTATCAGAGCGCAAAATTTTGATTTTGCTGCTTTAATGACACGAGATTAGCAGCATTTGTAGCTTAGCTTTATAAGTGGCAACTCGAACTCTGAGTACTTGAGTTATATTTGAAATCTGTTTGGCACAAAGTGCATTTAACTTTTGACTCCATCTGAGGAGAGAAGTAAATGAGCCATTAAAAAGTTGCTGTGGTGGCTTCACTAAGTGGTCGCTGGTTGATTTTTATTCAGTTGCTCTCTCACAATTCGAGTCAATACAGATAGTTTCTCCTTTTTTGCTGTTTGTTTATTTTAGAAATGAGACTGCCAGTCTTTCGCTCGGATTAATGGTAATGAGAAAAGTCAGAAAAGCAGAATATTAAGCCAATTATATTTTCCACTTGCTGAAAAATTGCTTCTGTTACTTGATTATCAGAATTATAATTTTTTCGTTTGTCTTGATCTTATCTAAATCAACCAATACTAATACAATTTGCTCTGAGATAACAATGAAAAATCAGACTGAATTCAAAGAAGCGCAACTCGGGAAGATTTTGCAATGAATGTGAATTGGAAAGGCTTGAAAAGAACATCACAGTTATGTAAGGTTATGGTGTTTCTCTAAGAAAGACTTCAGCTAAAAAAAAAGGACAGCTGAAACTCCCCTCTGCTGTTCTTTGCCCTTTGAGTGTTTACACCAAAAGATTTCTCCTCCTCTGAAGTGCAAACACATCTGAACTCTGATGTGTGACCCTCCGTCTTTTTTACCTGCAGTGACTGACAGTTCAGAACAACATCACATGGTCAAGAGCAGACTTCTAAATTGTTTCTGGCTTTTAGGAGAGACTGGGTTCATAACTACTAACCAGACGGCATCAAGGCGCTATGAAAAAGAAAAAAACAACAACAAACAAACGGTGCACTCTTCCCTCTTTTTTTTTTTGCCGCAAAAACATCAACACTGAACCTCCGAGCTGCATCGTTCTTCATCGAACCACTCTGACCTCTCCTCACTCATTATCTGACAATCTACCTCTGTATTAATCTTGCTGTCCCGCTGTCCTTCTTTCGCTCTTTAGCGCCTCACTCTCTCCTCCTGCCTCCCTCTCTCTCTTGATCTATCTGTCTGTCAAGTCGACCCTTCTTCTGCTGCATCTCTCTTTCTATCCATCCATCTGAATCCCTCTCTCTTCAGGGGACATGGGCGCAGTCAAATCGATCACGTCAAGCCATCCATGTCCCCCCCCTCGAAACATACAGCTCTCTCTCTCCTGTCCTCCTTGTACACCTCTGGCTGCACAGACATGACAATCTATCAGTCTCTCCAGCACTTACACACACATACACACACACACACACTTCAGTTTTGACATGCAAAGGTGTTCTTTGCTACATCTGCCCACCTGTCTTTTGAACCTGTCTTTTGTATCTTGCTCCTCTCCTTTTATTTATTTCTATCTATCACTCCATCCATCCGTCTGTGTCTACCTCCCTGTCTGCTGTTTGTGTTTCCAAGATGGTGCACTAATACAGTTATGTTCTATCGATGTCGGCGTGCATAGCATCGCTCCACTGCTTCATCACCACAGCAACAGAGAACAGTCCTCTTTCATTACAGCGCTTATTAATGCCACACATACATATGAGTGCATCCACCCACACACACACACACACAGGCTCAGAGCTAAAATGGGTGGAACAAATGTGTACTAAGGCATGCCCAAAAACATATTTCTAGATTATTTGCAGAGGAGGAAAATATATTATTGGCTGCGCAAACACACACGGAAAGAAGAGTGACGCTGAGACGCTGAGTATTAATTTCCCGTTTTATTGCCTGCCCAAATTAGATGTGTAGCTCCTCCCTTAGTATTTCTAACATTCACCAGAAAGCAGGACAAGCATTCTTAGCTTCAACACAACCACAGTAAGAGCACTTCACTGCCTGGCTAAAGCCTCAACAAGTGATGCACACTGCATGCGCTGCTGAGTCCGAACTCAAGGCACAATCCACTTGCTAACCACAGGCAGCCGTAACGCAGCAGACCAAACACACTACGAGGGCGTTGGATGTTTGTTTTTTCTCCATTCGAGGGCTCCCCTGTTTAAAAACTAAACCCTTCATGTCTGTTATGGAAAGGCAATATGGGAAAATGTCAATCAGCGACACAGAGAGTGGTCATTTTAAGTTTGTTGTAATTTCGAGCTGTCATCTCTTATTGCGTCTGTGAAATCTTCCACATGAATTTCTCCTGACAGGTTTTTTAACGGCATCCATCCGGTAGAATGAGATAAATTAAACTAACAAAACTAAAAACAAAGAAAAGAGCTGCTAATGACTGAGCAGATAATGTTGTCTTCAGCTGACAGACGGATGTGTTATTTCCAGGCGTTAAAACTCCTTCAGGGTGTGTATTAAGTTGATGATACCACTTTTACACAACTCAGCGGTCAAGTCAGTTGTCACTTTTTCCCCGTCTTGCTTGGCTGGGCAGTATGAGCCCTGCCAACGGAAATTGGCTGCAAAACTGTAGCAACTGAGATTACAGGTGTCAAACTACCTCAGCGAGCTGACAACTATAACAAGCAGGCTGTCAGGAGAGTTATGGCTGCCTTAAATCACCTTGCTGCATCTCATTTATGATGGGCTGGAGGGTCTCTCTCTTAATAGCCAGGTCTAAAAGGAGGGTATACACAGAGAGGAGGCTGGACTGAATGTGCAAACAGAAAAAAAAGGATCAAAAATTTTTACAAATGTATCGGACATGATTTAAAGTATAATATTTGACAAAGCTATTGTCCATTAACACCAAGAAAACGATTGAAAATAAAATACACACCTGATCAAAATTTTAAGACCAGTTAATAAATTGCACAAATCCACATTTTGCACTGTTGGATCTTAAAAAAAATCTAAGTAGGGCTTTAAAATGCAAAGGGGAAAAATGGGAGTGAGACATAGAAAAAATAAGGAAGCACTTTATTGAAAACAACAACTAAAGTGAAATAGTCTGTTCATCAGCAGTTCAAAAGTTTATCAAAAGCCAAAATCTGCACAAAAATGTGGATTCAATGTGATTTTCTGTCAGGTATTCACTCTGTCATGACCTCTTGATGGCAAAGACAAAAAAAGTTTTCTCTCTTTGAACTTGGTCGGATTGTTGAGCTGCATAAGCAAGGCCTCTCCGCAATATGCCATTGCTACTTAAGTTGAACGCAGTCAGGCTTTTTTCCAAAGATCCTGAGAGTTACGGAACGAAAAAGTCAAAACTTTCACTGGTGCTGAGCCGGCGGATCTGATTGGCTGTCCTTCAAGACATGGGATGATTCTGGACCCAAATGAAGGCCATTACTGGTGCCAACTGCAATCCATTAACCATCAGACGGCGTCTGTGAGAGTAGAGCCTTAAAAACAACAAACCTCTTCAAAGGCCTCGTCTCCTTCAATGCTGCAAAATTGCCTGTTTGGACTTTGAAGAGAGCACCAAACATGGGACACTGAAAGGCGGAAGAAAGTTTTATTCACTGATGAGAAAAACTGAACCTTGATGGTCCTGATGGCTTCAAACGTTCCTGACATGACGAGGAGATCCCACTGAAGATGTTTTCTAGGCGGCACAGTGGAGGGGGCGCCATCATGACCTGGGCTACTTCTTCCTTCGATGGAACAATGGTTCATGACTACCTTCATGACTGAGGGCCCTGGTCTGTGTGCTAATGACTGGGTTTTTCAACAGGACAATGCTGCAGTTCACAATGCCAGCCTGACAAATGACTTCTTCCAGAGAAATAAGCTCACTCTTTGGACCATCCTGTGTCTTCCCCTGATAAAAATCCAGTTGAGAAGAGTTGGGGATGGATGGCGAGGGAAGTTTACAAAACTGGACATCAGTTCCAGACAGTGGATGCCCTCCATGGAGCCATCTTCAACACTTGGAGCAACGTTCCTACAAGCCTTTTGGAAACACTCGCATCAAGCATGAACAAACCAGTTTTGAAATGATCAGCAAGACTGGTGGAGCTCCTCATTACTGAGTCCTATTGATCTGCTTAAGAACAGCCTATTTCTGTTTGCTTGTTACAGTTTTGTTCATCCTTTCAACAGATTTCTGTTTTAATGGTTAAAGCATAAAAAACATTGACTCTTCTGCTTTCTCTAATCCTTGTCTCGCCACACATCTAACAACACAAAAAGATGCCTATAGCAGATGATTTTTGCCTCTGAAGTAAGCACACACAATGTTTTGCATGTGGAGTGTAAGGCTGAATTTTCACTCTGACAGTATGCAGGCTAATCCTGTTGTCATTCTGCTGTTCAGTTTATGAATTCATCTCTTTTCATTGCACTTGGCTGCCAAAAGACCTGCACATCAACGACAAGCTGTTCAAACAGTCCCTGATACAAAGGATAGCAGCATGTGGGGAAAAGGTGCTCTCATTCCTCTTCAACAAGAATGACAGGCAGAAATAAATGTTTCTGTGGCATAATCAGTCAACCCAATCCATAGTGAGACCTTGAGCCAAAGTGTGGTATTTGAGACTGTTGATCAGACACTTTTCCTTCCCGACTTGATTGTAATCAATTCTGACACAAATTGACAGAAACTGTCTGCAAGAAAAAATCTTTTCATGCAACAGTTTGTGCTTTTTAAACAACTATTAGTAGAAACTTAGGAAAAGAAAAGTGGCCTTCAGGAGCAGTGTGGTCTACTGAATCTGAGAACACTTCCCAGGTCACTGGTTTAGGAATTAGGATCACCAAACATTTAAGTATCCATGTCAAGAATACCCCCCACACACTGATTCTTTAATTGTAGCTTTGGAATCACTTCCACTCCAGTGGCAGACCAGTTCTTGTGCATGCTTCCATTCTTCCTGGATATACACTGCATCAGTGGATTGCACTCATTGATACAACCAGTATGGCTGCTGTTGGGCCCTGCTTGGATTTGAGCAGTTTTATCTCTCATCCTCTCTGCTATTCTTGTCGTCTCTTTGTCGTTGACAACAGGCTCATGTTGTGCTTTCTTTTCCAGCTGGGTGTAATTCAGCATCGATACCACTCATCTGTGCTCCGCTGAGCTTCCCTGGAACTGGGAAACAGAATGACTCCTCTGGCGTGGCACTTCTGGCAGGAAAGCCCTTAACAGTGTCTGAGGCTGGAGTTTGAGAACAGACTAGAAAGAAGTGGTTTGGGAACAAGAATCCCAGTTCTAAAATGAAACCAGCAGAAATGAAGAAAAACTAGTTTACTCCAATTGCAACACAAAACAAGGCGGAGAGCAATTTTTCAGTTGAGTTTTTGTTGGTTAAATCTAAACAGCCAGATAAATCACTTCTGCCAGCCAAGAATCTTATCAGCGTCTCAGGACTTTATATTGAAAACCACATATTCTACAGTACGGTGTTGTCTTATTTGCAGTTTCAGTTAAAGACAGTCTCCTGCTGACATTTACTGCTGCACTGCTTTATCGTTAATACTATAAGACAGGTGAGGAAGAAATCCATGTTAGCCATGAATGAAAATGAAAATAAATTATTGTCAGTGCAGGATTATGCCGGGAGCATAAAGCACAGAGCTCCTTGCTTTATGATATTCATGAATAATATTTATTATCTTGTAACAACCCATTTCCTTAAATTATTTTCACGATGCTTCCTCTCTCAAACACACCTCCCACTCAGAGCTTACACACACTTTTCTGCATTTCCTATTTGTGTTTTTCATGCCTTTGGTTGTTTTGCTAGCATGGGAATGGACATCTGGCTATAGGAGGGCAAAGGTGTGTGTGTGTGGGGGGGGGGGGTTAGGGTTAGGGTTGGGTTAGGTTAGGGTTAGGATTAGGGTTAGGGTTAGGGTTAGGGGTTAGGGTAGGGTTAGGGTCCATGTGTTTTTGTGTCCAGATTTCAGTTAGAAATGTAGACACAGTATGCTAATGATGCTTTGCTAGTAAACAAGGAACAACTGGATATAAACGGAAAATATAAAAAAAATATATGTATATATAAAAAAACACATTTATGACCTCTGCTTTAATGTTCCTGATGGTGGCTCCAGCATGTGTCAGAGAGAGAAAGCGGCAAGATCTGCTGTACAAGGGAGAGCTGAGATTTCTGGCTCACCTTTTGTTTCTCCATCCCCTCTATCGTGGTCTCTCTCTCCCTCCCACCTTCAGACACACAAGCTGCCCTCATCACCTCTCCTTTTCATGACGCTCATCAATCACATGCTCTATCCTTCACTACCCACTTTTCATGTTGTGGTCTCATTCTCTCCATCACACTTTCCTCTCCCAGCCTTGGCTCGCTTGTCCTTTTGAAAAAAGCCTTTTTTTTTTCTCACACTCTTTGTCTACTCTTGTCTGGAAAGAGGAGAGAAGAGTACGAAGTCTAACACAAAAACATGAGCTGTGGTTTAACAGGTCTGAAGAAGGAGAATAAAGTGGGTGGATAGACTGTGGTTGAAAAAAAAAAAAACCAGTAGAGCTAAAATAATTGCAAACTGCTGTTCATGGAGCTCCAGACCCCAGTTTGATGAAATCTGAACACTAATAGCCACACAGATGCTCTAGGAAAGTCTAGGAGTCTAGGAAAACACTCAAGTTATGATCGTGTCTGGTCCCTTTTTTTTAATCAACTGTTCTTATTTTCAGTCATTTCCTTGAATCGTTTGACTGAGCTAGTTGCTTCAATACAGCTGTGTGCGCTTGCATTTAGCTTGTATTCTTCCAGACGTACGCCTTAAAGAAGTAATTCCTGTCAGGTTACTTTGGTTCTGTAAGGTTGGTGGCCTCTTGCAATGCAATAATCTTGTCCTCACACTTTCTGCATTTAACTGTGAGTGTCTCTGTCTGAATCTCATGGGCTTACGAGATGAGTCTTTGGTGCGAGGGCAACCTATGAACCCAGAGAGACATGGCTGGGTTGATGCTTTCATCGCTACATCTATGAGATAGAAAAAAAATTATAAGACTTTCAAAGGATGGAGATCAGACAAGCTCTCGTCACGCTTTTGCATACTGCATTTAATATATATTAATCAAACTGCATGCCTTTTTAATTATTACTACTGAAGCTTCATTGGAGGAATTGGTGGAAAGTTCTGGCTTTTAAAGGTGAGACGATGAGCCCCAACAGGATCCACCAGCTGGCTTAGCCTGAGACATGATAACTTTATCTTCTGCTCTTATGTTTCATACAAAATCAAAAACCTTATGTTGTTTCTAAAGGATGGGGACTTTTCCCAGGCATGAACAAAGTTGTGATACTGAGTTGCATCATGGGAACCTAATTATCCAACATTTTTAAAACTTAAAACAACATGTAGACTAGATGTCATATCTTACTTCTTGCTGCTTTGATCAGTGCTGTGCACGGTACACCGTCTGTAAAGTTCTGTATGGGTTTACATTCTTATATACCGTTATACCGGTATGTTGCAAATGTGCTTTGACCATTAAGGGCACAGGCTGTCTATGCAGGGCAGTCCACAAAAGGTAGCCACTGTGCCTCTGTGCAACTTCCTATGCACAGCGGGGTCTCATATCTACTGCGTTCTCTCCTCACCTACAGTTACGGCTGAAATGCACCAGATGTGTCTGCAGTCCAGCTCCACTCCGTCACCGCACCAGATCAGATAGCCTTTCCTTCAAGTCAATGTGTCGACTCACACAGGATCCATTCTCTTGGTTTCATTCTCAGGTTGCAGCAGATATGCAACTATTATATATTTGCCAGATGCTGGAGCTGTAATGTGTGAATTCACCATTCAGGGAAGCTCGAGCTGGACAGGAAGTAGTTCATGGAAACAGCCTAAAAAAAAAGGCTGACTTTCAACATAAAACAAACTGTGTCAAAACCAGATAGTGTGAAGCTTGAGTACAACAACAGAATCTCATAATGAGTGGAGCCAGACTAGGAGTCAACAGGTTTGAGGTTTTTTCAGCCCAAACAAGAACGAGGAGAGACTCATCAATGGAGTAGGAAGCGCGGGAACTCCTCGGTCTCATGAGCTTGCCTCTGGGCATAACAGCTAAGAGGGGATAAGGTGCAAGAAAAAAGGAAACAAAGTGATGAAGGAAATATGAACAAGAGACACACAAGAAGAAAGTGTGCCCAGAAGAGGAGTGGTGTCTTCTCTTTGGAATATTTTTGGTTTTAAACATCTGACATAGATCAAAAAAAGAGTTTATTGTAAATATGCAGGGCGTTCGGCATTATGGTTGTCTGATTCTCTTCCATGCGCAGGTGAAACGGGGCAGAAGAGGCCGAAAACAATTAAAGAGACATTTTCTCGAGGCATGGAGAATGGAATGAGGAGGGAGTGGCGCAGTGACCACTGATGCTGCACCAAAATCATCTCATTTTGTTAAAAAAAAACAAAAACCACAAAGTTGTTGAACCCAAGTGTTGCTTTGTGAATGCTAAAGCTTTAGTGTCATGATTTATGATGATTGAAGTCTGAATCGAAAGTATTTAATAAATGTAACGGTGAGGAATCCTCGGAATTCATGGAAATAATCAAAAACGAAGGCAATCAACTCAGATGTGTGCATCAAATTCAATAATGGTCATGGATTATTTGTAACCAACAGAGAGGTCAGTGGAGCTACGTATTCCATCACAATAAGAAGTGATGTGTTCAAGACTTGATTTCAAACAAAATAACTACAAAATGATTTTTTTTTTCCTGCCTGACGACCAGGACAAACTTTTCCTGAAGGGTTTGTCCTGAGCACGTTAAGGACTCCACATGCAGAGCTTTTTTTCATCAGCTTCCTGGAAACATCCGCACACCGCTGCTTCCTTCACAAATTATGTGGGCTGTACACCAGAGGCAGGTTATCGGAGGGTTGTAAACATAAATTGTTATTGATTTATATATTGATTCACCGTTAATGTTGTATAACCATCGATCCATATTGTCGTCCTGAAGATTATTTGCCAGCAGATAATTTTAATGTATGTACTTAAAGGAATGAACTGTCGCTAATGTAAATAAGAGAATGGTTTAATGGAGTTATAATATGTTGTTTTTGTGTTTTGCGAGTTTGAAAAGTATCTTACAACTTTCAGTTTTTGTGTGGTGTGCATTTTTTTATTTCCCCTGCTATTTGGGATAAGTAAGACCTGATAGTATTCAACTCAACTTGGTCTTTGTACAGGGAGTTACTCGTTATTAGCTTTATTGTTGAGTTATTAGTGTTCTGTCACAGGTCACAATGGCACCACCTGTTGGCCTGCAAACCCAATATGACAACTCTTCATAGCGTTTCACCCAAAAACAGAAAAAAATCTGCGTTTATACGGAAATGGTGAGGGACTGAAAACGCTGTAGTATGCATACAAGGCCAGTAGATGGCGATATAACTGAGACCTGACTCAATCATCATTTGAGTTGGAGTTTTGCTGACTGTCAAACTGCGTATCATCACACACGTAGGGAGGACAGTACAATTAGTTATTAATGTTATTGTACTTAAATTCTGCTGCTTCATTCAGAAAACTTAGATATAATTTTAACTTTTCTTTATCTTTCTTCGGGAGCTGCTGTAGAAGTCTTTTGCAGATATTCCCACATCTTGTTTTCACTGAAATTGGTGTAATGTTGTAATATCACCAAAAGATGGCGCAGGCAGTGTCCCTAAATATGACAAATAGGTCAAAGTTTTAAAACATGAAGTATCACGGGTCTGAGAGGCAGGTATATAATGTCCTCTTATGAATATGCAGGGTGTGAGGAGGCTAGAGGGGCCTTGATATGAGCCAGTATCAGTAGCGTAGCGTAGTAATGTGTGAATCTAATTCCGCAGACGTCTTTTCAGTATTTTTAATGAACAGTTCAGGAAAAAACTCATGACATTATCAGTCATTTAAATATTGTACAGCCCCACTGGAAGTTTTAAATACACAAACAAGAACTAAACACGGTACTTTGCAATTAAAAGCATTTGTCTACAAACTCTTCATTAAATGCTGAGAACCTTTGTCCCCTTTGGCTGCCTTCCTTTCCGTGAAAAACAGTGAACACTGTAAGTGTTTGACACAGAGAGGTGGCTGTCACGGAGTTCTAAATACTTTGCTTGAAGCCGTGTTAAGAAATTTTTGGATGTGTGGGTGGCGAAAAGATTCAAACCTCAAAGGAAGACAGTCCTCAAATTAACTTTTAGTGTATGACATAGGTTTTCATAATTTACTTCTTACTTGGAAGTTTTCTGCCACATCCAGATGAATAATTAAAAAAATCAGTTTGTAGACGGGCTCTTTGCTGTGGGTAAATACCACAGATTATTTGACATTCTGTGCTTCAAATGTTTACTGTTTATCAAGAGGCTCTTAGAATGTTTCTCCTCACTGGGGTTGAATCCGAGAGGTCTCGATATTTGGCAGAAATATGTCATTTATTATTAATCTCAAAATCATGGCTTTTTGAACTTCCATAACCATTTGAGTTTGTTTTGTCTCAAAGTTATGGGACTGTACATAGACTGCACAATATGATTCACACACAAACACACACAGTTGCACATGAACTGCATGTCCTAATAACCAGCACACAGGTTCAGGATATCCTAATGAGGACTTTAATTTACTTGTCAATACTAGCCTACAGGCTTTGTGGGTAATATGTGCTATAATAGTAAGTAGTTGTTGTAATTGAACACAAGCATTTGCCGTGTGTGAAGCACTGTGTGTGTGTGTGTTTTGTGTGTAGCCAAGTAGAGAGAGGCTTGGAATTTATTGGCATTCAAGCCCGTCTTGGGCTCATGAGGAAAACAGGGACTGAAGCTCAGGGCCCAAAACATCTTCAAGCTAAAAGTAGATCCTGACTTGCCAATTTAGGAGAAACTCTTGAAAAAAATGGGCAAGTCAGTCCTAATTTTAGGAAGTCTAAATTTGTTGTCCAAAAGTATTTCACAAAGCACTTCAGTGCTAAAGTAAGCTCCTAAACTTTGCATTCGTGACTGAGCGCCCTGAGAGTGGCAGCCAGTCACAGCAGCTTTTTGACTCTGTGCTCTGCTGGGGAGCAGGAAGCACAGAGAGGGACAGGAAGAGACCAAAGGGAAGGTGGTCAGGTGGTCAGGTTTGGCCTGTGGTTTTCTCTGCCATGGTTATTCCAGTATCCCAGTCATTAAAAGGCTGCTAACAATTAGAAGAATACATAGTTGAGTAGTCAGAAAATTAGTCTTGGTCTAATGTTGAGTAGTCAGTCAGTAGTCTACATTTTTTAAAATTTTATTTGAACCCTCAAAAGCCTGAACCATCAAACAAACAAACAAACAAACAAACAAACAAACAAACAAATAGATATTGCTATATCATTTGTCTTTGTCTATGTCTTTTTTTGTATCACATTTGATAAACTGGGTGGTTTTGGTAACTTTTAAAGTAGTTTTTGTTAAATATGAATTCATTAGAGGCAAAGAAAAAATAAATCTAATTTTACATAATTAGTAACAATTAACATATTGTTCTTTCGGCAACTTTTTGATGAATGATTTTCCTGAAAAAAAAAGTGTGTCGATGATTTCATGACAGCAGCACACTTGAAAAAGGCCAAAATACAACTTCAGCCCCCTGTAGTGGAATGATGATCCTCAAAGGCGTAGAATATATTGACATACAAAAAAAAAAAGGACATCATCTCGCTCGGCTCAAACTGAGGCCGCAAAAAAAACTGCCCCCCCCAACCCCTGTCCAAATACCAGACCCAAAGCCAGCTATTGAAAGACTAATGTACCTGCAGTCTGTCAAGGTCTCTGGCCAAAGACTAATTCATCTTTTTAAATTCCTGACTGATGGACAAAAATTTTTAACATTTAACATTCAAAAGCATTTAGCAAGCACGTCAGTAAGAAAACATTTAAATTGGAATATTGTCAGTATTGTAGCGGCTGATAAACAGGGTCAGAATTTCTAGATGATTCAACTTTAAGTGTGAGAAAAATGCAGAGAAAGAGCAGATTTCAAAACGATCTGCTATAGAAAGTTATGTGTTGTTCATAAAGAGCAGAGCTGATGGTGGTGGATATGGTTACACAGGACGGAGATGATGAATGAATAGTTCACAGGTCATGGTGAATGACGGTGCGATGCCAGACAAAACATCCTCCAGGGTCAGATGACGGGAAAACTTTCTTATTATCTTATTTTACTTTTATAAAATGTCACTTTAATTTTTTTCAAGGTTTGTTTAGGTTGGTCGTGCAGGAAGGGTAGGTAGAAGTTTTTCTTTCGTTGCGTGGATTAAGGTCAGTTGGCAGATCAAAGAATTGAGCAGCAAAGGCATGAACTTCAAAAGTTCAAAATATCAACTTTGATCTCTCCTACCACCAGCACTGCTCCGGGTGGGAGCAAAATCCTGTGCGACTTGATCCGAAAGCTTCAGTCCTGCCCACAGCTCTGTCCACCAGAACGCTCTGGAGAGACCAAACTTACACACACACATACACACACACAAATACGCACACATACACACTTGCAGTTTATGTTGTTTTTAAACACATTGAACGAGGTATGAACAGGTAACACTTGTATTTAATGAGAGGTTGGAGATTTACTTTGGTCTTTGCTGCTTGTACTCTCCATCAGCAGCTCTGAATTTATTCCAGCTTTTCAAGGAAGAGCAGGAGTAAAGAAACGGGTTAAATACATTAAAAATATCGCAGTACTTTGATATTGGCAGCTTTATTCTCTTTGAAAGGTTTCTTACACCCCGACCTGAAGCTTTTGTTCTGTTGTTCCAAGATTTTTTGAAGTTTTTGAGTTCCAGGTATGTACAGTACTGCTGTCTTGAAAATCAAATCATTTGTATGCTCTTGTTTTACCAGTAGCTATTGCTGATCGCTGCGCTGCAGCACAGGTTGCTTAGTGTCTGATCTCCTCAGACTAACTCCCCTACGAGTTGTCAGCGATATATAAATTTACAATTTATCTGAATGTACTTTCCAGTCTGGCCCATAGTTCATTTCCTTGTAACTCCCTCTAAGCCAGGCTGCACCCTGAGGTCTTTGAGCAAAGAACTTTTTTCTGATCTGACGTCTGGACTGAAGACCAAAGGAGACCGTTTGAGTCAAGGGTGCTGTGAAAGGAACAAGATATCCAAGCTGTCCAGGCTTTCTGGCTCTCCTGTAAATCCTGTATCCATGAGACAGATTTTTTTTTACTTTTTGCTTCATAAGTTGCATTTTAGTCTACTGCTACACAGACATTTCACAACTCTGTTTCTCTGTTTCCTCTTTGTTCCTTTTTCATTAGTTGGTAGACATTAAAAACAGGGTTTTAAATCACGTTTCACGTTGGACAGCTACCATTCTTGCACAGTTTTTTCAGAAATAATAAAACACGTCTGGAAGGAGAGTTAAGAAGTGATAAGACTTTCGAAAGAAAAAAAAAATATATTTATTTGTCACCCGGCTCCACTCAGATTCTCTACTGCGCAGACTCTCTTTTTTAACGACACAAGCCATTGTAGCAACTGTAAAGAGTACCACTGTGAGGGACAATTGATCAAAACCTCAAACTGTTTTATAAAGTTCAGTGAATCCCTCTAAACAAGAGACTGCAAGTTTCCTTGAATGTATTTCTGTACTGACATGCAACACAGCTTATAAGTCTGGGAGCTTAGAAGATGATCCAACCTGAAAATAATAGATTTACTTGAAGTATTTATTTCACTACAAATTAAATCCTACACAGCCTTTTGTCGCTTAACAAGGTTGTGTAGGATTTAATTTTGAGGATAATGATTAGATTCTTTGAAGACATGCATTTATTATAAATCTGAAAGCATGTTGCATAAAGGAAATGCTATTGTTTGATATATCATCTTCAAGTTTTCATTATCAGGTATCCAGATGGTCTGAGCGTATGTTTTCTAACCACTACAAATTAAAGAGCCATACTGTACCATAACGCACATCTAACAAAAGGCAATTAAAAGTAAAAAGCAGAGGCAGTCAAACAACTATACAGCAAGGTGTTCCTCGAGGCTCTGGATGTTGTAGGACTGTCTTGGCTGACACGTCTCTGCAACATTGCAAGGACATCAGGGTGGTACCTCTGGACTGGCAGACTGGGGATGGTGGTTCCCCTTTTTAAGAAGGGGGACCAGAGGGTGTGCTCCAACTACAGTGGGATCACACTCCTCAGCCTCCCTGGTAAGGTCTATTCCAGGGTGCTGGAGAGGAGAGTACAGTGGTTAGTCGAACCTCAGATTCAGGCGGAACAACACAGGTTTCGTTCCGGTCGAGGAACACTGGACCAGCAAGGGGGGCATGGGAGTTTGCCCAACCAGTCCACATGTGCTTTGTGGATCTGGAAAAGGCTTTTGACCTTGTCCCCTGAGGTATCTTCTGGACTGTTCAATCTTTGTATTTCCGTAGTGAGAGTTTGGCTCATATTGTCAACAGTAAGTCGAACTCGTTCCCAGTCAGGGTTGGGCTCCACCAGGGCTGCCCTTTGTCACAGATTCTGTTAATTATTTTTATGGACAGGATTTCTAGGTGCAGTCAATTGGCAAAGGGTGTCAGGTCCTTAGGTCTTAGGATACCATTTCTACTTTTTGCAGATGATGTGGTCCTATTGGTCTCATCTAACACTGACCTCCAGCTCGCACTGGGGTGGTTTGCAGTTGAGTGTGAAGCAGTTGGGATGAAGATCAACACCTCTAAGTCTGAAGCCATGGTTTTCAGCCAGAAAAGGGTGGACTGCTCACTCTGGGTCAGGAGAGAGTCTCTGCCCCAAGGGGAGGAGTATCTTGGGGTCCTGTTCACAAGTGAGGGGAAAATGGAGCGAGAAATTGACAGACTGATTGACTGGCCTGGGAACACCTCGGTATCCTCCCAGAGGAGCTGGTGGAAGTGGCCGGGGACAGGGGTCTTCGCTGATGACATTGATGCCCCTGCTACCCAGACCTGGATAAGCGGGAGAAGATAGATGGCTGGATCCAACATCCTTAATCTTGGTGCCACAGACTTTGCCGTCAGTGCTTCTTTTGTTGGTGCCATCTTGTCTGAAGTTTTTATTACTAAACATAATCACAAAGGGTACAGCAGCAGCTGTGAGTGTGTTGGTGTGCCATAGTGTCATCTGAGGTACTAATGACCTGTTAACGCTTTTGGAAAGCATCTTGAGATAAGGTTTGTTATGAATTGGTGCTATATAAATAAAGATTGATTGATTGGTTGATTGATTGATTGATGTGTTGGGCCCGTGCACCCAATGTGTAATATTACCATGTTATCATGTCAAAAGGAGGGAATGACGTTAAGCTCGTCAAATGTTTCAGAGTTTCCCAAAAGAAAACATTATGATTGTTGATGATTTTCTGGTCTAACAGCAGTGTAGAAATTGTCAGTCTTGTCGCTGATGGTCTGTTTGCTTTTGCAGGTCATAAAGAGACACCAGAATTGATCTCAAGCTGTTTCACGACCAGTGTAAACTCCTCACAGGGGCTTTCTGAAGGGCTTCGTATACGTTTAGTGACTGTTTTTCTCCTATTTATGTCGGAGAGAAAATTAAGGACAAGGACAAGTGTAATTTTTCTTCATGCAGTCTTTCCGTTGACCTTTTATACGATCTGTGTAATAATATTACCATCTCAAAAGCTTTCTGTAAAGTGATTTTTGATCCACTTCAGCTTCACCTGCGTCTACTTAAGCTGTTGATTTCTTGAGATGACTTCTGACAGCTCTCAGAGGGAAGGCAGCAGTGTTATTATCCAGCTGTGTATGAATAGCACAGTGATCGCTGAGCAAAAAAAAATTTGCAGCACTTACCACACAGCATGTAACGTGGCTGCTTGTACATGTGCGTAAGTGCATCCTTGTGCATTCAAGGTCCTGGTTATTGAGTATCTATAATAGAAATCCTGAAAACTACACCCTGAGTTGTTATTGTGAGGCACGACCATTTACTGCTGATGTTTCTCACAGCTGAAATGAGAAAGACATTTTGAGCTGGGTATGTGGACATAGTGTGCTGTCAATGGGAAAAATCCACATCCACACAAAAAGAAAAATACAAGGTTGGCTACAGGGGTTTTTATTGTACTTAATGTGAAAACACTCAATGGATAAGCTGGTCAAAGAATCAACACATTTCAAGGTGATCAGCCCCTGATGACAGCTTCACCGCTGCCATGTTATTTATCTACAATAACTCATTTTAAAAAGATTCCAGCAGAATGAGCCGTTTGGCATTGACAGAGAAGATTTGGCTACTTTCTAATAACATTTAACTCCCACAAATGCAAATTCTGTACAAATGTGGCACCTTTAAAAAGGGGAATACACAGGCTTTTTAACAGTATAAGATTTATTGCTAAGAAGTGTTGTTACAACCAAGAAATAATCTACCAAACACAAATTACCTTCCTTTAGGTGCTAAGTACATGTTCTTCTGATCAGCTGTTTGGGTCTATGATGCACAAGTCAACATGACTTTTACCTGGTACACTGATAAATTGTGAACTTTGTTATTTTTGCATCTCAGTTGGACATATCTTCAAGTATAAAATGCAGAATATCGTCTTTCAAACCCAGTGATGGTTGTAGAGTTTATTTCAGCTTAGGCTTCTCCTTCAAGAGTTAACACTCTGGACTTTCATAACGCTAACATATCGTGCATACCATGAGTTGTGTCATGACCCTGTAAGAAAAAGAGGATGCAAAAAACTTACTTTGAAGAGGAATCTTTATTTCACTTATCTGGTTTTCTGATTGAACTTCTGAAAAAGTAATCCTGTTAACTTTGTATTTGTGTCCACAGTCAGCATCACATAACTGTCACTGTAGAATCACCCAGTTTTAAGCTTGGTTAAATGTCTTTCTTTCTTTTTCCAGGAACAAGTATGTGTCACATCCAAGAAAAGTGCAAAAACTGATGTGCTGAAATTTTTCTTAGTAGAGCATAACCTTACGATACCTACTGTATTTGAGCACATTAGGCACCAGTGCTACTTGATTTTTTATCTAATGACTTTAGAGCTACAGATTAAGACCCGTTTATACGACAACAGTATCAGGGTGAAACGCAAAAGTTTTCTTGCGTTTTGCCCTCGTGTTTATATGAAAACGCAGTTTCAGCCGACCTAAAATGCAACTTTTTAAAACGCCTTCCAGAGTGGAATTTTTCTGAAACGCTGCAGCCTCCGTTGCCGTATAAACGGCAAGCCGGTGTTTTCAGTAAAATCACTGAAGTCACACTCAGTTTTGCGCGTGCGCATTCCACTTTCATTGTGGGAACTTTTGAGAACCGGACAACAACAACGGTTAAATGGCGGACTTACTGGGTTGTGCTTGTGCTGCTGAATGTGCTACATCACCACCTACAGGCCTGGCATGCATACTACAGCATTTTCAGTCCCTCAGTGTTTCCGTATAAACACAGATTTTTTTCTCTGCGTTTTCAAGTGAAAATGTAATTGTTGTGGACGCTGAAGGAGAGGGGAATAACATCATAGCAGAGATAGAAAGGGTTTAAAAAAATCCATTATAAATGTGTACGGAACTACAAATGAACTTTATTTAGTTGATTCTCTTTTTTATAATGTCAAAATAGAAACTCTCCAATTTATCCAGGCTTGGGACCAGCAAGAGTGACCCAAAAGAGACAAACATTAGCATGATTCATTTGTATGCAGTTGTCTGCTCTGGCTGCAGCTTGGAGGACTCCTGCGAGCGAGGGGTCTGCTTGTGAGTGTTTGGATGGGGGAGGGGTTCAGCACCCAGCAGATGCTGGAGATTGATACATGCTTTCACATTAGAGTCTGCAGGAAAGCCGCTTGATTTGTCACTCGTTGTTGGCAACACTGCCCCTCCTTCTTCTTCCTTTACCTGCATGATGTCAGCGCTATGTGCCATGCTGAATACCATGCTTTGAGCTGTAAAAAAATGAAATGATTCCTCGGGGCGAGGGAAATTTCTTTCTCAGCTTTTGTAATCGAAGGACATGAATTATTTGAGGAATCGTTTCAGCCCGAATATGGAGTGAGAAAGATAGAGGAAGTGGGCTTGTACAGAACTTTTTGCCCAGCAGAGATACTTCAGTGTGTGTGTGTGTGTGTGTGTGTGTGTGTGTGTTAAGCCAGCTCAGTAAGCAGAGTGGCGCAGTGTTGCAGCTTCTTGGCCTTCAGCGTGATCTTGGGGATCCTGTGATTGCAGAAGCTGCTCTTTGCCTAAGGTTGAGTGCTCAGCCAGGCAGCGTGTGAGTTATCACATGCTTACCCCGGATAACTAGGTGTGACTGGAAGCTTCCGTGTATCACTTTTTATTTTTTGACACATTTAAAGACAGAAATCTGTGCTCTGACAACTTCACTATGAACACAGTGACTCTCAGCCCCACACGGTCCTCTCAAACAGAGTGTACACCTGCTTGAGTGGATTAAAGAGGATGACAGATATAATGGATTCCTTTGGACCGCATGTTCTTTTGGAACAATGTAGTCCTTAGCCCTGAACACGCCTGTTGCCACGGTAACACGGCCATATTCTGAAATCAAGGTGAAGGATGTAGCCAACAAAAAGACGCTGATGATTGGCACGGTGCGTGTGACGTAAGCGAATAAAAAATGAGCGCTTTCGTTCTCTCCCTTTGATCCTCTCGCTCTCTTTGCTTTCTAATTCCTTAATTCCTGTCTGGGCTGTGTGTGTGTCGCAGTCTGAGCCGCTTCCCTCTCCTCTCTGCGAGCTCGCTCTGCCTGTGTCGCATTGAATCCTCCCTGTCTGACTCTGCCCGTGTGTGTGTGTGTGTGTGTGTCTATGTCTCTGTTTCTGCTCTTCAGCTTCCTCTCTTGTATTTGCTGCAGTGCTTTGATACCAGCCGGAACGCTTTAAGCTCTCAGTGGCAACGAGAGGTCACACTTTCAGACATGAACACACACACTCGAGCACATGGGAGCACACACTCCTGTTAAAAGAAAAGGCTAACTGCGTCGGCTGCGAGTGTACGTGTGTGTTAGTGGTGACACCTGAGGCTAAAGCAGTGCTGTGGAGCCGTGTTAATACCTAATGAGAAGTCTCATCGCACACATACAAACACCATACATGAGCTGTATTTCTCTCCTCTGTCAGTAGCTTGTAGCATCAAAAGGGCTTGACAGCGATTGACACGAGAGGGTTGATGGGAAATGATCCATGTCCTTCATTGCTGCCGGCTGTCATTTGATGCATTCATTGTGAATGGCATTGTCAGTATGATCTCACGCAGCATTGATCTGTCTGCTTTATCGATGTGTGATAGTTAAGTCGTCACTCCTCAGGTCGCCCGTGGCTCTGTGGTGAGCTGCTGTGCTTCCTGTATTGTTGCTGAGTTTCTGAGATCAGTCAGTTCGCCGTTTCCCCGCCTCTTGCCACTTAACTTGATTCCTTTCCTCCCTGCGTCTCCTCAAACTCTGAGGCTCCTGCCCTGACGAATTATGAGATCACCACATCAGGAAATTGAGCCGAGCCAAATGTAGGTGTTACACAGCATGCCGTCAGGAAAGTTTGTGCGCAGACATGAAGGGTGGGAGGTTTCACAGCTCTGCAAGCCCCCGGCTGCTGGTTCTCAGACAGGTGGAAAATTGTCCCCACGAGCAATCTTTGATCAGGAAGTAATGGAAAAGGGATGGAGACTGCAGTGGACCACACCTGTCAGAGGAGTGCTCAAAATCCTGTAATGAAAGTGTTTGATGCTGCTGTTTGACGGTCCTTTCCTGCTGTGATTATCGCTTTTTATCTCAAACATCTGATTGCAGCACGAGTGCTTTTTAGCATTCCCTCCCTGGCTTCTTTTCAGTGATTAAAATCTATCAGTGTGATATCTAAAGGACTCTTCATGGCGAGTCCCGGAAAGGCAGCAAATGGACAGCGTTTGTGTCTGACTGGATCAGATCCTGGTCAGGTTGATTGACAGGCAGCTTAGAACGCTGACAGATCCGTCCGTCCCGTCTGTCTGAGACACTGCGCAGCCCCGTCCTCCACACTATTCTCTCTTTATTCAGGGAGGAGGATTACAGCAAAGAAAGCAGCAAAGCAAGCACTGAAGGGATTATCGGAGAGAGGCAAAGGGATTAGAAGGGGAAAGTTGCACCTCAACAGAGCAGCGGACCCCTGTGGCCCATGTAAGAGACTCATGTTCGGGTTAGGGAGTTTGCTCCTCGGCCAGCTGCAGCACAGCTCAGCCACAGTTTTCTCAGAGCTCCTCCAGTAGCTGATTCACAAAGCTGCCCAGACTTCATGACTACCCCCAAATGTGTATTTGCTGCTCATTAGTACAGCAGCAAAGCAGACAAATGGATAAAGAAAGAAAAAGACACAGTGGGGGTGTGAACTTTGGTACTCATTTAAAGATTAGACGCTGGACTTATTAAACAGTTCCAGTCTGGGCTCACAATGAGAATTCAGTTTGTGACCTCGTGACCCAGGGAAATGAAAATGTTTGCTTCCCTGTGATGTTGAGACCCCATCAGTGCAGGCCCTGACACATTTTGAGGCACAGCATCATTTTACAGATTCTAAAGCTACAGAGAGGTCATAGTCAGATGTTGTACAGGGCAGATAATGGCTTGCTGGATGTTTCTGCACTGTAATCTCAGCTTGACGTCATAATTTTGACTGTAATATGACAGGAGGTATTCATGTTCAAATTAACATATTTCAGATACAGTATCATTCCAAGGCACTGTGGAGTTTTCCACTACAACTGGGGATGTAGAGAAAAGTTTTCTCGCCCTTTATCGACCACTGAATGCTTTTCTCTCGATTACTTCTCTTCTATTGTGATTCTCATTTTCTTGGCTGACATCTGCTCTGGTTTCTTTAGTTAATCAATTTTGTGAGCACACCTGCAACTTTATGAAATACCATTTGGTTTTTTACCACTTTGGCCCTGGAAAGACATTCTGATGAATACTTTCTTCTTTTTTTCATTTCAAACTCAAGGTTCAACGTGAACCACGTCACGTGGTTCTACTGTAGAGTTGGAAGGTAACATGGCACAAATAACAACAAAGCTAGCAACAACAAATACAGGATTTTGCTCTCAGGTGATGCAAAAGAATCAGAGGGGCTCCGGGCATGTGAGCAGGGATGTCGTTTTGGAGGAGCTACAAGTGTGAGAAGGAAACAGAGTCCTAAGGAGATGCTACATTCAAATTCATGCTACTTTTGCGTAACAACCAACCCTGCCTTTAAAGATTCTTGGCCAGAAACACAAGTCTGTCAACATGTTGAGGCTTCAGTGCTGAAAGGTGACTTTGACTGTCACTTTTTAAAAAAAAAAAAAAATCAAGTTTAAATGAATTTAAAATGACCCACAATATGTTTGAATATATTTGAACGAATTACAGGTCATGGTCACAGGCTCCTACCTGAACTGAACAGCCGTTCAGAAGGTGAGCTTGTGGCAGGAATGCCTCTGTATTTCCTTGCTTACTTACAGTTGTGGATATTGACCCTTATTTTGCCTCCAGGGGGTCATCTTCACGATCAATGTTCATTGTCAGAAGATACGACATCACCTCTGAGGTCACGAGTTCTTTTGGGTTAGCGTTAACTCTTTTAAAGCTTTTGCTGCTTTAAAGAAACTTCCAAGAGTCTTTCAGCTCTCCTTCATGGGGGGCTCTGCTGTAAAAAGAATTAAAAACATGAATATTAACCAATGTAATATCACAACAGTTTAAGTAGACAATTACAAGTTGTACATGACCTTACCACAGCTGGAGATATGCCAGTCATCTCTCCTGTCAGTCTTTCTGTAACTGTGATTCATTTTGAGTCTCGGATCAAGAGTGGCCGATATATCCAGTAGATCCTGAGTTTTCGGGTCTCTGTACTTTTCCTGCAGGTATCCCAGGATGTTTGTCTTCAGAGATTTTATGAAATCTGTGTCATCTTCTTGCACAGTCGAAACAGATGTTTCCCTGCAATTTTGCTTCAATCACTGCCCGCTGCTTATTGTACATTTCGTGGAGCACAACATTTGGAAAATAGTTGCGGGAGGGCATCAAGTACCGTCTGTTGAGTGTTTACCATCCTCTGAAATCGCTCATGCTGTACAGGGTTCATTGGCGGCATTTCTTTGGTCAGGTGATTTGTGTTATCTGATGTGATCTCCTTGTGTCTACTGGAGTTTGGTGGGTATACCGTTGCATTGTACAGGGTTGCTGTTATTGACCTCTGTTTTTGTTACTTGCCTTATACGGTTTCATCACACTGTACTTTGTGGTGGTGTTTAAGGTGTTTCGAGAGATTTGTTATGTTGCCTTGCAGTGCGCAAAAAAAACAGCAAAACACACTTTACAACGCACCTCAGACTGCTTGAATCTGAAATGCCAAATACGAACCTTTGGGCATGAGTTCAGGTAGGTTTTCATCATCCATTTCACCCTACCTTATGGTATATTTCTTTGTCTCACTCACTCTTTCCTCAGGATGGGTACTGAGCTTTAGTCCAAAATGCTTCGGTAGTACCGAGTATCAAATTATTCCTTATTTTTCGGTGCTAAGTTTTGGTACACAAAGGGTTAATCAAGTGATCATGATCTGATAATGCCACCGGTGATTCACTGTAACGTTACACATGGTTGCAGTATGCAGGACAGTGTTGCCAACTTAGTGACTCTGTCGCTATATTCAATTACTTTCAGACCCCTCCAGGGGCGACAAATCTAGTGACTTCTGGAATTTGGGGTGGAGTGAAGTGTGTATTTATCTTGAACCGCTACTTCTCAATGAGCAGTGAGCCCAGATAACAGAGGAGGGTTTTTATTTTAACATAAAAAAAACAAGAATCAACAGAAGGAAGTTCATTAATAGTTATAAACTCATTTACTGTGTTCTCAGTGTCTGACCTGTCGATTGTTTGCAACTGTTCTTTTGCACTGGCAATTATTTGTTTATTTTTTTTACTTTTTTTAAGTAAGCTCTGTTAATAACAAAGACACCCTGAAAGTTTCACCCTGTTCTCTTTTATTGTTTTGAAGAAATCTCAGTTCTTAGCGCATTAAACTGCCAAAATGCAGAATTTGAGAAAAATTGACTCAAAATGTTCAGTCCTTTTTTGGTCACTTCAGAAGGATTCTGGCTCATATGATGGCTCTTTTCTCTAGAGGAAAAAAAAGATTTTTTGTCACTTTCTCTTTCACTCAAAAAACAACAACTTCCTCTGATGTTAAAGACTGATTCATGACATAATCTCCAACTTAACAAATCATTATTTTTTAAATGTTAAACTGAGTAAAGCTGCAGAGAAACAAATGTTTCTTTGGCCTGCATGAAGTTTTCATAGCTATTTTTAATTTCAGACACATTGTACAAGCCGTCACAATAACAATAATCAAAACAGTCATTAATTTTGGGATTGAAATGGCATGCTTTTGTTTGTTAGTCCTCCAGGATACGTAAAGTGTTGAAAATGTAAAAAAAAAGCAGTTTGTTCACAATAAGAGCTCCACATGGTGTCTTTATCAAGAGCAGGCTCCGTCATCAGCTACCTATAATGTGTAACAAAAGGTGATTACTGACACCCAGACATGGGACCAAACAGCTAAGCCTTGTTTTTCAAAGCCAGTTCTAATTTGTGTTTATTTATTGTCATTGACTTTGAAGTTTCATCCCACTTGTTCATGGTGATCCAATTTGGTTTATTCCACGTGGGAACAGAATATTCTGTTTTTGTAGATCAGGCCTCTTTTTAATGGGATCATTATCACTGCATACATTTTCATCCGAAAGACAAATTATTTGACCACATGACGCCACCAGGGGCCTCATTAAGGCAGAGCTTGGACTCTTTTGTTGTTGTAACGGCGCGTTAAATGCACACCAATCATTGTTAGTCTGCGTCCTGCACACAGCGTGACAGCACGTGAAAGCCACAGGAAGCCTTTCAGAGATGTGTGCTCAAAGGTAAAACGCTTCACTTGACTGGTGTTTTGTGTGCAAAGAAAAAAAAAATCAGTTGTTTTTTTGTATGATTAAAATTTTCCAATAGGGCTCTTGTAAATTTTTAGCTGTCGTGACAGGATGCTTTCTGACATTTTCTGTCTTTGTAGAAAGTTTGACATTCAAGTATTCTGAGTTGAGAAAACGTGAGGTGGGTGATTTGAGGAAATGCCCTTGATAGCTTCCTTGAGAAAGGTTTTTTTTTAAAATTCAGGTTTTTACTTCAATAAAATTCAGATTAAAGTAAATTTAGAGGGATATATTTCTTTACAATGAAATTAGCAAACTAATCAAGGTCTTAGCAGGCACACTGTTATCTTCCACTTCTCTATTCACATATGCAAATTTGATTATGTTGTTATTAATCAAACCTGTCACTCAAGTCAGCCAACAAGTGGGTCACAACATCCTCTGTGCTACACGTCTGCCCCTGTGATTTCATCTGATGACAATTAGGTATCAAGCTTTTCTTTCATCTCGGCTCCATAGCAACATCCCCTCCCCAAACACTCAGTCAACCCAGTTTCCAAAGTGGTGACAAGCCAAGACGGGCATAGGTTAGTGCTACTTCACTCAGTCCTATACATGAGCCAGAAAATGTCAACACCTGCCTGCTGTCAGCGTGATCAGTCCAACCAGCCCATCATGCAGCCCGCGGTGGAAGCGGCAGCTGATCAATGATGCCAGCAGTGCGACAGGCCTGATTGATTCAGTGTGGTTAATCAGTACTTAATCAGATCTTTAGAGCTGGTCTGTGGACAGCGTGGTGACAGGGTTGATCCACATCCAGACACACAGGAATGAACTTGTTTGGGAAAGCTCCAAATGGAGAGGATCCTTCTTTGCACGCAGAAAGAATCTGGTTTAGAGACGACTAAATAATCATGATTATGAAAAATAACCCAAAGATCGAGTTACATCAGGGGTCCCCAAACTTCTTCCTGTGAGGGCCACACATAGACTGTATATAGAATGGACAGAGTGGCTTCACCTTTTACCATTGTACGGTTTTGAAGCCAAAATACCTCCATCATGGGAGCCGCCATTGCACAGCCAGAGTCTGCCCAGTAGAGACTTATGAGGAACTCTGGGAAAATCTGAGTGGAAACGGGTGACAAAAAAAACTACACATGAACGGCAGCTGTCAATCATTGTTAAACGAGACGTAAAACCCCGTTTTAAACCTCTAATAACTAATGAAAAAGAAACATCTCAGAAAAAAAGGGGACTTGAACAGAATACAGCCCAATAATATCTAAATATCACCACAGCATACGGATGTGAGAAACGTTTCTACGAGGTGTAATGATTTTTTTAAAGTTTGACCACATCCCATCTGGAATGAATAGAGAGGCGGAGTTTTTTGTCTTGTACTGCAGCCAGCCACCAGGGGGAGCAGTTTTTGTGGTGACCTCAGTTTGAGCCGAGCGAGATGACATCCATTCTTGATGGAGGGCCGGGGTCAGTTTGTAACAGAGAAAGTGTGACGATTGCAAGGGTGCCTTAACATAAGCATTTATTGTTTTCCAGAAAGCCAAACATAACCAAATATTAATAACGCTTTCTGGAGTCTTCACAGAAAAAAGTCAGGAAATAAATAATAACACTAGGGCACAGACTGCAGAAGGGTGTTGGTGGCCAGACTGAAAAAAAGTCATAATGTGTCTCTGGTATTGTTCAGGGGGCCGGGCCAAATGTGGAGGCGGGCTGTATCCGGCCTGCGGGCCGTAGCTTGGGGACCATTGAGTTACATTATCGCACAATAACATTATGGTTATACATCATGCAATGACTGAATAAAGTTGTAGTACATGCACTGATTCATTTGAGTTTTTCCTCTTCAGCATTTGTGATTTGTTGTGATTTGATAGTTTGTAATGAAACGCAGCACTCGAGCTTCACAGATGTTATACATATTTATCACACTGCAGCCAGTGCTGATCAGTCTTCATAGTGAGACCTCTACAGAGAGGATAACGAAAGCATCAGATAACAAAAACAGATCCTGAGATCATCTCACAAAAGGCCGGCCTTCATTGATTTCTTATTGCTCCTTTACCCTGCAGTGTCAAAGGTCTTGTGTAAAATATGCACTCACACCAACACACGACAGATTCAGTTAGTCAGCTTTATTTATAAGCACAGATAGAACAGGAACAATTTGTTTCCCTTTTTGTGCGCTCCAGCTCACAGTTGATCCTGGCACTAAAGCATGATTAGAGGCTTGAGAAAACGTAAACTATTTCAGCAGATTAGAATAACTGACATGAAACTGTAGATTTAACAAAGAGTTATCTAGAAAATACAGAGAGAAACAGTCAGCCAAACTTTGTGACACGAATTCCATGATTCAGGCGGTCATATAAGACAAAGAACAAAGTAAAAACAGTGATATGCAGGAGGAAGGAAATAGAAAATGTCACAGACTATTTTCATACTCAGAAAAACCGTCCATCCGTTTGATAGCATGAGCTGCAGAATAAGGTCAAAGTAATATGTCCCCTTTTCAGAGACAAATAACATTTTTCAGCTGTTTTTTTTTAATCCAATTTATTTTTTTTCCACAGACACTGAACAGTTGTACATTTTTCCAAAGCATGGCTATGAGAATCATTGATTGCTAAGACGAGGAGGAATACTGCATCACTTTTTAAAATGCATGATTTGATGCCATCATGTGCAAATTTACACCGTCAGGAAGAGGGAGAGGGGGTTTGGAGAGGAAAACATAATAAAAAGGTGGATGGATAGATAGATAGATAGATACATGGATGGAGAAGGGGAAGTAGATAATCCAGGAGAGGAGGTTTGAGATTTACACTACGGTGCAACAGTCTGTCAAATACTCTCATTCATCCCTAAAACAGAAAGACAAAGTCAGGAGGTGCATTGAGGCATGGCAGAGGGCTGGGAGAGGAAGGTGAAGCATCAGTGTTCTAATCACCTGTGGCATCACCGCCTGGTGTCAGCGCAGAGCTCGAAAGGTAGTGAAACAAAACTGCAGGAAAGAACTCTGTCAAGTGGAGGCTGATGATTCAAACCTGTGCTTGAATCGATGCCGCACGGACATCTCGGAAGCTCTTGTAATGTCAGTTCTGCCTGCTTCACTGTCGTACAAGCAGACTGCGACACTTTCTTTCCCGCTGTAATAGATATGTGATCCAAGTTTGTTTCTGCTTGTTCTGCTTGTCTACTTTCACTGGTCAGGGTGCTGAGCATTCAGTGAGGTCAGCTGCTGACAGTTAAGCTAAACTGAGTCAAATCAAACGTAGATCTTGAAGGTTTGGTGCAGTATTTAGCCACATTGTCTAACAGCTGAGAGTGGATTTTGCATTTATTTTAGATTTTTGTGTTAGCATGTGCTACACGTGTGGTTGGTTTTGATCCGTGCAGCACTTGAAGGTTGGGAGTGTTTGCATGAATATTTTGCATGGCTGCATGTGTGTATGAATAATTCATATATCTTTTAAAATGTGTGTGTGTGTTTTTTTTTAGTTCCGGAGGTGCGACGTTTACAGCGCCTGGCTAACTTTGTCTTAGAATTTGCTTGTGCACACACACTCCTCGACGTTTAGGCTCATTTATGCAAAATCACACACTCACATTTGAAATATAAAGCCGAGTGCTGCTCCTGGGAGTCTCCAGAGTCTCTTATTAGTCCGGCTAATTTCACATCATTTGACAGCGAATTAATTCATAAATTAATCAGCTGAGCCTCAGAAAATAACACCACATGCCCCCATTACAACACCATGTAATCCCATTTACACCTAGCACTGAAATCCCCATGAAGACAGAGGACCAAGAACCCTAATCTGTGCCTGGTGCTGAAAAAGACAGACTAGAGCTGCTCTTCTGACAACTTTCCAACATCATACCATATGACGGGTGACATTAAAAAGGCTTTTATACTTTGAAAATGGTACATCAGATAAAAGTGGGCCACCCTACAGCAAGCTTCGGATTAAGAGAGCTGCATTTAAACTAACACTCTTTAAAAATACATCTTTAATCCCGTTCTCTGGGCGTCTTCAACATGGCCTACAGCTTCATTTACACAATTTCTCGTCAGGGAGCTTAATCTTTGGGATTATAAAGGCAGGTGTGAATGAGAAACATTTTGAACATGAGTACAGACCCCTCAAAAAATAAACCATCTCTTGTTACTGATACAGTAAGAGACCACATTTTCATTTTGGTGTAACCCGGACATTTCTGGGATGTAAACTTGCGTCCTAATCAACCCAAAATAGTGCTACTTGCTTCGTTGTGCTTTATCGTTTGTAGAAATATCTTCACAAAACAAATATAATCAGTGTGGGTATATTGTGATGTTGTTTCGTTTTTTTTTTTAACCTGAGCCGACTTCACTGTGATTGGAAAACAAAAAGTGTAGTGCCCCCTCGTGACAGTGACACCTTCTGAGAGCCCCCTGTGACTTCTGTCAGACTGATCATGTCTTGCTAAGGCAAGCAAAGAAAAAAAAAAGCAGTTTCTGCATGGAAAAAAACCCCAACACCTTCTGTAAAACATTTGTAAATGTATTCTTCTGTCTAACCTTGATGATTACAAAGACAATATAAAGTTTCACCAACTCATGTGAATGTACGCGGCAACACCAACAGCATAGAAATGGAAATGTGCCATTAAATTGCAAGTAAATGTTAGAGCCCTCTTAGCGTTATACAAGATTAGCTCATTTTTTCTAGTACATCACATTAAGACTAACTTGTTGGAAATGGAATGAACCACAATTCAGGTTTATTTTTTCTTCTTCCTGCTTATCTTCTGACAGGACATTTAAAGATGAACTGAATGAACCGTCTCTGACCTCATCACCACACCTACAGTATATAATGGTCACAAGATGGTTAAATAGAGTTTCATTAGTAGAACAATTATAATATAATTCCTATCAGATTAATAACCTATTGAGGATTTTGATATCATCTGCTCTTTACTTTGTGTCCCCAGTGTAATCAAACGCTGAGTCCAAATTGGAGAATAATTTCTAACAGCACTGCCACAGCTGAGATTCACCTTTCAGAAAGAGACTCCTGGTTTTAAACCCTCCTGTTCCTCCACCTCAACACGTCCAGAATAAGATTGTCACTTATACTCCTCATTACCCTCCCTCCCCTCTGCCCTCTCGCTCTACTCCTCGATTTCCAGGATCAGGTCGTCTCCCTCCAGGGAGGCGTCAGTCCCCACATGGACTGCCTTAACTGTTCCAGACAAAGGAGAGTTGACCACCGTCTCCATCTTCATGGCTGAGAGGACACACAGAGGCTGACCCTTCTCCACCTGCCATGATCATTGAGAAGGTTTCATGAAGCATTTAAAACACGAGTCCACTGCACAGATCACTGAGCAGACACTGTACGCAAAGGTTAACACCATAAATAAACAGAAAGGAAATAACTATGGCAACAAGGTCTTAACATGTGATCAGAAAACTATTACAGACAGCAACACTTTAAAATAAGACTATCATGTTTCATCAATTTTCCAAGATTTCTATTTTATCAAATTAATTTGATGCAAAGTGTATCACAATTCCAGACATTTCATTTTAGCTGCAGCTCCACTGAGATCAAACTGAGTATTATGGATCTAACACCGGAAATCTGGATATCATTCAACATTAGCTGTAGAGTTTGATTTCAATTTCATATCTCTTAATTACAGCATATATCAGGTTTATGCATCTGTCTGGTAATACAATATCAGTAATGCTAATAAATATGATTCATTCATTCATTCCAAATGAAAAAACACAGGTTAATGGACCAGTACTTATGTAGCGCTTTTCTAGTCTTACCGACTACTCAAAGCTTTGCTTTACACTGCCAGCCTCATTCACCCAATCACACCACATTCACACACTGATGGCCGGCTTAAGCTAATCAAACCATCAGCTATATCTAACACATTCACACCACATTCATACACCACTGAACAACAGTGGGAGCAACTTGGGATTCAGTGTCTTGCTCAAGGACACTTTGGCATGTGACTACAGGAGCTGGAATCGAACACACAACCTTCTGTGGGGTGACAACTCTACCACTGATTCACAGCCGCCCCAAGGTAGGGTAGGGTAGAGTAGAGTAGAGTAGAGTAGAGTAGAGTAGAGTAGAGTAGAGAAGAGAAGAGAAGAGTAGAGTAGAGTAAGATGGAGTAGAGTAGAGTAAATTAGAGTGGAGTAGAGTAGAGTAAATTAGAGTAGAGTAGAGAAGAGCAGAGCAGAGTACAGTAGAGTAAATTAGAGTGGAGTAGAGTGGAGTGGAGTAGAGTAGAGTAGAGTAGAGAAGAGAAGAGTAGAGTAAGATGGAGTAGAGTAGAGTAAATTAGAGTAGAGTAAATTAGAGTAGAGTAGAGTAGAGTAGAGTAGAGTAGAGTAGAGTAGAGTCTCCATCAGCTTTCAGAGTTCAGATATCAAGGCAATGATCAGTCGTCAAGTTTTTGTGTCAACAAACTTCTCTAACTCAAACTCATCCTACTCTGGATTGTGTTTGTACAGCAATAAATCCTGAACAGAACTCGCAGAAACCCTGAAGCTACTTTGATAACCAACATCCCTGTCTGAAGTACAGGCCAGAGAAGTTAGCTTTGTTAAAACAACATTTTATCATTGGGATCTACTTTATATCATTTGTTTTCAATATAATTCTTCAAAACTGCATGTCTGAAGTCAAACATTTTACAGAACATATCTGTGTTTTTGGTAAAGGTAAACAGATTTGATGAGTAGTCAAACACTTTCAAACCTGGATGCTCCTGACAGCACTAAGCCCAGCATTTAAAAGGCTTTAGTCTGTGCAGGGGCATTCAAACACATAACATTAATGAAAAATTACATTCTGGCTGCTACATATTTCACTCTTAGTATCAAAAATGGGACATTTAAGTTAAAATCCTTGTATTATTTTTTAACAACAGAAGCCAAAATAGAAAGTAAATAAATAAATGGGCTCAGTGGCAGCTGGTGACAAATATTCTAAGTGGGGCTGTGCCATACTCAGTCTTTTAACAACCATCCCACTACAATTTGGAAAAAAACAAAAACAAAAACCAGATAACAGAACACACACGCATATTATATAAGCACTGCCACATAGCGCTGAAAAGCTTACATAATCTATATACAAAGAAATGGGTAAAGGCAACGTGTGCATGTCTGTCATCTTATCTATAAAGGAGTTTTGTCTTTCTGTTTTTCTGGTTTTACCTTTTTCTCTCACTTGTTGGTTGATGTTGTTTGGCTGATCTGGCCCACTTTCTTTTATCTGAAAATTTTCACTTAAAGTTCCCCTCTTGAACGAGTTTTGAAGTAGAGAGTGCACATCGCTGTTTACAGTGTCAGTGCAATCAAACTTCAACCATCGAGACTAATTGAATTTGCCCAAAGGGTGAATACAGAATTACCCTTTGGGGATTTTTTTTTCTACTACACTGATTGGCCAAACTGATGTTAACACACGCATATTTTGCCCCACCAAAAGTCCCTTACTGACTATTCGTAATGAAAGCACTCTTGCCAATAGGGAGGGTGTTGCCCTTGCACCCTCTATTGGCCGGTCGCCATTGACTTCTTAGAATAACTGTACACTGCTGCTGTCAAGTAATAGTATTTTTTTTTTTTCAAAAAGTAAACTTGACTATTAAAATATGTAAACTAATGTGATGAATCCTAAAACACAGAGCAAAAAAAAAAAAAAAGCAGGAGAATAAGACACTCACCTTAGACCCCACTTCCACTTTGACCTCCAAGACTTTCCCAGGCATGGGAGCTCCCACCTGTCCCTTAATAGACTTCTGAGCTTTGGGATGGAACTTCATTTCCTGGGGTGGGCAGGACAAACAGAGATTTCACATCCATCTGTCCAGTCACTCATCCATCTGAGTCATGCCTCCACACACCTGCCTCCAGTTCTCCTCTCACCTCACCAAAGATCCATCCATGCTGTCACTTAAGCTCTATGTGAAACATCCGTCATTGCTGACATCATCATCTCACAACCGTTTGTTATGAAGTGCAATGTCAGAAAAGTTCTTTTGCTTATGTCCAAGATGAATTTCTTTCTCTCTTCTCTCTCCTTTTTCAATCCATCCACTGTTTACTGGCAGACCAACAGTATTTACCTGAAGTTTCCTTTTGAGTCTCTAAAAGTGAAGCTCATGATGTTTTCTTAAGGTCAGATCTAAACATAGCAGAGAGCCAGGCTTCGCTTATATCACACAAATACCATCAACACTGGCTTGACGGTCTCTGAGGTTCTGAATCTGTACTTCTACATCAAATCTTAGACATCTTTTGACCTCAAAGTTTTCTAGAAATATTTTTTAAAATTATTCTGCTGTGAATTAAATTCTATTTGCTTGCTTTACTATAAATATAATGTTTACCTGTATTCCCTGCTACATTACATAAAATGTGCAGCACAAAAGAAGTTAACCGCCTTCATTTTACCTTCATGGCAACTGTGTCTTTAACCAGCACAGATCTCAGCTGTCCATTGAGCTCAAAGAAGACCTCTCTCTGGCCGGCCTTGTTCAGGTCACCCAGGGCCAGCGCCTTGATGTGCAGCGTCTTCCCTCTCTCCAGCTCCACCTGACATGAAATAAAAGACAGGAACAGAACAAGTGGGGAGGACAGGAGAGAGAAATTGGAAGAGGAATGAGAGTGTGAAGGAGGGGAAGAGACAGGAATTAGATTTAGTTAGAAAATTGAAATTAATACATGGGTGCCAAGCTCACAAGTACGGCTAAAGCAATAAAAAGAGACTGCAGAGCTGAGTGAAATTAAAAAAGGAAAGGTATTGGAGTGAGACAAACACAATGTTTCCTTCCCCCTCTTATTTCTTCTGCCCGCAGGCTCAGCTGGAACATTTCCCTGCATGCATTTGGTGGAGAGCATGCTTATTTAGCCTCCCTGCAATTCAACTGCTTATTAAATAAATCAAATAATGCAGCTTCTTGTGTCCTTTTATTGCACTGTATTACCTCAGTGCCCGTCTGTGGCTTTGTGTTTAACTGTGAATCAAGTTTATCTTATGGGACTGTAATGCTCTAAATGGGAAACATGGAGCTCCTTTATTGACCCGTTCACACAGCAGATGTTCTGACCAGATCAGAAAATAACAGAAGTGACTTGATTTCACATGTTACTGCATGGATAACACATGGAGGGAAAATATTCATTCAAACAACCTGTGCATGATCAGGGCCCAAGCCAAGCGGCAACGTCCAGTCTGAAAATATGAGACAATACGTAAGTGATAAAGTCTGCTGTTCCTCGAGTGTCTGCTTGAGGCTGGCTCCAGAAGTACCGGAAGTCACAAACACACCAAACAAAAAAAAAGCCGTTTTCGAGCTGAGCTGTGCCTCTGATTGGACGAACTGGGGATCTTAATATCTTCTAAACTGCAGTTAGAAAAAAATTTACCCCCGGTACAGTGTGTGCTGTTAGCAAAATTAGCGATTCAGATAAAATTGTTCATTTATTTATAAGTTTATTTGACAGGGACCATGCAACACAAACTGTCAAGCCAGAGTTAGATAGAAAGCTAATTTTCATCTGTGGTCCCCAATTACGTTATATTAGCTCCACATCGTCATATTTTTGCAAAGGATTTGTCCATCCATGAATATCTGCTCTCTTTGCATATTTCGCCCCCGATCCTTTAAACAGTTAAACCGGTGTGGTAATCCTGCGGTTAGTGCCTGAAATGGTGGGGTCTACCTCCATTAAATCTAGTGCTCTACTGGGGCATTAACCTGGCTCATACATACTGCCAATCATTTTTTTTCACCATTAGTACAATCAGTCCATTTTTACTGCTAATTGCTGGACATGCATACAGGCCCTGGTCATTAACACAGAGGACTGAATGATTCATTGGTTGTGGGGCACTAAAAACACTGTGAATGACAGCATGGGGCCAGAGCCATGAACCTTGGGTTGTATTAAACTGAAAAACCATATTTGGCTGATATGAGACATGTTTTTTTGGGGTTCAGGCCCCTCACTGTTAGACTTTTTAGATTTCCTTCAGAAAATAAGAGTCTATTGGTTGTTATAAGGACTTGGATGACATCAGTATTCACAAGTCTGGGCTGTTTTACAATAGATACACAAAAGAAGGACCATCACAAAACAACTGACCTTTATTTTACTGGCTATATTACTGAACATTATCTGCTGTGACATGTTGAATTGCCTGAAATATAAAAAGCCTGTAGGGGGCGCTTTTTTATATTCAACAAGATAAAATACAAACATTTGACTACATAGTATCCAATACAGGCAAAAACCCCTCAAGTAAAAACACTGAAACATTAATAAATAAACAGAAAGCTTGAAGAAAGTATAATCAAAGGAACCAAATTTAAAACTGATTATGAAAATATTAAATGAGTATTAATAAAACTGAAGCCTCACACTGGTACAGAGACATGTCTCTACTGTTAATTACGTCTTTCAATTATCTGTTTTTATTTAAAAACCATTCAAAAATAGAAAGTCTCATCAGGTTTAGTCTGCACCGAACTCCTGCTGACAGCTTTCACACAAACCCAGCTTCACAGGCCAACACAGACACCAGAGTGTTTCAGACTACACCGAGCAGCTCAGAGGTGAGAGCAATCGCAGCAGCTTCAAATTTTTTGAGACACAGCCTTGGTTCAGTTGAGGTTGTGTAAGTGGTTGTTTGAACTTTATTTGGACGAGTTATTGACTGAAAATGGCTTAAAGGGAAAGGATGAAAACAGAGGTTAAACAGGAGTCTGTGTAAAGACTCTAGATAAACACTGACTGTACAAGCTTTCCAGCAGGCACATCAACTCTGACACCAAAGAGAGAAGTGCTGAAGACAGAATGACAACCTGAGAGATAAAGACGGAGACAGACTTGGTGAAAAAGTGATAAGATGGCAGACTAGGTGGTATAAAAAACATTTCTTGCCTTAAGTAGAGCTGTAAACAGTTTGACTTTACCTGACACCTGTAAAAGTGTTGTTTGGAAACAAAGACAGTGCTCTCTCTGTGTACCAGTACCAGGCAGACGCTCGCTGTCTCATCTCAATTCTGGTCATCTCTGTGCCCGGTCTAGCTACTCTCTCCCTCGACACAAGCCACCGTACTTCACCATTTGTCTCACGCCTCTTCTGCAATCTCTCATCTCGCCGTTCAGAAACTAGTTTTTGCCATCTTTCCATTTGTCAAAACTTCCGGTCCGGTTTTCAATCTCTCTGTCAAGTCCTTCCATGTGTCACAGCTTTCCACTTTGAATTGTTATTCTGCCGCCTATTTCTGAGCCGCCCTCTGTCTCTCTTGCAATTATTAATTTCACTCATCTGCTTCTTTGCCTCTTCGTATTTTCTTCTGTTAAGTCTCTCCACGTCTTTTCCTCGACCCTTCACACTCTTGCTTTTCGTTTCTAACATCACTACCTCAGCTGCCGAGACTCCATTGATATTCTAAACTTAGTCTCAGTACAAAGACCAAAATACACGCTGCAGCAGGTATGTATTGATCTCAATTTCACTCTCTGTCTATCTCAGGGTGCTCTCGCTCTTTGTCTTTTTCACTCTCTCTGGTAACAAAACCTTTCTTTGCATGCTTTTTTTCCCCCTCTGTGGTACTCAATTTGTATCTCACCGCTTCTTCTCCTCTCCCTGCTTCACACTGAACTTCTCTTCAACCTGTGCTGTTTAATCAAATTCTCACAGCTCTTCAAAAAAACATATATAAACACAAAGTATTGCATTTTTTTGCAACCATGTGGCTCTTGTTTAAGCATGCCAGTTTTATTAAGAGCTACAAAGACAGCTTCAGTTTTTCTATCTTAAACATCACACAGGATTAAATTTTTCTGTTTGTTTTGTCAGGTTATTAATACAGTTATTAAATACGGTTATTAATTAGCACAGCAGTTATTAATCTAAAGAAGTAACTATGAGGACGCAAGGATGTCAAGATTTAACTTTGACAACAGAGTCCATGTCCTTGTTCCATGCCATCCCATCGTGGTTCTAATTCATATGGCACAGCAAACAGTTGAGGTCAAAATTATTATCATAATAAATATAAGATAAATATAAACAACAAACTAACTTATTAACTTAGCATTAATTTATCCAATAAATACGCGGTACAAGAGAACAATTTTTACAAAGTAGGAAATAACAAAAAATACAACAACAAAAACAACAACAAAAAATAATACTAATCTCATCTCAGGATGCCGCTGCAACTTGTGTACTCAACTTTTCATATCAACAAGTAAGTATTTTAGAGTATTTTTATTAACATTATTATTCTGTTCTGTCCTGTTTGCCTTTTTGAGGTTTTCTCATGAAATCATGAATGGTACTTTTTCTTATCATATCAATGAAAAGTCTATTCTTGAAATAATCTATAAGTAAAACACAATGGCAGCTTTAACATAATTGATTCCTTTTAAACCTCAAACTGTTGATTTATCAGTAGGATTATTTTTTCTAAATAAGTCAAAAATTATTTGTTAATAATAAGATTACTGTATCTGCCTCTAGAGATGCTTCAGATGCAAAGAACTGTGAAGCTTTTATTTGGTATTCGTGGTATTTGCTCGTCCTTATGTTGCAAGAATGTTGCGGTCTTGTGGCATGCTGTCGCACGTCCGACAGACCCCCATGTGCCACAGAAAACCCTCCGGGACAGATTTGGCCGTTTCCATTGAATTTGTTTTCACTCACACGGTTAAGCCATTCAGTGGAATTTTACCACTCACGTCTGTATCTTTGCATCCATTTGCGTTTCAATGGGGCACGGATGCAGGCGTAGTTGCAGACAGGTTTGCTCTTGATTTTCTGTGACCTTCTTGCAGCCAATCAATGATGAGCTTATTCCTCATGTATGAACTAATGAGTGAAATACAGGAAATGAGTGAAATACAGGAAAATTCTGTATTTTATGGGATGGATGGCAACCCTACCCACCGCTAGCCAGGGGACTTTCTAGGCAAGCTACTTGTGCCATAACACCCACATGCTATCTGAATGTCAATAATCACAGATCACATCCTTCATGTCTGAATCTAAATCCAGAAACTGAGATAAAGTTGTATATAGGCTGCATCAGGTTGAACTGGCACTCATCCAGAGCCATGTGTAAATGGTGGTGCTAGCTCTGCTAATGCTAGCCACACTTAGCAAACCAATTTCACATTGCTTACATTATGTTCAACCACATTAAATAGGTTTCGCTCAACTTGGACTGTTTTTCTTGAATGTTTCTTGCTTTTTGACTTGCAGGTTGGTCTGATTTTAAATTTCTCCTTGACAAAAAATAAATTAGTGGCCTTAAAACACCCCTATTCCCTTTTGCACTGCAGAGAATATTAGAGTATCAACTACACAAGCATAAAGGTGTTTTAAATTCGTTAAAGCAGCCCACTCTTTAAATGTGTGCACACTACTTACTAAAAGCCTGCTTGGAATTGGTTTGTGACAGAGGTCTGGACTAAGCTGCAGTTGTTTACTTTACTGACTGAACATGGCAGTGTTTGAATATTCCACTGAGAGTGTGTACATCCCTCAAGTCAACAGATCTGACAGCAGAGTTTGTGGCAAACCACTCTCAGGGAAGTAAAGGGGCTGCAGGCGGCTCTGATAAACATTTATCCACGAAACGTCAAGTCAGAGGAGAGAAACGATTTTTGAAAATGAAGTGTGAGAGCTCTGCTTCGGCTCTCTTGTGGTACCAGTTCATCACTGGGTAAGACAATAGAATGAAATCATGTTATCAAACTTGGTATTATCCCCCAAACCTGAGCACACATTACGAAAACAAGTTGAAAGTGACGTCGGTTTTGTCATACAAAACTGACCACCCTGCCTCCGCTGTTCTGGCTTCTACTATCAGAACTGTAATGAAATCTCTCTTCTGCTTTAATTTGCTGTTTTCTCTACAATAAGACCCTCACAGGCTGCCTCCATGTTCGCAGGAAGTACCATAAAGCACAAAGTCCTTTCCGTCCAATCGCCAGTACCTCTGACTCAAACTGCCTGCCTCGCATCACGGCTTTGATACCACTTTATGAATGAATTGTGTAGCTTGCGAGAGAGTAATGACATCACTGCTGTAACCGGAGCTCCATGTGTTCGTGCTGGTGAACATTTGCGATGACAGAGTGTGTATGACTTGGTCCAGGTTTGTGAAAATCTGTGCTTATATTTCCATCAAACATGATTAATACAAATTTGAGTCATCAGCCTCAGCCAGATAGGTCTGCAGTGTGCATGTGTGGGTGAATGACAGCGTTGGACAGAGCTGTCACCCATGTGTAGGTGTATGTTTGTGTTCAGTAATGCGCTCTTAATGAGCTTCTAATGTGGTTTTTAATGAACTGGCTATGGCCCTGCACAAAACAACTTCACTGACACAGATCTAAGTGTGCTCTGACCAACTTAACACGACTCAAGCTTGTCTGAAAAGGACTCAAAGAGGGAATGTTGAAACAAATCTGCATCTCGACAGAATAATGAGGACAAAAACTAACATAAGAGGTGAAAAACTGAAGTGGTCGAGTCCTCCCACTGCATTCACGACACAAAGAGAAATCTTCCAGGCTCGCTGCTCACTCTTCAGCTGATAATGCTCTCATGCTGGATTACCAACGGGCTTCGAAATGAAGTGCTAAACAATACCAGCTGATTACTGCGAAAGCCTTTGTATCTACTTCCCACAGCAGCAGCGTCTCAGAGCTTTAGGTCGGGCTCAGCGCTCGGGAAGATTGGGGGCTTCGATGTGTTTTGATCAGGATTCCTGCTGTGTGCCTCGGACGCTCGCTGAGCTCATAAACAGCTTTTGTTATAAATATACAGGTAATAGTCTGGTAGAGCTGCAAAGGTCATCAGTAATGGACAGTTGCTCCATTTGCTGCTGTCACTGTGGATTTATCGCAAACTCCCACAAAGACCCGTAAAGCTCACAGGCTCTTTTTTCTCACTTGCCATCCAAAGATCATCTGTTAGAGAAGACACATCATTTAGCAGAAAAAGAAATTCACCTTTCAGGTTAAATATTTTACAACTGCCCTTTGTATCTGAATCTCTGACATTAACCCAGTTATTTTTTCTTTATGCTATAAAGAGGTTTGTTTGCTCAGGTATGCTGGGGCTTGTATTGGAGAGCTGCAGACACACTATTTCACCTTATATAGCAAAGCTTTGTGCTGCAAACCAAAGACTGCGATTGGTTAGCATACCAGAGTAAATGGTCTGAATATTTTTGGTCTCACTCTGCATTCATACACTGTTGGGCCCCCATCAGTATTACAGTTTACCCAAAACGTTTCCAGTGGCTCCATTTCTCAAAATCAATGAAAAAGTTAACTACCTCATTAAAACTCTACAATTCTACTGCAAAATGATACACAGAATAAAACAAACAAACAAACAAAAAACAATGGACCAAAAATTATACAGCGCTTTTCTAGTCTGTCTGACCAATCAGAGAGCTTTACACTGCTAGTATCTTTCACCCATCCACACTGATGGTAAGGAGTTCTATGGTAGGAACCATGTTTTTTATTCCAACCCATTCATACCCATTCACAGACCAATGACTAACAGTGGGAGCAATTTGGGGTTCAGTGTCATGCTAAAGGACTCTTCCACATGTGACTGCAGGAGCTGGGATTAATTGAGAGACGACGACTCTACCACTGATCCATAGTCCACCCCAACGATCTCCTCTCAAAACTGATTTCTTCTTCCAAAATAAAAAAAACCCCAAAGAGTGCTGAGTTACATTGCATTTCGTAGAACTTTTGAGGTTTTAAACATTTACAACAGACCACTTTATGTACACAAATGTTTTCAATTTTATACAGTATTTAGCGTGCAGCTCAGCAGTTTCACCTGTTTAGGTAGAAGGGCGGGGGGGAAAACTATAAAGAAATCAGTGCAGATATAAAAAGGTAACAAAAAAAAATATGTTCAGCTGACAAACAAAGTGATAAATGTAATGAAAGTCCCTCTTGGGACACAAAACATACACAACTCTTCAGAAGTGAGAATGCGCTGTATTTTCCTTCTTTTTTTCTTTGCCCTTCAAAACGTCTGTGCGCACCACCGTTACCCTGCATCACCGCTCTGATCCTGGTCTCCAACATCAGCTGCGACGTTGCTGCTCCATCTTCTTGCCAAACACCTGTGCGAGTCACTTGAGGCCTCTTCTAAACTGCGACACACGACAGAAGTGTTCTTCCAAGAGAGTTGGCTCAGGTGCAACAGGAGTGAGACTAATTAGCAATCAGGGTGTTGCATTTGAAGGGATGTACATCCAGATAAATGAAGGATGCAACTTGAAAAACTGTAAGAACGACAGACCCGTGCTTCAGGCTGAGCTGTTTGGAGTCATATTGCTGACACATGAGCGTCACGTTTTCAGAGTTGGATAAATAGTTCTGCTTTCTGTGTGTATAAAAAGAGTTCAAATAATTCTATTCATAAAATGCTCGCACAGCCACCGAGGGCAATCAGGGTTTGATATCTTACCCAAGGACACTTTGGCATGTGGACTACGAGACCAGTTATCAAAACAAGCAGCAAAAAAAGAAGTCCAACTCTACCGCTAAGCCTACCCTGACTCTGGAATACTATCACTGTGCTATTCACCCGCCTCAGGCCTCCTCTTTGCATTAAAAACCATAACTGTCATTTATCAGCAGTTTGCATTTATGCTGGTCCTGCATCAGATTGACAAACAGCGCCCACACTACCCGTCTGTGCGTTTGACATCAACTCTTTGCTGATGATTTGATTTAAAAGGTTGTAGCAGCTGCCTTTCTCTTGGCCTGGAGTCAACGCATGTCAAAAAAAGAGTGTGAATGTGTTGAACATTTACAAAGCTCCCGTCACTGAGGACCAAACTTGTCAACAACTGGAGCAACTCAATTTTCTCAGGTGATGCTGATCAATGTTTTATCATTTCTGTGTTTTCTTTATTTTTTATTGGATCATTGATTTTGAGACGGCTAATATTTTGTTACACATAAGCTCGTCTATCAAATACTGACGGAACAAACAATGATTCTGCACCCTGTACCTGCACTATGAAGAATCTCCTTAACAAGAACAAAGTTTAAGACAAATGTGCATTTATAAACGTGACCAGTGAGAATAGCTGTGACTGAAACTGACAACACTGAGATCTGTTATAGGAGATTTTTCCTCTCTTGAGTAATTCTGCTCAGTCAAAGGAAAAAAAAAGAAAAAAAAACACAACCAAGAGACACCACTCACTGCATGTGACGGGTCACTTTTTTGACATGTTTTCATTCCATGTCTGCCTGGTCCCGCTAATCGGACCTGATCTGGTGGGAATACCCATTGTCAAGACAACAGGGGGAGAATTTTTTTTTTTTTTTTTTTTTTTTTTGATGGATGATGCTCAGCACAGCACAGTGTGTGAAAGTTCTAAAAATACAACTGCTGTGACGGACCAGAGATTAAAGAAACAGCAGCAGGGGGAGGTGAACTCTGGGTAAGAAAATAAGAAAAACAACGTTGTTACATCTGGGGATTGTTTGATTGACAAGTTTTTTACTTGCAAGAGAATAAACAGAGCATATGAAAGCTTAAACGGGTTAAACTCAAGGTTTCTTATTCCAATTAAAGGAGCTTTTAGATGTGGTTTAGCATAAAAAGGCACCATTCCATAAATCCTGCTTCACAGCTGCAGCGTCCTGAGTGTTTGTTTGTTATAAATCCATTTATCTTGTATAGAAATTCAAGCCAACCACTCAGTGTTTTGTATGAATTTAGAAAAAAAAAAGATGGGGATACAAAAAATGCTGAAGCTGCCAAGAGTCTTAATGAAAACATTCTAAGAATTTTGTCTAATCAGCGGTTGGTGGTCAGACTGTGGGTTTCTTGCCAGATTTCTAGCGATAGCACTGAAGCATGGACACCCTGGGGTGATTAACAAGAGAAGAAGGGTGGGGGGTCAGTACATCTTTCTGGTCAGGACCTGATCAGCTAATTCAATGCAGCTCCTGATTCTTTGATAACACCACAACAGAGCAGTAGGGCTCCACGTGTCCCTCGGATTAAAAAGAAAAAAATCAATTAAGAACAGCCTGAAAGCATTTTGTTGCGGTGAAATGAAGCAGTAATTAAAAATGGCTGCATGAATGATGAATCTGTGTCAGTTCAGCCTGTGTGTGTGTAACTGATAATAACAGAATCAAAAGAAAAGACATGAAAAAGAAAGAATAAATTCTAATGAACGATGTGTGTCAGGGCTTTACGAGGATTACAATTGGATTTCATAGAGGGGGAAGAATGATGCCGTGTGTTGCTATGGAGCCTTGATAAAGTGCTGTAAGCTTAAAGTTAGCCTTTAGCTTCCCCTTTAATGTTGGCGTGCTAATTGCATGTCACGTACACAAAAATGTGCTCTTAAAGAGATCCATTATCATCAACCACTCAAGACAAAATTAAGAGAGTGCACTGAATGATGAGTCATGCCTCCTATGTAGCTGCATGTCATTTTCATTTTTCAACATTATTTCATAAAATATAAAATATCCTTCAAAAAGAGTTTTAAGAACTGTAATTTTCACATTTTACCCAGAGTGGTTTGATTGACTCCAGCAGTTTGAAGTTATTTAAAATCTGTCTTTTAACCTTGTTCTGATCCAAGATTCAACAAAATCGAGGAAATCATGAATCATCGCCGAGACTTTGAGTCTGACCTTCACCCCACAGACTGTAGTCTATGCGATGTCACCCATCTGTTCCTGATACAGTCAAGTGAAGCCAATCATTGGACAGGGCCATCTTGGATATGACGTAAACTTTGAGCTTTCGTTAGAACAGCTATAGGGCGCCTGTCAGTCATGTGAGCTGAGCTGAGCCTCTGATTGGACAAACACGTAATCCTAATATCTTCAAAACCGCTGAGGTAGAAAAAAATTCACCCCCTCGTAAAGTGTGTGCCTTTCAGACCCAAACTGTTGTGTGTACGTGACTCCAGGTCTTTCTGCAGCCAGTCTCTAGCAGATTCTCCATGAACAGTGTCTTTTAGCACTTCTACATAGGCTTCATTTTTCTCCACCGGATGCCTCTTGCTTCACCCTCTTTTTTTTGCTGAAAAACTCACAGAAAGAGAAAAACTTTCACAAAGATAAATAGTTAAATAATGTGAGAGCTGGATTTCTCTTTTGATATGGATGTACTGGCTGTGTTTCCCAACTCAATTCACGGTTTTCAGTCATGTGACTCTTTTGTGTTGCGCCTGCCGTCATAGTGCTATGAGCTGTCTGCTTGGCTCTATTTAGTAAATGGATTAAAACGGGTGATCAGGCAGAAATCACCCGACTTCCTGCTGACAGAAAGCAACGTTAGTTTAAGAGCACTAAAGCTTCACCTCACAGGGTTAATGATCCTGAAGCCTATAATGATGGATAATAACATCTTTTCTTGATCACAGGGATTGTAACCTTTGGGAGATGGTGATTTAAACCTAACATTACATGAACTCCTGTGACTATAATTCATCTAATGTAATTCAGTCATGCTGAGTGTAACTGTAAGACACTCTGAGAGATGTTTGCTAGAAAAGACATGTTTATATGTCAGTGAAAGACGTCAGTCTGCTCTCTGTATTTTATCGCTGTTACAGCCCAACAGCTACGACAAATAAATAAATAAATAAATAAAAATATGGCTACATTAAAGATTTTTTTTTTCATAAAGACAGGTTCTTCAAACTATATGCCAGAGAAACAGGGATAAAGTCATTGATTAAAGAGCAATGTTGTCATTTAATGAGAGAGAAGTCTGGTTGATGTTTTGTCGGCTCAGGAACGTGAATCATCCTGTAAAGTGACAATCGACAGCTGAGGACAGACGGTGGTAAAAGAAACTATTAACCAACTCTTTGGTTAAAATCCAGATATTCATCACAATGGTGCTGATGTGCTAAGAGACTAGGCGTGGCGTGCTGTGTGACGTCACATGAAAACCATGAATGCAACAGAGATGATTTGTTTAAAAAAAAAAACAAACAACAAAAAAAAGCACAGCCATTTTTTCACGGAACTTATTGTGAGAATTAAGGAGGGTGAAATGTGGCTTTGGCTGCATTTCAACAAATCCAGCACCTTCCTCCAGGGTTGTGTGGAGCTGTGACTGTGTTCAATAAGTTCTTTAGTGTTTAACAACTGTGAAACAATCAGGAAATAACATCTCATTTACATGTTTCACAGCTTTGTATTTCTTACTTTCTTTACCTTCAACTTCATGATACTCACCTCCATGCTTTCTTTTGGGTTAAAAATAAGGCTTTATATTTTAATATTCCATAGCAATAGGTAGGTTTTAGTCCTAATGATATTAGAATATAGGAATTCCACCGTCGCCCTCACATGCTGCTGTTTAGAGGAACATTCCTCCAAAGTCACGACCTCCTATCTTTCAAAAACACACACACTAAACCCCAGAGAAGGTCACAGCAGAGCTGCAGTCAAAACATGTCACAGCCATCATCTCTGACCTGCGTCACCTGTTTGGTACTGACGCCATCTGCTCGCTCGTTCGTCGTCTCCATGGTGTTCCCCGAACGGCATCACTGCTCAACATTACATTAAACAGAACTGCTGCTCTGCTTTCAGAACAAAAGCCATGAACCCTGTGGGGATCTCTCATTATCCTTCACCATTATTCATTGTCTAACAAGGGTTGAAGAAACAGATCTTTCCCTTGATTCTGTGTGTTTTCTGGTCTAAAGAGGATCCTCTCTGAGCTGATATAGAAGTCAGCTTTAAGATATCAGTCAAGTTTGAATCTCCAACCAAGAAACATTTTTTTTCTTTTTGCATGACGACATCCTGAGTGACAGCCTCCTTAAGAAGCAAAAGCAAACTTTCCCTTTGAACTGACGTCTGATTCTGACATCTGTCGCCAAGGTTACGGTAGGTTGTCTCCACACTCTCTTTGGAATTCACTCTTCAAATCTGGACTTGAACAATCACTTGCACTTGAGTTTTGCTCATCAAAGCGGTAACTGCTGTCATTCGCCTCAAAAGTTATCCGTTTGTGCCGAACTTCCGAGATAAAACCGGCGTCTTCAAACCTGCTGTCTCCTGTTCTGAGACCATCTTTCAATCGGCTCCTCTGGCATCTTGAAATATTTCTCCTGACTGTTTATTCACGCATGTTAAAACCAATTGGCAGCCTGCTGATTCTGCTTTGTAACATTTTGGAGCTGACGGGAAATTATTACTTAGAAGAATATTCACCAGGAACATTTCTCTCCGTCTCAGATTCTGTCTTTGCAGTCACAAATGACAGCCAGTTATTATATCCAAAAGACTGATACATTCCCCGGCCCACTTATGAATTTGCACGGGAAATGATCCAACACGTTTGTTATGTTACTTCATTGCTTGTTCGTCTGCCTCCCTGATGGAGAATAAACGGACAAAACGAGCTTCAGAACTCTCGCTGATGATATTTCGGTCTGAGATATTGGCCCTCAGCGTCTTTCACCCGGCCGCTCCCAAACACCACAGAACAAAATTAATCTGTTATTTCTGTTCTAGAAGGCCAATGTGATGGCCGAAGGGATCAGAAACGCTGTTTGTTGCTCCCCTGATAAAGTGCTAATATCTCCGTCCTCCCTGCTGTCTTATCAACAATTCACTGTGACTCTGCAGCACACAGTATCACACCTCGCTGTCTGCGCTGATGGAAAAATCACTTCCTGCTGATAAAGTCCGGTCTGTGCGGGACTGCTAGTACACCGGAATTAATTAAAAAGCAAAGTGGATTATTACTTAAATGAAAATTAAATGTGTTATCATGAAATTAGAAAGGATAATTGAATGTTACCACAGCTTTTATCACAACATGTCTACAAATTAAACAGATCCCTGTTGCTGCAGGATTCGAGTTATTTTTGAAGCATTTTAAATTTGAAACCATCTCTTCAACGTGCTTAAAAAACACAGAGACTCTGCAGCATTCCACTTTCAGTCTTGGGCAAGCAAACTTGAGGGAAAGACTTGAGTTATTTTATCAAGGGCTTATACGTAGTGGTCATTTGGACACCAAACTTAAACAGGGATAAGAAAAGGTCAAAGTCTGCGCTGCCAAAGCCAACATATTCTGATCTGAATGGTTTTAAAGTTTAGGTACAGAACCCAAACACTGGATCCCACAATTGTTTTTCACTCTAGGAAACAACTTTCTCTCTTTATCTGTCAGCTTTTTTAAAAAACTTAGACTAAGCGTATTAAAATGTATGTCCTTCTTTAAAACTGGTGTAAACTGTGTACCTCAAACTCCTCTGCGATCTTCGGGCCGTCCAGGAACAGCCTGGTGCTGAGACAGTCCACTGGACCAAAGTTAGCTGGGTAGAGAAAAACAGACATGAGGTCAATACGGCTGAAACGGCAGAGTGTGGAAACAAATGGGGGAGTTTTTGTGATGAGTGATAACCATGATCCTCCATTTCTCAAGTTTCATGATCAAAAAACTTCTGTCTTATAAATATGGATTTTTCTGCACGTTTACGTGTTTTTTCAAGAGGAAAGATGACAGCAGCATCTTTGTCAGGTTTAAAATCGTGTTCTGGTACGAGGTCTCTTTCGACTTACATCAACTTAGAGTGGATTTCAAAAATTGTCTCTCTTGTCATCAGTTGAACCAGGTGTGTATTTCATATAGCCTGTAATTTGGTGCGTTCATGGGCTGCGGGAGAAAACGCACCTGCTGGTAATTTCACATATGATGTTGACACAGAGGTCGCGTGTAAACTCAGAATTATGAGGAGAAAAGACAGTTACCAATTTTGTGGGATGTAAAGAAGAGTAATATAATATGTAGTGTAACATATTACTGTTGGCAGGGAGTAATAAGTAATAATATTACGTTTAAAAATAGTAACAGATAATGAGTAATACCTTAGAATCTGAAAGGAAAGGAAACTGAATTGGATAGAGAGCTGGTTCCTTCTGTCGGAGCAGGAATTTGAAATCAAGAACATAATTTGATGAGACTTAGGGTTAAGTTTATGTTTGGGTGCATGTTCAGCCTTTAGCTAAATTAGTAAAGAGATGACAGCTTATTAAAGCTCCTCCAGTTTCATGCAAACACTCCTGCAGTCCTCAAAGCAGCAATTAAGGTTGTTAATCCAGTTAGCGCTCTGTGTTTCTCCAACTGCTTTAAACAACTCCAGGTCAACTGACTCCTCGGGAAAGCATCATATAAGCCTCCCAATATCAGACCTCTCTTGCCCGCTGCTACTTGCAAACATTTCCACTGTACTTCAGAATGACATTCTGTGATTGTGTGTTGTTCATTTGTTGGGTTTCAGCTGCACTCTCCCTCTGATTTTGAAGCCTTGGATTCTTTTCTAGGATGTAAAACTTGTGAACAACCAAAAACAAAAATCAAACACATTCCATCTAAATAATCTGAACTCTGTAATGATGGTTTCTGATTTAGGGTTGTCTGCTAATTTCAAGCCCGAGTAGCAAAATAAATGAGAGTGAAATCCCATGAACCCAGCCGTGTTCAATACAACGGACCAGATTTCACATTCCAGTAATTAAACACTGAAATAAACCCGTTTATCAAGTCTGCAGACTTACAAGTGAAGTCCTTGAACTCCTGGAACACTTTGGGATACATGGCTGCTGACATCACATCCTCAGGGGTGATTTCTTCCCCGTGAGCAGCTCTCAGCCCCTCCTCCAGGGCCTTGAAATCCATCGGTGGCAGAGAGGCACCAGGACGACCTTCAATACGGTTGAGGGACTTCAGCACCTGGAATGAGAAGTAAAAAGTGAATATAAGTGAGTCATACATGCATTGTTTTCTGCGTGTTTACTCGCTCGTAATATCCCCACAAGACTGCGAAGCATGTGGGATGAACAAAGCGCCGGTAAACCCTTCACAGTGAACTTCACGTCTACATCAAAGCTGCGCCCTGACAAAAAACACTGAAGTGACAGAGACACTCGGGATAAGAGGCGGAGGAAGATGGAGGTACAGGGGGGTGGGGGCTGTTTTGAAGGATGGAGAGAAACACTTGAATCGGAGCAAATACAACACTTGATACAACTTATTCTTTATTTGCATTAAGTGGCACCCAGTGCTGTGCTAAGATCTGCACTGATATCCACTTTGCTCGCCAACACCTCTGCCTTTCTTTCAGTTCGCCCCTCTCTCCCCACTCAAGTACCATCAGCCTATCACTGACGACAGCAGTTGTTGTAGTGTGTGTGTGTGTGTGTGTGTGTGTGTGTGTGTGTGTGTGTGTGTGTGTGACATCATCCTCTCCCCTCCTTTGAAAGAGGGACAAAACAGACGGATGAAAGACAGAAAGGAAGGGGATAATTTGTGGAAAGTGGAGGCCGCTCTAAGACTAATGATTGGACACGTTATCTTCCAACACAGTTGCTGATATCTGACACAAGTTGAAGAGACAATCGATGTGAGGCTGCTAATAACACCCGGTGAAGAGATTATTGTCGGGACGCTGGAACTGTGCCTAATGACGGCTGTTTTGTTTTTGTGTTTTGATTTCTTTAGCTCTTGATGGCACAGTTTAGTGTGTTGAGAGGAATGAAGAGTCAGCTGTGAAACCCTCCGTTAAAATGCCTCTTTAGTTTGATTCAAGCCCCCTGAGTTTCTAGAAATCAAAAGAAAGCTACTTCAAGGGCTTCCCCTTCACTCACCTAAGCTAACATGCTAAGTGCTGTATTTGTAATGTGCACACCGTCCAGACATCCATGTAGTGTGTGAGCTCCACTCGGTGTGTTTTTCACGTTTTCCCTCCTCTTTGTGTGTGCGTAACATATCGGCACATTCGTGAGCGCGCTCCGCGTGCCTCCCGGAAATCTCCTGACAAAAGGGCCCGGTGCAACGCTATTAGTCACAGAGCTAACGGTTCAAAGATAGCTGACTCATTTGTGAGTGTGAGAGAAAGACACTTCAAAGATGGCAGCCTCATTGGAGTCCCCGCTCATTAACATTACGTCCTCTGAGGATGTCTTACACCTTGGCTGTTTGATTGTTTAAGTGTGAGACAGATAGCGACTGTGTGCGAGCGGAAAAAAAAAAAAAGTGTTTCTGCATGAGCAATAGGAGGGAAAGAAAACTCTTGATTCAAGGTTATTTTCTTTTTTCTCCTCATTTCTCTTAAATCCACTCAGCCCACTCCCACTCCTCCTTTTTATTGTCACTGTTTTTCTCACTCTCTGTATTCTCCGGTGCTCTGAGGGATGTGCTGTATTTCAATCTTATTTCTTGAATTCATTTTCTTCCTCTCGGCCTCCATATTTATTCCCTCAATCTCACCATATTTGCATCAGTCCTCCCACTTTCTTCCTCTGCCCTCCCCCCCTTTTGCCCTCCTGTCTTTCCCGTTTCCCCCTCGTCCATTTTTCTCCATCCGCCCACGCTGCAAATGAACCGTGCGTGACATAGCTACAACGAGGAAATGCCTCAATTACCACTTTGTGTCGTGAAAAGTTTTCCTCATGCATGCAAACAACTTGTGTGCATGAGGGACTCTCTGTGATATAATGCTGGAATGACTGCTCGCTGACTAATTAATGCCACCAAAAGCTCCATTAAAGAAACATCACGTCTTCCATGCTGCCAGCATAAAAATAACCTTCAGCTGCAGCACACAGGGATGCAGATATCCCCCTCTGTGGCATGCAACTCTTTAATGAACTGTTAATGTCTCTGCTTGCATGCAAACACAAACAAACTAATTCATGTTTGCTAACTGATAGCTAATCACACCACGACTTGAATTGAAAGCCACGTCCGCCCTCACACTTCAACAGGACTCATTTGCAGTCATCTGCATTCAAAGATTCTGCATAAGAATAGGACACTTGGGGGCCTGGATTGTAGTGTGTGGAGTTTTTTGATTTCTGTTTTGTTTTAGATTTGCAGTCTAAGCAGTATTGATCTACCAGTTTGGTGTGTCCTGGAGAAACAGTCTGTTTGGGTAAAGCAGGCAACTGCAGCTGCGTTTCCATGAAACTTCTTAACAGAATAAAAGCAATATTTCTGAGGTTTCGATTAAGTACAATTGCGCCTTGCTGGTTTTTCCATTACGACTAGAAATAAAAAGTGGAAGAAGAGGGGAGGACTGTAACCTGAGCTGTCATTTTGGTGGGCGTTACTGTTTTAGTCAATAGACGAAGACAAAGGGCATTTAACCATAAACACCAGAGTCTGTATATGTGGCAGTGGCCACGTACGAGGAACTTTTGGGGGAAGATTATGGCCGAGAAGTTCACAGAGAAGCTAAGTAATCAAAACTTAAGGATGACCCAGCCTACTTTCAACAAACTGAATCTAGATGCACCAGACCCTTATCCCCTCGGGAGCCAATAACGGCAAAGAGGCGAGTGGCCATAGCCCTGTACAAGCTGGCAACCTGCGCCGAGTACGTCCGCTGAGGTGTTTTGTAAAAAAAAAGGGGCTTTCATTGCACTTTTGTGTTAAATCTCAATATCAAAACTTCTGAAAAACCACCTCATGAGAGCGTACAAACTTTTTGTCAAAATTTGAGAGGTTTTTCAAAACTTTGGTGTTTCCATTACCTTTTTTTTTGGGGGGGGGATACTTAGGTTTTGCACCATTCTAGGTGCAATGGAAACACGGCTTGTAATAGCATCCCAGCTCCCATCAGTCTGATGACCATTTGTAATTATCTCTTTTAACAAGTATCTGACGTGCTGTGCGGCATATCGGTGTCCACAGTACACCGTCTGCCCGATTCATGATGGTCTGGATTTTCACAACACCAGTTAACTGTCCTGTCTCATATTATTCCTCTTCCTCTCGTTCTGATGCAGGCTCCCATTGCACTCAGCACGCTCTGGACGTGCCACCTGTTACACAGTTACGCGGCAGTGTCCCCAATCAACTGCTTATCGTCTTTCTTCACTGTGGAGTTCCACTCTTGGTTCCGTGCGCAGTGCGCTCCACATGTGTGTCAGTGCTGCACGCAGTCACAAACAGTTCAACATCAACCAGACGGGATGTTAACTGCGCCCAAAGTTTTCGTAAGTAACAGCAATAAATCTCTGTGAATAAAACGCAAAAGCTTTATTAATATCACGTGTAAACACGTATTCATTCTGCTCTCTCTGTCACAGAAGCTAGCTCCACAGCTAACAGCTGACAGTCACTCACAAACAGATTTGAAACACATTTGTGGTATTTGATCTATCAGACTTTTATTTTTTAAAACAAGAAATTTGGGGGCATTTATGCCTTAAATCAGATAGGAGAGGACAGCGGATAGGGCAGGAAACAGGACGAGAGTGGGGTGTAACCAAGCAGCGACCTCTGGTCTAAAAATATGAAGCAGTGCATTTTGTCAAGTGTCAACTTGAGGCTGGCTCTGGAAGTTCCGGAAACCACATACACACCAAGCCAAAAAGACACATTTCCACCATTTACAGCCTGGAACAAAAAATGTCTCGGCAATTTAGAAGATATCAAGAATGCAAGTTGGCCCAGGCGGGCGTCCTATAGCTGTTAATGTGGAGGCTAAAAGGCTGCCTCATTTCCAATATGGCTGCCGTCCACGATTTGCTTCAAAACTCTGTTTCGGAAACAGACGGGTGACATCATGGGGACTACATCCATTCATTATATAGTCTATGGGAGTGACATGCAGGAAAGAGGCAACGGGCTGGATCCTGGGCCACCGGGATCGAGGGCAACCTTGTGGAGCACAACCCAGACCCAGAGGAGTGCTCTGAACATCTTCACATGTAACATGAAAACCATTTATTTTATTCTTATTGTGTTTGGAGGAGTGACAATTGGATTAATTAGATTAACTAGTATAATGGATTTACCAAACCGCTGGTTTAAACCAATCATGAAAAATAAAACAATAAAAAACGCGATATACCGTGATGACGCCACAATCTTAAAAAATTACTTTGAACTTAGAACTTGGTTTCTGTGCACAGGGGCAGCAGCACACTGTCTGTTCTTCATCAGACTTTTACCAAAATCTGCTTGACGTTGGACAGCAAAGGAAAACACTGGAAAAAGAACGCCCACAGATTGTACATGAAAAAAAACAAACACTTGATTTGTACTAAAAGTGAACTCTGAATCAAACTGAATCAGGGGCATGGAGAGACGAGTCCTTCAGACGGCTGGGGGAGAAAAAGCCTCTTGGTGATTTCTGCCTTGAATATGGAGGGTCTCTCTTCAATGCAGAGTCGGTGCCTGTAGGGGAAATTTAAACTTCTCTGGCAGGAGATCAACATGTATACAGAATACTGTAAGGCAGGCCACAGCCTTGGCACGTTGTTTATGTGCTTAATGATTGGTAAGGCTGGCTGGACCTCATGGATAATACATCACACGACACCAAAGAGCTGGAATGTAAACACCGTTCTCTGTAATGCCCAAAGGGTTGCAGAGCGAAGACGTGAGAAAAGATGCACGGCAACCTCTGTCAGAAGTATGAATATGAAATTGCCCACCAGCTTCGTCCGTCTGAACTCCTGAGCAGATTTTTTTTGAGAAACAAGAGACAGAGTGAGAGACACTAATAGAGAGGTAGCAGACACGGGGCTGCATGGCGGGTGTCAAAACTGAAAAATCACTGTGATTGGGCAGGTCAGGACTGTCCAGGAAGCTAAAAGACAAATATCTGATCATTCAACCCCAGAAAAAAAAACACACACACACAATGATGTGTGCTGGGAGAGGGTGGACGAGGACGATTTGATGGTGAGGGTTAGAGGAGGACAGGCGTTAGTTTCTCTGAGAGGTGAACAAACACAAGAAGGAAGGATGTGAGGAAGAAAAAGATGTGAAACAAGAACAAATCAAGGCTTGAAGAAACTGTAGAAACTCTGTAGAAATCTAAGCAACACACGAAGGCACAATGAGCGTCCTGTGGAAAAGTCCGGACAGTATCTCAAATATTTCACATTGTTGGCTCCAGCCAGCTCGCTGATAATACGTTACAAAAGACTCGTCGACTGCCAATGTTACTGGGGAATAAAACACCCACCATCTTTCCTTCCTCAGACACACACACACAAAAAAACCCAGTCTGACTTTTTGGAGAAATGTCAACTATGCCAATATGTCAGCAGGTCTTTGGGAGAAGATGACAAATGTGCCTTTATTCATGCGTGTGTGTTCGTGAGGCTCTCCCGCAGAGACTTCGGGCTGCTGGCCTCTGATGCGCATGAAAGTCTCTGTTTGCAGGGGTGAGGAGGAGAGACAAGAGAGGCAGACAGAGGTAAAGAAACAGGGAGGAGATGAGAGGACGGGGCTTTTCTTCACCTTTCGCAGCTGTCAGATGTAACCAAGCATGTGACAGAATTTGTGTGTGAGAGCACCTTTACATACATGCCTGAGAGTCTGCAAGTACCAAAAGAGAAATGATTGTGTTTTAAAAGGAGAGGACAGTGTTGTGTGAGTGTTCGATCAGGACAAACATGTACCTTAGATCTGAAGGGCTCCGGGAAACCTCCATGTGGTATTCCGATGTATCCCTGCAGGAATTCGACCACAGACAGGGGGAAAGACAGCTCATCTGCCCTCTCCTCCACTTCGGCTCTGGTCAGATCGTTCTGTACCATGAACTGGGCCAAGTCACCCACGATCTTGGAGGAGGGGGTCACCTGAGACAGAAAAGGAAAGAAGTGTTAGAACCAGATGACGTTAGCTAATATTCGCTCAGCTTAGCCCTCACTTGGGTATTTCTTTGTCATCACAGATAGAGCACAAGATGTAAGAGATATGATATCTTTGCTTTGTAAGAGGCCGGGTGGAAAGTTACGACTGGACTTTCTATCTGACAAACATCAGAGAACTAACAGAAAATCAATCAGGATAATATTACAGTTTTCCATTGTCTTATCTCCCGTTTGGTTTTAGAAATCGCCGCGCCTTCACTGCTCTGCTCTGTGAAGCCTTGCGTTGTTTTTTTTTCTTGTTTGTTTGCTGTGAGCGGTTTGCAGCAGAAACGCATCCACACTCATCCCACCAAGAACGGAAAGAGGCAACAGAGGTTTTGTTCTAATGAAGATGCCGTCTATGAAGATTAAACACTGAGTGACCCAGAGAGGAGAGCGAGCCAGGAGAGCAGAATGAGAAATGAAACGATGTTTACATCTATACGGTCTCTCTAATCATCTGATGCAGCAGCCATGATTTAAACTACGCACATAGGTCTTCAAAACACAGCTGACCTCGAACCCACGAGAAATGAGGAGGGGGCAAGAAAAAAAAAAAAAACATCATTAAAATCACATACATTCATTCTTTCATTATTCATAATGGCACATCTTTATGCTAATAACAGGCCTTGTTAGCATAATGGTGATAAGTGGCATCTTTCTTTAATGCGAAGAGGACACTGATGCAAATATCAACCGCACACATCACTTAGCAGTCACTATAAAAGGAGATGGATTCAAGGCTTTCTGGTTTCCATTAGAGAGTTTGGACCATGACAGAGAAATGGAGGGCAATTAATCTGACCTACAAACATCAGGAAAAAATCTCTGAAAAATCAGCTTTGGGTTACTTTCCACCTTATTCTTGTATGCTGTTCTGTAAGTTTATGACACAGAGGAGGAGAAGGTTCAAGGCCTCAGTAGAGGGGATAATCAGAAAATTAGAGTCTCCTTTCAAGACTCATTCAAAATTAAAACAAGACCACGACCCTGCTCCTCTTCAGCCCCGCCTCTGGGCTGAAGTAGCTTCACAGTCGAACGTCGACAGCTGAAGGAGTAGCGAGAACAAAGAGAGGGTCTTGTTTCTGCTAGATGCCTATTTTTGTGGCAATTAGTGTGCCCAGTTGATACCTCATGACAGAGGGGAAAAAAGGCAGTAAGGGTGAACTATAGATCACAAGTTCCCAAAAGAATTCTGCAAGAAAGAACCTGACACCCATTTCAAAGAGTTGTGATGCCAAATTATCTAGAGTAAGACATGAAGCACATACGTGTGCGCTCATGCGCAAACGCTGCTCTGGGATTACCACAAAACCCCCATGGGGGGGTTCAGTGGACGTGAGTCGAGCTGAGCTGAGATCACTTTGGTCTTTGAACGAGCACAGTCCATTTATGTGTGTTTGTAGAAGTCTCTTCAGTCTCTTTAGTCTCTAGAGATGACAGGACAGACTCAGTCCAACCTGTTGGAGACGTGAAATACCTTGAAAGCTAAAACATCTGCTTCATGTTTGTGTTTAGAGTTTGAATATAAAATCTTTTTTTTTTTACGTGTTACTTTCTAATAATGTGCTATCTTGACTTTATCAGATTGACTGATATCAGTGGGCAACTTCATCACAAAAGCTGGCAGAGCACTATTTTAGAGCATGTGAACTATCACAGACCTGCAGACGAAACTAAGAGGGCTTTCACACCAACATCGTTTGGTCTGGACTTTCGGGCTTTTCTGATTGATCTGAATCAAAATGATAGGTGTGAAATCCCTGCTGGACCTTGGTCCATACCAAACAGTTGGACCTTGGTCTGATCAAAAACAGTTGTCTCCATCCAGACAAAACGGGACCATGGTTTGGTACATGCCCAGTGTGAAAGCATTATTTTGAAAGGTTCGGACCTACGTAACAATCACAGGATTACACACTTTCTCCTTCTTTCCTTTCAACAACGATAAAGTTGTCGTCTAATTATATACATCATAAGACGACCTCGGATCAGCATTTTGTACTATTCTTCAAGTTGTCACTGTTGGTGGTATAAAAACATCAACAATATGGAAGCTGATGTGGTGATTTCATTCATTGTTGACAAAATTAAATTCCCGCTCAACATGGTGACGTCAGACGCCCGCCGGCCAAATGACCAATCAATCTAAATTACAGAGACACGCAAAGTACACAGATACTCGATGACGGTATCACGTAGGTTCGTCGTCTAAGTTCTGTTAGTCCGTTTGCAGTAATGACAGCGTGAAACCATAACAGACCAAATGAATACAATGTAACGAAAACACAGACTTTGGTCCAGACTTTCAGGTGTGAAAACACCCTGAATCAAAACCTGTAACAATTCTTGACAAATGAAGTGCAACTGACTTCAACCCAGACAAGTTGAAAGAGTTTAATCTCAATGAAATCCACAAGTTGGCATTTTAACAGTTGTTAAAGCAACCAACCTCCTTAAAAGTGGAAAAGCTGTGGAATCAACCAGAGATCCCTGGATGTTGGTGAGAAATCAAGACACTGTCTGTATATTTTGTACATGCACTCCTGCATATTTCTTATTGATGTGTAAGAGTGTTATCTTTTTAAGAAGTGGTAGAAATAAACCCTGTGTTTTGCAGAGTAAAAACTTACTTAATTTTACTTGAAAACTGCGTCTAAAAGTCAAAATGGGAAGTATATTTAACAGTATTAATTTGAATCCCAAATCAAGACACCGGTAAGAAATGTTTAAATTGACAACATGTATTTGAAAACTATTCTGAAATACAAAAACAAAACAAAAAATGAATGTTAAATATGCAGTAAAATAGGATCAATAATAATTTACGACTAAAGTTCAACAATGGATCAAGATTTCAGAAACTAATTGCTTGAGTTCCTTATTTAGATTTCAATAAAAAAAAACTTAATTTTATCCTATTAAAGCCAGAATTTAGAGAAATAAGATGGAATTATACATATTTGTTCTTTTAATTTTTCAGCTGCTGAAACCTTTATGCTTATAAGCAAGACCTATTTTCATACTCTGATGACTGTAGCTGTTTAAATCCAATATTTATCCCAAGTAGTGTTCTGATTCAGACTCTTTTGCCCAAGATGTAAATGGTAAATGGACCAGTTCTTATATAGCGCTTTTCTTGTCTTACCGACGACTCAAAGCGCTTTACACTGCTAGCTTCATTCACCCAATCACACCACATTCACACACTGATGGCCAGCTGAAACTAATGCAGAAGCCATCAGCTATATCTAACACATTCACACCACATTCATACACCACTGAACAACAGTGGGAGCAACTTGGGGTTCAGTGTCTTGCTCAAGGACACTTTGGCATGTGACTTCAGGAGCTGGAATTGAATTATGAGGCGACAACTCTACCACTGAGCCACAGGCGCCCTGTCTGGCACTCTCTTGTTCTGACTTTGTTGCACCCACTTGAAAGCCGCAGCAGTTTTCTGAACGACAAAATAATAAAAAAACAACTTCATTCATTCAATAAAGTGAGCAGCCATGTGTCAAGATCTTAACAAACATTAGAAAGCCTACTGATGAGTTAGATGTCTTGGAGACAAATTATGAAAAGAGGCAAATCTTGAGGCAAACACTAACTGCCTGCAGAGACTTTTACTCTTTGCTGCGGAGCCTAAATACACAGATCCGGATCCAAACACTCCACCTGAGCCCAAAATGGCATTGTGCATTTGTTTTATCATGAAAAAGTGTTTTCATGGGGTCAAATTTTCTTTTTCACCACTGCCTTTGTTTGAATTGCTGTGAGGGGGAGCCCTTCACAGGGTGACAGCAGTATGAAGAAAAAAATTTAACACACTTATTCAAAACTTGACCCAGATTCAGAGCACACTGGTTCCAGCTGTCGATCTCTGTAGCTTGGAAGTTATACTCCTGAAGCTGGAAGGTACCTGACGCTGCTCCTCCTGAAATGCGTCCCTTTTTGGATGATCATAAAATATGTCATGGCCTAATGCTCTGCCTGTTACAGCATTAGTTAATTTATAAACTGTGTCACTGCAATTAAATTCCCAGCTTCATCTTTAAAAAAGGATGCGTGTAAAAGTCCCCGATCGCTCGGCACATTCTCAAAGGAACAGTGCGCGCAAATCAGTGCTTTCCCAGCAAGGTGCATGAAAGACACGCTTCCTGCTGATGGAAACGAGCGCACCCTTCTCTTCAGCACTTCCCTGCCGCTGCACCACCTTAGACTCAGTTTGATTGTGTTTGTGAATAGAGGCGATAATGATACATTGCTATGACAGAATGACTGTTTACTGAGAAGCTGAAGGGATTTGAATGAGCCGCTGAAACCCCCAGAGAGGCCATCAAGTTGGTATAGCTGTAGAACAAAAGCTCACTGCTGGGTTACTTCAAATCCATTTTCAACTCAAGAAAGCTTCATGACTGTACATCCCTCGTCTGCCTCCAGCCCGTCTCTCTTTCTCTATTGTTTCCTCTGTTTTATTATCTTTTCCGGGGTCCATTTGTTGTTCTTCCTCTGCTGCTAGCTCAGAATTGCTTTTCTTCTCTACACTATCTGTTCATGAACCCTCCTTTTGCAGTCCATCCCTCCTCAACACACTCAGCTAACATCCTCTATCTTCAAACTAAAAGCCAAAATTTAAAGTCTCCCTCATGAATCACCTCTCAGTCTCATCCCTCTTCGCCCCCCCCATCCTTCTGCCAAATGTTTCTTTTTCTTGATCCTCAGTAACATCAAAAGTGTTACTCTCATTATCAATCTCCGTCGATGAATCACCCGGCGCGCCAACGCTCTGGGTGCCAAAGACAGGGGGGACTAAATCTTATTTCCAACTGTGTGTGAGCCACACATGATGTGTGAGCTTTTCTATAATTTTAGACGAGGGGTGAAGTAAATCTCATCCTGGTTGTGCAGAGTTGGAAAATGTGATTTCCTGTGCTCCCGTGTGAAGTGCAGCTCAGCACTCTTCACTGCTGACCCCTCTCAGTCTCTCTGATAAGATCCTGCAGTTAAGTGTGTGCTTTTTTTTATTTTAAGTACAGAACAAGCTCAACAGCTTGATGTAAGCACATTTCAGAAGAAATCTGTTTTTTTTTTTTTTTTTTTTTAAATCATACTTGTGTTTGCTTATCCATTTTCAACCTTGTACGCAATTTCTGGAGCAGCACAATTAAAGCCTCGCTTTGCTCTGCCGCCATCAGCTTCACTGATAGAAGCTTGAATTTATGAACAAAACACGGACCACGCGAAAGGCAAATGGGGTTGTTTCATCCGAAGACAGCAAATGTTTTAAAATCTGTCAGGCTTTAATTAGCCTCTCACAGAAAACAACAGTGTGAAAAGTCTCTTTTTGATCCTCAGCTGTCATGCTCAACTGACTGTGAGAATGTGCCAGAGGATGGTGTCAGCAACCTGTCAGAAACGGTTTTTATTCATGTGTGACAACATTGTACAACTAAAGGTGACAGCTTGTGCGGTTATTAAAACATTAAGTTGACAGAGGTTTATTAGCTTTTAGACTGGGGTGAAAAAAATAAAGCATGAACTCGAAATCCAGAGTGGCACCGCGTCTTTCTGAGACCTCACTGCAGTTTTACTCTTAAAGGGGACATAGCCTGGATCCTTTTCAGTATTTTGTCCTTTGTTGCTCCACCCATGTCTGATGATCTGTTCTGGATCTGCTCACCTTTTGACATCACAAGGTGAGTAATTATATATCTTTAATGTCACTCCCTTTATAAAATCCTGCCATTGGTCTACTCTAATGAGCAGGAGCCTCCAGGATGTGGATATCTCACTTTACATGTGTCTAGATGTAATTTACAAAGGTTCTGTTTACAATGAGCTACAACAATCTTAATGTAACAGCCCTCACTTTCTCAGAACTTATGAAGTGGATGAACATGACAGGCCATTACACACATTTACATGGACATAAGCTCGAACTCCGACTATGTCACCATGACAAGCTCCTGCAGTCATGTTTTTGGGCACGTTTATGAGTTTGTGTGGAAGCACAACCAAGGGGGTTACATCCGGTTTAGAAATATGAAGCCTATACTGAAGTGCTAAAGTTGCTGTTCATGAAGAATCTACTTGAGGCTGGCTGCAGAAAGGCTAGAAACCACATACACACCAAAAAAAAAAAAGAAAAGAAAAAAAAGACTGTAAAAATATATATTTACAGCCTGATTCAAAAAATGGCTTGGGCCTGAAACGCTAACTTCTCCAAGGCACAAAATGCACAGGGGTGAATTTTTTTCTATTTTTTCTAACTCAGCAGTTTAGAAGACATTAGAATCACAAGTTTGTCCAATCAGGGGTAGAGATCAGCTCACGTGACTAAAGAGTGCCCTATAGCAGTTAGAAAGGAAGCTCAAAGCCTGCATCATTTCCAATATGGCCTCCGCCAACGATCAGCTTCATTACTCTGCATCAGGAACAGACAGGTGACGTTGTGGAGACTATGTCCATATTTTGTACAGTCTATATTTACAACGCTTTATTCATGTTGGCAGAGGGGCGGGGTTAGAAAGAACTCATTTGGATTTAAAGAGACGCACACCGAAACTGACCTTTCAGTGAAAGGCTCATTAGACTCTTCTGATGCTGCCAAGAACTGACTCAATTCTGCCCTTTGCAGTAACTTTTAAGTCCACCCTCAGACATTAGAGCAAGTTTTTCTCACTCGTTACGCAACGTCTGTTTTTTTTTTTTTTTTTTGACTGCTGATGCATAAGTTAGAAGAAGAAAAAAAAACGGTGGTGCATGTTTAAGAGTTATTGCCTCAGCTTTTGGACAGAGCAGCTTGTTATTACATAACATAATACACATTTTTCCAGTGGACTAAGTTTACAGCTAGAGGGTACTGCTGATGTATTCAGTCAGTACGTTTACACACAGCTTAAGAAATCAGACTATGAGCTTAGTCAGCACAAGATCAGACTTTTAAAATGTATGTAAACAGCTTAGTCAGACCTAGAACTGAACGGGCATAGCTCAGTTGACACACCTTGGCATTCAGCGCCAGCAGGTTTCACCCGGAAAAGGAAGTAGCTGATCATGATAAATAGGGTTGATGCTCTCCAACACAAAGAACAAACACCATTGAAAGAGAAAAGTCAAAGAATTTCTTGAACAAGGCAGCCCCATAGACTTACATGTTAACACCGAAAGTTTGTGCAAAAATAGCATAATGACAGTCAGAAATTACAACATTTATGAGGTAGATACCAGTGATACAAAACTCAAAAGCTGCAATCACACAGAGTTGTTATATCCATTTTATTGAATGTTTTTCTTTGTGCCTCCACTCCCATTGTGTTAATACCTGTAATCAACCTGCGGAGTGACAAAACATGATCCTAGCTCTCTTCACTCAGACTACTCACAGAGTCAGTTAAAAGGGTCGAGAAAGGCTGAATAAGAAAGCTGTATAATAACCACGTAAGGTCTCTTGAACACACTTGACCCATCAAGGAGACAGTCAAGCAGAGAAAATTTTGTCCAACTGACGGCACAAGATGTGATCCACTGAGCCTCAAAACTATTTGAACTGGAAGTTATGAATGATAATCTTTGTTTCGTGGAGATTCTTTTTAGTATGGACCAAAGTGGTGGACTGACCAGCCAATGCTGCCATCCCACCAAACAAATCCCTCTGACATAAGTCTGTATGTCCTCTGTTGCACTCTGAAGCTACTGCTGTGAATAATCACCAGATGGGTATTTAAGCAATCCTGTAGAAAATGCGAAGGTGTTTTGGACTTTGATGAATAAACTGAACTATCCAGAGTGATCATCCGTCTCATGAATGCGTTTCAGCACAAATTAATGCATACATCATGTTTGAGAAAGACCACGTTCCAGATTCTGTGCAGATTCTCAGCTGAGCTCAGCTTTACTAATCTGATGTGACAGTAATTCATACATGAATAAGTGGGCCGAAACATCTCATCCTTCTCACAGCATTCAGTGAGCAGGCACTCAGCACTCTTACACCTGTCTGTCACCTTATGTGGTCCCTCTTCCGGACTTGAACTGACACACAAGACCTGTTTCATCCTGGACCACCTCCAGCTCTCAATCCTCAAGGACTCTATTTCAGCTACTTCCCCCACTCCCCCTCCTCCTTTAATGCCTTCTGTCCATCTTTCTCTTCTTCGCTAATGTACTCCTCTCTCTAAGTGGTCATGTGTGAGTCTTCACACCACAGGCAGCAGCAATCTGGTACAGTGGAGAGAGTGTGTGTGTGTGTGTATGGGAGAGAGAGGCATGGCAGTTATTTAAGCGTGCCCGTGTGTGTGTGATGTGTCTTTGTATTTTACACATTTTTATTGATATGCAGCTCCATCCTAACCTGAACTCCCCTAATAGGCGAAGAATTATAACGTCAGGAACAGTCTGCGAGTGTTTGTGTGTGCGTGTGAGACACACAACACCATACACAAAATATAACACTAGCCAACAGAGCCAAGAGCGGAGTGAAGAATGGTACCTGTCAGCAGAGGAAGAGACAGGAGTGAGGAGCGATAACGAGAGACTGGGAGAGGAGGAGGAGGGGGCGCAACAGAAAGATTAGGGATACATGAAAGAAGTCTAATTGAAATGAGGAAAGGAGGGAGAGAGTGATGAAGGAAGAGATGTGAAATGAAAGAGGAGAGGGAGTCAGGGAGTGGGAAAGGAAGGGATGGGCAAATGAAGGGAGAGGAGGGGAGACAGAAGCAAACAGGCAAGTGCAATAGACATCTGCAGCCCCACAGGCAATACAAGGAGGTGCTCCTCCTCAAAGCAAGAGACACTCACTAAATCCTAAATCTATGTGTGTGTGTGTGTGTGTGTGTGTGTTTTAGGGTGGAGGGGTGAGTGAATACGTGCCTGTAATTGCAAGAGAAAGTAACAGAGTTAAACTGACACTCATGTTACACAGGTTTAACTTTGCAGGAGGGTAAAGGGAGGGTTAGAGAAACAAAAGAGCAAAAGATAATGCAGAGGTAGAAAGAAAAAAAAGGAGTACGAGAGAGACTCTATATTGCCAAAAGTATCAGTATGGAGTTGGCCCATCCTTTGCAGCCATGGCAGCTTCAACTCTGGAAAGGCCAGAAATTCATGGGAATTTTTGACCATTCTTCAATTAAGCACATTTGTAAGGTCAGGCACCGACCAATGTAAGAGAAGAAGGCCTGACTCGCTGTCTTTGCTTCAGCCTTCAGGATCCCACACCCGTCAGCGGGTTCAAAACACCACTTATTTTTAAATGTACAAACTGTTTGTCCATTCAGACACTGGAAAAACTGGGGTAGTCCTCGGATTATTAAGTTTCTGAGGGTACCTGAATGTATCACAAGTGACATCTGCAACATGCCGAAACAGGCCGGAGAAAACGGGAGCATTTCATGAGATTTCTTTAACATCGCTTTTATTCATACATACATGAAAATGTGCAAAATAAAACATTTGTTCTCGATAAGCGCCGCAAAAAAACAAATAATTTTATGTTTCTTACCGATCTCAACGAGCCCTGAATGATTCCATGATGATGAGTCCAGTACTTGCTACAACAACTCTTTGAGTTTTGCAGCCCATTTCATTGTCTTGTAGTCTTGCATTGCTATGTATGTATGTGTGTGTGTGTGTGTATATATATATATATATATATATATATATATATATATATATATATATATATATATATATATATATATATATATATATATATATATACACGTCTTACACAACGTCCCATCCTCATTGGAATTGGGGTTGTATGGTGGTATGAAATAAAAGTATGCTAAATGAATGAAGTTTCAAGACTTGGACAGCATATTAGATTGATTGTTTTCCAAAATTTTACATGACACATAAAGTTTTTGCTGATGAAAAGATCACTACCACCAAGTTATAACTTTGGCAATTTTTGCTGCTTTTTGACATTTTACAGATCCAACCACCATCGAAAAATTATCTGTACTGATAAAAGCAAAACTTGCAGAATACCTTTCCCTCGCCAAATCAAAACATTTGTGAAGCTTTCAGACTTTCCTGTAGCAAAAATGATGGTTTTCGACTTAAAATGCAATACAAACATACAGACATAAACAAGTGACAGGTTACCTGTAGGCTACAGTGTCGGATTTTCAGAGATTACATGATTAAATCAGCGCCTGGAGGCATCTGCTCATGTATACGTTGCCTGATTTTATGTTTGCTTCAGCGCATTCGCCCTCCAGCAACAACGATTAGAATTAGCCTCAGAAGTAGAAGACTTTATGTATCATTATTAACTCCCTGCAAAGAGGATTTTGTCTGCTGATGGGATTCTTGAGTTTTTTTTAAGAGTATTAGTCCAACCTGCTGCGAGTGTCCTCAGATAACCCATGCTGTGATTTGGCACAACTGTATATGAATAACAACTGACTGGAATTATCAGCTTTGGTGTCTTTTCAAGTGATAATACTCCACTGTGGTTTGTGATGGAGCTGCACTACGTGAACTGGGGAATGATCAGGGGAAAGGATGAGGAGCACCCCATTTCACCACACTCATTCATTTTAAATAGACATCGCTGATGGAAAAAGTATGATGTAAGCCTAATAACACAATAAAATATTCAAGATGAGAATATGGGATGTGATATTCAATTTTTAAAAGCATAGAGATTCAAATTGGCAGGTGTAGCTACTGCCTCTTTAAAAAAAAGAAGCTTCAATTTAAATTTTAAAACACCTCACAAAATGAAAAAGGGACTTTCAATTTAGCTGCAGGAATTCAGCGAGAAAATAAAGTCATCCACAATACGTTAGCCGTTTAATAAAAGCTTGAAACACAAGACGCTGGACGACATTAAGCTGACCTAAATCCTGTTTGTAATTCACAGAGATGCTCACAGACTCGTCCACATGTGAAGAATCCCAAACCTTTGCACTTAATCTTAATCTACAAGCCACAAGCTCTCAGATCAATAAATGATTTAGTTTCCTTGGAATATATACTTCAAAAGATAAATTGCCTTTTATATAATATAAAATACATCACTACATACTTTATATGAACTCACCCCACAGTCTGGAGAGTTCATATCACTCTGTCTTAACTTCTTTACTGATGAAAACATCTACTCTTACTTATCATACCTTTATATGAGGCAGGTTTGTATTAAAAACAGGTCTCTATATCAAATCAAAAGGATAGATTTTATATTTCATTTTCTTTTTTTAAAAAATTTGTACGGATTGTTGGCCTAGTTCATAAAGGAATGCATCGCTTTTGCTTCCAATAAATGAGCCAAAGAGACGTTGGGAAAGCGTTGAATGCTCCACAAACTGCACTGCAGAGCAAATAGTGCCTCTGCCTGCTAATGTTGTCTGCATGTATTTAAGAGGCACTGTTTATTCCTCCTGAGCAAAGCATACACTTTCTCTATGCAAATGAGCCAGTGCATCAGCGTGTTTGTTAATGATGTCACTGTATGAGCAAAAAATAACACTGTTAAAGTCAGGGTTGGTTATCAGATTCAGACAGACTTTTTGTTATTCTAGTTAAAGTGATCTTTATGTCTCGATGTCAATCAATTCATGATGTGTTTTTAAAATGAAGCGAAAAATATCTGAAGTCTACAGCAGGAGTAAACCTGGGAAAAACACCAACCAATCCTAGCGTTTAGGATCCCATTTATTTAACCAATCAAATCCCATCCACATTTCACCTATGTGCACTAGCCCTGATTCAATGCACATAACCAAGAGGGATCCAAGTACGCTGGAGAATGGCAGAAAAACTACTGATACCCTGATAAATGGTAATGTAGTGACGATTGTATGATCATGAATCGGTGGCGCTTGTGCATGTGAGTGGGGGCGTCGTTTCGAAGGAGCTCCAAGTGTGGGAGGGCGGGGCTAAACTGAGACCTGAGGAGCTGCTACATTCAAATTCATGCTAGTAATGAGTGACTACCAACTCTGCCTTTAATAAACTGTTAATAATAATAATAATAACTGTTGGGATGTCAAATGTAATCTATCAAAGTAAAAGAAATGTAAAATTTGGTGTTATATTTGTACAGGCCGTCAGTCAGTTCTTGTCTGAGACACTTGAATTATATATATATATATATATATATATATATATATATATATATATATATATATATATATATATATATATATATATATATATATACATACATACATACATACATACATACATACATACATACATACATATATATATATATATATATATATATATATATATATATATATATATATATATATATATATACACACACACACATATATGTATATACATATATATATATATATATATATATATATATATATATATATATATATATATATGTATATATATATATATATATATATATATATATGTATATATATATATATATATATATATGTATATATATATATATATATATATATATAAATAAAAGAAGTTGGAAAGTTTAAATCATGCTGTTTTTTTTGCAGGAAGTAAACTGAATATGATGCATTAAATGAATACTCCATCTATCCTGAATCAACTCCGCAATAAATTGAGAAAGACTTTCCCTTTCAACCAGGTCATCACACATAAAGAAAGAAATAAGCGGTGTCAGGTGCTCAATCACAGCTCCAGCTAATGATCGGAAGCAGTATTTCACACTTAAAGAGGACGTAACCCTGGTGGTAGTGAGCCGCCTGGTTGCAAACTTGAATACCAGTCCTATTTGAAGAGCTACAATAACACATTTTTTGTTGAGTAACTTAATACAGGCAACAAATAATTTAACCAGACAATAAAAAAGACAATAAAAGACAGGAATGTGCCTGTACCAGGAACGAGAGGTCTTCAAACAAAGCAGTCTTTTTCCTGATCCCGTTCTAAACACGCGCAAGTAGTGATTCTGAAAAAAAGTCTTAGGAATGATCGGTCTTAATGTCATGGTCTCATTTCTTTTGTAGGTCATAAACAGATATCAATATAAATCTCGATGAGTTCTAGAACCAGTTAAAAACACTTCAAAGGGGATCGTCTAATTTAAATAAGTCTGCTGATTCCAGCAGATTTGGTGAATTCGTCCTGGTTGCTCAAGAAGCAGTGTAATGATTTTACTCAGCTGCACATCAGACATTAATATGAAGCTATAAAACAGTTAAGCTTATGAACATTTTATGGAATAAATTTTAATAAGTCTCCTGAGTCGCTTTTGATGTCAGTTGGAATTAAATGGAAGTTAATGAGGCTGTAAGTCTGGGGGTTTTCTTTCATTTCACATCACACAGTTCTGTCACATTTTGGAGACATCTTGTGCAACATCTTGATTTCTGAATTTATGATTTAGCTCCGCTAAAAGACGAGTCTTCAGATTACTGAGCTGATGTTATTAATGCATATACCCACTTCTTGTGGGTAGTAACCTGCATTTACTCGATAGGAAACAATTTTCTAAATATCCTTAAATCTTGAAAGATTTGGCTTTAAGTGCCTGTAAATAAAGAAGCCTAAACGCGATCCTTCACCCACTGCTCTGAGCTGTGAAGATATGGTGTTAGTGCTGCTGTGTGTGTGGGAGAGAAATGCTCATTGTATAGACCCTGCTTTCTCTGCTTACTGTCAGCGCAGAGTGTGGTGTGTGGACTTTATATCTTTATCTGACTAGCACCCACCCTCTGCCTTATCGACGAGCCAGTGGTGTGAGAGACACGGCCATTGTCGAGCTAACAGGATACATCGGAGGGCATAGCAAGACCTGCAGGCACATTAAGCTAACATTGGCTTGTTCACCGAAGCCCACCGAGTCTTAATTGAATTGATAGAGAGTTTGGGGAGGGGAGAGAGGGAGGAGAATTGATGAAGAAAACAGAGACAGAAACAAAATAATGTTGGGGAGAAGAAAAACAGAGAGAATGGGACCCAAAAAAAGTGAGAAGGAATAGAGAGATGGGGAATCTATGGAAGCACGTCTGCCATGACAGAGAGAACACAATAAGAGAGATGTCTGGAGAGTAAATGTGTGGAAAGCAGCGATGGAGATGGAGTGAAAAGAGAAAAGTGGGGAAAAAAAAGAAAGAAAAGCGACAAGGCGGCTTGATAAAAGAAAAGAATGCAAAACAGAGAACGAAATAATTACAGGGCCAGAGTGAACACAGTGAAAGAGGGATGAATCTATTACTGAGCTGTGATGGTAAATAATGAAGGGAGAAAACAAAGGAATTAATGAAAGATAATGAAAAAAGAAAAAAAGGCAGGATGGAGGTGAACTCCAGAATGGAAATGTTGACTGCGGAATTGGCATCAGAGCTCCCTCTCTGTGCCTGGAAACAATGTGCCCCACAGGAAATCAACCTAAAACTAGCTCACTGGAGTTTTTTACCCAAATTCACACAAAAAGGCTGACACAAACAGCAGGAAACCCTTGATGAAGCCGATTAACTTCAACTTTCCAACTGAAATTAAAGACCAAAATGGGTTAACACTTCCTTCGTGACAAGTTGAGTGTACGGGTTTTTTCAGAGATGATAAAACTTGCCAGGTTACAGCGAAAATCTCTTGTTAATAAAAGGTAAAATCTATAAAATGTTAGGTAGAGTGAAAGAAGGGAATCTCTCCACAGAGGCTGAGCGAGGCCAGGGAAGGTCAACCAGACTGTGAGGCTGAAAGTGAATCCAGACTGCACAGAGCAGTGGAAATACTGAGCTTAATCTGGGATTGTTTGGCCCAGTCAAGCACAGAAAGAGAGGCACCCCGACAGGAACAGGAAGCTAATGGAGGAATATACCAACACATGCCAGATTCAGCACGCCCTTTGGTTCCTGCTGTACACCTAAACTAAAGGTTTCTCGTGCAGGCAGCAGAGGTAGACTCCTGAGAACGCACACGCTCACCTTAATGAGGTCTCCCAGCAGTTTGTTGGCTTCAGCGTAGGCCTTCTTCACCTCCTTGAACTTATTTCCCAGACCCATGCTGTGAGCCTGCAATGAACCATAGAGAAACAAATAACAGCATGAAACAGGGAGTGGAAAACTAATCTCCATTACTTCTTTAGTCAAGGAATTCTGGGTAATTCAGTGGCAGCGAGTGATTTAAGACTATAACTTACGTTCCGACATCCAAAGCTTTTATATTTGTCTAGTAAAGGCCAGCGGTGCCACTTTGAAGCTCATCTGTGAACTGCAATTTTATATGAAGTGCATTTATTTCACACTGATTTATGAAAACAGGTCAAAACTAGGTTCACGATGAAAACTCAGTCACTTTCAAATGGTTTTTATCAGAGAGTTTCTCTGCCTTCCATAGACCTGTGGTTGAACCTAACGTAAAATAGCATTAGCTGATGGTTAAGTGAGCTTGTCCAACGTATCTGCTTATAATCTGAATCAGTGCTTTTATAGCTGATTTGAAAACCCACACGAGCCTGCTACAAAAATATTTTTACAGCACCAAATGTAAAAAGTGTAATAAAATACACCGTCTGAGTCAAGAGTCTCTAAATATAACCGTAAAAAATAAGCACACAAACCCTGTGGGGACGCAGAGTTCAATTTTAATGCAACAACCTTGAATATAAAAGCAGTGCTCCTCTGAGACGTTTCTGTGATAATCATGTTGAAGGAGAAGTGCACGTGTACTTTTGGCATTTGTAATCCCTGTTCTTTTTTAAAATATTCACAATTTTCCACATTTTTAGTCCAATTAAAATGAATGGAAATTATCTGCCACCATGGAAACCACACAGCTGATGATGTCATAAGGGACAGAGGTTAGAAATAGGACCTGTCACTGATAGAGGGAAACCTGCTTGTTTACATTCCATCAACATGGCCACACAGCCGGTGATGTCATAAGGGGTTAGGACCATAGACTGTATTATTAATGGACGTAGTCCCCGCGATGTCACCTGTCTGTTTCTGAAACAGATTTTTGAAGAAAATCTGGCATGGCGGCCATATTGGAAATGGGGTGGGCTTTGAGTCTCCACACTAACACTTATAGGGCACCTGTCAGTCATGTGAGCTGAGCTGTGCCTCTGATTGGGCGAACTGGTGATCTTAATATCTTTTAAGTTGCCAAGTTAGAAAAAAATCCACCCCCCATGCAGTGTGTGCCGTTAGCGAAATTAGCGATTCAGATGGGAGACTTTTTTGCACCAGGCTGTAGACATGTTTATTTTGGCTTGGTGTGTTTGTGGTACTGTGTTGTCTTATATTTTCTGACCGGAAGTTGCTGTTTGGTAGGAAACAGGGTGAGAGTGGGGAGTGACATGTTGGGAAGTTGCCCCAGGCTGGACTTTAACCCAGGCTGCCCGCTCAAGGGCTTTTGCCATATGCAGCACGACCTAGACCACGAGGCCATCTGCGCTCCAAGATGTATATATTTTCACATGCACTGACCACCTCTCATTCTTCATCCTGAGAACATGGCGAAGCACTTTCTCGAGTGCATTTCACCCGTTTAGCTTTGAAATCGATCAGTTAAACAGAACACAGTAAACACAGACCAGAATAACTCTGTGTACCTGGAAGTGAAGGTTGGTGTACTGTCCTCCGGGTATCTCGTTCTCGTAGACGTCAGCATTGCCGGATTTCATGGTGGCCGTGCAATCGAATGGAGCGTACAGGCCTCTGGCTACCTCCCAGTATTCACTGTAGTCAAACACCTTCTCCAGAACGATGCCTGCAACACAGCAGATCAATTTAACATAAATTAAATGCTTTTCATGCAGGGTATCTCTCTCTCTCTGAAGCACAGCATAAAGGCTCAACATAAAAGCAAACTCATATAAGAAATACTTGGTTTACCCCCCAAAAAACTTTTAAAGATCACATTTAGTCATTTAAATTTGGGACTTTAAATGAGTCACAGGCCAGAGAGGCTTGATGCGGAGTACTCGTGCGCTCATAATTCACTCTGCATTCCCTGCACCAGACTCTTCATTAAAATTGTGATATTTCGTGATCCTTAAAAAAAGACATTTGTTCCTCCTGTTCGTGATATTCTGCCGCAGCCAGCAAAGGTGTGTTTAGGCTGATAACGAAAAAGAAAGATATGTTGTCATGCTCGACAGAAATAGCAGAAGACTGATTTTCCAGCTAATGATGTCAAAAAAAAACCCCCAAAACAGCCATTTTAATGAGACAAACTTAGCCCGTAATATCTGAAATACTCAGTGACAAGCTTGGATATTTTTATGGTTCAAAAGGAAATCCAAAAAATGTTTGTGTGCCTCCACTGTGATCTTGGCTGGGAAAGCGAGCTACTGTGAAATTAGTGTAGAATTAATGTGCATGTGGATGCTCCTCAAATTCAGCTGCCTGCCAAGCAACTCGGTAATTAGGTCCATTTCCTTGTGTGTTTGAGAGCATCATTAGTGTAGCTTTAATTTGGTGTTTTCATTGTAAATTCACATTCTTAGTCTAAAGGAAAAAGTGACAGCAAGTTTAGCACCAGGACTGACACTGTTGATCAGATTTGGTGCCAGCTTCACACCTCGTACTTGAGGAAGTAGACAACGAATGTCTCCAGGTTTCTCACAAATGAGGTGGTACCAACTGAAGCCTCCGTGCTGACAAAACAAAGTGTCCTCCCTTTACAAAACTGTCACAATCTAGTCTAACACCAAAGCTCCTGCAGATGTAAGAAAAAAAAATGACTACAAACCACTTCACTTTACTGCAGCTGTGCAGGAAATATCTCAATTAAACATCAAGTGTAGCTCGATATACAGCAGGAAACAAAGGATTCAGACTGGCACAAAAAGGCAAGATGGTAAGTCGTTGTTGTGTTTTCTGATGAATTTTACTTTAATTGCAAGCAAATTTGCAAATCACGGCTAATTGGGTGCTGGCCGATGCTTTGTACAGCATTTCAAAATAAACCGAAGCATTCTTAGGAAGACATTTGTTGTCTTTTCTCAGGGTGATTTTTTAAAACAAATTTCATGCCACAGCAAAACTAGTCAGAGGATACACGGGCTGTTTTTATTAACGTGCTGTAACCCACAGTTTTTAAATGACTGCAGAGGGGAGAAAACTCCTGCTAAAAAGAGCTGCTTTAAGCCAGAATATCTTCATCTTTGACCAGATGGAAGCAGTGTGGGATGATGGGATGTCTGGGGTCAGATGTACCCCCTCCCGGTGTAATGGCTCTGATGTTGAGGGCTGAGAGTTTTGGGATGAGAGGCCTCAAATTATGGCGACTGTAATGCGTGAGATTGATTCATATGGGAGCAAGTGGGGCAAGGTGAGACCACATATCTTACTTCAAACAGTTTTCAACAACTAGAGATTCTCTTTTCAAACTTCTCTGACAAAATTTATGTATATAACCTTTTGAAGTCCAAGGACATAAAAAGTACTTATTTTTGTTGCTTGAGTTCTACTAAGCACTCTGTTTTAAATGCACGCCATTAAACTCTTACTGTGTATAAAGTCTTTAAAACTTTCAAGCATTAAAGTCGAGTCATTTTTCTGAAAAAAAATAATGACTCTACTTTGAAGAGCCTACAAACATCTTTGGTATACAACAACTCCACTCTCACATTCTGAGCTTTACTCATCATTTATTCAACATTGTGTACATTATTGAGGTAAAGGCTCAGAGTACTTTTCCCACCACTGATCTTTTTGAAGCGAAAAGCAAAAAGAAACTCAGTCAACCCCATCCCCATCAAAGGAGGGCATATGGATGGATATGGATTTACACGATAATCTCCAAACACTTCAAGTCCCAAAGCTCACATCATACGCCAGCATCAGCTTGAAGAAGTAGCCAACGGACCAACGCATAGTGCACCACTTTACCAAACTCCAAGCCAGTTTCAAACAGGCAAAAAGAAATTCAAGAACTATTGTCTGACCTGTGCCATTTACACGAAAATGGTTTCAGGATGAAACGCAAAAGTATCATTGTGTTTCGGCCTTTTGTTTACACAGAAATGGTGTTTTAGCCGACCTAAAATACAACTTTTTTGAAACGCCCTCTAGATCGGAATTTTTCTGATATGCTGCAGCCACCATTGCCATGTAAACAGAAAGCCGGAGTTTTCATTGGAAATGCTAGCATCATACTCCGTTTTCCACGTGTGCGTTCCACTTTCGTTGTGGGAACTTTTAATTGCCATGCGCGAAATGAACAACAATATGGTTCAATGGTGGACGCATCTGTTGCTCCACTTCTGCACTCAGATAAGACGCATTCAATATATACGTCTGTTCACGACCTAAGCCCACCTCTTCTTTGGCGGCGGGCTATCAAAAGATCCTACAGTTATATTGCCACCTACAGGTCTGTTATGTATACTACAGCATTTTCAGTCCCTCAGTGTTTCCGTGTAAACGCAGATTTTTTTCTCTGCATTTTTTGCGTTTTCAAGTGAGATGTTGTGCAAACAACGGCTTTACACCACAAGGGATGTCGTGACAGCTCAGCAGAGCAATCTACAGAGCATTTAGCTTCTGTTACTGCAAAACTTGGAAAAATTTGCAGCCACTGACATTGACGTCCATAGACGACAATTATGTTTTTCAGTGGAGCAGACTGGGGGCTGGTCCAGCAATGCTTGTCTGTCAATATCAGGCTTGTAAACTACTGTAGGTAGCAGCGGTGCTCTCTTTGAATGAGAGATCAGCATAGATTATGAGAAGAAGATGCAAGATGAGAGAGATGAGGCAGCTCACACTCGAACAAAGTTGCGGTAAAGAGTGTTGTGGGAATAGACGGCAGAGATCGTGGAGAGAGATCAAAGGAAAGAGCTTCGGAGACAAGCTCTAGAAACTAATCAAAGCTTGTTTTCTATGTTTTTTGGTCAGCCTGAAAAAAATGAAAGAAGAGAGTCTACGCTTTCTTTTGGTAGTTTTGGTGTTTACGTAGAACACAATATTCTGTTGGTCTTGAAAGATCGGTCAAAATGCTCTAAAAGTGCTGGCAGCCAATGAGTTAATCCCAAGCCAAATTCTGGGATTTTTTCTTTAATTTATAAAAAAAAAATGCCACAAAAATTGTGAGGTTCAAATAATTCACATCAAGAAGTACAGTTTATAAATTTTGGTAAGCATCCGCCAACAACATCTGCCAACAAAGCAAGTCTTCTTTCCTCAGGCTGACAGTTTACTGAGGAGGAAGCTAATTGGCAAAACACTTCCAAGATTTTAACTTTGATGGAACTAATGACCAGAGCCTCGGTGACAATTACACTGTGAGCTCACAAATATTGTCATGTTTCTACCTCACATTCTGCTGCTGTGATGCTTTGTAGGATTCACAGGTTGATCTCACCCTGCCATCATTAAATACAGAGGAGAGCCACATGTGCTGTGATTCAGCCGTCTGCAGATAAATACAGCTTTGTTTATTCTGGTTGGCTGGTTAAACTCCACAAGATCATCAATCTGCACCGCTTTACCGTATGTGTGTGTGTTTGTGTGTCTACACGCGAATGCGGGCTGTGAAGCGCATGCACGCACAGATATCAGTCATTTAGATAGCTTCTTGGCAGAGACAAAGTACCATCAATATACAACTCATTAGCAGCTCAAACTCACTTAGGAACCAGGAAACAAACACGCATATTTGCATTTATAAATACACATTTTTTTATAGTGACAGATAAAAACTGTTATGGATAGACGGCCACACACACAAACACACACAGTTTGCGGCTGATGAGACAATGAGAGCTAAGCAAAACACACAGATGAAGACAGATGAGACTAGAGAAGATTCGGGAGCGAAGAGGGAAAGTTTAACGGAGACGGATGAAGAAAGGGAGAGCCGAGGGAGGTTAACAAGAAGCTAAACGTGTTAGCTCACCTGCCTCCTTCTCCTGGAATCACAGCTGTGACTGTTTGTGTAATATGCATGTGTGAGTGAGTGTGTGTGTTTACAACTTTTGTTACTTTTGATGATGACTAAACCTCACGCAGCTGCTTTGTTATGTCTTCTTAATAATACATTCGCACACGTCATGAGGGATGAGGGGTAAATGCTGTGTCAAATAAACACAAGGCCCACTTTTAAGTGTGCCATTATTCAAACGTGTGTGTGTGTAATGTGTTTGACATTAAGATGCGTGTGTTTGCACACGGCAGCTGACTGAACAAGTAAACCCACAGCTTAAAGACGAATGTGTTAACCAAAGAAGTGCTGCTTTCGCTCTTTCCCCAGGACAAAGAGATAATGTGGGAGATGCCGAGGGAGGGTGAGGGAAAGAGAGACGAGTGGGGAGGACTTCGAGGGAGTGAAATAAGCATGTAAAGTGCCGTTAATTGCGTTTGTTGGTGAGTGAGAGGGAGGAAAGAAGAGGAGGAGGAGGACTGAAAGAGAAAACGTAAAAGAAGCGGGGGTGATAGGGAGAGCATGAAAGCAGAAAGAGAGAGGGAGATAACGGAGGCAGAGCACACTGCACAGCACTGATTACTGCTTTGTAACACAGATGGGAGACAGAGGAGAGGGAGTGAAGGAAAGCAGTAAACAGAGTGAGGTCAGGATGGTACGGAAGTGGGGGAGCATGATTACAAAGAGGTGCGATAGGCAAATGGAGATGGAGACGGAGGAAACATAAAGAGAGGCAGAGATGAAAAGGAATGATGAGTAAGGTGACAGATATGAAAGAATCAAGACGTGAGAGGGGGGTTCTCAGCGTGTGCATACATAATGCAAACAGCGGGGTCACACCGGGATAGAGGAGACGTGTGCTCATGTGTTGGGGACACATCCTGCATCTAAATGGCTGTCTCAAGTAAAGTCTGACACGTTGAACCTCTCACTGTCGAGTTACAACCTTGTCTTTGTCTTCTTTTTTACTTTTTCGGTGTACTGTATGCTCATTAATCGAAAGAGTCACTGAACTGGACAGCGTCTCAATGAACCTCTCACCCGGGGACACTTTGATGTGTCATGTTCTCTGTACCCTTCAGAACTATTTCTGCTAGACGTGGACTTGTTGCATGCCTCTGCAGATTCATTTTGTTGGAGCTTTTCCTTCCAAAGCACGAGTCACTCGTCACACTCGAGACACAGCATGTCTTAATGGTTCTGTAGCCGTGTTGCTAAACGGGTTATTAGAGGATTTGCTTCCTCTTCTATGACACATTTCTCCCTGAGTGATTGTTAGCAGTTACTGCAGGATCAACTTGCTCAGAAAAGAAACACACTCACTCTGAAGGATGCCCAGAGGGACCAACAGCCTCAAGAACCGAATGTTTACATCCTCAGGTTTGCACCAGCACTGTAGCTACACTCAGAATATTAATAAGACATTGTAGTGTTTGTTTGGCTGTTCACTGAACGTGGAGTAGTGGAGAGTTAACCTGCCAAATAAAGGAGTTGGGGATGTCTCGGAGCAGCCAGGAGGTCAAATGCCTCATCAGCATTTGGGCAGATGAGCATATTTGTCAAACGTTGGACACCGCCGACAAAAATAAAGAAGTTTGTGAAGTTGTGATTTAGCACATCAACTACAGAGGCTTTCATTGCTCTGTTAAACAGTGTCACAAATAAGTCAAGAAAGCTGACAGCAGTACATTAAGGTATGTGACCCGCTTGGGAAAAGTGATGAGAAGGACAAACTTTCCAGGTTTAATGAGCTGGAGCTGAATTCTTAAAACTAAACCAGCTCCAGACTCTGTTCATGTTTGTCAAGTTGCGTGATGCTGCTCTTCCTTTCACCATTTTCTAAATGATTCGTGTTGCTTCGTCTTTTTTATACAGCACCTTGATCCTGCTGTGGTTGTTTTTTTAGAGCTTTTTAAATAACATTGATTTGAGTTGAGTGTAATGAATTGGATGGAGATGAAGGCTAACACTGGCCTTCACACCTACTACTACTACTACTAGAGTGGCTGCTCATTGCAGAGGTACTTCCTTTGGTTCTCTTTTTTTTAAAGTTATCTTCATATTTTGAGCCTGTTATTACTTTTTATGGCTCATTTGCTGGTCATTGACACCAAACTGGTTATGTCGCACCATAGTTGCATTGTTTACATACTAGATCAGCTGTTAGCAGCCTGTAGCATGTTGATGCTAACTGGTGCTAGGCTCGATGTTCCCTGCCAGCTTAGGAGAAGGAGGCGAGGACGACGTGCTGGGACTGCGGTGTGAGGTAAGAAGCGACAACCTGTCCATCCATCCATCCATCGATGGTTGAGCTAGCAGTGCTAACCCAGCACCAGAGGGAATACCAGAGGGAAGAGTAGAATCATGATGTTCTCAGACATGGCTAACGGAGCTGATGAAGAAGTCCAGCTGACAGTGTTATGGCCCAGCTGTCCTCTCCGATGAACATTTTTGCAGTATACACTTTGTTTGCTGCAGTGACTCACAAATTCCCCTTCAGGGATTAATAAAGTACATTGTATTCCATCCGACTACTGAAGTGTGATGAATCAAGCCGCTTGCTGATTTAGTTCTTTGGTGAAGTACTGTTTTGTAACCGCCCCTGCTCTCCCAGTGACCCACGTCTGACAGTACCCTTTCTGTTGGAAAGCCTTTCTGTCTTGCAGTACGTCACACTGTAACAAGCAGCAGTTCAACTGTTTGGGTTACTTTTTATGTTCGAGACAACTATTACAAAACGCCATCCGAGCTGTAGAGGAGAGGATGCTTTTTGAGCAGCACGCACAGAAGAATAATTTCTTCAGTTAGAGACAAGCTGACAGAGAGAGGAAGGGAAAACTTCTGTGGTTGTTTGAGAAGTTGTTTCATTTTTTATTCAGTGATGTTTGTCCTGATAGTTGGGCGCACCACTGCTCTTCAAATGACGGTTTCTGCACCATTTGCATACAAAGAGCTCTCAGTGCAGTGTTGATGTTTCCATCCTGTGCAGGAATCCACAGCTGTGTAACGATGGCATCAATGACAGTAAAATGCATACACTGACAGAGACACTAATCTTCTTTAATAGCATGCATCTGAAACGTATAGAAAAATAGATACTGTTGTGAGTCCGTGCAGCATAATTCATAGCACTGCAGTTTAAGGAATATGGCGTATCATTAAAAAACTGCAACATGAAAAACGTCGACACTCAGCTTTTTTCTTCTAACCATAGGGCAGAAAAGTTTTAATAAGGATTCTACAGCAATAATTAAAAAAACAGCTATCTGTGTCTACATCAGTGCAGAAAACAATCATACACTGAATTATCTATTAAAAATCATTTGCAGTAAGTCATAATAAAGCGACAAGCAGCTTGTGATGTTAACGCCACCCTGCACTTAGGCGGTAGCTGCTACATTATCTGTGTACTCTGAATATAGCGTAAACAAAATTAGCAGCCGTTTGCTGGTTCTGAGTTATGGAAATGAGCTTTCACCTCGTGTTAGTAGAGTCGAGCTAGTTTTCCCAGCAGCATTTCTCTACATAACTAAGCAGCAAACTTCACATCACCTCTAATTCCTTAAGCCTGTCTCGTGAACTTTCAATTTTTAAACAGCAGTTTTCAGCTGACGGCTTTAATTCATTTTACACTCTGTATCCATCGCTGTGGGAGGCAGAGGTCACTGGGTCTGCTCTGATACAGAGGAAGAAGGAGCTCGAGGCTTTTATTTACAGGCCATGGAAATTACACTAAGCATGACACAAAGGACAGCAGCAAGCCCATAAGAGGGGGATATGATATAAATCCATCCCTCTACTTATGGGCTGACCTCCTGTGAAGACAGAATACAACAGAGGAAGTCCTCCAGGACGTAGACTAGGGTTGAGAAGGGAAAGAGTAAACAAAAAATGTCAACGAGGCTTATGGGAAGAACTTGGCACACTGAGATCGAACTTGCAAAAAAAAAAGAATTTCCCCCATTCATTGTGTACTGAACGTTGCTTATTTGCTGCTGAATGCATGTGGCGCTGCCACTTTTCCCATCACGCGTCCCACTTTCTATATGTCATAATCATAAGCTTTTATGAAATAATGTTTTTTTCTGTTAGCACTGAAAGGAGCTTTTAAAGCTTTCACATTTGAAGGCTGCGAGAGTTGGCTATCAACATCTTGCTCTCCCCATGAAAACCATCTTTTTAAAAATATGCATTTTCTGTTTTTGTTATCAGTGATAGTACAAGGAAGAGAATCTTAAAGTATGAGGCTAGGAGAGCAGAGATACTTGTGATTCTAACTTATCTAGCACATACTCTGTATGGTTTGTTATACAGATGTTTTTCTTGCCATGTGTTCAAAACATGGCAGCAGATTCATGATTCAGAGGAGGTCTCTGGATGCTGGGCTTGCTGATGCTGAAATATAGTCCAGTACAGAAGTTAACTTGGTACTTACTTTGGTCACCTGGGTGCAGGGATGATTCTAGAGTCTGTTGGGGCCCTGGACAAAAAATTCACTGGGGGCCCCTTCAATAAGCATAAATCACCATCCTATTATAAATAATCTAACAACAAATATTTTCTTTCAAAATGATCAACACTTTTATTTCATATATATTGTTTTATCTTCTGCCCTTTATGGTAAAAAAAAATGCTAAAATGTAAAACCACCAGAATTTATTGTTATAGAAGAGTCACTCCTTCCCTATCATAAGTTAAGGCTGGGGCTAACAAATAATAAGTTATAACATTAATATTAATAAATAATAAATGAAATAAATATTAAATATTATATTGATTATATTGAAGCTCCAAAAAAGAACATAAATTTTATTAAACAATAAATTAATGGATGCTTATCCACTAATTTATTATTTAATTTTATCCATATCTTCTCCATGTACTGCTGTCTTGCTTTCTTTTTTCCTCCTCATCTTTTTTCTTGTTTGTTTCTCGCTCCCAGATGGATAATACTTTGTTACTTTCATAAAAAAAAAAAAAAAAAAAAAAAAAATCACAAGAAAAACGTGCATTCAACGCGTAGCAGCAACCAACATATTGAGAGAGTGCAGTGACATGGGGCCCCATTAGGGGAGTTTAAGTGTCTACTGTCATTGCAGTAAGTTGTGGGTTGCTGCTGGAGATTGAAGGAGTCTGTCCCCCCTCGGGGGCCCCTTATGGTTCTAGGTCTCCAAGCAGTTGCCTGCCTTGCCTGCTGGCAAACGGCGGCTCTGGCTTGGCGGCAGAGCAAAGGTCAGTATAAAATGACCCCAAGGCTGCCGGCCTCTTTATTAACACGGATAGAGGGGGCACCAGGCTGGAGGACAGAGCATCAGTGTAGCCAGAACTCCAGACGGAGGGGGTAAGAAGTCAAACAGGACAAAATGTGAGAGTGAAAACTTTATTTCCCACATGTATTATTCAAAACTGTCTGACCATCAATATAACGTCTACTTCACTTCACCATTGTTTGTGTTAAACATCATGTTTTTTAACTCTACTAAACATAAATTCAGTGTCTTTCACGTGAAACAGCTGTTAGAAACAGATTTTTCCAAAGCATTTCTATACCAAATGAATGCAAAGAGCAGCATAAACCTTTCCACAGCAAATATCCTTTACATCCATCTCCATCCATGTGTTGCATTACTTACATTGGGCAGTGCCCAATGGGCACACTCATTATTCTTTTTGGTTCACTTTTATCTTCATAAATCACGTTTCTTTGAAGTTAAACTAACGCTCGGATTCCCCCTCTGTCATATTCTTCCAGCCAGTTTGCGAATCAGCCGTCCTCTTCAGTATTGGCTGTGATCTGAGCAGGATGCACCAGCCTTTCTGACTTACGGCAGTAATTAGTGATGCACTTTGTCATTTATTGATCTCTTAATTGATCTCTCTGCCTCAGGAGAATCGGGAGGCTTGGAGAGAAAGATGGTAATAATCTCAGGGAAAGATTGGTGATCTAAGAGATTTTCTGTCTCATTAAAAACTCAAACTGCAATGAAATATTTAAGTGGATAATGGAATGTGTTTGTTCTTTTATTTTCTTCCCAAATTGTTCACAGAGTTGGATTTCACTTGAGAGGATGATAATGCAATAAAATGTTATATATCCCAGAGTTCCTTTTCCCCAGTCACTTACCGGTGTCCAGTTTGGTCCCTTTAGCGCAGGCCACGATGGCTCCCATGCTGGGCTGAGAGGTCATACCAGCCATGGAGTCCACCTATAGTGACAATTAATGTTAATTTTATTTGATCCAAAGCTCTTATCTTGTTCATCCACAGAAGCTGTGGATATTTGATTAATTAAGGTGCAGGTCTGAGTGCACAGGTTCAAAATGGAAGTATTTCTTTGTCTAAAAGTCTGGCTAAATCATGCAATTACACCTATCAGAACAGTTTTTTTTTTAACCAGAGGTTGTCTGCTTCTCGGTGGATAATCAGCTTCTTTTTCCCGAAAGTGTAAAAGGACCTGCACAGCTGATCAAGCCAGAACTGCACACTTGCAGCCGACTGCTTTAATAAAAGTGCCCATACTGGCAGCATGCATCAGTGAACACATAAAGGGGAAAACCTCCTGGCTCAAGCACAAGGGCCGGTGAGAATTCAAGTTACTGCAGCAACTGGCAGAAAAATTGAGTGTTAAAACCACTTGTAGATGGATCATTCAAGCCCCCACTGCAAATTAGAAAACAAGCAAAATCAACAAACTTTCAACCGTTTGCAATCAACACATCAGATTTGAATAATTCCAATAGCTGACAGTAGACCTGCTGCAAACGTGATCCAAAGCCAAACACCAGCTTCTGGCAGCATTGCTTTGGACTCTTAGCCCATTCCTCTTGGGAAGTGATCCTTCAAGTTCACCAATATTCTTGAGTTTTCATGTTACAACTGCCTCCTTCAAATCTCACCACGGATTTTCTATGAGGTACTGATGCTTGATTAAACCCACCATGCACTCTACACCTTACTGCTTTCCAGCAACAGATGAAGCAAAGCAGCCCCAGAGCATCACAGAGTCACCGCCATGCTTCACTGTAGGCAAGGTGTTCTACTCTTCGTATGCTTCATTATCCTCCTGACATACTGTTAATTCATGTGCCAGAAAGGCTTCTTGATTAGTTGCATCAGGGGGGCTTTAGACAACACCTTATTTGGAAATGTGTCCTCTTATAAGCAGAGGTGTTACATAATTTGGAGGCTGCAATAGTCGTTAAAAGTGGCAGCTAAAGATTTGTAAATCTTGCTAACAAATTTGCAATAGGAGCTGAAGGCTGATGTAGTTTGGGAAAATTCAAAGGTAATGTCATTCAGTGTTAAAGAGAAATTAAACCTTTGAAGAATCCCCAACAAATCTTCTCAGTCGGCATTGCGAGAAATCTTGAGATCGAAACTGATCCAATACTTACAGCCACATCCACTACGTCGGCTCCAGCCTCCGCACAGGCCAGCATGGCGGCCACACCGGCTCCAGCTGTGTCATGTGTGTGCACATGGATGGGTACATCTGGGAAACGGTCTCTCAGGGCTCCGATTAGAAGCTTGCTGGCTTCTGGTTTCAGCAGCCCAGCCATATCCTGGAAATGTAAAGGGGTGTAGGAGGAAGAGTAAACAGGTTAATGGAAATTAAGTGGAAATGGAAAGTTTTAGTGAATACTTGCATTAAGTGAACTTTTTATTCCAAAATATAACATGATAATTAGCAAGCACTGCTGCTTTTAAATTATTTAAATTGTCCTGAAAATCTCTGGCCCAGGATCTTAGCCGAGTTTATTTAACGCAGAGGTAGACCTTACTCTTCTTGCCCTAATCCTGATTTAAGTGGGTTTTTCTAACACATTAAAAGTTAGGAATCGAGCCCTGGACCAAGTTAAATAAGATTGATTTCAACCACCTGTCTTAGTTTTCATTAGTAAGACTTTGAACACAGCACTGGCCCCAGGCTGCTCATGAATGCTGAAAAGAACACTATGTGCTGATCATTTGGTGGAATTAGATGAGCTGAAAACAGCCAAAAGAGTTTAATCACAAACACCGCTGCTCACCAAGATTCTTCTAGGATTTGATTTTTTTTTTCTTGTAATGAGTTTTTCTACGAGACAAGAACAATTAACTGAAGTTTAAACTGCCACATTGAGATCTGATTTAAGCAAAGTCAATTTTGGAAAGATTCGAATTTTTCTGGAAGTTAGTGAATTCAAGGCCAGGAGTTTAAAAATAAAACAGGAAGAAATTCATTTTCACACAGACTAATGCATACGAGGATGATTATTGTGACTAAATCTAATAATAACAGGTTTTCACAGATGGGTCTTAGATGTTGAGTTAAGCTCCCCTCAGTGATCACTGCGCCGCAGGAAGTTGTAAGGCACGCTCATTTCCTCTTTTAAAAGTTAACCTCGTTAGCTGAGATTGCAGCATGTGTTGTTCACACTGAGGTGGAGCAGGAATTTTATCATTTCATGTTTGAAAATATTCTGTCACGCTTGAATAAAGAAATTAATTCAACGTGAGCCTATCGGTCCGTTCATTTAGATAAGACGCTCGAGCATACAAGCTGTGTCAGTGGGAGCGAGTGGAAAAACTTCTGCTGCATTCAACAGTTCACATGTCGCAGCTTTTTTAAATTAATTTAAACACTGATTAGAAGATGTTTTCTGCTTTATGGGTAAAAAAAAAGATTCTTATCATATTTTTCTTACCTGAACATCACTTTACATGCTGGCGTCTAACTGGTAGATTGTGTTAGCAGACAAATGGAGGAGTAGAGCAGTGTAAATAAAAGTCAAACACACTGAGGCTCTCCTGTGTGATCTGAACTCCTTGACTCATCTTAAGCCACAGGGTTTTTGATGTACTTACCAATTTCAGAACGAGATTAGTACACGAGCTTAAGGAGAAAATTCACACCCCAGAACATGATCGTGAATTTATCAGTGCAGGAATTATTATTGTTTTCAGGCAGTGAAAGCAACCTATCCGCTCATGTAATCTGATATGAGCTGTGGTGATCTCACAGAGACTGACTACAGCCTGCTCAGTGTGATAAAATAAACAGAGACCCAAAACCCCAGATCAACTGCGATTCAATCTCAACGGCAAATGCAACACCGTTGGACAACCTGATCTCACATATATTATATCGCATCAATCCGAGGGATCCAGCACGTTTCCACCAGCGCTTGTTAACACCGGCAAAATCCTGAGTTTTTGTTTCAGGCTGTTCCTGAGAGTGGGGAAGTACTGACAGTTACCAGAGCAGCCCGAGGAGCTACTGGGACCCAACCAACTCTGACAGGATAAAAACAAGGGGGGGAAGATCCTGCGCTAGAGGGGAGCTGTAGTGATGGTTGTGAAAAAGTTGTGATGTTTTCTTCATTTCTGTTTAAAGGTGTGTTGCTGCATACTCACTTGATCCAAATTACATATATCATGACCAAAATAAGGCACCGGCCTTTCATTAAGACCCCTGTCCCCTGAGAAAAGCTGATAAAAATCTGTTGTCATAAAAAGTTACTGAAAGAATAATCAGAGAGACATTTTTAAACTGTTTAAATAAGTAATATTTTAATTTAAAAATACTATTTAAGTCTATATTTTATGCGATCTATAAGCTGGCTTTGGTTGTAGCCGAGGCAATAAGCAGGATAATGTATAGAAGGCAGATCAGAGTCCCTTCAGGGTGAGAAAAGACCTTTCCACTTCAGGGTCCTGCTGGGATCACCCCGTTTGGACTTTAATTTGCACAACCACCTTCCTACAATATATTTCCTGCTAGTGGAAAACAGTCAGGAACTCTGTCACATTTTTTCCCCCTTTAAAGATTAGATTTTACTTTTATTTGGATGGGACAGCTTTAGGGGGAGAGGAGAAAGAGAGAGGCACCAAATAACGCTGGAACCAGGAATTGATCAGACTGATCTGTCACTTTTTACTTCCTGTTTTAATGTCCAGACGTACACGGCCAGATGATCACTTCTTTTAAATTGCACATATATGGACAAGTCTGCAGAACTATGTGCAGGATAAATGTAGGGGTCTGTAAGTCTTTCACATCACCATAAACCAGATTCTTCTGGTCGTAAATGGGCTCATAGCTTCTGTAATTGAGTCAGGCCTTACCTGTCACTGATACTTAGCTCAGATAAAATCAAATGAATAGAAAATAAATGACATCTGAAAGCTATTCAGCCTACTAAAAGAGCCGAAACAATCGGCCTTGATTAGAGCGGACCCTTGTTGTGAAGACATGCACGCAGAGACAAGTGACGGTGCATGTACTCAAGTATGTAAACAAACCAGGGTGAAAAAGTACTTTCACAGAATCTTTCCAACTGGCTTTATGTTATTCCTAAGGCAGATGGGCAGGGATTTGCGCACAGAAGCAAACAATGAGCGCCAGAATCTTTAGATTATCTCAGGGAAAGAAAACGTTGGCTTATTCCAGTAACTCTCTGCAGCAAACACTCAAAAACATTTGATCCAACTCATATTGAATCACCTTAATACACAGGATGTGTGTCCCGGCTTTGACGAGCTCATCTGCCAGTTTCAGATAGTAGTCCAACGAGTACTTCTGCCTCATGGGGTCTGAGACGTCACCCGTGTACGAGATGGCGGCCTCCACCACGCCACCTGCCGCACCTGCAGCCTCCATGCCCAGCAGCATGTTGGGCACGTAGTTTAGGGAGTCGAACACGCGGAAGATGTCCATGCCGTTCTCCTTTGCCACCTCACAGAACCTGGGGGAGGGAGATGTTTTTTAGCCGGCGGCGTGTACCCTCCTCTGCATACATTTTTTAAATCCACATTCAAATCAGAGACAGAAATAGGTTAGAGGCTGTCATGGCTTACGCTGCAGCACCGGGCACCGCAGGATGATCACACAATCACTCACACAAATATAATGAGTTCGTCTTCATGCACAGTGTATCCCGGATAATAGAGCACATCCAGGCTGGGATAAGCTGTTTATATCCATCTCCCTATCTCCGGTCATAAATATCATCATACCTGAGCAAATACAATATTCTCAGTATTTCTGTGATAAGTGAGCTCACACAGCCCGCAGGAGCCTACAATAACTGCAGAGAAATGTATACTCGCCTCATTATCCAAGCTGCTAGTGGTAAATCCCTCCTATTATTGCCTTGGCCTCCGTTTCATAATCAGGTTTTTCAGAACTGGGGTGAGTGCTTACTGTTGCTGTGTTACTGTGAACGTGATATTTACACAAACACAGCTTTTGTTTGGGAAAATAAACAGACACACTTAATGTTTGTGCCATGAGAGGATTACTAGTCAAACAACTGTGTCCACGATTTATTTAGCGCTGCTAGAGCAGTTTCGTAACGTAGTTCGGCAGCAAATCAGAAACATCGGACTGTCCTAAATAACTCATTCAAGGCTTTTGACGTTCATAAGGGGGAAGTAGAGATGTGTCAGAGATGGCTTAAAATTCACATCGCTGTTACTGCAAGGATACTGATTTAATTTTTATTATTATTTTATTCCGCTTTGATTTGATTTTGTTAATTAAGACGCCCAGGATACTTGACCTTTGATTGTGGCTATGAAAATATTACAGGTGAAAGAGTGATGGAGGAAAGGAACCGAGCGACCCTGGAAAACAGATCAAAGCCATTAATCATGATTGAGTTCGATGGCGTTCTCCCTGTGGGACTCTGAGAGTGAGAGGAAGGAGAGGGAGATGAAGAGCACTCGGGATAGAAAAGGGGAGTTAAAAAGAGAGGGAGGAGGAGTGTGTAATGGAGAGAGATGAATGGAGGTGTAAAAAGTGGAGTCATAAGGGTGGGGATAAATAATGATACTATGATAGGAGGAGGGGGGCAAAGAAACAGGAAGGATAGTCTGTGTATGTGTGTGTCTGTGTGTGTTTTATTTAAAAGAGGTTGGGAGGAGGGGACAGCTGCATTAGTCATAAAGCCACTACTAATTCATCCGAGGTGAAGGGAATTACACTCCGCATGTGTGTGTGTGTGTGTGTGCCTGTATTTTTGAATACATGAGTCATGCACACTGGGGTAACTCGTGAGGCCATTTGGAAAAGTGTGTGAGGCGTGTGTGTGTGCATGTGTGGAGTATTCATGACCCGAAATACATTACTGGTTAAATGTGTCTCTGCGCTGCGTTGTCAGCGGTGTGTAACCGCCTGAGCATAGTAGAAGGCAACGGGAAAATATCCACTAAATTGACCTGATTAAATGTGTGTGTCAGGTGTGAGGTTAAAGCTAGCGACTGTACAGCGTATCATTTAGATATATTTAGAGAGGAAGCAGCTGTGTGTGGACACATTAGCTGCATTTAAAATGGGACAAATTATAAAATGTAGGTTAAAACACACAGCACACAATGTTTCCCTACACTCAACATCACGTTGGAAAAATACATTTGTGTGGCAAAAAGGTTGCTAAGAGAGCCTCCATCGACGCCAGCATTCGAATGAGAGTCAGAGTTCAATAACATCAAGTTAAGAGGACGTTGTGTTTGTTGTGCTGCATCCGAGTCAGTGTTGTTTACGTCATGTATGATGACGAAATTATTCTGTCGATGCCCTTTCATGACGAGACGTTTGTGAGTTTCTGTTGACAAGACGAGGCTGGACGAAAATGTTAGTGGGTGGTCTGTCAGACGTTCAAAATGCATGACATTTCTGCCTATTGTGCATGTGATCTGTCTCACAGACATGCATTGCTGTAAGCAGCATAAAAATGTCTGGTTGTCAGAAACGATACTACACCATAGAGTCAACTTCTATGGAGTTCAGACCACTACAAAGCAAACAGTGATTTGGAGTAAAGGGTGACCGTGCTAACTGGTGACTCTCAGCCGAATGTGTCAGCTGAGAGTCACCAGTTAACAGGGTCACACTTTACACTGAAACACCAGCAACTTCTGCAGCTGTGTTATTAAATGTCTTCTTTATCCAACCTCAGTTAACCAGGTTTGACCTCAAGTAATCAATATTAACTGCTGATATTCTAAATCCAATTTTTAATTTGTGGGTTGAGTGAAAATGTTGGTTTCGGGTACAGGATATGACCAAATATGGACTCAAGATGGAGAGTAAATAAGAGAAACTATAAATGATGATTAACAGAAACAGATTTTAAATTGACTTTTAAACTAAAGTATATTATCAAACTATGAAGCAGTCTGATTAGTAATCTAAACAAATTTCAAAACATTAATATTCTGATAGATTTGGAGCAGTTCTCTGTCTGGACGTCGTTTTCTGGATCCTTTATCATGACCCAGGTCTCAGACTCCGCTCTCTGTGAGCTCTTTTTGGTTTGGGAGGGTTTCTGCTTTATTGACACAGTTCATGTCTTTATATTCCACAGTCTGGACTGACTTGTGTGTTTAAAATCTTCTCTGAGATTTCTCCCCAAAATATGTCTGTCCACTGAATGGAATATCACATCACAACCAGGCAACGGTAAAAAGTTAACATTTTAACTAATGAATAAAAACAAAGCCACAGGCCAAGTCATGCGTCTTTACTGTACGGGATTGTAGCTAATGTTACAGAAGAGTTGTGTCTTTTAGCTGCAGTCGCCCTCTGTTTTAAGCTCCGCCTTTCTGTCGTGTTATTTTAGCCTGCATCAAAATGGACGGTCCAACAGCTCCTCAGAAGTGAAGCCAGGGTATTACGATTATCTACTGGCGGGCTGCTAGTTAAGTCATGAAGCTGCCCTCCTCGTTGTAACAAATGCAACATGGGTTCGACCAGAAAACTCAAATTTGGAAAAACTGATTTCCTCAAACATTATTTCTGTCATCAAAGTTAGTTTTCCTCACACTGATTTATGTGATGCAAGAAAGAAGGGTTGTGATGTCATGAGTAAAAGCTTAATGGACAAATGCTGCTCCCACAGAAATCCTTTCTGGATTAGAGTCATTGAACGTTCAATAACTGGGTCTGTCTGCTTCAAACCAACACAAGACTCTGTTTGTTTTGTTTTGTTTTGACCTGAGGGATCTTTGACTTTTCATCCGTGAGTTAAATGTGCATTTAGGTTAGTGTAGGGGGGCATGACATAAATTCTGCAGCTCCATCAGTCAGACTGCTTCTGTGCATGCCAAAATAAACTGCATCTGCAGCCACTGAGGGAGTGATTGAGCTAAAGCTTTTTTGGCAATGGGAGGAGCTGGAGGTGTGTGTATTCTATATTTTAACAGAGACGGTTTTTATAACCTTCATCTGGTCTTGCTGAAACTTTGCATTTTATCATCCACAGATGGCAATCATTTTCACTTTCATTTTAAATTCAAATTAAGCTGAAGGCCTAACTATGATTGCCATATTGAAATAAAAATAGAAAATAAAAAAAATCCGCGTGTGACGGTCACGCATGTTGTTCCTATGGAAACAACCCTTTCAGAGACCGTTTTTCATAATGGTATGATTGATGAAGTGGGAGCAGCAGCAGCTGGCTTCAAGGAAATCTGATTCAAACTGATGAGTTAGTTTAAAAAAAGACGCGCTGACTATCCTACACTATTATTGTCTGCACTACTCAGCACATTTATCAATCAGTGCATATCAAGCTGGAGATAGAACTTCACTTTATAGCCTTGCTTTATTGCAGTAATCGATAGTTAGAAGAAAATATGAATAAACACATATATTTACGGTTTTAGTATGTGAGCTCTTAGACAACTGAAATACATGATAAAAAAAAAGGAAGGATAAATGTGTAAAGTGTGTGTGCGTGAGTGACTCACTTAAAGACGGCGTTGTCAGGGTAGTTTGTGTAGCCCACAGCGTTTGCCCCTCTCAGCAGCATCTGGAAGGGGACGTTTGGGATCAAAGCTCTGAGCTCCTGGAGTCTCTTCCATGGACACTCCGACAGGAAGCGCATGGCCACATCAAAGGTAGCACCTACACGCACGAACACACAGAGAGAAAGAAGTATGGTGGTTTATTCCTGCTGTCATCTCAAGACTCATCCATCATCCAGACTTTGATCTCAATTTTAGACATAGAGTCATATATTTCAAACTTATCCCGTTACACAACCGGCACGGATGACACCACACACGGTATAAAACACACTAATGGACCATCAAATAGAATCTCATGAAACATGCACATTCGCTGCTCCTTGCACACTTTCATTCTAAACTCACTTTAAAATCTAAGAATTGTTTCGGTGGAGGAGGCAAAAAAGAGAGATGGCAATCTCTCATTTCCCTTTCTGGGGGGGAGTAGATTAGCGGATCTCATACCCGTTTATCATATCAGCCAGAAATATTGAAGCCTCCAGTGGTTTTCTGCTGATCCAACAGTGCCATCATTAAATCTCATTCTCAGAGCACTCGTACATTTGGACACAGGGAGAATACAAAGCACAGCTGCTCTTGAAGGAGCAGGAATGCCCCGGAAAAACACTGCCTTTTATCAATATTTTATTCCCTGCTGATTTCAATTTTCGCCGTTGTCAGCTTTTCTTGCTGGGGAGAGTGGAAATGACTTCAAGCGATCCTATCTGATGTTAAACATATTAGTATTAATGATTTATAGCTGGAGATGGAAGACAGGGATGCAGAGGGAGGGATTCATCTGGTATGGCAAAATTTTCTTTAATAATTTGATAACGGGGATGAAGAGCTGACAGCTGGGTGCACATATCAGAACATTAGGGATAGACACTGCAGTATTCACTGCCTCTGTTTGGGAAGAAAGGCAGGATCCAATCTGTCATGAAGCTGAGCTAAATTAAATCAGAGGGAAAGATGGAAACGAGCCTTTTACGCAACGCCCACGAATTGCCGGCAATGTATTCAACACGGCGTGTAATGTTTAAGGACAGAGAGGAAAAAAGACTTATTGTGGGGAAAAACTGTCTCCTGGAATAGGTGTTGTGGGAAAATACTGGCCTGTAATATCTTCTGTAAATATGTTATGTAAAAGCAGGTTTTATCCAAAACTCAATAATAAAGCAGTTTGTACAGTCTCATATCGGCAGACTCTTTACTCCATCCACGTTTTCCCTGGTTCTGAAATAAAGTTTCATAAAATAAATTTCTATCTCATGCTTTAGAGCCAATAAAGGAAAGCCCATGATGAATAAAAATGATTCATATCTATAATGTGAATCATTGAGTTACAGAAACACACACACATATTTCAGCAGTTATCAGCGTTTTTTTGCTTAAGTGTGCAATTATGGCTCTGATGCATCAGACAGTTTATCCTGCCTGATCAATTTTTATGTCATCTGCGGTACACTCTGCCGCTCTCGGCTGCTTGATTTGCGTTTGCTGGCCAGACTTTGACGCCTGTGTGTGTGTGTGTGTGTGTGTGTCTGCTCTGACAAACAGCTCAGCTCTTTAAAACATGCAAGAACTTCTCTGAAGCAATGATTACAGAACTGCCAGGCAGAACAAAGCGCTTACACCCGAGCCAGCGTGTTCTGCAATTAACGATCTGCTGCTTTACCATCTGATAATGTTCTCATTGTGTAACAGATTTAAGGAACCATATAGATACTTTATGTGACCCAATTCAAATCACTGTATCTTCCATGGTGTAAGGGGGAACGCTATATCAGGAAGGGACTTAATCCTCAAAGGCCTTTCACAGGCTTAATCTCTTCATGATTCATTCTGCCTCTAAGCAGCTGAAACATGTGAAAGCAATATTCCCTATCTCAGATCCGGCTGTGCAAAATAAGGATTCCTGCATAGGGACAATGTGTGCGGGTAACACCGTTCGATACTCACGCAGGCCATCTCCCTTCAGTGATTTATTTGGCGCTGAGTGATTTAAACTCAGCAGAGTGTAAAATTCTCCATCTCTGATCACATTGCAATAAAAGCATTGTACGGGGACCTATCAAAAAAGGCACAGTAGTTATTCCTGCTGTGGTCATGAGGTGATTTATGAGGAACTCTTTAAAGGTATAGTTATGAGCACGCTGTCCCAGTGTGTGCCGCAGCTGAACTTTTTACTGCAGCGTCCTGGTCTAATTTGTGTTTCGCAGCTTAAATCGATACGAGGCGAGAGCATGGCTGGCATGTAGTGAATCAGGAGACTTTGGGTATTGAAAGCTGAGTGAATGAAGGATTGTAATTGTGGGGATAAGAGCAAACCAGATGATACCACACATCATCATGAGATCGAAAAACCCCTCTCATATGTGCTCATTAAAGAGACACTTCAATGACTTTTCACTTTAAGTATCCTCTTTAAGAGGAGTCCTCCTGTTAAGGTAATTGTATGATGTCTCACGTGTGGAAGAAACTGACACAGGCTCAGTGAATTACTCCTGTTGTTGTGTTTTAAATCGCAGGAATCAGGTTGGCACGAATGTTCCTGATGGTCTTACACGTTTCAGCTATCATCGCCTAGAAGATTTCACTCATTTTGATACCTCCTGATTTAATTAACACCACAGTCTCACCTCATGTGCGAAGAAGTGGGACTACGAAACCAGTTCTTTGTGAGAGGAATTAGAAGCGGAGTTGTCTGTGATTTAATAAAGCAAACTACTTCTGAATAACACACACAGCCAGACCACAGACTGTGTATTTAAATGGAGGCCATGGTTGTTCATTGACAGTGCAGCCTAAATATTTAGAGCTCCCCCTACTGACTGGCATCAGAACGAGTTGTAAACCCTTCCTTCATTATTCCAGATGGAATTTAAAAAAAAAAAAAACATCAATACTTTTAAAAAAATATCGTTTCTGTCATCAGTCAGTCTTTTTCTTGTTTTTTTTTTTTTTAAACATCCAAGTGTTCGTTTATCCGACAGATTTAGTTTTAATAACTTATCTGAACTCAAAAAGATGACTGACAAATGTATGCTCCCATCCCATACCAGATTAGCAGTGTAGAGGACAAAATGTAACAAACACAAGAGTCATTGAACCTTTCATAGCTGGGAGTGTCTGCTTCAAATCAACAAGAATCCAGTCTGCTGAGGGGAATAGATCCCTTTTGATTTACACTTTATTGGATTTAAAAACTAAAACTGTAGTGAAAGAGAAGAATTTACGCTTTATTACACTGAAATCTATGCTAATATATTCAGCTGTCTATGGTTGAACGTGTTAAAGCATGTGGAACACAACTGTTATGTTGTATAAGAGAGTGAAAGTAGACATCAGGTCACAAACACAGACTCCGCTATATCACCCATCTGTTCCTGATGCAGAGTAAGAAAGCTGATAGGGGTAGGTAGGGTGGGGCCATTTTGGTCTGTGATGCGAGCTTTCTTTCTAACAGCTATAGGGCACCTGTCAGTCACGTGAGCTGAGCTGAGCCTCTGATTGGACAAACTCGTGATCCTTATATCTTCTAAACCGCTGAGTTAGAAGGAAAAAAAAAAAATCACCTCTTTAACATATGACTTTATCTCTGTTTTTGGGATCGAAATAAGGCCAGACTGCCAAAACTAAGCCATCTGTGCTTGTTTTCATACAGGTAGCAACACACTACAGCATTATAGTAGAAGCATCAACCAGAGGTACAGCCCCAGTCAGAAGGTTGGTTTACATTTCCGTGTCAAATCAACACAAAAGCCTAAATGCCTGATGTGCACAACTTCCCAAATGGATCGAAACGCAGGTTTTGGTCTGCTGGGCAGCACCGTGCTTCCTATATTTACTACAATTTCAGAATCATCGTTCACTGGTCAAATATTCCATCTCCTCTAGCATCCCATCTCTATTTCTCTGATTTTTACTGTATGATCAGTGGCAACATGTATCAGCTCTAAAACAACACAACACGTTCTGGGTTTCTGTGAAAAAGCTAGCAGAAAATGCGACGGGACACAGTCTGGGTATCGAAGAGAACACAATGCCAACAGTCGTTTCAGCTGAGTATAAGAGAGTGATACCGATGTATGGAAACACAACTATTAAGTCTTAATGACCGCGTCAGCAACTAATGCAGATGGTCAACACAGAAGAAAGCCTTCGTATGCTGAGCTGGCTTTGTTGTAAACCCCTCTGGACTACAGAAACAGTCCACTGAGGTGCAAGATTAAAATATAAAAATAAAACTGGCGCACAAAAAGATGAAATAGTTGGTATTAGCCTCTTCTTCTTTGGCATTGACCATTCTTTCTCCTTGAAGCAAGGAAATGTTGATCAAACTGCACTTTGCAAAACCGAGGTCGCAGAGGGCTCCTCAGACATTTTAAAAGGCAATATGGGAGCCAGCAGAGAAAGAGAAAATAGTTTTGAGAAAAAAAAAAGGGAAAGCATTTTCTGTGTACAGCCCTGAAAGGGAATTTATCAGTGTTTGTGAGTCAATTGGCCCATTACAGGTATAAACCCAGAGCGAGACTGCAGGGAAAAAAGGGTAACTATCAGTGAGGTTGCCTTCAAATAAGACAATTAAATGTTAAAAGGGCATTTAAGGCTGTTAATTAAAACACTGTCCTCTTTGAGTCCAGGTTCAAACAGTTAAATGAGACTTTCAGGGACAAGAGACTTCTCCGGCACCTTTCAACTCTTCCCCCCCTGAGACAGATCGAGTTCATCGCCAGTTTTCTCACTTAAAGAATTCATTTTCAGTGTGACAGCTCAAACATAATGGATCTAATTCATGCTCTCTCTCTCTCTCTGGTTAGTGTTGTAACATCATCGTGATATGATCACAGAGATGGAGGCTGGGGAGCTTTTAGGTCATGGAAAACCAGATACCTCTTCACTGGCTTACTTCTGCTGACAACTTATGTGTTTCAACATAAGATGAGTAGGCAGTTGCTCAACAGGAGGTCCGTTCAAAGTCCTTTTTTTGAAAATCAAGCCAGCAAACACTTTGTGTTCTGAAAAGTTGTACACTGGTTTGGCTTCTGTTCTAAAGAGTGAATATTTTAATCACATTTAAAAGAGACGACAGGTCGGATGCAGGAGTTCAGCAAATGCATCCCCATAGGGATTTCAAGCTAAGTGTGTTTGCTTTACACACACATACTGTGTACACAAATCTTAAGACTGACTCTTTTTATGTGCGCGAAAAGTTTAAAGAGCTAAATAAAGCCACCGTTCATGTCATGTTTAAAGATGTCTCAGTTTCAACACTATACTTTGTTGTTCCTGCGCTTAAACAGTCAGATGAACATCAAATGTTAATATGCAAAAAAAGATGATGATCAAACTGTAAAACACTATTTTGGGGGCTTATCAAATTCTAGAACTTTTTCTGCCTTAAGGTTTTTCAATAATCATGAGAAAGTACTATTATGTTTGGTTATTAATAATCAAATCGTGCAAGAAGTACTGACGCCTCAAGATGATCCCTGAACATATTCCAATTCTTATTTTTAATGACTCATACGTCCTCCACAACCTCCGTACACTCAGATTGACAATTTCATGTTTTCAGCTCTTAATATCAGCACATTAGAGCATCGTTGTGTCAGGAGACACTGAAACTTCTCTGACTCCTGCTTTACATTTGATCAGTTCAGTGATGTACTCTTGCTGTGGTTATTTATATGGCATCCAGACAAGCATATATTCACTTCCTCTGACATTATGAAGACAAAGAACGGGTCCAACTTCAGGAGCTTTCATCGACAGACGATTTCAGAGCCGGCTCCTGCTGTAGTTCAAACATTAGCACTTTATGAGACTGCAGGAAAGTTTAGCGGGAAGACACAAAGGAAGATGTATCTGCTTTTCTATTGCTGTTTTGATCATGCATTCAGCTCAGAGACCGGTTTAATTTACAGTGTTTACTCAGAGATTTTTGCTGCAGCGAGCACCCAATTTAAGTGTCTTAAGTTTTGGAGCAATTATGTTGTACTAAAATGATTCTGGTGAAGTGTGTGGAAGAAAGCCATGATTTTACCTTTATTATTCAAGAGCAATGTTCGCTGTTTCAGCCTAATCCTCACTAAAAGTGTGTCTGGATCGTTGGTACTTAGGCTAATTAGAGTCTTCACCTACCGCTGAACTTCGTCTCTCTCTCTCTTTAACGCTTTAACGGGGTCATGTTTCAACTTTCAAAATCCATGAGAAACCCCTGTTTTGAAAACAAACTCAGAGTAAATTAGCAGCCTTCATGGTGAATCATTGAAGTTTACCAAGTATGATATCTTTTGGCTGTTTTGCACATTTTCCAGATAATTCCGCAGCTCAGGCCAGGGAAATGATGAGTATGTGTGTAATATCTATGATTACATATATTAAATAATGACATGGTCAGGTGAGGTAAAGTAGTCACATTGACAACACACACTTGATGATTATTTGGACAAATAACTGGTTATGACTAATCCTAAAACAGGTCACACCCCCCCTTGATCACCAAGGGGTCCAGTTCATTAATCTTGTTGCTGTCACCATGTGGCTATAAATCCAGGCTATATCAAAATCATAAACTCATCACTGTGTCCGCCTCAAGGGGCAGCATCCGGTAGAGAAAAATGAAGCCCATCCGGAATTGCTGAAAGTTGCTGTTCATTGAGAATCCGCTAGAGGCTGGCTGAAGAAAGACCAGAAGTCATGTACAGATCAAGCCAAAAAAACAGACTTTGACGTCACTACAAAACATATTTACAGCCTGGTTCAAAAAACAGTTTGTCTGAAACGCTAATTTCGCTGTACAGTGAGTGAATTGTTTTCTAACTCAGCGGTTTAGAAGATATTAGGATTAGAAGTGTGTCCAATCAGAGGCTGAGCTCAGCTTACATGCCCTATAGCTGTTAAAAAGGGAGCTCAAAATCTGCGTCATATCCAAGATGGCCCTGTCCAATGATTGGCTTTATTTGACAGGAACAGATGAGTAACATCCCAGAGACTACGTCCATGTTCTATACAGTCCATGGTCTGTCTGCACCTCGTATCATAACAGTTTTATCCCAATCAGGAGAAACTGATTAGATCTGAAGTGTTTACACAGCTAACAGTCTTAAGTTTAAGACTAAAACCACCATTCTCAACTGGAATGGAATTCCTCTCCTAATTTACCAGATCGGACCACTCTGTTCTAAATGAGGTGTCTACATGGAGCATTTTTTATCCTGATAAGGCTGTTGTTTACATTATGAGCGGTTTGTGTTAACAGATTGTCATAATAGACGGTGTATACTCTCAGTAATAGTATTCACTGAAGCCAAATGTTTGTCATATTGGTATTACTGACTCAACCTGAGTTGAGGCAGGCCTTAAACCACCTAGCAAACATCCAGTCCACTACTCAACAGTCTCTCTTATTATGCAAATATATGCGTTACTCTTAGCCTTGGCATATTCAAAATAGACGAGTTATGAATAAAATCACCCGTTGTGCAGCATAACTGATCTGTTTGGACCCAAACTTTTTTTTTTTTTTTTTTTTGAGCAGCTGTATTCATGTCTGATTTTGCAATGAAAAAGGTATTTTAGTGTGGGTATAAATGAAAGCTTCTAAGCTTTCAAAGACAGCCTCCAGTGAACCCTGGTTGTTGAGGAACAATAGGTTTTAGCACATTAGCATCATGTGTCAACACCGGAAGCTGTTGTGTTGTTGAAACCCAGCGAGACACCACTGAAGAGGGTTGGGATTCCCAGAAAGACAGCCGCCCCTCAGGTTGCGTTATGCATCTTTATACATGATGGTAAACAGGATTAAAAACTCAACTTGTTCAAAAAAATGGCAAAAAGATTTTATTCCCTCTAATCAAGCACTTTCTCCTTTTAGAAATAGCTCACACAGAATAACACTGCCTTGGCACCTTCTCAGCAACTTCTTCCAAAGTGGGAAGCTGGGTTTAGACAAGACTAAGACTGCTCACATATAAATTAGCTAAAACCAAATCATTTTTCTCTGGTCAGTCTCATAATAAATTCTCAATATACTCAGAGCAGGAACCAGACAGTGTTTAAACCTTTTTTCATTGAAATCCCTCCTCACTGATATACTTCTGCCATAACCTTTTTTATCTGTTTAAACATGAGATGAGTAGACAGTTGCTTAATGAGAGACCTGATCTGAGTTCTCTCCCAGAGTAATGAATTATATTGCTGCTCCTAACTGGTGCACCGTGATCGGCTACTGTGAGGGATTTAATCTCAGAAAGAGTTTACAGCACCAAAGAGGCTTCACTGGACAGCCTCTTGTGCTTTGTTTTTTTCCCCCACTTTGTTCAACCATGACAGCACTGTCTGAAACAGAAAGCCTGTTTACTTCAGGCTTTGTTTCAAAGTTCTTGTCAACTACTCAAAGCACTGGAACTTGCTGCTAAAGCACTGAGACGTTTGCTATAATTGAGCGTTAAATTAAACGTTTCGAGCCACAGAGGTTCACTGGGCACGTCCTTTCCACAAATGTGTCTTGAGTGTTTGATTGTTCAAATGGGAACAATGAATACTCTCGTTGAAACCAGTCCATAACAATTGGACTTCACATTGGACCATTATCGAGAAATGTTGATAATTGGTCTTGTCATCAACTGTTCAAACATGACGCGCATATTTTCATTCTCTGGCCAATTTCAGAGTAATTACAAATTATGCAGGGACACTATTTGGCTGTTCATGCACCAAGAAGTTTCAATAATGCATAATTTTCTCTATTCACTGAGGAACAGGGGAAAGGTACTGCCTTTGTCTACTGAGGGAACTTGCTGCAGGCTGACTTCTGGGAGAAGAGATAGAGGGATGAGATATGTGCTCAATGGCACCTGATTTTCACGGCTGAATCAAGAAAAACAAAGACGAACAATCACTGCCATCAACCAAACATGAAACAGATCTATCCTAAGAGACGTTAGAGAATGGAAAGTACAGGCATGCTTGTTCAGATGAATTAAAACGAAGAGGCGCAAACACAAAGGATTTAATTAAAGTGATAGCCATCAGAAAAAAGGGGGATTCATGACTTTTTTTTTTTTTTTACATGAGTGCTTTTATGAAGTCACCTATAATCACGATTCTTAAGATGTTGGAGTGCTGGAGGAGATTTATTTCCAACAATGGCAGCATGAAAAAAGCTAAAGCAAGGAGATACCTTAGCAGAGCATATGTGGTCCGTTCTGGAGAGCCTCTATTATTCATTCGGTACAATAACTGATATGATTTGAAACAGAGTTTCATGGTGCTACAAAACAAATTAAGTCTTATATGCAACACTCACCTCCCCAGTTCTCCAGGCTAAAAAGGTTACTGAAGTTATGGCTAACGAATGGTGAGATCTTCTTCAGGTCATGGGTGCGAACCCTTGTGGCCAGCAGGGACTGATGGGCGTCTCTGAAGGTGGTATCCATCAGCAGCAGGCCTTGGTGGGCCCGGACAGCCTTGGCGAACCCCTCAGGACCGTCACGCAGCAAAATGTCACGGAAACCAACAGGAGGGTCACCTAGCAGTAAAGGAGGGAGGAGAAAGGACGAAGTTTATGTGAAGAAAGACGCAAATGGGTAATGAAAGTGAAACAGGTTTGTTGTTATACATAAATTTAAACAATTTGAGGAAAATCAATATCAGATGCTGGAGGAAAGTTTGAAAATGTTCCCCCAAACTCACTGATGGCAAGTTAATAACCTTTAAATGAGTTCTAATGAAGTTGTACCAATTAGGAGGAATAAGAGGATAAGAAATGTGAGAAGCTCTTCATTTATCCAATCATAAGAGGTTTATTGACTTTAGACTCCGCTCAAGTGTCTGGCAAGAAATTCATTCCACCAATATAACAACATGCCAAGCAAGCAAGTAAAGTGATGTTATTTACACATCGTCCACTTTCAAGTTGTGCTGTTAACAAGTCCGGGGCATGTCATAACTTCTGCTAATGAGGTGGTCGCCATCTCTTCTCATTGCTGCTCGAATCGCCTTCAGCACGGCTCGATCTGCTATAAAAGGAATAAGCTCTGCAGCAGCTGGCTTATTAGACACACCACCCACCGATTTGTGAAAATGGATTTCTACTGCTGACAGTGACTCATATGTCCGTGGTTTCTATATAAAGTAAGCAGCTAGTGTTCACTGAAACAGAAAAGCCATTTGATTGAGCTTGGTTCTGAATGGTTTCCACCTGAGGGTGAATTGGTTCCAGAATGGCTGCCATTGCACTTATTTTCCTAGGACTATCAGACTCTGGATTAAGGTCCAGGAAGTCTTAAAAAACAGCCATCAAAGGGATTTAAATGCTGTTCTGAAAAGATATATGACACCCATTAATATGGTAACATGTCAAAAATGCAAACATCTCCAGACAGATTTATTTAAATTTATATGTCTAGCCCTTTCAATCCCCATTAGATGTGTTTTTAATCCCTATCCTGGATCAACATCCGGAAACGACTATGTGTGCTTTTCCAGTGGACTGAAAGACTCAAACCAAAAAATGCAAACCAAAGCTAAGCTGAGCAATAAAAAACAATGAGGAAAAAAAAAAGATTTTTAAAGAATAACACATAACACGTTAAATAATATTTAGAGCATGTTCAAGAGGGAGCAAAGCAATCCATTTCTTGATCTGGTGATCCAAGGAGAAAGCAGATATGTAAAAAACACCAACAGATTGGTGGTGTAACAGATTGCTATTGCTATGTAGAGAGCCAAAACAAGAGCAGAGATCTAAAATACAGTTTAGATGTGAGAATAGTTGGTGAGAGGCAGACAAAAGGTCAGGGTTTTTTTTCCAACAGCAAGATGTCAAAATAACATTTCAACCTTCATTTTTTATATCTGTGAAGAAAAGTATGATATCTTCCCTCAGCCTCAAGGCCTGTTGTGTTTATGCTTGGCATTCAGTGAAACAGGTCTTTTTGTCGACATTATCATTCAGATTTAAATCCTAAAACTAAAACAGGTTTTGAATCGTTGGAGCTGATCCTAAGAGTCTGACACCACTCTGAAGGATTTGAGACTGTATTTCTAAAGCCCTTACATTGCTCGATTTGGGTCTAACTTTGGTGCTCAACAAAAAGTCGGGGATTATTGCCAAAATCTGGAGATTAAGTCCTCACCAGAAGATTTCCTCACCAATGTGTTCATAGAGGTGTCTTAAAATGTGAAACAGTGGATCTCTTGCCCTTAAAAGCTTGTTAGGGGACAACTTGAGGGGCCCCAGAATTCTGGATTACTTTTTGTACCAAAACGACTCCACTGTAGAATCACGGCTGCATCCACTTTGACATGTAAACCAGAAAGTAACTTTATTTGCTTATCTCAGTCTTCTCCAGATCCAACTTCATCATGAAAACAGGTCTTTCCATTGCTCTGAAAGCTTCTACATGTCAAGATAGAATTGACAATGTTCCTCCTGCAGCTGCACTGCTGGTTGCTATAGTCTTCATTCCAATTACTGCCTGTGAACCCCAGGAGCCATGGGATCTAGTGTTAGACCCAGCTTATAACCATGAACTCTCTCCATCCATCCAGAGTCCCTGGGGTTCAAAGACGTGCCCTGCAGAGGCATCAGATCTTAGGTTGGAAGGCAGGCACAGAGAGAACGCAGTGCATCTTCATCCTCTGTAGGAGGTAGAGTTTCTGGTTTGATCCCCCCCTCTGTCACCTTCAGTGCATGTTGTGTTGAATAGCAGCTAAAATGAGAGCCTGGTGCATGATGAATGTGCTGGGAAGTCCTCCTTGGTAGTTTTTATGTCAAGGAAGACGATGTGTACTTCGATGTCTCTTGTGCAGATACTTTCAAATGAAGTGGATTTCCAAAGGCCTGGTTTGCAGGGATTGTATCACAACAAGTGAAGGTGTTTAAATGTCCAAAACCAGTACTCTCCTCAGACAGAAGGAAAGGAAGGCCCAGGTATGAGTCTTAAGCTGTGTTAGTGGTTCTTGGCATTGCCTGCCTTTCATTTGTAGTACTGCCCAAAAAGAAAGTGCATTGGTTTTTTATCATTAACTTAAAAACTCACATGCCTCATTATGTGCTGTTTAAAGAACCGCCAGAACTCACTCTCTTGGGAACATGATGGCAGGAGACATTAGCAGCAATCAGTACTGAACATTCTGCCATTTATATAGATACATTTCAGCTCCTGAGAGAAATTAGCAGTCTGATGATACTGTCATGTACATGTGAAAGTAGTAATTTTAAACAGAAAAACTGTTTGTACATTAACATGTATCACCAATTTAGATTTCTTTTTCTATGGAAGATTAAACAAAGGGTGTTTTGGTGTTTGGCTGGTAACCAAATCCTCTAATACCAGCAGAAGATCCCGGCTTTAAAAAGAACCCAAAAGATGATTACCCGACCTTCTTACCAACCACTCAGTGGTGTTAAATACTTGATTCTGATAAGTCAAATCCACTTGTGGTCAGTGTAATGGTTGTCTGTCTTTTCCCTTTTGTATCATTCTGGTTTTAAGTTTGTTCTATTTTCTCTCCTCTGTGATCACCTGGCCCCTCCCTAATGTGTTTCACCTGTGTCTTGTTTCCCACTCCCTTATATTCCTAGTGTGTCACATCACCCCTTGCCAGATCAACTCTTGCTTTGTTGAAGTATCCAGCACTGTCAGTATTTTTATAGCTCCTAGTGTTTAGACCCCTTGTTTCTTCATGGACCTCGTCTCTTGTCTGCCGATTCTGTACCTTCACTTTCTACCTTGCCTTCCGGTTATGAATCCTTCCTTTGAATAAAGATTACATTTTTGGATTGAGGCTACAGGTGCCATGTCTGGATCTTTCTCCTGTCTGTGTCGTGAAAGTAGCTAAGGTGATGCAGTGTTTAGCCTGAAAACAAACATTAAATCGATCTATGGTTAAGCTTTACGGCACATTTAGCGTACTAATCATTATTTCAACTTTCTTTTGACAATCTGTAAACATGGATGAGACTTTGGACACTGCGCTCAGTTATTCTGAGAGCAAAAAACTTTCAACTGGTGGCTGTCCAGCCACTAGAGAAGAGAACACACAAGGAGCTCAGTCCAAGTGACTGCGTGCAACTTGAAGAAAACAGTCACGAAAGAACTTAGCTGGCTGAGTTGTAGGAAAGAGGGCGTTAAAATGGTGCTTCTGTTAATTTCTAAACAGTTTTGAAATGCTAGTAAAAAGTGCTATTGTTTAGCCTTAAGTCTTTACAAGTGAAAGAAAATGATAAGGTTAAAATCAATTATTTGATCCAAATAATAATAAAATAATTACGATACAGCCATGAGAGTGCTACCAACCATAAAAACCAAAGAACTCTTTTTTTGTTGTTTGAATCAGTCCTTTTCAAATCAATACAATCATCTGTAACTGGATACTCAGTGTCAGCCTGTTTCTATATTTACTTGGTAGCTGGGTAATAAAAGGAATAATTCATAGTTAGCTGGTGGTTATGTCAAATTCAATCCACTTTGAGGTCTTGTCTTTGCCATGTCAGGCTCTTATTTCACATAACCACTGTCCTACTCAACATTATCCCTTATATAATCTCTCTTCTAGCTCACGGTATTGTTTGCTTTTGTAGGTCACTGAGAGGAACCATTATTCATTTTATCTCGTTTCATAGCCGGCTAAAAAATTCCCACAGGAGCCTTGAGTTCTGACCTGCTGTTGGTACTACAAAAAAAAAAAAAAATCCCAATGGATCACCAAGATAAATCAGATTCTTTCTCTTAATTATAGAAATATCTTCAGTTAATTAGCTCCATTGCAACATAAACTGGATAGATCCAATAATTGGTGTGATATTTCAGTCAAGAGAAGGGGGAAAACCAATGCACCCTCGTATCCATGCCACCAGCTATGCTAAAAACAGATTAATGAGGCCTAACAGATGTACAAGGAGGTAAATCAGATGAGTAACATCCAATGGATGTGTTCCAGAAACCTGGCAGGCTGCACTCCCCAAGGAAGCAGGGATGAAGACTGTGGACATGCAGGCATTACATGAATGTTTCTAGTTAGCTCACATGCTCACTGTAATGGCATACACACTATCAAAACATACTGTACCCGTCTCCACTGGGATGGTTTCAAGCAAACCCTGAGGAACTCCCAAGAGAAACACTGGCATTTCCAGTTGACAACAGCTAAACACTATGGAGACCTCACTCTGCTTTGTATTGTTGTCTTCCTCACTTAGCTCCGCTCCCTTTCCTCTGCAAGCCTGGTAATTAAATACCAGAACAGCCAGGGGCGTTGAAACATTGCAAGCGGATTTGGGATTTTTTTTTTTTTTTTAGCAGAAACTGTGCACAATCATCAATCAATTAGACTAGTTAACGAGCTACTATCTCCCTGCCTGCTTGGCCCGATCACACTCAACCCCGTCTTCACTCTCTGTGTAGTTGCGTATTCGCTCTTAACCTTTTATTGTTGTGCCACATCCCTGAAAACAAATGATCTTTGCCTTAATTGTCTCCAAGGCAGAGGGGAGATTAACTCCACACACACACACAGACGTAGATATATAGGTCCACATATGTGAGACCGCAAAATGAGTTCACATGAGCTAAATGAGCTGTGTCACATCACACTGCGGCAGCAAATAGATACAGACATGTTGAACTTATCAAGATCTGTGTGATACTACTGACTGGGAAGCCTTTCATACACACACGGAAAAACACACAGAAAATGATTTGTAGTTCAGTTCTTCTGTTTCTTATTCTCATGCAGGCGTTGTTCAAGCTTTCCGTACTTTACCAGTCGCCCTTTTTTGGTACAAAAAAAAAAGAAATGAGGGCACCCCAGCTGAGACTACAGTGACTATACAATAACCTATGGGTGTGACGGTTTCCTCGAGTAGGGCAGTCAGTGTGAGTAGACTGTGCGCCATTGTATTGTGCCGAGAAGACACCATATAAGTAGTAAAGAGATACAAGTCCCTTGCGGTTAGCTGTTGCTGTGCTTGACAATTGACCCACTTACACGCAAACGCACTCTTTGCTTTGCATTGAAAGCACCTCTGTCCCACTCCCCAGCTTCTTTGCACTCACTTCACTCCTCCTTCTCCCAGGCTGATATCACTTCATACATCTTTCCTTGACATTCCTCACCTGTCTGGTCCTCTCTCCAGTCTGCTGTTCATCTCCTCCTGCTTCAACTCCAGCAGCTAATACTGTATGACTTAACAGGTCCGAGCTACACTTCCTCAGAGGTGTTTCCTTTATTTGCAATTTGTGTAGGCGAAAGTCTCAGAGTAATGACTTCTTTCCTTGCCTCTGTCCTGAGCCGACATCTTTCTCTCCACAGAGGAGTCCTAGCAGCCCTGTATTCCCTGTTTAGGAGTGATCCTGGTGGGACCACTAATTAGCGTTTCCTTAAAACTCAGGTGTGCTGGAACTGTTAATCAATTCAGTGTGATGGTATAAGCTGTGAAATGAATATGGAGTCAGTTGTCTCCTCCAGGTGACAAATCATCACTTAAAGCTGAAAAATCCTGAACTAAACAAACCATATTTCTTTCTCATATGGCAGAAAGGCATTTAAACTGAATTTGCATTTCATTACATTTCTCCTTTTTTTACCATAACTGCTCAAATCCAGCCTGCCAACATTTGACTGGCAGAGCTGTTTAAAAGCACAATTTGTTTTTCCTTCACAGTTGAACGGGAGGTGTGAAACGAACTCAGAAAATGTTTGTTGAACAAAGAAAGACCAACTAAGGACAGAAAAATAGATGACTCTGCAGCGCGCGCACCTGGGGAAATCCAAAGTATCTCCAGGTTTCAGAAAAGCCAAACGGAAGACTCTTTACGACTCCCTTAAAAGCTCTGGACCAAAACAAAGGTATGAAATAATACAAAGCGGTCCTTTCTGTTTGAAGATGGTTAATGAAGTCATCAAAACTAGAAGCAGGAACAGGGGGAAAGAATGTGGAGCAGAAAACATTTCTGCACAGGCTTTGCATATTCTGCCACGAACCAGCTATATTTTTTATAATCTAATGCTGAGAATAGAGCGACAGCTCACACGAGTGCAAGGAGGAGGGATGGCGTCATTTCTATGACACCTCCTTCCTTAAGCGAACTCAGAGGCATCTGGTGATTAACCTCCTCATTAAATAAATCCAGATAATAATTAGAACAAGGTGTACTTCTACACATCGATGAACCACCCGCAATCAGCTTCATGAGTGAACGTTTCAGACTGCAAACTCTAATTAGAAAATAATGGTCTTTGAGCACCTAACAGGTTCTGTCAGGACATCCGCAGCCAAGCTTTCAGGAATACTTGAAATCTAGGAATATATTCATTTATCCTGATCTACACATTTAAGATTTTCATACATAACAATGTAACAAGATGATACTCTTCCTGCTCTCTTTTCTCACTTATATCTCTATCAATTTGTCTTCCCGTATCTTTTTGTCACTCTGACTCTTTTATCTACATTTAGGGATTATACACCTCCCAAACTCTCTCTCTGCCTCTTTCATGACCCCTTTCTCCTTCGATGCTCCGGTCCCTCCCTCCACAGAGTGTGATAATACAGGCCTAATCCCTCTCTTCTCTCAATCCCTGCACTGAATGAGAGAACGGATATAAGCACATTACAAATCTCATTACTAGGCTTTAGGTATGCCTCTGTGCGTGCCCCTGCTGCATACAACTACCTCACCCGCTGCATACACTACGTGCGCTGGGGTATGAACACAGTGAGGGTGTCAGATTGTGCAGAAGTGTGTGTGTGTGTGTGACTCAGGTGTGAATGCATGTGTGTTTGCTATTTTGAAACAAGCGAGGCAGCTTGATCGCTTTCAGCGCAGGATTTGAATAAGTAGTGAACTGGTGGGTAATACTAATGTGTATGAAAACACACAAACGCTGCAGATTACTCGTTCCCCTCCTGTTTCACCCGGTCACACAGTGCATGGCTTTGCAGATGTTAATTTGATGAGCTGGGCCTGTTTAAGGTTCAGATTACTCACATTATTTTGTTATACAGCTAAATTTACAGGGCTTAGAAGACTCCTGAAGTTTGCAGACGACACCACCATCATTGGTCTCATCCAGGATGGTGATGAGGCCGCGTACAGACAGGAGGTGGATCAGCAGGTCCTCTGGTGTGATCAGAACAACCTGGAGCTGAACCCACTCAAGACAAGGCAATGATAGTGGACTTCAGGAGAAACCACCCTCCACTCCCCTCCTCACCATTCCTAACAATATTGTGTCCATTGACTCAACCAGGAAGAAGGTACAGCAGAGGTTGTACTTCCTCAGACAGCTCAGGAAGTTCAACCTGCCCCAGAAACTGGTCATCATCTTCTACACCTCCATCATCCAGTCAGTCCTGTGCACCTCCATCACTGTTTGGTTTCCCTCTGCCTCCAAACAAGACAGGCACGGACTTCAACGACTTCTGGTCTGCAGAAGAAACCATCGGAGCCAGTCTGTCCTCCATCCAGGACGTAAACAAGTCCAGGACCAGGAAGTGAGCTGGTAGCAACTCACCCTGAACACAAACTGTTTAAACTCCTCCCCTCTGGGCGATGTTACTGAGCTCTGTGCATCAGAACATCCAGACACAGGCCGTCACTCTGTCGAACGATTAACCGCCATAAACTACAACTCATATACTTCATTTAACACTACAGCCTGTTGTCTGGTCCCTTTTGCTCATTCCTTTCACAGCCTATCGCACATCTTTCTTTAATGACTTATTCATACACTGAACCATTTAGCTTAAAATTGTCATTTTTTATTGTTTATTGTTTTACAAGTGTTCCTTTATTCTTTTTACTTACTTTATTCCTTTTTCAGTGATATTCAGTGTTCATTCATAAATGTTGTACAGAGACAGCACAGTTCAAACCAAAGTCAAATTCTTTGTATGCTTTTTTGAAGATACTTGGTGAATAAAGGCTATTCTGATTCTGATTCTGATTCTGAACAGGGCGCAAATAAACCCGTCAGATTGAAATGGCTCTGACTTTTTTTTTGTTGTTGTTGTCAGAAGGAGAAGTTGAAAAAGTTCATGCTAACAAAAACCAAAAAAAAAAAAAAGAAATGTGTGAGTGAAGTTGGAAAAGATGAAAATTCACTCTTGTAAAGCTGCGAGGGACAGGCTGTGAAACAAAAACATTTCCCAGACACTTTTAAACTTTTATAAACACGTTTAATTTTTTAACCGAACATAGCTAATTAATTTTAAAAGTGAGCATGTCATCAATATTTCATCCTCAGTCGAATCATTCAGAATTCACTGAAAACCCACTAGTTAGTGTTTAGAGCAACGGAAAACCCAGACAGCTTGACTCCAGAGACTCTAACAGGCTCAACAAGCTCATCAAAGAGCCTGCTTTGGCCGTTGGCCTTTCCTGCAAGACTCCAGGGGTGCTGGTGCAGAGCAGCGCTGAGCATCTGCCTTCACAAACAATGAACTGCACCCTCTCTCCACTGTACTCACAGCTCAGCAGAGCACTCTGGCCCAAAACCCCTGTCCTCCTCCCCGAGAGCCAAACTGAGCCATTTAGGAAGGCTTCTCCGCCTACAGCTATCAGACTGTTCGACAGCCCATTTGTCATTCGCTGGTGCTTTTATCCAAAGTGCCCTCAGGATCCACAAGTGTTTACATTTTTAGCATGGGTGCCTCAGGGATGTGGAACTGCTAACCCTTGTAGTGGGAGAATCTTGCTAAATCAGTCCAAATGTAATACCCACAGCAGGAACCATGCATTACATCATTATACACAGAAAAGTCACATTTGTGGTGGTACGACCCTTTTATAAGATTTAATCTCCACAACCTTCTTACCTTTGCTGGACTATGATGATTTGCCATTTATGAATGCACCTGAAAAATACTTGAAAAACTTAACTCTGTATATCACTGTGCTCTACGTTTTATTACTGCTTGTGGATATGGTATCCATCACTGTTTAGTGTATGCTGCTGCAGACCGTCCCTCCCTGTCTGTCTGTAGACACTCACACCTGCTGCTCTTTGTCTATAAATCTCTTCTTGGGCTGCTTCCGTCTTACTTGACCACATATCTGATCAGGTCTACAATTCTACAATTTCATTTAGAAGACGCTTTTTTCCAAAGTGACGTACAACACACGCAAGAATTTAAACAAGAAGGAGAAACCTTATTAAGTGCGAAGAAATGCTACAAGTTAGTTGGGTCACAGGTGCTCTGCCATCAAGTGCCCACAGCCCCCCCCCCCCTTTTTTTTTGTTTTTTCTAAGTATTCTTTCTAAATATCAGCCACAACAAGAACTCAACATTCAGCAGCAATCAATATTCAGTGCTTTCATTTGTTAAGAGCTCAGTCTGAGACTTACGGATCTGACCCTTGAGGACAAAGAGGAGAAGGGTCAGATTAAGTGCCAAAGTGTTCCCTGAACAGGTGAGTCTTCAGACCTCTCTTGAAAGTAGAAGGGGACTCTGCGGATCGTAATGAGTTGGGTAATTCATTCCACCATTTCGGTACAACAGAGGAGAAGAGTCTGGCTAGAGATTTAGAGCCATGCTGGGCTGGGAGCACCAGGCATCTCTCACAGGCAGAGCATAGCGGGCAGGAAGATGTCTAGTAACCATTGTGGAGTGCGCTCACAGGATTTTATTAAAATGTTTGTTCCTAGAGTAAGAAAAGAACTGGGTAAGACAGCCTTTGAATATGCTGACGCCTCTACATGGAATAGTCTCCTGATGGATTTGAAACTAACAGAACTGGTCACTGTTGGTGAATTTAAGACTTTGTTCAGGGACCAGGAAAGAGCTAGTCTTGGACAATGTGACTGTTTCAATTCCTGATTGCTTTTATTCCATTTTGAACTGGCGTTTCCAGAACAGCTTGGTTTTGATGTGCTGATGTCTGAATGTATTTGTTTGTTTTTATTGTGTAACTGTCTGCTGAAACTGTCTGCTGCTGCCATGCCAGGTCCCTCTTGAAAAAGAGATTACAAATCTCAATGAGGCTTTTATCTGGTTTAAAAAAAGGATATAATAATAATAATAATAATAATAATAATAATAATAATAATAATAATAACACCTTGCACTACAGGCAGAAATTAACAGTGATCGTACCTACTGAGAACAGGCCTTAAATGCTCTGATTGTTCAATAAAACAGCTGCTGCTTCAGGTCATACGTGAGTCAGAGTCATGTTTGAGTGCTGAGGTGTTGGACTGACATACCCATGGTGACAGGAGGGATGACGGGATCTGTGGAGGAGGGTTTAGCCTTTACTGGAATAGGAGTGGTTGGTCCATTCACCATCACATGACCTGGAATAAAAATAGAGAACAAGAGTCAGATGCAGTCAATGATAGTAAGAAAAAAAAAATCAGCCCAGAGGCTGATCAGGATCAGAAACACACGGCTGCAGCAAGGTTTTTTCTTTGTGTGTCCCGAATCTGTTAATTTGAAGTTTTCCACACATGTCAGCAAATCTTTAGCAGTAATTATTGTCAAGTTGAACTGAGCGACCCGAGTTATGAGTCACACATTTTGTGCTCTTTATTTTCACTCTGAACATTCTTTTAGATATCACCTGTGCTAAGCTTCCTTTGCTTTTCTTCAGTCGAGGGCTGAGATGACCCAAGGTCTAGCCTGGTTTTACATCCTCAGTAAGATTATCGAACCATTTGATCGTCAGTCTTTAGGTTTTGACACAACTAATTTTTGAGGTGACCTGAAATGTTGCTTCACTAAAGGGATGTGGATTTGCAGGGGCGACTTGAGTGTCTAAAAGTGTTCATTTAAAAGGGAAATCCTGAAGGCTCAAGTAAATAATAAAAAGAAATCCAGAGGGAAGGCTGAAGTCTATACTGTAAACAAATACCTGAGTATTTCACATTTCTACTTCATAACCCCACCTACCCTTTATGATGTGATCGGACACATACATTTAACCCAGAACCATGTTTCAGCCTGAAAACATGGATTACACTTTGTCATGAAAATTGAACCCGTGACTATGCGTTATTTATTGACCCGTCTTATGTGAGATGTTATTCAGATTCTCTCTAATCCAATCATCTTTCTTTTCTAGAGGACGGACATGTATGATTTGAAGGTTGTCATTAGACCTAAACACATTTCTCAGACAGACCGGATCTCTGTGGCTCAATGGTAAAGTGGGTCGTCTCTTAATCCGTCTACTACTAAAGCCTTGTTTCCACCAAGCAGTTCTGTATGGATCAGTTTGGTACAGGTCGGATCCTGTTTACGTTTCCATGGACAACCATGTAGGCGTTATGCAAGCCAGACACCGATAGCCTCGTCAGTTAAGTAATAGCATAACGGCATAGCAGCGCGACACAGTGTACCCCGCAAATAAATCCAATGAATAAGAAAAACGCCACACTATTTACAACCAAACAAAAAGCTATATTCATGAAGTCGAGTAGAGATTTAAACATGGCAGGGTCATGTGTTGTTCTTTTTTACCGCTGTTGCACGGTAAGTAACGATTCTCTAGACCAATCAACGGACTACAGTGTTTCTAGCTCCACCTTCTGGGATCAGATCGGTATGTCTGGCACCCCAACAAAAGGGTACCAAAAAGTGGGATGGTCTGGGTCTGTTATTTGGGGACCTGTTTCTGTTTTAGTCAAAGGAAACGCCACAAAACGCACGTCTTACTGAGACGAACCGAACTGAACCGCTTGGTACAAACAGAGCTTAAGGAACCTACTCCTTTTATTCTTTATCCACATTCTATATATCTTTTATACATGCACTTTATCTCAGAAATGATTTATTTATAAAACATCTTCATGTACAATTATTTGAACGCTCAGGCCCCATTTTATAGTGGTGTTGTTTTCCTTTAATCATAGTTATGAGCTTGTTTTTAAAGCACAGGCTTGAAGAGCAATAATAAGCTCATTGTGTTCTCTGATGCAGTAACAGTAAAGCTTTCTATTCTTCTCAGTAGGTTTGGGGTTTGATCTATGGCCCTGTTGTCCACATGCCCAAAGTGTCCTTGAGCAAGACACTTAACCCCAAAGTGCCCCCTTGTGCTGTGGTGAATGGGAAGAGTTAATCCTGACAGTGTTTCACGCGGCAGCCTCTGCCATCAGCGTGTGAATGTGACATGTAAAAGCACTTTGAGTGGTCCGAAAAGGAAAGAAAGTGTTGTATAACAGAGCCAGTTTACCATTCGTACAGCCACAGTATGCTGGTTTGAAGTTTGTATAACTTTGCTGAAGTAGAAGAAATGTACTTTTCACTTTTTTACTTTGGAAAGTAAAAGAAAATAACCGTTATATTAGTTAGAACTCGTGGGTAAAGACTGTTAATATCAATCCATCTTTGCTCATTAAGTGGAGTTTATAATGTTTCATGTTTGCATTTTTCACACATTATGAACTTTAATATTGGTAATCTCATTAGTTTGGTCATTAGAGATGGATAATCAATTTAAAATATTATTATTTTCTATTATTATTTCAGCGCTTGTCTTTATTTAGAGAGCATAGGATAGTGGATAGAACAAGAGACGGGGTGAGTGACATTTATGAAAGACCAGAGGTTGTATTCACACCTGGGTCACCTGCTCGAGGTTTAACCTCATGGGGCACATGAGCTAAATGTCCTGGCCATAACTGGCTCCCCACATTTCTCAGTTTTAAGGAAAGTGTATACTGTTGAATGGCTTTTGTCCAATGTTTAGACCCCATGCCATACTCCACAACAACCAGCAAGCTACAGTTTTAAGTATCAACTGTATAAGATAAATTAATGCTATTGCGATCACGTCAGGCTCTTCTTAAATGTCAAACAGAAAAATGTCAGCATTCATTACAAACACTGACAAATGCCTGGGGCTGAAATGAACTTGTTTCTGCAAGCTGCTGTTCATTTTGAACATTCAAAGTTTGAACTCAACTCTAACTTCTGACATTTTTCTGCTTAAATGATCATCCGTGGGTAAGCACCAAGAGGTTTGGAGTATTTTTGAGTCCAAGCACACTTTCTTCTTCTTTCTTGAGTTTTTCCTTTAAAGACATAATTTCAGAACCTTATCCTGCGAATCTTTGATGTTAAATTTGGCCTCCACTTAATAAAACTGTTGTTTTATACATCTGTTACATTATAGATGTTTTTCCTGGACAACAGCTCAGTGAAAGCTACAAAAACAATTATAAATTGATAGTAGATAAGTGATTGTTTGATTATTGATCCTTTAATCGCAGATGACTGAGAGTATTAAGATCATTGGCTGAGTCTAAAATCATATCTGCTCACTGCGGAGTCGACTACACAGTGGATGAGACGTTATGCAGAGCTGGCTGTATTATAAGTGAGAACTATTATACCCTATGGAGGTGATTCATTGTTCCCCACAATGCATTGTGAAAGTGATGTAAAACCAATAGTCAGTACCCAAGCAATTTAGCCCATCATGCATTGTGCTTTGAATATAAAGAGCTTATGATGATCTAAGGCTGGAGAATATATGAGACAAATACATCAGTAAGAAACTTCTTTGTCAAAAAAAAAAGAACTCTCTGCACTTCTCATCATTAACCCTTCACTTTCAGACATATCCTTTCAGATACATGAGTTTTAAAGACCTGTATCTTGTCAAGATCGTTTTCTTTAAAACCTGTTTAAAAAAATAAAAATGTATTATACCCCCGTAGGATCTCATGAAATCCATGCACTTTTTTTTCAAGAAGTTGTAGTAAGAACATCTACATTGTTGCTCATTTTTAAAATAAGTATTTTCTGCATTGAAAGACTCCATATTTACTAAAAACTTTGCTTAAAAAAAGTTGCCAAAACCAATGTTCCAATGTGTCACGATCAAATATGTCATCAACAAAATGATGTAGCAAAATTCTATGTGGATTTTGTTAAAGGAGTCACTAAACATGTCAGTTCCAAGAAATTAGAATGTTTGGACTATTTTTTGACGGGTCAGGCTTTAAACTCATGTGGTTTTGCTGTTTTGAGATACTCTTTAGATTTACAACAGCACCGTTTTTACTGCTCTGTGTGTGTGTGCATGCTGTTTGTACACTGACCCAGGTAATGCAGGAGTTTCTGGGCTCTGTTCTGCGTCGGTTTGAGGTTGAACAGGTCTGGGTTCTCATCGATGAACTGTGTGTCCACGGTGGAGTGGAGGAACTGGTGGTTGGAGAACACATTCTGGAGGAATGGGATGTTGGTCTAGAAAGGGAGAAGCAGATGGGAAAAAAGAAACTTTTAATTCACTCCTCTGCACAAATGTTGTAACACCTTTCGAACCTTGTCATACCATTTTTGCATATCGAGAGAAGCGACGGAAAATGCAAAGTGAAGAGAAGAAAAGATGAGCACAGTAATCACTCAGCTGCGAGTGAATCACTTGAAAGACAAGAAAGCATCTCTTGGGCAGAAAACATTTCACTTAAGAGCTTGATGTTAAATAGTCTTCTGCGGAAGTGCACACAAAGCTTACTAACTCATTACCAAACACACAAATGCTGGTATCACAAACACCAAATGCAAATAAGTGGAACTACTGAACACTGCATAATCTCAGCTTTAGTCGACAAACACACACATGGAGGCAAGAAAGAGAATGTCAACAGTTAAAAGTAATTACCTTCTATTTCTATTTTGTTGTTTGTTTGACTCAGAAGTATTATCACGCCAATTAAGCTCAGTAAATTAACAAAGACGAGGAGAGAGGGAGAACACAGAGGAAAGATGTAATTGCTGGAGTTAATTTCAATACTCGATTTGTTGCCGATTTTTTTCACTCTTGTAAGCCGTTCGTAAGAATGTCAAAGACAGCTTTGTATTATCACAAGAGGCAGCGAGAGTGAAATCAATGGGGGGAAGTAAGCGAAAAAATTGACAAGAGAAGGAAGAGAAGTTTTAAGAATGGGAGGCAGAAATGGAGAAGGAGAAACGAGAGAAAGGAAGACATTTAATGTATTCTTAGAGGAGCTTTGGATGTATTTATCAACGCTTAATGGCCCAAAGGGAAGACAGAAAGTGAAGGAATGTAAACAGCGTGAAGAGATTATTTCTCAAAGTCTGTCGTAGGTGTCTTTGTGTAAGACCCTAAATGTCAGAGAACGAGTCTTAAGTGGCATTTAGAAAGAAGAAAACTCCTGCCACTCATGACCAAGCATCCAAGTATCCCTTTTATTTATAAATATGCACAGATGTGCACAACAGGGGGGCTCGGAGCTGAGACAGAAACAGAATCTCAGGAGACCTTATGGGTTATAAAGCAGCTTCAGCTAAGCCCAGAGATGTACCATCACCATACGTCACTATCTGTGAAGACGACCCTGAAAGAGATCTCTTCTTCGAAAGGTGCCGTAAGGATACAGAACGCATTTCAAGTATACACGCATGCGAAGTCTAACTCTCACCGGCGGTCAGAATTTACAACCACAATTTGAGCGTTTAGCTGACAGTCAAACCAAGAGCATCTTCAAATAATTGCTGAGCACAATCACCGAAGAAGCTCATTACTGGTAGAAAGGAGCTGAGCAATAAACAAACCACACAGACACACACCTCATTACCGGCACTGAGAGAGAGAGAGAGGGAGATATAGAAGGAAGATCAGCGTGCTCGTGCAAATAAAGACCAGACTGGTCGTGTAAATAGAGGCTGAATGAGATGTAGTCATAATGAAACATAGGGTAAGGGGAAAGATATATGCATATTTGTATTATTTTGTAGAAAACAGAGAGATGGGAGAAATACAGAGTGAAAAAGGGGCAGCCACCAAGCCTAGTATGTATAATTCATATAACAATAAATCCTCAAGTTGGGCCTGTTTGTCAATGTATAGAAGCAATAAAGTGCGACGGATAGTGTGAAATTGAAATTGAGAGGCCAAACTATGTACGTCTTTCCAGGCATTTGCATTCCCGGCAAGTAGAGAAGATTTCATCTTCTGAGGAGGCCAACACACACACACAAAAAATGACAATATATCCTCAGCCTCCTGCCACAGAGAGGAGAGCTGAGGGATTCACGTAGCTGTGCTGCACTGCACTGCCAAGCCTTGGGCTACAGGCTGTGGAGAGAAACAGAGAGGCATTTCTTCCCCGACGCTGTAGCTGCAGTGTGACTTCAGAAACCTGTGGACATCTTATTTCTTCCTATTAGAGTAACTGCAAATGTAAAGGTTTCGAAACACAGCCAGACGTATGAAATTAGATACCGTCTCACTGTATATCCTGCGCTATCAAATAAACAGCAGACAGCTTCCTGAAGACGAGCTATTTTAACAACACAGTCATTCCTGGCTCTACATAACCTCAGTGCCTGTAAAAGCAACAACAATAATAATGAAAACTTACCGTCTGCTGTCTTAAAACAGTCAGTGGATGGTAAATGGACCAGTACTTAGTCCATATCCAGTCTTTCTGAGCATTTCAAATCACTTTTACACTTCTAGACTCTTTCACTAGACCCGATGGCAGAGACTGTTAAAGTTGGGAACCATCAGTTTTTTTTAAGCTAACACATTCATACCCCTCAACACATCCTTGACCAACAGTGGGAGCAATTTGGGACTGGAGCTGGGATCGAACCAACAACCTTGCGATTGAGAGACACATTTCTTGAGCGGTGGTAGAAGAGATGCAGCAAATAACTGAGGCCAAACGGTTGAGGCCAGGAGTCGAGGCAACGAGGCTAAGGCTAGAGTCGTCGTTTCTGCGGTGATCGCTTACAGACAAAGACAAACTGCACCCGTCTCACAGCACTTCTAAAGCTCATTACTTAACGTTCTCTCCCTCATTTTTTTTTTTTTTTTTTTACTGAACATCAGTGACAATCCATTAATATGACTCATGCTTGTACATGTAATGTGATGCTACAGCCAGCAGCAACAGCTGGAAATATGATTTGTTAGCTAGTCTTTCTGTCCAAAGGCAACAAAATCGGCTTTTTAATGAGCACATTATGTATTAATGTGTTGTTTAATTTGTTCGAGTACTAAGAGTAAAGAGCTATGGAGTAATCGTGTCACATTATGACAGAGTTAGGCCTGTAGTTCTTTTAAGCACCCTAAGTTAGCCTGGCTTAGCTACTGACAGCATGGCTCCCACTGCACAGACAGCACTTGTGCATTGACTTTAAGTCCACTCCTGTCGTAGCTTATTAGCCAAATAAGGCCATAAGATACCTTTGATTAAAACTATCCATCCTGATGACTTTTATTGTTAGAGTTTGACAGATTTCAGACAAGAAAGGAAGACACCTGTGAGCTACCGTAAATTATAATTCATACACGTGAATAAATCATTTATGCTAATCACCCTTCACTTCACATGCTGTTTGTCATACCTATACAGGAGTGCTTCAAGGGTTACGCTTTTAGAAAATGATCTGATTAACATTTAAAACAGGTACTTGATTTACACTCAGGCACGTAAAGAGAAGTGGAGATTGCACTGGAAGATCTCTTAATGTTATCTGACCAGTAAAATAATCAAGACTTTATCAACACTACTTCATATCTGAGCATGATTTGAGTTTTATACATGTTCCAGGGCAGTCTTGTGGATAAACATTCTGTTACATTTAATCTGGGTTTTTAAATTACATGAAAACCTCAGAACAGGTGAATCAGACGGAGAAGGGCAAAAAGAGAGAGACTGTACAAGAAGAATTGCTTTCTTAGATGCCATTGAAATCTATAGACGTCAATTCAATTGCAACTATTTAATGGGTATAGATGTCAGTTATGTGTTTCAGGGTGGGGGTGGTGTCTGGAGGAGCTTGTCTATCAATATCAAGCTTATAAACTACTGTATGTGGCAGCGGTGCTGGTGTGGTGCTCTCTTTGGATGAGAGGTCAGCACAGATATGAAAAGAAGACGTGATATGACAGAGACATGGCGAGACGGAAAAGTTCAGGCAGCGCACACTAGAACAGAATGTCTCACGGTAGTTCAGAGAGAGAGAGAGAGAAAGAGAGAGAGAGAGAGAGAGAGAGAGAGAGAGAGAGAGAGAGAGAGAGAGAGAGAGAGAAGACTTGAGAAAAGACGACAAAGATCATGCAGAAGATCAAAAGACAGAGCTTTGGAGACAGCAGCGACTTACATGTAGAGGTTTGCATCCGATTTAATTCAACAAATAACTGCCACAGATAAAACTTAAAGGGACATTCTACCAGATCCCTGTCCCGGTCCGTCTCTGCTCCAATACAGCACAGAAAGTTGCTGCTGTTTGTATTGATTGCTTTTTAAGTTTTGGTAAAGTTATATGTTTCTTTTGACCTTCATGCTTCAGATCGTCACCGTTATATCGACCTTATTCCTGACTTTGCAAGTGTAACGATGATTCATAGCAGTTGTCGGTTTTGCTCTTACAGTTGAACACTGTTTGTCGCAATGGAGACCTGTCATAGTCTCTCTAATAACCAGCTTTTAACAGCATGAAAGCGACAAAATGAACAAAAATCAGAGTTGGGCAGCGCAGAAAGCCTAGTAGTTAAGGTTGTGCTCCATATGGCAAAAGCCCTTGAGCAAGCAGCCAGGTTCAATTCTGACCTGTGGCAGCTTTCCCGTATGTCTTTCCTCACTCTCACCCTGTTTCCTATTCTATCCACTGTCCTCTCCATTGTCATTAAAGGCAAAAAAGCCAAAAATTAACTTTAAAAAAATAGAAAAAAATCGGAGGTGGAGTCATAGTGTGGATGTTTTAAAAGGTAAGGATGCACCGATATGTAAATTTTGGCTGATACTAATATCTGATATTAATATTTCTGTTCTGGTCGATAACCAATATTTACCAATATTGATATATGTAAAAAAAAAAAAAAAAACTGCGTTTTTAAGATGATACAATTTTGTACATACTGAAAATCATGCAAACCGTCTTCCTTTATTTTCAAAAGATGTTTCATTTTCAGACAAGAACGTTACAGGGCAACCATTAACATGAATAACCAAAGGTGTATCATTAAGCTCAACTCACAAAACTTCTGTGAGAAAGTCTGGATCATAAATTACAAAAAGGATCATATATCAAAATAATATCCTGACAAAGTTACCTTAACAAACTGGCCAGTATCCATGACAACCCCCTCCAGACACAAACACAAACAGCAGCTAGGACAGATGTAAACATTGGTTATTAAATCTACCAAGTTTTACTCATTGGACCGATGCCAATATGTAAAAAAATGACAAACATATATTGTGCATCCCAGTTAAAAAGTTTACACTGAGTTGTTTTGAGCTAGCTCAACGTCGTTATCTGTCTAAACCCATAGGCTACTGAAGAAACATGAGGATATGATTTACATGTGTAAATTAGCGACCTAAAAGAAAAGCACAAAAAAGTGGTGAGATAAAAAATGTGTTAAAATGCAGACAGTGAAAATGAGACACTAAAGGCTATAAATACAGAGAGGAATGATAGACCGCATTTATACATGGAGGTTTGTCTCTTTCCTCTCCGCTGTATCAGATCAGTGTGTTCATTATCTGCATGCCTGTGGCTACCACACACACACATAAACAGACACACAAAAAGTCTCTTTACACTTTCGCCTCATTTACCCTAATGACAAGAAACACACACTGGTCCATACTGATGATGTCTCTCACTCTCACACACACACATACACATATTTAGCAGAGTCCCTCTCCTGATTTGAATGCTCTGTAACAAGCGCTTGGCTACAGCTCTCACAGCTTTGCACACGGCATGCAAAGCACACACATGCACCGATACTTTCTTGCCAGCGATGATCTCGTCTCCTGCTTCCAAATGCTTCTGAGCTAGCAAACGGCACATGCACCCTCACACAAACACACAAACACCTGTGAGATGTATTAGCTTAGCAGAAAAGTAAACATGTCTGATTTGAATTAGTGCTAGAACAGGCTCTCATTTACACACACCCACACACACACAGTTTTACCTACTCTCACAGGGCGCCGTATCAGAAGTCAGTGCCACATTTTGTCTCAGCAGACATCACATGTTGTACTGATTTTGCTGGATTCTGACTACCGTCACTTTTATTCTCAAAGCGTCTGGTCCGTCACCAAGACAGTCAGCTTATTACCACTCTGCTCACAGCTGGTTGTTATCACTCTCGCCTCAATCAGCTTTACTGATGATTGCCAGTGCAACACGGTGAGGCGAGTATTGATGTTCCAGCTGTTGGCTTGACTGCTAACACAGGGCAGCACAACACGAATCAACCTCAAGATTCAGAGAGGAGTTAATGCAAGTTAAAGACAAACTAATCTCAGTGAGGACTCAGTGAAAATGAATAAAAATGTTATTCAGAGCGTGTTTTGCCTCAGTATGTCTATGTGAGTGCCATACAGAGAATTTACACCTGACAGTAAAATGCAGTCTGGATATCTCCTTGGACAGGCTGTTGAGCAGAACATCACCTGCTACTTTATGTATTCTCGTTGTCAACAATCTGTCAGCGCTGAGGTTAGAAGCCATTTTTCACTCAACAAATCAGGCGAGTAGGCGGGTAGACAAAAACAGCCGGGTGCTAACGTCCAGACTTGTCCCAGTTTTCCTGAGTATACATAACTTTATAACTTTAAACTAGAGGGGGAACAAAGGCTGAGTCATGCCCTGTACTGCACGCTTACTCAGCGTTAGGGTGGAGAATGTTTCCATCCAGCTGAAGTGGAAATTCAATGTGAAAGTGTTTCACAGATCAGAGAGAAAAACATGCATTCACAAGGGCCATGTTTTTCCTGATGGATGTAAAGTGTCTCACTAATCAACTTTTTTCCCTCTTGCTTTAAAAAAAAAAAAAAGAAGCAGGGTTATGTTTCATACTCATGCCTGAGTTAAAGCCATTTTCTGCACTTACACTAATCTGGACCTCAACACTTTCTGTTGTGTAATCCTCTTTTCTGCTGCAACGATGTGCACCAAATTATTGTAAGAACAACAACCTGAGGTACAGGAGGAAAATATTAAGGACAACACAAATTGAAACTCATCATCCTCCCACACAGACGCTAGTTCACATTGTGATTTTCTTTTTTCCCCCCACATAAGAAAGTCGCCTCAGGTGCTTTGTGCTTACTCTGGATGTAAAAGTTAAAATAAAGCCAGGGTCAGGGGAAGAGTCAGGGAAAGGGTCAAGCAGTACTCAGCACTATGTCAAAGGTCAGTAAGGTCACAGTTCTCAGCACTGACTTCAAAGGAAAGTTAGAGGGCTTCTGTTCTGCGGATCTTGTGTCGTGAAGTTCACTAAAGTTGTGTCGTGAAGTTCACTAAATCCAATGCATCCTGTTGATGATAAATTATATCTATTCTATCTGTCTATTTCTCATCAAGGAAGACACCATCATTTCTGAATAAATACAGCTTTTAAAACATTTCTTCCAGAAACCATCTTTACAATCACAATAATATAAAATAAAAATACAAAACAAATTCTATTCAACTCAATATATTCTTATTGTAATGTTTTTCACCACATGCTTTCTTGTTTTTCTGCTGTAACTCTGTAAATTTTCCCATTGCGGGACGAATAAAGAATTATTTTTATCCAATCTTAACAATAATAATAGCAATGACCTTTATCTATACATCACTTTTCTTAATGAAGTCACAAAACGCCTCTAAACAAATGCAGCAAAACAAAAAGCGAGCACTCAGGAAGAGTAATGCACTCACACCAGACCTGAATAAAAAATATTTGCATGAGTGAATTTCATGATAAGTTGATGTAAAGATGCAAATAGAGGCAAATTATCCAATCATTTTTGCTCTGATAACTAGTAAGTATGGAGATTCCCCATGACGTATGACTGAACGCATCAGCAGAGTTGAACTATTTCTGGAAAATTAGACAAATTGATTGTTTCTGTATGTGGCTTCCCCAATCTCTGTTACACAACCTGTTCCTTATGGGAACAGATTCTCCAATCCCTGGTTCTGTGTGGCGGTTACATGTTCTTTCCATGAATGTGGGTTCTGCGCTCATGGGTGCATGGGTGGTTGTCTGTCTTTACACATGAGCCCTGTGAGGCTGATAGTTTACCCTGACACCGGCCTAATGACAGCTGGGATAGGCTCCAGTCCCCAGCGACCCAAAATGGAAAGATGTTACGGATAATGGATGGATGGATTGGAGTGACATCCGAAGGGAACCCCACCCCTCCTGCAAGATTAGACACTTGTTCATGCACATTAGGCGAATAAACACAAAGCATTCTGGCATTTGTGTGAACAGCAGTAGGACAGATGGTAAAAAACAGGACATCAGAAGACAGAAAGATCGCCTACATTTAGGATTCAGAAAGCTGTGCTGTAAGTTTTCAGATGATTTAAAGGAGGCTTAAGATATGCACTGTTCTAGTGAAAATTATGATTTCATGTTTGTGCAGGTTTAGCGTTTTGTGCTGATTTGTTTATGTCTTTAGTTGGTAGCCACATAACAAGCATCATAATGTACAGTCGAGGCAGGTTGGTTATGCAAATTCAACTATTTTCTTCCAGGCTGTTGGACCCAGGTTGGACCCACTGGAGGCTGTGGTGGAAAGATGCACAGAGAAGAAGCTAGAGGCCAAATCATACAGATCATCCACTTCACAACATCTTTGTGGACCAGAAAAACAGCACCTGCGAGATACAGAAAATCATTCATCCCTGCAGCCATTAGGCTCCATAACTCTATAACCAATGGGAGATGAGCTGAAGTTTTTGCTTTATGTGATTTTTTTTTCCTGTCTGCCACACACCTGAATTTTCCTTGACGATTAATAAAGTACATTCTATTTTATTCTACTCTATTCTTTTGAGACAATACCAAGGTTTTTGATTTCAAAGCGACCCATTCACTTCACATTCACTTCTGCTTAAACTAAAGCTGACGGTTGACTTAATACTAGTCAGACAGAGAGACAGCAAAAATGCATCTCAGATTTATGAACAGAACAAGCAGAAACTCCAAAAAGAGAAGGCCATCATTACGGCGAAGTACAGATCTCACAGGTAACATCACCAACAGGCGGGGAAAGAACAAGCGCAGTTAATTGGAACGACAAATAGATCTGTGTTTCCCACAGAAGCAGGAGTGCCATCCTGATTTCCTCTCGCTTTTGGCTTTCTTGTAAGGTGGATCACCTGCATACAAAGCGCCTCCTCAGTTTGAAACGTTCTGAAGCAAACTGATCGCAGTCAGGAATCACATAAACTACAACAGTGTGGCTGAAACACAGGAGAATGTGCTTGCAAGAGTCTGATACTGAAACACTGAGTTACTGTACACAACAGAATCAGAATCAGAGACAGAGCAGGAGGAGATCTTGAGTCTGCATTTTAAACCTTTCACATGGTGCACAGTGTGACACACAAACACTGGCTCCCTCTGTCACACACAGCCTCCATGCTCCCTCAGTGATTAGGAGTTGAATAGGGGAGCTGTCAGGTCATTCGTCTTTTCTCTCCTCTCCTCCTCCGTCTCCCCTATCCCCATCCGTCACGCCTTAACCACTGGCGTGGACACGTAAACAAGATCATCACACACACGCACGCACATGCACATCCCTAGGACTGAGCATATACACACAAACAGAACAGACGTGGGGGGGGACACCCCACACTCATATCTGCTACAAATTTACTCAAGCAGGGGAGAAATACCAAAAATAAACACGCACTCCTTTTTCTTTTAGAGCGAACAAAAAGCATCAGCTAACCAACAAACTCCAGCAAATATTTATGATGGAGAGTCTCAGGAACCTGAGGCTTGAAACGAAACACACGTAGACAGAAATACACAGCAGCCACAAGAAAAAACATATCCACAAGTGAGTCTCAGTTGGCTTTTAGCTGAAGTCCAGTGATTTATTCAAGTCAGAAGGCTGTTAAAGCGTCATTTTCCCTCCTCTTTTGTGTCTTTTATACACCTAATTACATCCCTTCATGAGTCCAGGGCAAGAATAGGGAGGTCAAGGTGACAGGACTGATGATTATTTTCTGTTTTGATGTGACAGATAACTGTGACCACACCTCACTGTCTGGGCTTCTTTGTCCATTTTCTCTCTTTCAGCCTTTTTCCTCTCCCATGCCAAGGTCCTGCCCCTCAATCCTCCACTCATTTTTCTAGTTTCCTCATGATTTCTTACGTCTTTTCTTTTTGCTTTAAGACACAGATAACTATTCATCATCAAAACTATCTTCAACCTCAGCCTTGAAAAAACAAGAACGGTCTGGATAAATTCCTCATCCTTGTCTTATGACCAGCCCCACCACAGAAATAACAGATCTGCGCATGACTATTTCATCGCTGTGTCTAAAAATTAAATTTGAAATTCAGTGTTTGACATTTGCCACGGGGCCTTTTTCCCCACTGACATAAAAAAAAAAGGTGATCTCTCCAGTAATAACTCCCATCGCTGCTCCGCGGGAAGCAATTTTCACCTCACAGTTCATCAGGGGAGCGGGGTCCAGGAATAGTTTCACCATAAAAACGGCTCACCGTGTGGGGAAAAACCTGCACAAATATAAATAAATAGATTGACAAGTTTTATGTGCATATCTTTTCATACATCTGTGTGTGTCAGGTTTTATGAGACACAGTCCATTTTAAATCCAGCTTTGGGGGCACAGTTATCTCTGAAGGGCTCCGAAAAGCTACCGAAATGAGAGCGGAGAAGAGAAAAGCCATCATTTGTCAAATACTTTGCAGCAAAGACTGACTGAGAGGACTTTCCAAATGCGTTTCAGCCTTGCACGCTGTCCATGGTGCTGAATTACCCAGCCTTCGAAGATAAAGGATGTCACTAAAGGACAGCAAACACTACTGCAACATTGTTTAGCTGACTTTATCATTCATTGTTCAAGATGTTTTAAAACTGAAAAAATAAATAACACAAGGAACTTCCTCCCAAGTGAGAATCCCCTTCACGGCACCTCATTTGTTCACCAACTTACAGAAATCCTATTTAGTGAAGCAGCAACCGAAAGTTGTCAGTTTCAAGCAAATGCTTTGCTGCAACAAAATATATACTGTTTGGGGTGAAAGAGACTGACAGTTTCCCTCAACTGCTACAGCTGTAACCAATTTCACGTCAATCCCAGTCTGTTTGTGAGGGTTGCTGGAGCTGCAAAGAGTAATTCCTGGATACGTGAGAAATTACAAGCTGCAGTTGGGGATGAGATGATGTAAGGTGATAAAACAGAAAAGAGCAGAGACGGCAGAGACGAGATAATCCTGTACGCTTAAAATACTCTTAAAGTGGTCATAAGGCTCCTTTACACACAGAGGGATTATTACACCAGGACAGACGACTAACCTGTGATGTGATTCTTGAGACGGTGTGACTCAGACTCATCTGCAACTAACAAACGGGGCGTTGAACTATCTAAAGGGAGGCCTTCTCAGACTCTCTCTGGGACCCTGGGATGCAAGCTTATTAAAACAGATAGTTACTTAGTGGTATTTTGGGAATCCTTAAGCTGTAGGCCTGTGACGCATAAAACAAGTTCTGATGTGCTCTAAATCCAGAGTGCGCTGCCTCGGTCTCCATCAGCAGCGATTTGGTCTTCTGTGCTAAATTAACATGAACTCGTGAAATCTCGATTAGTTTGAAGCAAAAATGACAAATTGTTGGAAATGTTTTCAGTGAGACACCATCAGTCCTACTGAATGCTCACACTTTACTGTTGCATTAAAAAAATAGAAGCTTTACTCTTGAGTTTATATTTGTAAATAAATCAGCATCCATCCCCCTCCTGCTGAATCTGGGCTAGCCCAGACAGCTTTGAGACAGCAGGAGGTCTCCAACCTTTGAAGACCTGGGGAGCACATTAGGAATTCATAGCTTCACTCTAGGATATCAGCTCAATAAACGCTATTACAACTCCAATCACATGGATACACAGGAGAAGCAGAATTGAAAACTATTTGGGCTTAAATCAAAGGATAAAGTGATCTTCAAAAAAACAGGGCCCGCTGTACAGATTACTTTTTGAACAGCAGGAACGGTTCTCTCCAGCTTTTGGCAGTATGATAAATTTAATTTGGGTATATAAGCTGGATCATTTTCCTCCACTTTTTAAGATGACTGTCAGCAGAGCAGCTTCAGGCGGGGGGTGTTTGATGAAAGAAAGTTCTAATGGCAGTTCTTCTGCTGGACTCTTACTCATGTCAATGGATGCTTGTTGACCTGTCAAAAGTGAGAGATAATTTCAGTTAAAGGGTTGATGTGTAGCTTAATATCTTTTCCTCAAGCAGCCCAGCACCAGGTTTCATTGGTGTGCTGTGAATGTTAATTTACCGACAAGCTTCTCCAGTGCATCTGTGATGAAGGAGCTCAGAGAGTGCTGGAAGAGATTAAAAGTTTGGAAAATGTTTTTTGACGAAGAAATGAAAGATGTAAATCAGACACCATGAAGTGTGCGGCGAGCCAGGGTTGACTAACAATAAAAAAAACTTTCTCTAATTACCATAAACACTTGACTGAACTGAACAGGAACATGTTCAAACAAATGCCAACTAAAAACGCCTGTGTGGAAAAACTCTACCTATTGTCTTTTATGCTGACTTAGGTCTCTACATTTAAAGTCATCAAAAAAAAATTCCCATTGACATTCAACGCATTGCTTATTTTAGGATATTTGATGTGGGAAACTTATCTGACACCTACCCTGCATCAGCTTTTCTAGACATGAAAAAAAACAACAACCAGCTACCATATAGTCAAGTCTTTATACTGATCATTTTGCTGCTTCATCGTCAGTCACACTCATACCGTGGTACCGAGGTGCGGTACACTTCATGCACGAGCACAAACATGCATACGCAACAAGGACGTGTCATATAATCTCTGTCATCACTCCTCTTTTTAATTTTTTTTTTTTTTTTTTGGGGGGGGGGCTTTTTATGCCTTTAACTGGAGAGAATAGGACAGTGGATAAAGTAGGAAACAGGGTGAGAGTGGGGAGTGACATGCGGGAAAGTCACCACAGACCCGACTTGGACCTGGGCTGCCTGCTCAAGGGCTTCTGCCCATATGGAGCGTGACCTTAACCACTAAGCCATCTGCGCTCCTGTGATCACTCCTCTTAACAGTCGTTTTAAATCATTTAATCATGTTGAAGTCTGGTTCATATTGGAGTAATGTGACCGTGGGCCGTACTGGCCATCAGGGGAATGGCGCTGTGGGTGGCCAATGGGGCTTGAGTACGACACAGTATGGATAGCCAGTGTGACCAGGCCCTGGGTCATATGGAGGCATCAAAGTCAGTTTCAGTCAGTTCTATGACCAGTTTGTTTGTTTTTCCCAGGAGGTTTAAAGTGAAACTTGTTCAATTTAATTCTAACTGAATAGTTAAAAAAAAATTTGAATATATAAAAAAATAAATGTGTAAAACTTTCTTTGAGTGCTATTCTATATTTTGTGTCCTGGGTTGATTTAATCTCAATGTTGGTTAATAATGGATGATACCACGGTGTCTTCTTTAAGGTCTTTATCACATACAGGATTTGTGGTATATTTTAAAAATCAACACATTATCTCAAGGTAACCAGGTGTTAAATCTATGGCTGGTTATGAAAAAGCCTTGCCTCTACACCACTTACAGAAGAAGAAAAAAGGGAACCTGAGGGAAGATTTACTCTTTCATTATTACTGTTTTGAAGTGCTTGTCACTGCTGTTACTGTGTGGGGAAACTAATGAGGACATTTGAAAAACTCTGAGACTCAGAGCCTTTGTTTCTATTTCCAGTATTAAAATTCTGCTGTGATATTAGACAAGAAAGAAGGTTTTTCTCAATGGAAATTACTGCTCATGCTTGTACAGGTAGAGCTACTTCAGGGATGAGAAATAACAGTCTGTGCACAGAGGGGCTACCTGACTCCATACAAACCAGAGCTCCCAACAGCTGCTTGAGTCGAAGTGAATATTAATGCCTCAGCAATAATAGAGCCTTTATGATGCCTCTCCATTGTTGGTGATAAGAAGTGTCTTGGGCTCCAGCTCAGGGTGATTATTACATGAGCTACAAGGTTGAGGAGAATTACCATTCCCTTTGAACTTAAAGCACATTGAGATCCATAACCAGAAGCTCCATATCCACCATACTCTTGAAGAATATAGTCATACCAAGAGCCTTTTGCCAAAGTTTGTGTACAACCTCACATGTCCTGTGCTCTCAATAAAAGCTGCTTCCATGTGGTCGATGCTTCATGATCCCATATAACAACTCAATCATCCTTTTATTAGTGAATCTGCTGAACTAAGGCCAGTAGGTGGGGTGCCGTATTGTATTTGGCACTCACTGTGCTGTTTGTCCATTTATATCTTATATGTACTGTATTGTTTGTATGTTCATGTTGCAATTGGTGCTCTTCATTGTTTTATTTTTCTCTTACTTTGCGTCTCATTTTTTATTCAAAAGTGTTAAAATTTATCAATTTTTAGCCATTGAATTTACTGCCAGAATCAAAATTACACTGTATATTGTCCATTATGGGATTCTGATGCAGTTAAAAAAGAGATGAGGTGTTATCCTTGTAAAGAGCCACATGCAGCCTACCTTGTTCAGTTGTTAAGGAGAGGGTTTGTAAAGTAGAAAATAAAATCTTGCCCAGAGACCAGTGGACATGAAGTTTATTTGTTTAAATTATAGGTCATAAAATTGAGAAACTGGTTGCACACATGAAAATACAATATTTCATTCAATCATAGTTTCTTTACATCATTTACTTTATATGTTACTACCATGTCACTAACTGGTTTATGGAAAGATTATGGTATTCTTTATGAAGTTTATGGGACGACATGTTGTCAGCTAGCTAGACAGCCTCCACCACACTGCTAAAAAAAAAGTATATTTATTAAATTATTATTTAGTCTTTTTTTTGTAAAAAAAAATTCTTTTCAGACTTAATGAGCTATATTCACCTGACCAGTCCAGAAAAATGTCTTGTTTGAAGTTATTTGAAGACAAAAATGAGGTCTGAATTGCTTATAACAAGTTAAATAAATCTGCCAATGAGATATTAAAAAGTTGCTTGTATTAAGACATTCTAATTGCATGAAACTTGACAAGCAAATTTTTCTTATCCCATTGGCAGATTTTTATTTTTTTTTAGCAATTTAGACCTGAGTATAATAAGACTATTTTTACTAAATACCCCAAAACAATTGCTTAATTTTCAGTTACAGTGTGTTTTCACTTGAGAGCAAATCGTCTGGGAGGAGATGAAAGAGAAGTTCCCTACCCGTTATCACAAAAAGTTTCCATCCAGTTGTTCCAGTTTGGAAGCTTTTGGAAATGTAAAACAACAGTGACTGCAAAAGGGGAAGAGAAAAAAAGCTGAAGATGAGATTGGTGGGAATGAAGTCAAAAAGAGTAGTTAGTTGTCTAGAGTTTCATATGCTAGCTCTGTGATTTATCTGTTTGTCAGTTGTTTTGCTTTGTGAATGTTTTGTTTCCAGTTTATCTGGTTGCCTTTTTACCATTCATTATCAGTGCACTTGTTATTTTTCATTCATTTTCTGAAAATATTTTGGCCACAATAATTATGAGGTGATATTCTGGTATTCTGACAAGCTTAGTTTGTAAATTATAAAATGTTCTTAAGATGTCCAAATCGAAGGTTTTCCAACACAAGAGCAGGAAGTCAGGGTTATGACGACACTGGAAACATGAAGACTTGATTTATCATTATGATTATAGACAACTCAACTCAGACAGAATTCAAAAGAAGCTTCTTAATTCTTTAGGAGAAGGTGACATTTTTGTTTCAGGTAGCTGTATACACTCATATACATAATTAATTTTACCATTTCATTACATTGAAAGTGTGTTATGCAACCTTTAAACACCTTTAGGTTACTTTCAGTGAGGGACAGCACGGGGAGGAGAGGCAGTTATTCAGGGAGTCTGCTGCTGCTTCAGAGAGATCAAAGTAAACAGCGCCTTCCTTATCATTCCTTTAAAAAGATGTCTTTGAAAAATTCTGTTCAAACAGTTTCAATTTACCATCTTGATAATGGCCTCAGTCTCATCTAATGGGCTCTCTGTATCAATGACTACTGTCAGCGGTGAAGAGATGATTCATCCATGCATCTGCAGTAATAAATACTGAACAAAGATAGCAAGACTTCTGTTTAAAAAGCCAACCAAAATAGAAATGTTGACTCAACCAACACCACCATGTTTAATCCTTTTCCTCCATCTATGGCTCAGCAGGATGTCTTTAATCCCAGAACAACCGTGGTCTCTATTTTCAGGGAGTGGGGGAGCCCAGGACACCACATGACTAATAGCTGCCTGTTATTTACCAAATGTGCTAAAACTGTCTGGATTTTCTCAGCACAGAACATCATGCATTATTTATGTCAGTGTTTTTACAGCTTAATTTTGGTAGCTTGAAATTTTCCAGTTGGTATTTATAGGTTTCCACATTCAGTTTTCTTGACGCTGTTTGATTAAAGCCCCTGATCTCCCTCCTGCTGCTGCCGCTCTGTGCATAGGCGCTTTTCACGAGCGCTGTCCGTGGTGCTGAAATGGCTGTCTGGCAGAGGAAACTCAGAGAAGTTACAGAGCTTAACAACAGAGGTGAAACAGGACAAACTTACATTCAGTTGTGCCAATAAGTCCAGCCGGTGAGTCAGCATGAGCAGCACCAGGGCTCTGGCACTTTCAGAGGGGGAACAGCCATTTGTTAATGCTATAGTTACCCTTGCATTTAGCACGTCTAAATGTCTCACAGTGAGACAGGTATTTAGCCTTTTGGCTGCATACTAAATAATCCAATTATAATGTGATTAAAACAGGTTAAAAATAAATAAAATAAATAAATAAACTGTCCCTGTTATTGCAGTTATTCTCATAGCCAGAAAAAAAAGCCTAATCCCAGTAAGACGTGTAATTTTTCTGGCATTATTAAGAAGAATTTCAAACTTGTAAACACCTTAATCCAGCTATGACTGTCTACCTTAACAGCACACTGCAGCACATTCCCTCAAACCGTTTGATGACACACGCCAAAGATGTCAGACGCCGAGACACTCCAGTCTTCATTGTGTTGACGAGCACTCTCCATAGGCTACCAAACCAGCCTTCAGTGCTTTAAGTGCAATTTAGAAAGTGGCACTCTTTTCTTTGGGGAAAACATCTCTGAACATGCTCGACAATGCTAAAAGCAGAGTTTTATTGCACTGTTCAGGCACAGGGAGCCACAAGGGCAAACTATAGTAGTACGCTGACAGGAAAAAGGCTGTGCATCCGAGGAGAGAATGAAGAAAAACGTTGGATTTTATGCATGTAATAAAAGAACAACCACAGTTAAAATATTCTTTCTGTCTGATAGTCATGATTAGCTAAAATCACATTTTATAAAGATGCCCAACTCAGAATATAGTTTGGTATCCGAGTTCAGTATGCATTTGTGAATTAAAGTATGTTTTGTTTCTCTCTGAAGTGTCTCTTTGAGTGTATTTGCTGGATGGAGGCACTCCTCCGTGCAATTAATGTCCAGTAACTATGTACAATGCTACAGGATGAGGAACTGAAAGAAACTAGAAACACTGTTAGCATCAGTGTCTAGCGTGAATACAGCAAAGTTGCAAATTAATTCTGAATAAAAGGTTGAAAATGGGGTCCGTGCAGCCCGATGTAAGGGGACAAAATGTAAGTTGATTTTAAGTTTTTTGTGTTTCTATTTTAACTGAGCAAAATCATCATGCTAACTTATTTTAATGTTTAAATGGTAAATTAACTGTCTTTATATGACCTTTTTCTTGTGTCCTGAACACTCAACGTAAAGACATCAGTATCGACTCATCCCATTCATCCATTCACTTTGAGGGCTTTCACACCGACTTGGTGTTGAACTGGCTGGTGTGTTCAGACTGAAAAAAAAAAAAAAGATTCGGAACAAAAAAAAAAGTTGACTCCAGCTCAGGAATCATCTCTGATGGGCTTGTTGTATTCTGAGCAGGAAGTCGAGGAAGAAGAGAGAAATAGAGAGGAAGAGCGTGAAGTGGTTGAGATGAAATGTTTGATAACAGTTTGGTTCAGAGAATTTTTTTCATTTACAGTCATTGTTTTTTTTTTTTTTTTTTTCTTTTTTAATTAAAGCGTCTTTGTTTACATTTTACATCAAGATATATATGGCACTTTTTTTTCTAAAGTAGACATCTCTTATCTATTTTTATTTTTAATTGTATTAAAAAATGGCACTGAAAAAGCACATTCTGTTAACTAAAAACTTTGGGAACAAACAATAATATGGCACTCTTCTATCAACCCTCAGCAGCCCTGAGAGCACTGTACCCCACCTCCACCGGCTTCGGATAAAGTCCAGCATCCAGTACAAAATCCTTCTGCTCACCTACAAATCTCTACATGGTCCAGCCTCACCGTACCTCACTGACCTCCTCATTCCCTGCACTCCGTCCCGACAGCTGTGGTCCTTAGCCAGAGGCCTGCTCTCTACTTCCCATACCAAACTGTGATTCTTCCATGACCGAGCATTCAGGGCCTCTAACCCCACGCCAAAAAACTTCTCAAACACCACCTGTTAGTTAACCTAAGTATTCAAATTAGCCTCACTCCCCAGTGAATATTACTTTTTTTTTTTTTTTCCTTGAAAGGCAGTATATAAATCCAAGATATTATTATTATTATTATTATTGTTATTGTTATTATTATTATTATTATTATTATTATTATTATTATTATTATTATTATTATTATTATTATTATTAAGCCATTCTATATAAATAATAGGGCACAATAACTAAAAGAGCTGGCTGTATATGGGGTTGAAATAAAAGATATGTGAAGCTTCGACGGTATTGCATGTTAAACGAAAATTGTACTTCATCAAAACTTTGCCATTTGCCGGTGTGCTGTTCATTTTTGTTCCACTTAAATTGGTGTGAACACAGGCTGGCTCGCTAGAAAACAACAAGATTCTGAGAATGCAGAACGGAACCTGTTCCAGAACCAGATCCATGCTGGTGTGAAAGCCATCTCTGGTAAGTGGACATCAGCACCTGGATTTGAACCCCCAACCTTTCAATTAAAAATCTACTATCACTTATCCATAGCTGCCACAAAGCTAACCTTGTTGGTACCAGGTTCTGGTCACAGTTTGAGCTTTCCACTGGCTGAGCAGAACCTTTGTTTAGTTCTGTAAGGAGAATGATGTGCAGCTAAAACAATATTAATGTAGAAATATGTGAAACCATAATGTTACTAATGCTACTCTCCTGTGTACTGCACACAGGTCACAACCATTAATTTCCACAATGGGCCCCAAGAAATCACAGCCTATTTCAAAGGAAACAATCAACTTAACAACCTCCAATCTGCAGTTCCTAACTCAGTATTTGAGCATTAAACATCCTTTTCTGAAAGCATTTTCAATTCCTTAAATATTTTATTTATTTATGAGGCCACACACAGAGAAAGTGTTTCATTAGTTGGCTCTTATTCATTAATGTTACTTCCTCACTATATTCCAGTGGCCCATAATGCACTAAAGCAACTCTCTCTTTGAAACATTTGGCTTGCATATTTAAGTCTTTTTCCCAGAAACAACACAGCCCTGAAGTAATTTCTGCCCCGTGCCTTTAAGTCAGAGTGTATTTGTCGAGGTTTTACACTTAAAGCAATATAGACAAATGGGACCCAGCATGTTTCCCTCGTACTTCATTGACTGCTGCTCATGGCTGGTAAAACAGTCTGGCAGCAGTAGCTGGGCAATCATTTGGAAACACTATTACTAATGCAGAGGAAATAAATAAAAGCACAATGACATGTAAACGGCTCCGAGAGCAAAAAACACAAGGCGGAGTTGTGTGATGCAGTGATGTGTGTGTGCGTGTGTGATTGCGTGGGTCTGCCCTTGTCTCTCATTATCCCTAGATTGAGACAAATAGAGGGGGATCTGCCCTTCGATCTAAACCTCCACACCATTTACCCCTGACATCACAGCCCAGCGAGTGTTTGAGCGAGTATGCGCGTATGTGTGTGTGCATGGTTCATTTAGCCTTTTAAGAGGTGTGTGTCTCACTGCAGGGTGTGCTGGTCATGTCCTGATTTGTGTGACATCATTGCGTGTTTGTGTGTGCAATCATGCGATCATGCCAATCTCTGAGTGAGTGTGTGTGTGCCCTCTCGTACTCCTTGTCCTTTCATGTGTGTCAGTGTCTGTGTGTTGTTGAGTGCTAGCAGCTGATAGTGAAATGCATGCTTCATGTGTGAAGTTTAAGTGTGTATATATATGCGCGTGTGGGTGTGTGTGAATGGAAGCATCTGACATATTGGTGATTATGTTCGAGATGTTTGTGTGCATAGGCGTTCACTGGGCGCTCTTGCTGTTGTGTTCCAGTGTTGCCTATATTTAGCTGCTGTGTTTCCAATGCACTGTGACTCATTTACACATACACACAACAAATTTCTTCTCACTTGGTGATAAACCGGCCAAGTGACGGATAGACATAAGTGGAAGTTAGGTGTAGAAATTGTTCATTTAGCTGCTCTTTTCTCTCAGTTCCCGACAAAAGTACAAAGCAGATAACATTGTTGTTCGGATGGACACACTGTTCCAACTTCTGTTTAAGCGGCACTTTCTATTAACTGTCTGTTTTCTACTGGTTGGTAACAAACAGACAGTGCAGAAACATTTAAAAAAAACATTGTTTTTACTGATTTATTCAAGTCTTTCAAATATAGCCAAGTTGTCTGCTCCGCATTACCACTGTAAGGAGAAGAAAAATAACATTTATATCTGAAAAAACACAGCTGTTGCTATTTTTTTTCACTGCGTTGGCTGAAAACGAAGCAAAGACTGAGGTTAAAGGTGCCCTGCAGCATTGTTTTTGTTAAAACTGAGTTTTAACTCACTGAAACTTTTCCCTTAAGTTCCTCAAAGTCTAACAATGAGCTGAATGTATTTCCCTCCTCGTAGGATATCGGCTTATTTTACGAAGCAACTATATAAACTGCATTTTTCCACACTCATGTATACTGGCGAGCAGCCCCTTTTTCCTTGCTTGCACAGCTATACCAGCTGTAGATCAGGGGAGTTCAGTGGAAATATTGGCTTTCTCTATTCTGTAATCAGCAAACAAGCGAGAAAAATCTGCAGAGTGTGATTATGTTGTTCAACATTGCATAAAACGATATGAGCTGTGATTAAAAAAAAAAAAAAAAGTGTGATTTGAGGTGTAACGCCACTTTTTCTCATGTTTTACAAAAAAACTTTTGCTTGCAGCATGCAGCATGCGTCAGAGAGACGGAAAGATGTGAGGAGAAGAAAGAGGAAGAAGATATGCAGCAAAGGGACGTGGCTGACCGCTGCAAAGAGAGCCATAGCCTCTGTAGATAGGACACATACCTGAACCGTCAGGGCAGCAGAATGAATCCAAAACACATTTTTTTCCCCTCTAAAGTGGTTTAAAGTGTTTAGATGATAACCGATGGTGAGCTCAGGCATTTCCTGTGACAAAATGGCAAAAGCATGACCATTTTACCCAAACACTTGATTTAAAAAAAACAAAACGTACACAAACTGAGAAAAAGCATTACTTGTTGATATGAAACATTTTTGAGCATTTTCTTATTAATTGACATTAACAAATACTTGTTTATACTAAATTCAAGCGTCCGCATGTGAATGCTTCACACAACAAATTTAAAAAAGGGCTCAAGCCCATTTCCATGACATCACTGAGAGTCGAAACAACTTCAAGTTTTTATTAAATCGCTGAATGTGAGCTTCAAAAGTGATTTTCAGGATTTATAAATATATATATATATATATACATATATATATATATATATATATATATATATATATATATTTATATATATATATATATAGTGTGTGTGTGTGTGTGTATATATATATATATATACATGTATATAGTCTCTCTCTCTCTCTCTCTCTCTATCTATATATATATATATATATATATATATATATATATATATATATATAGAGAGAGAGAGAGAGAGAGAGAGAGAGAGAGAGAGAGAGAGAGATACACATACATGCATACACACATACACATAAATGCTGCTAGAAGGAGTGTCCACACTCCTCCATGACAATGCGATTACCTTCCTGGAAATCCAAAGTCATTAAGCTCTGACTGTTGCTGAGACATAACAAAATTCTCAGAGTATATTCCCAGCAGACATATTTTGGCTCGCAAAAGAACTTCCCTTCCAGCTACGAGACGTACATAGTTTAAAATATTTATCTCAAATTGGTGTACCTATGGACACTCCAACAAACCATAAATTAACTTATCTTTTGTGTCCCTTCATTTCACACAAATCTGCCATTGTTTTATCATAAATCCAGTCACCCGCGGAGAAGAAATTTGACCGTCTAGCACTCAAGTCTGACTATGCTAAATTAAGATATAAATTTCAGAGATTTCTTTTCCTTTCGGCAGCATCCAGTTATCTGAAACCAGCTGTGGTGTTTGCATGCAGCCGAGTTGAGTCACAAACAAAAAGACTTCACTTTGGGATCTTTCCTATTTGATGACATCACCTGTAAGTTGACTTAGAAAAAATAAAAAATCTCAGGATGAATTCACTCGGGGTCAGCGGGCTGACTCCCTTGAAACCGTCTTTACTTTGAGGGCTAATTTGGCCTGACCGAAGCAGAGCTGGTGTGCCCTCTCTCTGATTAACTGCAGCATCACTTAGAAAGAACTAAAAAGGATCCTGCCAATCTCACTGCTTCACTCGCAGTCCTAGAGAGAAAAAGACTCTCAACGGAGTGATTCATTCAGCACAATTCACAGCATTCACAAAGCAACCATTTACCTGTGGCATCCAACTCTGGGTGGGAAGCGAAAATGTTCTGATAATGTCTTTTCTTTTCAAGGTTATAAGTGAAATATTTATATAAAGAGCATCTAGCCATATCATCATTAAAATATTGAGTGGTTTATAAAAAAAATGACTGATGTGAAAATCTGCAGGCACATTGGGATATATTTCAAATACATAGCGATAGCCTTTTAGCTAACACCCGAGAACAGCTAACACTTTCCTTCAAGTGCTTATTCGCTGAAGCATCAAGTGGGATAATATACTGTGTTTGATCAAATTACACCTCTCCTCTTAGATTTTTTAACACTATGAAACATTACATTTCACCGTCAGTCACTTTCAACACTAACCAGTACGCAGAACAATGCTACTGTGTTGGCTATTGTCTGACTGCTGCTAAAAAACTGTTCCCATGTCCAAGCAGTTAAAAAATATTGTGATGACTGAGATGTGATTCACTGCATCATGGTACCATGACTATACAAAAGAGGGGCTGTCATATCTTAGCTAGCTGCTCAGTTAACAAAAGTGTGCTTAGATTTAAGACCAATCAAAAAAAAGAGTAAGACTTCATATGAAAAACTTTTGTTAAACTTATTTGTGAGTGAGCTAAAGCGATAGACTGTATAATTAACGGACGTAGTCTCTGTGATGTCACCCGTCTGTTTCTGAAACAGAACTCTGAAGCAAATCGGGTGGCAAGGCCATATTGAAAATGAGGCGGGCTATGAGTCTCCACACTAGCAGCTATTGGGCGCCTATCAGTCATGTGAGCTGAGCTGTGCCTCTGATTGGGTGAATTCTAGATCTTGATTTCTTCTAAACTGCTGAGTTAGAAAAAAAAAATCACACACCCCTGTACAGTGTGTGCTGTTAGCTAAATTAGCTAATGAGAGGGGAGATATTTTTTGTACCAGGCTGTAAGCATGTTTTGTTCATGTATTTCAGCTGTGAAAACGGTTTCTTTTGGCTTGGTGTGTTTGTGACTTCCAGCCTCAAGTGGACACTCGACAAACTGCGGGTTTTAGCACTTCAGTATTGTCTCGTATTTTCAGACCGGAGGTTGCCGCTTGTTTTTAGCCCATAATTCATTCGCCAAACTAGCATCTTAAGCTACTTCAATCCCCAATAGTGTCTGATACTAGAAAAGCAGATGCCAGGTTGCTTTCCTACATGCTCACCATATGACTTGATAATGCACTTGCATGAGAGAAAGTGTTTCTTGCTCGGGAGTGAGTGTTTGGAAATAGATATGGTTACACTTCACATTCTAAATCTAAGAGGTGTACAACCTGGAAAAGAGGATTACGTTTACAGAAGCATTTGACTTTCCCACTTTGACCCTTAGGCCTGAAGGAAACAACCGCCACGTAGATGGTCAATTGATCTGTGATCACAACAAATGTTCTAGAACTCAATGTCTTTGACCTTTAACCTACAGATTTAGTGTTCTGCGATGATAAATGAAATCTATCCATAGGTAAACTGATTATGAGTCGCCCTGCCTTAAAGTGTTCGGTGCAGTCGCTGTATGTAAACTAAAAGTCAATCAGTAATGAGATTTTCTTCTGACTGGTGAACCTGCTTCATCCATCACTCAGCAGTAGGTCGTGTTAGTTTATTTCATTCAGCAAGGTCACTCTCCCTGACAAGAGGACTGGGTGCCAAACCACTCGAGGTTTGATTAATTGTGAATCAACGAGCCATGCGGCCCAGCGCTGTAAACGTGGTACAATTTAGTGAAATGATATATCAGACTTCTCCTTGCTGGACCTTGCTACAAGGGAGCTCTGGCATTGCTAGGTTAAAAATACACCACGCAATGGAAGGGGTAAAAAAAAAATGGAGTGACAGTAGAGAGGGATGAAAATAACTTCAAGAAAGAGGAATTGAGATGGGATAAATAAGCAGGAGAGGGGAAATGAGACAGCGTTAGAAGATGGGGAAGTGAATGAAGGACAAAAAAGACTCCTGGGTAGAAATTGGGATACATGAAAAACCAATTCACCCAGAGCACAAGCAAGTCTCTTCACAATCTTTTTTATCATCTTTCATTCCCATTTTCTGTGTTTCATCTGCTGTGTTGACAAAACGGACCTTTATGTATGAGAATGTTTGAGAACATATTAATTCCAATATCCAATACCTCTGGCACTATATGTTTCATCTGAGCAGAGGGACATACACCACCTCACACTCAAACTCAGAGACCATTTCCATTAAACAGCTATTTCCAGCAGCTCTCAGCGTGGTGGGGAAATCAAGCACTCGACCCCCGTTTGAAGTCGTATCAGCTACACTTGTTCCTATCACTGTGTTATCACTTCTTCCTCTCCTCTCATCTATCCTTCACTAACCCCCTCTCTTCCTCACTTATCTCCCTGATGCCCCCAGAGGTCCTCAGCCTTTCCTCTCTTCTCTAACTCTCCTTCCTTACATTCATCCCATCCTGTGCTCACCCCCTCTTAATCATCCTCCTTTGCTCCCCCTTGTCATCCCGGTCTAACCCCGAGAAGCTCGAGGCGCTCAGAGCTTCACTTCCACTCATCATGCAGGACAACTTTTATCTCAGATCTACTTTTTCTTTCCAGCCTGTCATTCCATCAGTGGATGGGAGAAGTCTTAAGATCCTTGGTATATGTCAGAAGTAAAGCTTCTGTTTTTAAAATACTGTGTAAAAGTGTGTAATCACAAATTGCTCATGACCCTGCCAGGATGGCCATGGCTTGAAGAAGCATGATGGTTGACTGGCTTATTGTGCAGAGGGTAGAAAGAATAAAGGGATTTTCTTCTGCTATTTTTAACCAACTTGTTCCATAACAAATTCCCTTCGTACATGTTTAAGCACAGGAAACATCAGGGATTCATTCGTCAAAATTACTCATCCTCGATGCAAATTAGATTATTGGCAAATTTTACAAAATTTTAACTGCAGTGAATAAATCAAACGAGAACAGGAAGAGCAAGTTATCATCTCTTGCCACCATATTTTTAAGGAAGCAGGTGGTTAAAAACCCTCAAGTGAATGCAAAAGACCTGCACTAAACACTAATGATAAAACAAAACTGAAACTTTTTTGGCCCTCTGGATCAGCGGTATGTCTGAAGGAAGCAGAATAAAGCATATGTTGATAAGAACACCCTGCCCACAGTGAAGCATGGCGGTGACGGGGTAATGCTCTGGGGTAGCTTTGCTTCCTCTGGTGCTGGAAACCTGCAATGTGTATCCAATGCCAACACTTGAACCACAACCTGACTTGAACCACATAGAAAATGTGTGGTGGGTTTGAAGTAGGTGGTTGAACAATATAAACCCAAGAATACTGGGAAGATTCCTCAGGGAAGCTGGTGTCCGTAAATGGATGTTTGCAGCTGGTCAAAACAGCAAAAGGGTGCTTTACAAAGTTCTAAAGATACTTATCATATAGGGGCTGGATAATTTTGAGACTGTGATATTCATAAGAAATGGCATATTTGTTGAAATTTGACAAAAAAAACACTTGAAAATGTTAGTTGTGCTTTGTGTTACTTGTATTAAACTATTGAAATTGATCTAGTTCAATTTGTTTTACATTTTTCTAATGTACTTGATTTGCAATGGGGGTTGAGAATTTTGACTCCCAAAAAAATAACATCGATCAGCCTTACCGTCACTAGTTTCTCAGTACTATATAACCTCCCCAGCGGGCGATGCTAATCAAATATTTAGAGTTTGGTAGAATATTTTAAAAGCAATAAGTAAATTCTGACGGCTGTCCATCATTTAGACAGGTAAGAACGCTGAGGGCGACTATTTCATCATTCTCACACAGCAAGTCCCACAAGTCTGTTACTAAGAATGCATAATCTTGAACGAATTTAAAAGTTTATATACATCCCACCAAACTTTGATGTTTTATAGTCGTGCCCACATATGGGAAGCAAGTCCTTGGTACAGGCTGATAACCCTGAACTTGGTAAGGCTGAAGGGCCTTAATATCTTTTTTTTTCTAAGAAAATGAACTTTCTTTTTTTTTTTTTTTAAGGTGGTAGTTTCTTGAACTGTTTCAGTTTAACTCTAACACAAACAAGACATTAAACACCCATACTGTATTTCACTATTTTAAGAAAAATTTAGATAATACTGGTTGGCCACACATTATGATAGAAGAAAATCTAACAACATTTACCATCTAATTTATCACACTGGTGAGTATTTACAGCTCCAAGAAATGTTTTGGGGACTGATTCTCAACAAACCTAAGACCCAGGGTTCATTGAGCTAATTTAGGGTAGGTAACCAGTTTTGGAGGTCAGTAGAACAGAACAATATAATATTGTGTGTCAGGCTGATAGGAGGAGGAAGCTATTCTTGGTTTTGGTCTTTTTTTTTTTAACAATTTGGACAATGAAAAACATCTACTGAAAGGGTTATGCAGTGATATGAGTTACATATTAATAGCCAAACCTGGATACTGGTCAGCTCAACCAATGAGAAACTACTGGGAAAAACAGCAACCAAACTATACTACAGTTTCTGCAGACAGAGCCATGTCTACTAGGTTATTCAGCCTATCACAGGAGACTCTAACCAAAGCATTTGGCTAGGTTTACGTGTGCCCTTTACTAAGAGTGTTTTCAGCACTTTACAGCAGCTTGGGCACTGAGCTGAAGTTTTCAGAGGTAAAGGAAACTCAATGTCCTAAAGGAGAAAGATGAAACATCCACGCTAACCAGATAAGCAGGTGTGTCGACTGTGAGCTAATGCCCACAAACTGAGAAGACGGCTGCTGTCTATGATGCTCACCAACCAGCTGCTGCACTGAACGCCGGAGTTTGTTTCCTACTTTCTTTGATCTTAAGAGTTAAGATCAGAAAAGTGGAATGGAAGTGTTTCCAAATTAATTGTCTATTGTTGATTTTTTATTTTTTTGCATAATGACACAACCTATGGTCCAGACGATATGTTTACATTAAGACAACATGTTAGATGCTGGTGGGAAAGACTACTGTGTCGACTGGGTGATCCAGAAAAACGTGCTGCGTTTAGTACGGTACTAAAGAAAAAAAAAAGGCTTTGTAGAGCATATGCTTAAAGATATGTGCTTGGGTCAGAGTCTCTCAGCATTAGATTAATTACCTCACAGACTTGACCCCGTCTGCAGAAAACAGTATCCCAGCTTGCGTCTTGTTTCTCTTGGCAATTTTCCAGAACAGGATCTGCTGCGGCTAGTACAATTACTCGTGACATGTGACTCATATAACCATGCACACATCCCTTTAATTTCCCACACAGAAGCAGGTCCATGCTTCAAACACTGACTGTGCTCTGTTAGCAAAATCTTAATCTGACGGTCACGTTTTTCTTTACTCCAGAAGAAATCATCAGATATTCAGAACAAAGAAATACTGAGGTTAATAGACACTTGATCATTTTCTTTTAAAGCCATTTTCTACTCTTTTTCCCTCCTCTAGTTTCATCCTCTTCTTTTCTCCTACCTCTCTCCCTTCATTTCCTCACCTACTCTCATTGGTTTCCATCCTCCTTACTTTAAAACCTATCTGCTAACTCACCCCTAATATGTCCCACTCTTCATCCTCATTCCTCTCTCTCTCTCTCCGTCTCTCGCTCCCTCTGTTTCTCTCTCATGCACTCTCTCTCTCTCTCTCTCAGACCGATGCTGGGTTCTGCCGGAGACGGATCACAGTCCTCTCCTCTGCTCCTCGCCAGGAATCATACACTCCCTCTCTTCCACAACGAGAGATGAGGACAAAGTAAGCCAAAAAAAGATCAAGGAAGAGCCAGAGGATAAAGATGCAGATGAATGGATAAATCAGGAGAGAAGTGACTGAGTAAAGAAGGGGCAAAGAGAAGAAAAAGATTTGAAACGTCCCTGGAGGAAAGAAGAGATTTAGGAAAAAAAAAAAAAAACAAGCCGGCTTTCTTGCTGCGATTTTCTCTCTCTATCTCTCTTCTGCTTCTCTTCTGCTGTGTCCACTCCTTCATTCTGCACCTGTACTGTGGGATTAACATGACTTAAAATTCAATCAGCCCACAGCCTGACGGAAGAGCGACAGAGGAGGCAGACAGAGCGCTGCAGCTGTCGAGACCGAGCGAGGGGACGACCAGCAGGAGGAGAGAGAGGGAGAGAGAGAGAGAGAGAGAGAGGTGGGGGATAGACAGTGAGAGGGAGAGATAGAGAGAGAAGAGAGAGAGAGATGGGTGTTTTTCCACGGAGCTGAGACAGAAAGCGAGCTGCGGAGACGGTGGAGATGTGACGGCTTCCACGGGTCGTGGTGGAATGATCCGGAAAACAAGGTTAGTAATTCCACCTTTTTATCCAAGCGGAGAGCAAAAAAGAGGAAAAGACGTGTGAGATAAGGATGAAAGGAGCAGAAGGGGGACTTGAAAAAGGGATAAAAAAAAAAAAAGAAAAAAAGAACGGAGTGGCTGTATTGTGCTTTTGAAGTGGCAAAGTGAATACTGGAGCAAGAGAAGCAGATAAACAGGAGTGAAAAGAAATGAATCAGAGCTTTTTCAGCTGAACTCAGGGAGGCAGAAAATCAGGTAGAGAGAGGCTGCACATATGAAACTGCTGCACTAATGTACATAAACACACTCTGAGGATCACACTCCAGAGAAACACACACAAACGCAGAGTGAGTCCACAGCTTTAGAGCCAGATAATGAGATTGTCTCCTTAAAGGTGTCGGCTTTTGGAGTTTGATTGACAGGCCGTGGAGCGTTGAGGCGGGTGGGAGGAGGGGGTTGACTTCTGAACTGTCTGACATTCATGGCACTGATCAATAGCCGTGTTGTTTCATCAGGCTGCATGTGTGTGTGTGCGTGTGTGTGTGTGTGTGTGTGTGTGACTGGAGGAGAGTGAGAGAAGCAGAGGCTATGTGCGCTTGCAGGAGAGTATCACTGCATGACTACTTAGTGGATGCGTGTGTGTTTGTGCGTGGTGGCGACGTTGTTGGAGGAGTGTGTGTGTGGGGAAGCATGCCTGAATGTGCTGCACGACTGGGTGTGTGCGTGGAAGCTCCTATTTGTGTGTGTGTGTGTGTGAGCAAGAGTGAGCAAAAGCAACCTGCTGAGAGGCGTTAAGAGGGTCTCAGAACTATCGATTCTTTCTGACAGACAGGTGAGGGAGGGGGGGGGGGGGGGGGGGGTGAAAAAATGAAGGGTGCCAAGATGGGGAGGGGGACTGCAAGGGGCCACGAGGGAGGAGTGATTGATGGACAGTTAAAAGGAAGGATGGATGCATGGAGATATCTTGGGGGAAAGGAGGATGAGACAAAAAGTGATAATGGACTCACTTCTTTGTTTACTTGATTTATGTGTGAGCAATAATGGACCACATGTACACTCACTCTTCATGTTTCTCCTCTTTTCCAGGCTTGAAGCCATCCCTCCATCTTACTCCCCAAACATCCTCTCCTGCACCTCCCATCCAAGGTCATAAATGAGCAACCAATCCAGTGTGGGAGACGTGAGGAGGATCACATGGAGTAGCGTGCACGAAGGCCCTGTGACACACCCTGGAAATCACTACAGCAAGTGAAGGATGAGAGGAAGGAAAACTGAGAGTGTGAACTAGTAAAACTGGAGGAGAAGAAGTCACAGAGCCGGATGAATAATTAAGAAGACAAGAGACCGGGCTGTATGAGTGAGGGAGGAGGGGGAAAAGGAGAAAGAAGAAAGGGGGAAAAGAGGGAGGAGAGGTGAAGATCGCCACCGACTCCAGGATTTGTATTCTTAATCACTTCACGTATAGAGAGAGAAGTTGAATACTGCCATGAGGAAATCACATCACAACGCCATAAATAGGATTTCAGGCAGAGTGGATCCGTGGATTTTTCCTCAAACTGAAGTCTGTATTTCGGAATACCTCACCAGGATTGAGCGAGTAATTCGGGATTTTCCAGGTTTTCTTCATCTATAGAACTCTAAGAGGATATTGTGGGATTGGAGTTTCTGTGACTCTCTACGTTTTTTTTTCCTTTTCCTCCCTGACACTGACCTACATCATCTCGCTTCTGATGTGTGCAGGGGGCGCGAGTGTGTGAAGGGGAGTCGGACAGGTTTCGACATAAACACACAGCCCTCCCCTCCCCTTGCAAATACCCTCACAAACACACACACACACACATACATAAACCCTAACCCTGCTGGCCTCAACACAAGGAGACACACCCGGAGCGAGATCAGTACTAAACACACAAACCCACACACACACACACACACAAACCTGGATAACATGTGGAGCTGATTCGGATTATAGAGCCGCACAGACGGAAAAGGTAACGTCCATGCAGCATCAAACACACACACACACACACACACAAACACACACACACACACAAAGTTGTCATAAAGTGGTGAGTAAAGGTGGATCCATGTTTGCATGGTTAGCTCTCTTGTGCTGAATCATTGAGCACATCGATGCTGGACTGGGAACTCTGTGTTCTCTTGAACACACACACACACACACACACATATCCTCACCCAGGCCTATAAATAATGAACAGATGTGCGTTCATAACAACCAAAACACGAGAGGCAAATGTCAGAGTACACACAGAAGAATAACACACACAAATCTCCCACATGGCACAGAGAAATGTTTGCTTTTCTTTTCTTTTCCTTCTATTCCTGCTCTTCTACACCTCCGTTTCTTTTTTTTTTTTTTCATCGCTCTACATAGCCACACAGAGAGTCCAGCTTTCTCTCCCTATCTATGTGTGTGTGTGTGTGTGTGTGTGTGTGCGTGTCAGCCAGCTGTCCTGTATCAGATTACTCATAGGTGCGTCTGAGCTTGGCTTTCATCACCTCGCTTTTATGTAATCTCACCTGGCGTGTGTGTGTTTGTGTGTGTGTGTGTCATTATGGGAGTGTGGATGCAGCGCCGTGAGCGTGTGTGTGGTGGCAGCAGCGGCACACAACAGTTCATCCTCCTCTATTTTTTTTTTTTTTTTTTTTTTTTTTTTTTGTTAACGTAAGCTGTGTCGGAGCACGCACACGCACGGGCAGATTTGGCACACTGACACAGGAGATCAGAGCGAGTGAGTGGGTATATGGGAGGATTGGAGGGCGATGGGGAAGAAATGGAGACGGCAGGAGAGGGAGGAATGCACGAGGGAGGTAAAGGGAGGAGGAAGGGATGGGCAGAGAGGAGAGGGAGGGGTGAGACCGGACAAAGTGATGGGCACTGGAGGCTAAGAGAGGTCAGATGGGAGGATTATAGCCGGGGAGTGAAAAGCAGCGATGGACTCTGAAGTGGCAGAGATACAGAGAGAGAGAGAAAGAGAGGAAAGAATGATAGATTAGCAAAGAAGAGTGAAATGATGAAGGGTTTACAGCAGCTGAGGGAGGGATAAGGATACAGATATAGAGAGATGGGGTAAAAAGGTTAAAACAGAGAAAAGAACATTTATTAAGTGTGTGTGGAGCAAGAAAGATGTGAAGATAAGGTTAGACAGAGGCACATTCAAGAAACAATGATGGATGAACGGGGTAAAAATAGAAAGAAAGACGAGGACGAAATAATAAGAAATGACAGATGGTTGTCTTCCTGTTCTACCATTGGCTACAATTAGTCTGAAATGACCCCAATAAGTCTAAGAAAGACCGATAATAAGGGGAATATGTTGCACCATGGGGCTTTTCCACCTTAAAAAGGAAAGATTTGTTCATCTAGAGGCACAACTTGAAGGAAAAAGTGAGACTCTGCTTTCAGATCTCAACAACAACGCACCACGTGTGGAACACTTTGTGATCAGACATGGAGGGCTCATTATTGGCACTGTTGATCATTCCAAGCAGTTCTGACTCCTCTTTGAACAGGGAAGCGCCAATCCTGAGGAAAAACTGATGAGTGAATTGTTTTTAAAGTGACACAAAAAGACGGCCCTGTGGTTGTCTTTGCTCTCCTGCTAACGACAGGCGGACGGATGCAGAGCAAGGAAGGCGTCGTGTGGTTCAAAAAGCAGGACTAGAAGCAAAAACTAAAGAAGATGTTCAGGATCATCTTGTTGGTGCTTCGTGCTGCTCTTTGTTCCAGAGGGTGTGTGTGTGTCATTCTGAGGCCATGTTCAATGAACAGATGGGACGCTCACTGTTCAAAAGAAGAGGCCTTGCCAAAGAGAACAGATTGGCAAGTGGAAGAAGGAGAAATGAAGAAAGAGGGGCAGGGAATGGACCACCCAGTGAGAAGGAGTTTAAAAAATGCAGATGAATTAATTGCCTATTTAGCATCCGTCAATTTTAGCATTTAAGGGGTTAAAAAACCCCAAAGGAAAACCTTATCTGTGCTGTTAAAGGCTGATCATTACACCTACCAGGAAGGGAACTCTTCCTGGACCTACCTTGCCTGGTTACAATTGCTGAGCTATGATTGGCCGGTGGCTGGGGGATGAGAGGGAGGGGCTCCATAAAGTATCAATCAAAGGACACAGAGCCAGAAGATGAGGAGGACTGTATATTTGGTTCAGTGGAGAGTTAAAATAAATAAACAACCAATCAAATCCTCTGCCTCATGTGTGCCCCAAACAACACATGAAACAGATGAAGACACACACAATAAAAGGACGTTAACGATGATGAGGAGTGATAGATGAAGGACGTCACACACCTTTCTGATTCAACAAGCTCTCAATCAAGGAGAGAGGTGTTCGATCTGAAACCCTAAAACAAGAAAGATGCCGCCCACGTCAAGACGGTGGCACCTGACGAATGAGAGGATGGATGGAAGAATGGATGACTAATGGTGGGAGAGGAGTTCGGGTTGTTAAAGAAGAGCACGGAGGATCAAAGGCGCAGGCATCAGGCTGCTGTCAACAGCTAAGACAGCGAGCGGTAGATGATGGACGAAGGGGTATAAGACGATAGCATGACGAAGAGCAGTAATTACTGGACTGACTGTTTAAGATAGGCAGGAACGCTCGCAGGATAGAGAGAGAGAGAGTAATGAAGAAGGAAAAGGCGAGTGATGACACTTGAGAGGTGGATGATAAGAGGGAGAGGGGATGAGGGAATAGAGGAATAACAATGTCGGAAAAGAAAAACTAGGCTAATAGAGCACAAGGGGTGAGATGGGAGGATGGAGAGATGGAGGGGGGGGTGAATTAATGACACAGAACTGATCTGATTGAAAGTCAAAAGGATGAGTGATTAGATTGTTTGTAGTCAACCGGGGTAGGAAAGAAAGGACGGCATGATAAAAGAGAGGGATGATGAGCAAACGGAGAGACGAGCAAAAAAAGGTTCGATAGGGTGGAGGAGTGGCTGAGAGGCTCAGCAGTCAGAGCTGGAGGCAACAAGTGAAAGAGCAGTTCAGAAGCAAGGAGGGATGGAGGGATGAGAGGATGAGTAATTAAACTGTTGACAGTCTGTTTGGGCACAGCGGGCGCCTGATGAGCAGAACAAACAGCAACCAGTGCAACCGCTTAACACAGACAGACAGACAGACAGACAGACAGACTGGGGGAGATATCTTGGGAGGAGGAGGGGACAGAAAGGAAGGAGGGGGAAATTTGGAAGTGTGTGTGTGAAGTGATTGGAGGATTAGAGGAAAAGAGAGTGACAGGAGTGGGAAAGAGGGATGGAAGAAGAAAGAGGTTATATCAAAGAATCTACAAATACCTGAGAGTGATACACCTCTACAAACTACAAACAAAAAAATCAGTCTTAAGCCGGAGCAGAAGTGATATGAATCAATGAATCAGAGCAGACTCTGTTTCTCCATTTAAATACAAAGTTGAAGTAATAAGATTCAGCCCTGCAGACTGAGAAACCCAAGCAGCTTTTTGAAGTTGTCTGACTAACTTGCTAATCCTCCCCCCTCTGGACGGACAGAGAGCACAGATTTACAAAACTTTGATGTGTTCAGTGCCATCGGAGAAGTGCCTCGTGTCCCGTTTCAAGCTGAAACTACAGCTCGTATCTGCTTCATCTCAAACCTCACAGAGGAGAAGCTGGCTGACATTTATCAAACTAGGGATGCAACAGCTGATTAGCTTTTTTTTTTTTTTTGCTAATTTATATGTTGATTATGATTTCTTCTAAATAAAGCGACTTAATATCTAATCACCTAAATGTCAAAGTCATGAAATTTGAACCGACACATCTTTGGAAACCATTTTTCACCCAAGAAATGTAGATTGTGTTACCGTAAAGCTTGAGAAGCAGTAAATTTAAGAGGTTTTAAGCAGTAAATATAAGGGTACTGTAGCAGTGTGTGTATCTTTAAGCTATAGAGTGGATGAACACGGACATAGTTTGGAGAAACATCCTCCATTGCTTTCTGAAGAGGTGTTCTGAAGCAAAATAATGGTAATCCCCAATTTGGAGCCAGCCTCGTGTGGACACTTGAGGAACTGCAGTTTATTACACTTTTTGACTGCCTGATTTTTCCAATGGCAAATCAAGAAAACGTCCCCTCGTTGCCTTTATGCCTGATCAAAGCACCGACTTTGAAGCTGTGAAAACTAAAAACACATCAGGCTTCCGTCTGACCCTGAAGCGATCTAAATCCTTCAAGCTGGAAGCGTCCGAGGAGCACCACTCTGACAGCTGTATCGCAGCATGCAAAACCAGCACTGCTACTACTACGGCTTATCTGCAAACTCACGTGTGTTTTCTTGCTTTAACCATGCTCAGCAGATGCAGTCGGTAGTGGATGCTCAAGTGAATCAGGGGGCAGAATGAAGCGTGGGCGGTGGCTGTCAGAAGAACACTGGCTTGTTTTCAGTTCACAATGCATAGAGTCCAAGTCTGACTGCAGATCGCAGAGGGTTCCAGCCAGTATCAACAATGTTAGGCATTAGAATATGAGACGATGTAATCAGCAAACTCAAGGGAGACCGCTCTCCCCTGCAGGCTCATTGCAGCGCAGCCTTGTTTCTCCTTTATTAGTGTCTCATATCAGGGGAGAAAAGCTCTTTGTGGTGAGTTACAGTGCAGAGAGGGATTCATTACAGCTGAGAGCGGCCTCTGTGATCAAACAGGCCTCAAACAAGTAATCATTGATATTATTTTGATCCCCGTGCCACATGTATCTCCAGGCTTCTTGTACCACTCACGCATCCGTACATTCATCCACTTAGGAGAAACAGCATGAGGAATACAGAGAAGGAAGAAGGAAGAAAACATACAGAGATCATTTTATTCATGCGTACAACTAATCAATACATCCATTTCTGTGATACAGTGGCCTTGCTGGCTTGTCATTGACCTACAGAGCTGGTTGCAGGAAGCTGATTGGGTGATTGCTCTCTTACTCTAGATGCCCCTACAGACAGACGGGACCCTGCTGATTCATGAGATTACCTCGTGCATATACATACACTGCATGCACAAACACAAACATACACATGCTGACACTTTTTTTGTCATGTCAGCCAGTCAGAGGTCGTATAACTGCAGCTGCAGGGTTTCTGATTGGATGGGAGATGTCGCTCAGGATTGCTTGTTTGTGGCGGTTGTGCAGTTTTATTTTTGATTAGCCTGGTGTAATGATCATGTACGCATACAAGGGTGCAAATTACACCAGTTATCTGCTAAGAACACAGCAGGGTTGAAGATGCTGAGAGGAGAAACTAAGTGGAGGTAGATGAGCGAGTGAGAGAAATGAGAAAGACTGAGAATGTATGGTGACAAAATGGCTGAGCTCACCAGATAGAGGGAGTATGATGATGAGGAGAAACAGAAGGGATGAACGGTGGAGGAGGAGAGGGACCGAAATCTGCAAGCGCGTTATGTTCAGGGTGAGTGGCAGGTCAGTTATTTTGCAACACTCGTGATAGTTTGTGTCACTGCCCTGGCACATTTGTGGGTGTAAGCGAACTGCATTTAAGCTTTTGTACATCTGTAGGTTTGTGAGGGTGAGAATGTGCATTTTTTCATGTGGAAAAAATGTGGATTAGAAAGTGAAGAGCTTCTCTTGGCTGACCCGTCAATGACTGCCAGCACCAACAACGCACACACAACCACCTACAAGGATACAAGACTCACAAACATCTCTAAGCTTCAAACTCCAGGAGAGTGTTTAGTGAAAGTTGACTCAAAGGTATAAAGAAGTTTCATCCTCCAAAGGTTTGGAAAAGGTCCCAGACTGCAGGCTATTGGCCTATCTAATGTAACAGGACGGGAACATAATTACTCATTTTAAAGAGCATCCATTTTCTTATCAGACTCAGTCCGAAGCAGGCTGGTGCAGGCAGTGGGACAGACTCCAAACTCTTTCAGGTGGGACTGTCAGAAGTGGGAACAGGTCCATAGTAGTTCCCTTATAAGTCTGACTGGAGGAGTAACACTCACTTTACATAAGCTGAAGGCTTGAAACAGGAAGTTGAACGAAAGAGTACAAAACAAAGCATGACGCTAGTGTGTACGTCATCATCGTATTCATTTACACATATTACTCAGGCTACTTCTTATAATTCATATGACTCAGACTCTGAAAACAGTTGTATGATCTCATCCAGGGCTATTTATCTTACTGAAGTTGAATTCATACATTACTGACGTTTCACTTTATGGAAACCCCCATTTGACCAAGAGACTCTGGTCCAACCTTTCAACCAAAAATATATTTGGTTGTCATTGACAAGATTAATAAAAACTTGCATAAATGTCTGTTTTCGCTTCTCGAGGTCAGTTTTAGGGTGTATTCACATGTTGGCTTGTTTGCTTTGTTCCAATTCAGAGGCAAAAATGATATAATTGTTGCAGTTTGTTGGTTCATTTGTGTCAAAATTCTCTTGCAGTCCAACGCTGTAAACAAATGTCACATGCAATCAAATTTTTCTCTCATTGGTGAGAAATCTTACCCGGAAAGTGGGGGAATTCTTTTTCTTCTTTCATTCATTCAGCTTCAAAACTGCTTTCCATGGGTGTGTGTTTAGGCTGTGTTATAGCGTTCATCTGGCTAATGTACCAGCATTCGCTACATCATATTATATATGATCATCACTATATCACCTTCTCTTCAACTGCTGTTGCTGATTCTTCTACTCCTTCTTCTTCTATTGTTTTGACTGAACATTTTGGCAACAGGGCACATTACTACCCCAGACCACCACAGTGTGAACCACAGTTATGAGTCAGTTGTGCCGGTTTCTGAGGCAAATGTGTTCTCACTGCAACAGAACCACTACAGGGCTTGAATGGGAGCGAGTTGAGACAGACGTATTTTGGCGATCTCAACCCGCTTGTTTTGTCCAGCGTCTGAGTGTGATTGCTGTGTTCACATATGCCTAAACGAACCAAAAACACACGTAACCAACAGTGTTAGTTTTTAGCAACCCTCACAACTTGTAGCAAGTGTGTCATTAAACTCTTAACTCATAAAACTCCAGTGAGAAAGTCTGGATCATAAATTACAAAAAGCATCATTAATCAAAATAGTATCCTGACAAAGTTACCTTAACAAACTGACCAGTGCTCATGGCGACCCCCTCTCGACACAAACACAAACAGCAACCAGACAGATATAAACATCAGTTGTTAAATTGACCCAGTTTTACTCATTGGACCAATGCCGGCAAACGTTTGCCTACATCAACAGAAAAGGCCATAACAAGCAGAACTTTAACCAGACAGTTAAAGTACCACCCATACTAAATTTGTACCTAGTACCTTTCTTAGTCCCCTCTGTATTGTAGTTCCTTTTTGTTACCATTATAACACTTAAAATAGCACACCATGTGATGCTTGTGTCCTTTTGACAGCATCGCATCATTACTCGTCGGTGTTCGCCAGAGAGTAACTTTAATTTGACAAGACCTTGCAAGTCTCAATAGTGTTAGAAGAAAAGGACAATCTGAGAAGAGAGACGATGACAGAAAGGGCACAAAGAAGATGGTACAAAAGGTGTTACAGAGGATCTCTGTTTGACATACTGAAGTTGATTTTTCAATTAATGTTGTGAAGAATCAGTACAATCCTCTGGTATCTTTATTATGATTGGAGATCCAGAATGAAATACTTGTGATGTACTGATACTGGATGTACAGTTCACACACCAATTGAAATAAGGGAGTAAAGAAATGTGACCAATCCAAATAGTACAAGACCTACAGCATCTTTAAACTAGCCTACATGTTAATCAACATTTCATTCCATCACACTCTCAATCATGATCAGCACAACATGGAGTCTGCAGTAAAAGATGAATATGTGGCACAAACCAAGACTGTCAGCTATTAATTACAGGCTTTTATTGGCCCTCCTCTTAAACAATGTTACAGTGCAATGTAATCACATGCAATTGTGCTATTGCCATCTGGAGTAGGAGAGAATCAAAACAGAGCAGCATTGAGCCGCCTCTCTGGCACCAGTATGACAGCCATCCACCAGTGAAAAATGATTCCTCTCCAAGTAAAAAGGCACCCTGGTATAGCAGTGGAACGGAGCTGCCAGAGCTGTTTTCAGCACTTTATGTCTCTCATTTGCTCAGCTGTTCCTGTCATTTTGGCTGCTCAACTGGATTGGCCTGGATGACAGTTATGGATGTATGTAATGAAACCTGGAGCTACAGTTTACAGAGGAACTTCTAAACTGATAATACAGAGATCCCTCTCCAGACTCAGAGTGAGACAGAAGCAACATCGGCAAACACAAATCAACCCGGTGAATAAAAAAAAAGCACATCAACAAAAGCCTGTTCCTCTTCGCTGCCATAAAAGTGGACACACACTGATGTTGAGAAACTAGATAAGGGATAACACTTAAATTTTAAAACGAGCGCCTCATAACAGAGCATGTCGAGATTGCCTCTTGGCACGAGCTGTGCCAATGAAGTGCCAAAGAAAATCATCCTCACCCCTGTTGTTTGCCAATTCAATTTACCTCCCAGAAAATATAATCCCCAAGCTGTGCAGCCGCGCGAGGAAACAGAATTACAAAAGCTCAGCAAGGAGCAGGAGATTGGATGCCACAGATATAACACAATTCTGTTACTGAATTGCAGGAAAAAACTTTTAGAGCTGTTTGGTTAGTCTACTGGTGGGTTGTGCTTCCAAACTACTAACAAAAAGGCTAATTTTCTCAGCTAGTTTTAAGGTTTTGTACATGCGGTCACAGAAGTGTCATAAGGTTCAGTTTGAAGTCAGTTTCCTGAGGTTAACCAACCCACTACACTGAGTCGTGACTCTGCAAAACAAGATAAACCCGTGAACTTTTGGATGTGATATTTGAATTCCATAAATATGAATGTTTCAGAAAGAGAAACTGGCTTCTCAGCAGAACTTTCTTTTATGGAATAAGCCCCCATGCAGGCGACTAACAGGGTTGGCAACCAGGCGGCAAAATTTTAAACAAGAGGGCAAAGGTGGAGGGGGTGACACCAAGTGCAAGAATCCAGTGCACTCATGAGCCAAGAGAGAGAGAGAGGACTTCTTGATGCTGTTGTTCACTGATTCAGATTTTTTGTCCACCATTGCACAGGTCTTCACAGTTGACCACTTCACAGCCTGTGGTAAATTGGAGCGCTGGGTTAACTCGGCCTCCTGGTTTTTAACTACAGCAGCCACTTCTTAAGCTTCAGTATTTGTAGTGGCTCTAAAGAACCTGAGGTAACACTGGTTACTCAACTCTTTTTGACTTTTTAAACTTCCTTTTTTTTTTTTTTTTTTGCAAAGCTTTCTCCATTTATTTAAGACTGGCTTGCTTATCTAGGAGAATTAGAAGTGTGACAGCCTTTACAAAGCCAACTTCAAAGCCTTCACCAGCATCATTATGTTTACTCCAAACGGTTCAGTGGCCTAATTTCTCTGAAGTGTTTCCATGTCAAATGATTATAGATACTTTAAAGAGCTGCTTAAGATGATGTGTAGGAGGCAAAAGCCCTCAGCTGTAGTTTCACTCAGCTCCTGGGATGATTGTGTCTATAAAAGTCAGTTTTCCGGTCATAAGGAATGAGAGGTTTGATTTTCAGTCTCCTGAAGCAGCAGCAGAAACCTGAGGTTTTATCTCTCTCTCTCTCTCTCTATATATATATATATATATATATATATAAATATATATAAATATATATATATATATATATATATATATATATATATATATATATATATATATATATATATATATATATATATATATACACACATACATACATATATACATACACATACATATATATATACATACACACACACACACATATATATATATAGTTATATATATATATATATATATATAGTTATATATATATAGTTATCTATCTATCTATCTATCTATCTATCTATCTATCTATCTATCTATCTATCTATCTATCTATCTACCTAACTGTTGCAGAATGGGAGTTTTCCAAAAAGTGTGAAAACCAAAAAAAAAACAAAAACATTTTTTTTGAAGTCTGACTGTTCAGTGTTCCAGGAATAGAAACAATTATCAAAATCTTCTAAATAGGATGGATTCCAAAAGGATTAAGACGGAGAGGGTCGTGCATGCAAATGTGTATACAGCCCGATACAGACACTTGCTGTCTTCACACACAAACACATTTCGTTTGTTTTTTGTTTTTTTTCTCTTTTCTCTCACTCAAAAACAACACAGCCGTTTGGGAGGAATTAGTTGAGTGGGTTATTTCAGAAGAACCGTATTATTTTGAAGCCCCACTGTGAGGAGACTGCAGTTCTTTTATTTTAAAGTGAATACACTCCAGTTCTTTTCACCGATTTTCCATTCTTCTCTCTCAATCCTGCTGTTATAGCTCTGGGGTTCTGTGGGCTTTTTTTCACAGTACCCCCTCCCTATAAAGCTGAAAAATATGACTCTTCAAGATTCAAAAAGGACTGCTCATGAAACACTTATTGACTGACATGTACAGATTTATTGTTTTTTGGTGCTACCATCGTCCAAAAGCTCCTTAAGACTAAACTACTACACCCACAGACTCAAAAACAGAAGAATTAAAGCTTCTGTTTCTGTTCAGTTTATGTCCTCATCCTGTTTTTAAACTTTACAGAGAACTGCTGATCTGATTTTGGCCTAACTCGGTGCAGCATGTTAAATCCAAAACGGATAACAGTTGTTGTCAGTCTGAATATCAAACAAAGATATATAATGAAAGTGGAATCCTTCAGTAGTGTGTTAGTTAGCATCCGCTGTATACAGGAAAACAGGAGAAGGGTGTAAAAAAGGCAGAAAACAACCTTTAGTCTTTAGCAGTCCTCTTTCAAGTGCGTCTCTTCATATCAATTCTTACTACTTAAGTTGCCAGCAGTGAAAAGAAAGTCACATCAGGACGTCATTTCACTGCTCTGGGAGTCAAACATGGTCCCTGGATGATGGCTGACGGGCTCTAAGATTGGTACTGACCTAAACAGCTACAATTATTCATTACTCATTGTTCATCGGAGTCGGAATGTGACAACTTACTTGTACTTTTCTTGGATTGCGTTAAAAATTTACAAGCTTCTGAATCTATTTTTCATTTTTGAACCAGAGAACATCGAACTTGTCACCATCCCATCCAAAGAAAGTTTATCCACAGTTTTCCTACTTTTTGACCAACGAGTTCATGATTAAACTTTAAACACTACACATGTAAGGTGTTATACAATCCAACAACGTTATAAAAACAGTGTTATACAATCCGTTTGTTGAGATGTTTATTATTACGCATCAATAAACATTCAAAAATTGATAGCATAATATTTCAGTTATGGCTGCGAGTTGAGTTGTACTTTTATACATCGCAAACAATCACAAAATTTGTATCTTGATTGATCACAGTTTTAGCTGTATGTCTACAATGTTGATAAAGTTTTAAAATAATTTAAAGTACTTCAGTGATACTGGATTTATGTTGACACAAATTTCATGTTAGTTTTGACTTTGTCCACTGAGCTATCTGGGAGTTTTCTTGAGTGGAAAAAGTCCAGTGGAATAATTAATTTCCATTTTAGTGGCAGAGGGAAGCAGGAAGACACTGCAACAGCTAAACTACGGTTTGTGGAGAGGGACAAAATAGCATTATAGGTTTTTTTTCTTTTTTTTCCCCATGCAGTAGCACTGACGTCGCTTTCTAAAATACAAGTTTCTCTTGACCACCAACCTCTGCTCTTTTCATCTCTTAACACCTCATCACCTCTCAATCCATCTTTCAGCCATGCCTCCCTCCCTCTGTTCTCCGTTTCCCGCCATCATGACGATAGTGTTGCCTCAAAACTCATTTTCCCCACAGCTCTCCTTTTCCCTAATCAAATCCACTCCTCCCTCCCTCATCCCTCTCTGTGACAGAGACGGATGTTGGCCTTCACCCGTTTATCGCCTTTACATATTTCTCTGCCTATCCGCTTAACAACACATATTCATACACGCTGACTCTTCATCCTCATCTTCTTCAAGCTCCCACTCAAGCATTTCTTCCCCTCACTCATTCTCGACTCTTCCTGCTTTCACTCTCCTCCATGCTCCCACCACCTTGTGTGCTTCTCTTTCATTTCCTCCTCTTTCTATCTCACCTCTCGCTGGATTTGGAGCAGTTAGCCTCTCTCTGCGTCCCACAATTGTTTTTTTTTTTTTTTCCCAGTTTCCAGATCCAATATTGACACCGTCTCCCTGTGCTTTCTACACATTTTTGGACACTTAAAGAGGACAGAATACGACAAGGGGAACGACAGAGGAGTGATAGTATCAAAAGGATGAGTGGGCTTGCAGTACACACGACTGCCGCACGAAGAGGCTCTGTGGGCGTTCTTTTGTTCCTTGCTTAGAGAGAAAGAGAGAGAGAGAGAGTGTGTGTGTGTGTGTCAGTCTCCCTATAATTATGACTGTGTGGGAAGACTGTTTTGGTATGCTCTCGGTTGTTTCTCCATGCAAGCACTCACCTAATATCAAGGACCTGGATTATGAGTAAGAGTGCATGCTTGGAAGTCTTGGTGTGATTAAAATGGTTTCTATGTGAAGGCCTGCTGCTTTCCATTGTTGGATGCGTACCGGTAGAGTTTGTATGAATTTTTCCTTCTCTAACAATGTCACACAACTAAGCAGTCAGCCATCAGATGTCGCGTTTCATTTTTTTGTCGCAGTTATTCCCATCGTCAGCTTTCAGTAGTCAAACATTAACCTTTTAACGTGCCGTGGTGACTGGTTGTCACTGATTCTGACTGAAACCATCCTCCTCACACTCCAATCAGATCTGTGGATTGCGGTGCTTGTGATAAGTGGCTTTTGAGAGCTAATACAAATCCCCTTGTTTGTAAACACTGCAACATTCCCTAAGTCGATTATAGGCTAATGGCATTTTCGCCTGCCAGAGAGGATGCACAAACACACACACACACACGCGGCGTAAGGAAGATTTGGAAATCTGCATGCGAATACACACCAGCACAAGAGAGCACACCATTTTAATTATGGTGTGCATGTACGAAGGCCTGACATTTATATGAGTCCACAGAGAGTTAAAGACAGAGAGCAGAAATGGAATAAGGCTTCTTAGTGCAAGAGGTCTTCAATGTGAAATAACAAAGATACTCCCTGAAAGAAACATTAAGAGCTTTGAATCGAGCCTCCAGCCTCTCTGTTAATTGCAAGGGTTTAAGTTGGGGTTCAGAAGAATCACTGAAACACACTCTTAATGGAAATTTATGGTTATAAAGCTATTAGCAGCTTCATATTTATTTGGGTTTGGCTGCACCCTCCTGAGGCTGTGGTGGGTGTTTTATCAGAAACTTTTTTTTTTTTTTTTTTTGCAAGTTCGGGTGAGTTTCGGTTCAGCCTCGCAGCTCTGAGTCGTGCTCCAGCAGTGGGGGTACCAAGTAGTTCCTTCCACTGATGCTTTTAGCTAGTGTTCTCGCCCATTCACGCAGCCTTTCCTGCTCTCTGGACTGTTTTCTTGCTCTCTGGAGGGTGGAGGGTTCACGCAGGGTAGTATTGCCGGAGATATTTCCCAAAATAGTAGAAAAAGAAAGAAAAAATATGACGTGTAGTAAAACTGCCTAGGAGCGCACACACACCCTCTCAAAAACACTCCTACCCTGCCAAGTGCACATGTAATTTCATGTGAAGCCACCCTCCTCACAAAGGATATCGTTTATGTTTATTTTGTTTGTTGTTTGACCCGTTTTCAGTCGTCTTTCTTCCTCAACTCCTCTGGGATTCATCTCTATACCTTCCATCTTTTATTGACTGGCTCCCCTCATTCCGTCGTCCCAGAGAAGCACCAAACAGGGTTGATGTAAGAGGTTTATCGCCTGCTGCTTTTTGTGTGTGTGTGTGTGTGTGTGTGAGTAAAAGAGTGAGAGGGTATGTGTGAGAGCGCACGCTCACATCTGTGTGTTCGCATCTTACTGCAAATTCAGCAGCAGCCTCTAAAGAGCGAGTGAAAGCTTGCTAAGTGCAAAGGAATTTCACGTTGAGCTGCACATAGGGACACACGCTCGCTCACTCACAGGAGTGGCCAGGCCGAGTAAGCATCTATGAGCGTATACATTTCAGCTAATGGTGACAGCACTGAAATTCACACACTGGAAGAAACCTTCATGTTGCATCAGAACTACATGTGAGCTCGCACTTTATTGATCCCCCGAGAGGAAATTCAAGATCTGCAGAGAACAAGACACAGACCAGCGGGTTAAAGATAAATAACCATGTCTATTTTTTGCACCAATCCATCTTTTTTCCTTTAGCGTTAAGCCTTTATTCTCATCACACCTTTCTTTGAGTAACATTATGTAATTTTTGTAACATAATGGCTTCAATCCTGTGTCATTACATCGTATATCTCGTCAGAAGATAATGGTTTTTATCTCATGATAAATAATAATAATACATTTTATTTAAAAGCGCCTTTCAGGACGCCCAAGGTCACTGAACAGAAGGTAAATATAAAAGACAAGATAAAAAACAACATACAATACAATAAATAAATGAAGCAGGATGTCCATGTGAGTCGGTTTAAAGAGAGTAAGAAAGTCTGAACAGATGAGTTTTGAGTTTGGATTTGAAGATGGGCAGGGTGGAGGAGTTACAGAGTTGTGCAAAGACGGGCAGTGGGCACATTGAGATGGAGGGAAGAGGAAGATCTGAGGGAACAGGATTGAATATTAATTTGCAGGAGATCAGAGAGGTAAGGAGGGGCGAGGTTGTGGATAGACTTGTAGGTGTACAGAAGGATTTTGGAAATGATTCTCTGATTAACCGGAAGCCAGTGAAGTTGCTGAAGGAGGGGGTTGATGTGGTGGGATGAGGGGGTTTTGGTGATGATCCAGGCAGCAGAGTTCTGGACCAGCTGAAGTTTATGTAGGGACTTTTGAGGGAGGCCGAAGAGGAGTGAGTTACAAAAGGCCATTACAATAGATTTAATTTCACAACTTCAGTGATCCCGTTCAGACAAGATGATCCATGTGCGCAAGTTCTCACTTTGTGAACTGGATTATTTTTCCCCATGAAAGCAACTCGTCAACACAAGTTCGTAACATAAGTTTACGAGAAAATGATCTTGTGTGCACAAGATAATCAAAGTGGAAAGAGTTTTTGTGTTCTATCTCTTCATATATTTGACAGCTCAGGTATAAATATTTGCTTCTGGCGCTTAACTAATAAATTAGGGAGATTAATGTTGTCATTGTGCTGCTGGAAAATAATAACATGGTGCGTCTCAGATGCTAATAATGGATTTGATGTATTTTAGCCAAGCTTATTTTAATCCACATCCTACAGCTGTGCACCGAGGGGCTGTTTTCTTACACACACACAAAAAAATACCAGTTCTAGTTGAACTCACTGTACTTGTGAGCACATTCTATATGTTAAAGCATTATGGGAAATTGGAGTCTCTGTACATTTTTTTTCTTTCTAATCAAAGAACAATGCAAATAAAAAGGTCAATGAACCAAATTAATGAGACATTTTTTTATAACTCATGTTAAATAAGTAAATAATTTCCTGTTTGAAAAGCAACCTTTCCATTTTTATTTGTGTGTGTACACGTTTTCAATCTGCACAAGGAAACAGCAGCAAAGACGTAAAATTAATATAAAAAAAAAAGGAAAAGAAAAACTAAACATGATATATTGACAAAGAGATTGGCTTTACTGGGGTAGAAAATTGCTATATTGAAGAAAATTAATTAAGTCTGATGGAGATGGATTTTCAGTTAATATTTTATGTTTTGGTTCTTTCATTTCCCACTTCATTTTATGAGAAACTCCTCAAGTAGCCGAGCACTGTTTCCAGAAAAGTAAATAAACGGACACGAGGCATCACTCTTCAAAGTGAGGCCACTTCCAACACTCTACAAACCTACTTAAAATCAATTATTCACATGAGTAGATCTTTAAAAGAGAGAGGGAAAGGACAATAAGGACAGGGTGTAGAGAAGAAAGGACTGAGAGAGATGTAGAGAGCAGGTGGAGGAATGTAAACGAAAGGGACAAGGTGCTATCCATCTCACTGGATCAGATCGATCACTGAGGGGATGGATCGGTTACACCCAACTTCTGTGTGAGCGTGTGTGTGTGTCAGAAAGCGTCAAGACTGCACTGCTCCTGTTGCAAATGAGATCTGCTCCATAATAGGGGAAGAGCAAGAGATGAGGGGAAGAGGTGGAAGAAGAGAGATGTCAGGGAGAGAGAGAGGCAGGGGAAAAACCTGGAGATGAAGCAGATGGGGAGGAAGGGTTGGTTAGAAAGTTAGATAAATGAAGGAGGAAAGAGGGAGTGAGGAAAGATTGTTTCTGTGCAAGGAGTTGAGTGCAGTAGAAAATGATGTGTGGCACAAAATGTGTGTGTGTGTGTGTGTGTGTGTGTGTGTGTGCATAGTTTAAATGGAAGTAAGAGCAGAAGAGACAAGGAGACATGGAGGGCAGTAGAATCAGCATGCGATAGAGACAAGAGGAAAAAAGCTACGGCAGAGGAGGAGGAGGAGGAGGAGGAGGAGGAGGGGGGAAAGAGGGGCGAAGGTGGCGAGGTAAAGCTGTGACTGATAACATTGTCGTACTCAGGTTGCCTCAAGGGCAGACAAGACAGAGAGAAAGAAAGAGTGGGAATGAGACATAAAGAAAGAAAATGTGGAAAATTTACAGAGCAGCCAGAGGCGGAGAGGGTTATAAGATGGGAGGTGAGCAAGGATGGAAAGATGGGATGGAAGAAGACAGTGCAGAGAGAGATAAATGTCGGGTGATAGATGGCAAGGAAACAAAGAGGGGTAGTCAGAAGGGGAAGGAGAGGAGAGGCATGACAGGAAGAGATGCATGAAGAGCGAGAATTAAAAAGAGAGCAAGAAGAAGTGAGAGGAGTGCAAACAGAGTGCACTGTAGAGAAAAGAAAAGAGAAACAAAAGGGTGAAGGAAAGATAAAGGTCAAACGCAGGAGTCGAGAGACGGACCGCACAACAGGGGAGAGCGTGATTGAATTGATATTCAGCGAGCATCTGGGAAAGTGAGCCAACTTTACAGCCAGCATTAGCAAAGTACAGCAGTCAGCTGGTCAAGCTGGGATGGAAGAACCCCGCTCGTTCTACAACGCCCCCACATTTGGGCTTCTCGGAGGCCGCCGCACAATTTTTCAGGTGGCATTTTTCAGGAGCCTTCTCACATTTTACTATGCAAGCCTCTGCAGGAGCTCAGGAGCAGTCGGCTTCCAACGCCGACGGCCCCCGGGGACTGGCTGTCACTGCAGGCGTTCGTGCACACACACACACACAGACATAAACACTGTGTCTGCAAGTCCCTTTTCTCCCCCATCTTGAAACTGATGACACCAGACATAAGGAAATAACTATCTGTGGTGCCACTGAGAAGCCTGAGTGTGTGGAGGTTTTATTTTTAGATTTGGCTTGAGAAAAGGGTAGAGGTCCTGGTAGTCATTACAGCCCTTTAGCGCTGCCAAAAGCCACTTTGGTATTTAACGTTGAGTACTAAAAAGGAAAAATCGACAATAGGAGCTGTTTTTTTTAACACTACGGGCTTTGCAGGCCGTTAAAGGTCGTATAAAGGGGTGCAAACCTGTCTTTGTGCACGTCCTTTCAAATTAAACTGCATTTCTCTCCTTAACTAATTGCCCATCAGTATAATGTTACGCCCTAACATCCTGTTTGAAAAGGAAATGCGTGGCATTAAGGAAGTAATGATACCATTCAGAGGAGCCCAAGGTGATCCATATATGATCCATCCCCATCATCTAAGAGGCGTACTGCTTCTTCCCTTCCCCTCTCGTTTGCTTTAAGGGCATGAGATAAAAACGTACCATTATTTTAAGCACAAGCTTTTCTTCATCTTTTTGATGTAGACTGAAGGTTTCAAAAATAGGACGCGTCGAGCCCGTCTGATGGAGCTAACAAGAGCTCGCATTTTGGAAGCAGACCAAAGCAAAGCAAGTAGAAGGGAGGAGAGTGAGAAATGCAGCTGGAACACCCCCTGTGTGCTTTGATATCGAGCTAAACGGTGAAGCCTCCTCTGCTTTCGTGCTAAAAGAGCAAAGTTAGCGCCTAATGGAAAATATCGAGCTGACAATTTGCGTCAGCCTGCGTAGTCAGCATGATATACGGCTATGTGGGGTCGTTACTCAAAGGATAAGGTTGCAGACATTATATATCACCGTTATCGCCACGCTCTACTCCAGCGAACAAGTTCCCTGATTGCTTTGCATGAAAGTACAGCTCTTCTTCTGTGGTGCTGGCTTCTGTGTCTGTCTGAGTCACCACCTCATCCTCTTGTCTCCTCTCTGGTTACTGTAGCTGTAACTGTTATCAACACTCGCCGTCACTCTCTCTGTATCCAGGTGTCAGTTGCTATGCCGGCTATTAGGCATGTCAATCAGAGGCAGTGACTCATCTCTATACCTTCACTGCTGTATTTAAGAGATGCTCTGCATGTCCACGCTGACAGGCGCACTCTCGTAGGTGTCGTCTGCAGTATGATATCGTGCTCTCACTGCGTAATCCAGACTGATAAGTTTGTGACCCAGTTTGATTCCCTGACCCCCAGTCAGAAGAATAATTCTGATGATTTAACACTTCACTAATCTGTTGTTACAGGTTTCAAGGTAACCGTTTCTATGGTGACTGGCTGTGCTCGGTCCTCTGGGATGTTGTTGCTAGGCAATGAGCTGTAGTGGTGAAGAGTTACACAGCTCGGTGTGCTTGTACATGTTCGAGATGGAACAGGAAAGTAAATGCAGCACAGGCGTCGACCAATTTCAATATGGATTTTTTATGCTTTGAAACACCAAGTGGGCATAAGTGCAGACAGGTAATCATTTAAGAGAAGGTCTTAGCCCACACAAGAGTGCATGTGTGTAGAGCAGGCTCTTGATCCAGCTCTGTCTAGTCAGAGTAGGAGGAAGACTGGAAACCAGACACAAACACAGCCTCACACACACTCTACAGAACTCCATTAAAACTTTGTCCGAGCGGGGATCAAGTCTAAAGCCCTTTTCTCTTCTTCTTCCTCCAGGTCTGTGGATCGCCAGGCGTTCTACCATGCCTGTCCCCCCACCCCTCAACCCCCGCAGACAAAAACACCTGCCCCACTCACACCTCCATACGGAACAACGGGCAGAAAGTTCCACCATCCCCTCCCTCTCCCCTCCATCCGTCCTCTCTCTCTCTCTTCTCCCCCCGTTTCTCAGCTCATCACTCTCCTCCTCATCCCACCTCTTCCACTGCGCCTGCCCCAGAGCCGCGAAAAGAACCCTCCCCGACTCTGGTGCTTTACCGGCGTTTCATTGGCTGACTCTGGTCACATGCTGCCTGCTGCCTTCGCTGATCTGTGCAGGGGAGACGTGGGGCGTGGTCTCGACCTGTCCCTTCCACTGCGTGTGTCGAAATCTTTCGGAGTCACTCAGCACACTCTGCGCCGACAAGGGCCTCCTGTTTGTCCCCCCGCACGTTGACCGGCGCACTGTGGAGCTCCGACTGGCGGACAACTTCATCACAGAAGTCAGTGGGATCGACTTTGTCAACATGACGGGGTTGGTTGATCTGACTTTGTCCAGGAATACCATCCACCTGATCAAACCGATGGCCTTTGCTGACCTGGAGAGCTTGCGGTCACTTCATCTGGATGGTGAGCCAAAAACTACAATACCACTAACTTAGGCTTGAAAAATCTTTTCCCATTAAGACTGCATGGATGTATTTATATTTTCAGGTAATCGCCTCACAACACTTGGACCCAGGGACCTTGCAGGTTTAGTCAATCTGCAACATCTGATCGTCAACAACAACCAGCTGGTCAAAGTCTCAGTCCAGGCCTTCGACGACTTCTTGCTCACACTGGAAGATCTCGACATGTCCTACAATAACCTCAGGAGGTAACACTTCTGCCTCCTCTGTGAACACCGACAAGCATCTGTTCCGCTTTGTTAAGTAGAAACACTTTAATACTCTGGAGTTCGATGTGCTCACGTCTCGGTCTCCTGTGAGTGCTGCAGACGCACAGCTCAGCTTCCTTAAATTTGAAGGCACAGTGCAAGCGTCCTGCGTGTTAGTGCAAGCATCAGCAGACACACCTGCTCAAACTGCTTAAAGTGAGGAGAGGAGACAAGAATCTAGAAAATTGAGAGTGAATCAGATCTGACGATGTCCTAAACTTCTTTTACTTTGATTTTGTACAGATCTGATCTATGAGCGTGCACCTAAACCTGTCCACGTTGACTAACTGCGCATTGCTAAAGCTGCCTTACGAGGGAAGCTCTCGACTCTTTTGAATTCAAACCTTACACTTTATGAGTAAATAAGTCAGAACAGTGATGATATTCTTCATCTATCTCCTTTACTCCTCCTTTAAGCATCCCATTGGGCTGATGAATCCGGCAGCTTCTGGCTGTCACTTCTGATAAAGGTGTTTCATTTGTCTCCTCTCCACGAGCTCATGGCCTCTCTTATAGGCACAGCATTCAAGAGTTTTAACAACGCCTCCATTTGCAGCTGCTATTCACCCTTTGTTCAAGCTATAGATCAAAGTCCTCGGAAATGAGAGTCAAAGTGGACCTGCATCTCTGATTCTTTCTTATTTCTGCAAAACAGTGGAACAGATCATGCCATAGAGGAACCTTTTTTTTTCCTGGTCGAGGCAGAGGAAGAGATTATCCAGGTGGGGAGGCCCACCTGTGTAATTTAATTAGGGAGGAAACTGAGAACACCTGGTGCCTCCTGCAGCTTTGATTTGTTCCAATGCAGCTTTTAGCAGAGTTTTGCAGAGCAGACCTGGAAGCTGAACTCATCTCAGATGCCGAATCTTCAGGGATGCTGGCGTTTAGCAATGCAGCAGGAAGGAAAATCACGATCTAAAGTCTTAAGTCTCTGTAAGGGAAAACATACAGGATGACTTCTTGCATCCAGTTAACCCACATTTCATTACTGTGATGAAGGGCACGACCGACATATCGGCAGGCTGATTTATTTATTATCACCACCTTTTAAAAATAATCATAATTGGCAGGAGTTTCTGCCAATAATCGGACGATTTAATTGGCCGGTTAAAACCCTTTTTAATGCTTTTCTGCACATTAGTAACATGTTCTGCATGTTATTCATATATCTTTGTTTCTGTCAGTATCAAGGGACCAAAAACTAAGTTATTTTATTTGTTATATATTTTAAAATGAATCAGCCGATTAATCATCTGGAATTAGCAAAAAAATCCATATCTGCCGGGCCTTACCGTGATGATTAATTGTCAGCGAGATTAATAGTCCATGTCAATGTCAGCTTTATTTATATAGCACATTTAAAACAGCCAGTAACCTACCAAAGTGCAAATGTACTTGAATGTTATTAGAAATAATCTAAGAGTCTAGAAAGAGGCCTCCTACTGCTGCTGTGATGCACTCTAAACCAAACATATGACTGACTGAATCATGAGTCCTTCATCTGTCACCGCCCTGCTGTGAAAAAGCACTGAACTGATAAACTGTATTGTTTATGTATGTTTTACTCGATTCTATTGTATTTTCTAGTTCTCAGTCAGCTGTTTTGGTTCGCTCGTAACTCCAAAAGATTTCTTAAAAGAACGTCTGCGCATAATGAATACTAAATGACAACAGCAACGGGTCGCAGATGGGACTGATGAAACCCCGAGAAGGAGACGGATTGAGAAGGAAAACGAGCATCTGTTGTTGTTGTCTGTCATTGCCGTCACAAATAATTAGTCTTGGCTTATTCATGTTTTTCTGCAGCGTAAGAAGAAAATGCTCAGAACATGAGCAGCAAACTTGGACCGTCACCCAGCGGTGTTGAGTACTCGCTGCACAGTGTCTTGAGGGACACTAGCTATCAAAGAGTTAAATCATCATCACTGCTTCCTTTTCTTTTGAAACAGGCAAAAACAAAGAATCATCTTGATGGATCATAAATTAACCAAATTTCACAGTAATCTTTAAAAACTCTTCTGTTTTATTGCAACAGGGTACCGTGGGAGTCCATACAGAACATGGCCAGTCTGCACACACTAAACCTGGACCATAACTTGATAGACCATATAGCAGAAGGAGTCTTCGGAGAGCTGTATAAGCTTGCAAGGCTGGATATGACCTCCAACAGACTGAGAACCCTGCCTCCTGATCCCCTCTTTGCAAGGTAGCACTTAAGCCTCGTCTTTCATGTTACTCTAAGAAGTGGCTCAGTGGAAATGTTCTGCAGCAACACGGAGACGCCAAAGTGTTGGGGGTTTTTTTTAAGAAAAAACAGGAAGGCTTTGAAATGCAAGACAATGTTAGCGTCTTCCTGTTTGTCATCATCATATGTTACAGAGATTTTTCTAACAGAATACTAGCGCTAATCAAGACTGCTTGGTGTATTATGCTTCTGTGGCTCAGTTTATGTGCTACCAAAGCTCCTTTCTTCTTAACCATCTTCAAACTGAAGACTTTGGATTTTGTCTACATTTTGCTGTATTTCACTCAGGCCAGCTGTACGGTTCTCAGATCAGACCGGTTTTGAAGTATATCTGCTAATTTGTGTAACTGCCTGTTTTGGATCTCTGTCAAAATGAACTCACTTTATGCAAAAACAAGCACTTACATATGTTGATCTAAAGACTTCACGAATTAGGACAATTAAATTTACAAATACATATATGATATGAATGTTTATAAAGGCTGCCTAAAGGATTTAGAATGTTCCGTACAAACACCTCATGGATGAACTATTTTCCCCATTTCAGGTCCCAAACAGGTGCAATAAGCCCCACCCCCTACAACGCTGTCATAAGCTTGAATTTTGGCGGGAATCCGCTCCACTGCAACTGTGAGCTGCTCTGGTTGCGACGGCTAATTCGTGGAGACGACATGGAAACTTGTGCCACACCTGCTCACCTGGCTGGAAGGTAAACACCAGAGAGAAACAAAATGCTTGGGATGATATACGCCCGCTCACACAGCCAATAAAGGCAGGCAGCTTTGGCATCGGGGCTGGTGTTGTGCAATCTTAACGCCCTCTCTGGATCCAAGCACCTTTTCCCCATCCAGCACCACATAAACATGACATGACAACATTAGCACTGGCTAAGATAAGCATGTAATTTGGATTGTCATCTGCATAGAACAACAGATATTATTTAACTATTAAAGCAAACAGCAACAACAATGTGATATTAGCATCATACATCAGCCACTGACTGATCTGCTCTTTAGTTATTGGCAATGGCCATTTGAAAAACATCTTTGACTACGAGTAAACATCATTAAAAGGGTCATCTGTCCTCCCAAGTTAAAGCTAAGATGTGTAGTTTTCCAAGGTTGTATGTGTTGAGTCTATTGGGATGTGCTGCATGTTTGCCTTCTGGTCCTCTTAAAGGTCAATGTCACACAAGTCTTTACTCTGGGCCTGTTTTAGCAGACATCTAATGACTCGTCTCACATTCACAAAGACTAAATTGGATCCTCGTGTGTTAGAGCAGAAGTGGAGCAAAACTTCACAGCAAATAAAAAAGCCTCGAGGCAGGCCGAGGGGATACAGTTGTACTCATTCTGATGACTCCGCTTTCTTCACCTCGCAACTCCCTGCAAGAATCTCCACTCTGGGCCTCGAGTCGAAAGTAAAATGGCAAAACAAAGCGTTGAGGAAGAAAATGAGCATCTGTTGTTGTTATCTGTCACTGCTGTCGCCGCTAATTACTCTCTGCTTAGTCCTGTTTTTCTGCAGAGTAGCAACAGAAGTGTTGCGCTTTTCTGAACTTTACCCTCACATTGATCGACATAAGCACTTAGATCTTTAGGTTAATGTACTACATTAATCTCCGACCCTACGACAGAACTAAGCAAGACAAACGCCTGCACTTAGCCAAAAAAGTGCTTCCTTTTGATTCTAAAATGGGCTTCATTTTTCTTCCTCTCTCTCTCTCTCAGGTATTTCTGGTCAATCCCTGAGGAGGAGTTTACTTGTGAACCACCTCTCATCACCCGCCACACTCACAAGCTGTGGGTGCTGGAGGGCCAGCGAGCGACGCTTAAATGCCGTGCCATCGGGGACCCTGAGCCAGTGGTCCACTGGGTCTCACCAGATGACCGAATCATTGCGAATTCATCCCGGACCAGCTCCTTCAGCAACGGTACCTTGGATATGTTAGTTACAGTTGCTCGGGATGATGGGGCTTACACATGTATCGCAATAAATGCAGCGGGTGAAGCGACTGCCACTGTAGATCTGAAAATAATCCCCTTGCCTCACCGGGGTGGAACAGGTGGAAACACAGGGAATAACAACGTGAACACCAAAAACAACAGGAACGTGACAAATGGGATTTTACGGACAGATCCAGGCTCTTCTGATATCAGCACGGGGAAAAATGGAGGGATTAACAACGGAGCGGGACGTGGCGGAGAGGTGGAGGATGGTAGAAGAGGTGGCGGCGAGAACACGGAGGGCGATGGTAGCAGGGCCCCAGAAGGGGCTGATGGAGGGAGCATGGAGGACGATGGGGAGGCAGAGGAGGAGCAAGGGAGGATGGTTGGGGTACAAGGAGTTACTTCAACATCTGCACAAGTCCGATGGGATTTGGGCCGTTTGTCTGCAGCTTATGTTGTCTGGATGTATCAGATACAATACAACTGCACCGCCGACGAGACCCTCATCTACAGGTCAGTTCAAGTCTGCTTTGCGTTTCACTCCATGCAAAATGAACGCTTTGATCCATGCAGTAACAGCTTCTCCTCTCCCTGCAACCACAGTTCTTTTAGTTTTGATCGTCTGCACCTTTCCTCTATAAAATACTGATATCCTGTTTTCATGCAAACTCCTTAAATATTCATCCATTACAGCACGACACCTTAGTAGTGCAACAGTTCACCTTGTACGTGAATGGTTGGATAGCTCAGGGGAAGGATGAATGGGGAGACAGATGAAGGGGATAGAGGGGCGAAGGTAGTTAATAATTCATCTCTATCACTGCATGACACTAAAACCCAACAGGTAGACAGTCGGTGCATGAAGATGAGAGTCCGATGGGGAGATTAGTGAATGAATGTGAAGGGAATAAGGGGAGCTTACGGGAAGGGCGCTTAAAAGAACTTGTGACTCTGTATGTAGTCTGACTAGTCAGAGAAAGTTAAGTAAAGGGAAAGTCCCAGTAAAAATGAACATGACTGACTGAGCAAAAAGGGTCTTACACAGAAGTGGCTTTCATTAACCTTGTAGTCATGTTTGAAAACCTTGGTAAGCCATGGTTCACTCTGTTGTCTACCGTTTCCTTTGCGTGGTCTCCCAATTGGACCAATGGAAACGTGCAAGACCCCACACCATGTATTACCGTTTATACACTCACCAGGAATGCAACTCTCAAAGCTGAATATCTCCTGAGGTCAAAAATGACTTTAAGGTGACATGGGGGTCAACAAACATGTTGGACGAGACGACTTTGTGGTTGTTCTGCTTTATTTTTCAAGCTGCTTAACTACCTGGTTCATCGATTTCAGAGCCTATTTCTCCCAAAACCCTCTCCCTGTCTGTTGACTGTGTTTAAAAGTACTCAATGTATGAACACTTACAGTGTTGTCAACAAGCTAGTCCTCGGTTTTTGACATTCATTGACATTTCCTCCAGTCAACTTGCTGTCACAACCTACAGAGTGCGCGATCTGCAGTCCTCTACGTTCCCGCCACACTACATCTATATCTCACAGGAAATTCTGAACATGTTTAATGTTTAAGTTTTAAATTAATCACTCTTGGCGTACTTCACAGTACGAGGGGATCTAGCAAGATAACCCAAAGAGAGACGAAGGAAAATGATCAAAGATGTATAACTACCAGTTTAAGGAGGGAAACTGTGATGATTTCCTTTGATCATTTTTTTAAAGAAACTTCAGCCACGCCCTTTCTTTGAAAGCGTAAGAACAGTTTCAACGGAAAAGGGAACAGGTGAGGTGAAAAAGAAGTTGTGCAAGCCCAAAACTCTGCTAAACGAAGCTGCCAATCTTTTTAGTAACTTTTCATGTGCTGCTGTGAAACAATTTGTATACAGTACCTGTGGGCCTTGAATAAAACAAAGGAGGAGGAGTACTACTGCAGAGACTTGTAACAGGAAAAGAGAGCCAAAAAATATGAAGGAGGAATAAATCAAAGTGAGGGGCGAATATGAAACAAACCCTGTTGTTGTACTGATCTGAGCTGGATGTCAGAGTTGTGTGCTGTGCGGTCTGTGACGCTCTTTTTTGATTCTTGTGTTTTCATGTTACATATGAAAAACTACACGAGTAGATGAACGGCGACATTTATGGTCTTATCGTTGAAATGACAGTGTTGCTTGGCTTAATTGTGTTTCTCCAACTGTTTCACTGTACATAAATTATGCTGACATTTACTCCAGGTTTACTGCCATTATTTTTACAACCATAACGTAATTAAACATTTTATCATGTGCTTGTTGCTGCAGCAACGCAGTGGCTTCTACAGACCATATGACAGCTGAGAAGAAGAAGAGGAGGCAGGGTAGGGGAATTTCATCATAGTGTTGTTATTTGTTGCTTTTCATGTAGGGATTGAATATAGTTGTTCTCAGATAAGATGGTATTGAGCTGTAAGTGGTACTGAGATAAGGTTTTAGGACACTGAGAGAAACTGATCCAAAGATGATTTGAAATATGGAAAAGTGTGGGTATGTGTAATCACATGGGTTTTGGGAAAGTAGAGAAGATGGAAGCCAAGGGGGAGTAACAAAAAAAAAAAAGATGGATAGAAAAAAAAAGAATAGTTTGAGTGATAGATAGAGCCGGAAGGGAACGAGTGACTTCTAAGATAGGGATGGTGCCTTAGAGACTTCAGGAAGAGGTGAAAAAAGGAGAAGATAGGAGATGGGCTTTACCCAAATCACCCTGGGAGAGATTGAGATGAAAGAAGGATGGCGAAAAGAGGAGAGAACGACAGACTTTACGAGGAGGAGGGGAAAAGTGAGAAGGGAAGAAGTTTGGAGGACTGACTTAGTGAAAAGAAAGTTAGAGGAGAAGAAGATCACTGAACTGAATGAGATCTTAGCTCCCTCGATGACAAACTGTGTTAATACCTCTGTGAAAAAACTGTCTAATAATAGTGGAGCTGGCTTAATGTTATTGAGTTTTAGCCTATCGTCCCAGGAAATGCAAGCTAAAGAATTCAGAGAAATAAACAGGATGACCTCGTACAGGCATTAAAAGAACAAGAGCGCCTGCACAAATTTGCAACAAAACTGAACACTCAGCTTGATAAGGATGATTTATGTTGCGGGTTTTCAGTCTAGTGTCAGTATTGCTTCAATCCCCGGCTGCCCTGGCTGAACAAAGAGTGATACAGGTAAAAAGTCCTTCTCTGAGGGAGCAAACACAAAGAAATAATGGAGCAGCAGTATCAGCGAAGGTGAAGCCTCAGCTGTGCAGCTTGAGACAAGAAATTGCCGATAGACTCAAAGAAGCCTGTGCACAAGCAAAACAGAGGAGAGATAAGCTGGAACGACTCACAGGAGAGATGATGAAACTCAGCAAGGAGGCAGTAAGCGATCTAAAGTTTGAGTAAACTCTAAACAAATATTCCTGCCAACAAAAAAGGGGGAGGGGATAACAGTCTCTCAGGGTCGATAGGGATATGGTGGCTATCTAGAAGGTGAAATTGAGATAGAAGTTCCACTGGATTGGAAAAAGAGAAGAAGGAAGTTGAAAGAGGGGAGACCGAGTCTTCGGGCTCCAAGGTGGGACACAGGGAAATCGGTCTCGGAGGAGAGATAAAGAGGAACTGGAAGGGCACAGAATCTGAAAGGAAGCATACCTACAATGCAGCAAGGATTTCCGGTATGGATTTCTATCATGCTATCAATATGCAAGTGCCAGATGTGCTATCGCACCAGCAAGACAAGACTGTGAAACGAGGCGTCAGCCAAACGGAGTCTGGCTCATGAATTCAGACGGAGAGAATGGACAAGGGTGATTTTCATTTCATGCTTTCTATCCGGGATTTGTGTTTGTGTTCTGCTGTTGTGGTTTGTGTGCTTTTGGCAAACGCACCCATGTGGCCGAGCAGGAAGAAGAGAAGGATGGACAGAGAGGGAAAAAGAGAAGATTGACTTTGGAATGGAAGGCAGAGAAAAAACAGTTATCGTCTCAGAAACGCTAAAAAAATGAGACATGTAGGTGGAGTGACACTTAAACTACATATGAAGGGATACTGAAGAGAAGAGCTGCCAGATGTAACCTTCTTTGAAGGTCAGGCGAATGCTTGACAACACCTGCCTCGTCTTTGCAGAGGCAGGTCTTGTTCTGATGGCTTCTGTGAAGGTGCCAGGTGGACTTGACGTCAGCTGGGGACCGCTCACCTTGTCGACCTTAGTTCCCTTGAGATCACCTCCAGAGCCTCCAAACCCTTGCCTCATTGAGTTTCCCGCTTTAATCTGATCTTACGCCAACAAGAGGTATTTTTTTAAAGAGAATTTCACTACAAATAAACTCAATGACTTGTGATTTTTATCACATATTTGAAATGGGATTATTATGCATTTAAATACAGATTTATGTTCGGAGTAAAAACTTAAGTATGTCCAGTTGTGGTCACTGTAATTGGGCCAATATTCTGTGATAACTCTGATGTGTCCTGTGATCCCCAATTAATGTAGCAATATTTTTTGTAGAGTTCCAGTTAGCCACCCATTCAGTGAACTTTGTAGTTCGCTCTGAGGTGATCCACACACTCAAATCAGTGCTTTGCCCGTTTTTGAGATGCGGTCACCTGCTGACGTCAATCTCATTACCTCCACCAGCATGCTTGGTTGGTGTGTGGTGGTCCACATGTCCACATATAGCCGGGTATCTAGGAAACTGCGTATGTTTTTATATGTTTAGGCCTGTCATCCACATGAAACCACAGTTTTACGTCACTAAAAACAATCTTCTCTGAAAACTCCGGTTTCATGGTTTCATGTGGGAAACTGAGGTTTTGGTTCTTATGGGTTTTGTATGCTTGGAGTTGCACTTATAGGTGGCTTTGCCTGATTACATGTGGACGTTTTTGTTGTTTTGTAAACCAGTGTTTCTCAAATTGTAGTCCGTGGACCACTAGTGGTCTGCCAGCGCCTCCTGGTGGTCCGCCTTGTCAGTGAGCAAATTTTTTTCTTCTTTTTGTATGGAACACTGAAAGAAGATAAATAAAGATAAGAAAGACAAGTTCACCGGTACTTACAAAAGTTTCCTTGAACTGTCCCCCAGAGAAAATGGTCAAGCTAACGTTACTCCATTATTGAGCCTTTAGGCCAAATCTTCATATATCAGTGGCTTTAGATGGGGACAGGAAAACAAGCACTGTGGACACCGTGGAAGCTAACTGTAGCGCAGGACATACATCAGCTGCTAATCTGGGCTGTTGATCTGGGGCTATTCAGCTTGGTGATCCATGAGACTTTTGGTGGCAGATATTGGTCAAAACAATTTGAGAAACACTGTTGTAAACGATCAGGTATGGACGAAAACATATTTTTAAAAATGAATGGGGGGGGGGGTCATTTTTGAATACCAGGCTATGTGTTTACAAGGCCTTAAAGCACTTTGGTTATAATTTTATTTAGTTGACAGAAAGCCTTGTCAAGTGAGCCGTCAGGGAGTGAAAGAGACATTCAAAAGCTGGAAAGATGTTAGCTTAGCTACAGCTTAACCACAGTGTCCCAAAAGAGTGACCTAAATCTTCTCACAATTTGATGTTTTAATACCATCAGCACTAATTTGAATACAAAACATGTACAGTGAACAAGTTAATATGAAAGTACCAGATAAAGAACAACCACAAGGTTTAAGGCTGAATCAGAACGTTTCAGACTCTGAAATGACTTTCTTGCCCTCATCCTACCTGAAAGACATAGTCCAGCTGAAAGAATGAGATTGGATTTGTAAAAACCAACTCTCTGGTAGAATCTGTAAAAAAAAAATAGTTTGTACATCTTTTTTAAGTTTGTAAAAAACTTCCGTTGTAAACATGGGTGGACACAGTCGAAAAAGCCCTTGCACCTTACAAACCATTGCATCATCCAGAAGCTGTTAGTGGGTTTTTTTTTTTTTTTGTGGAGGTTGTGGCAGAAACATTTTGAATCGTTCAAAGTTATGGTATTGAAATATCCAGTAAAATGTTCCCGTCTGTGTCTCCATCCCATGTACAAACAAACGGTAGACGACAAGATGAAATACAGTTTTAGAATTGCAAAAGAGCTCAACACACCCAGCATGAGGCGAACAGCAAATAACACCATTAGAAACCACAGGACCACTTTACCGGAATCGCATTAAATTGAAGAGTACAGGTGTCATTGAGCCCAACCTCTGTGTGTACACTCAGACTGAAATACATTATTCAATATCTCTGAATTATACAAGAGGAAGTCTGTAACTTTCTCTTGTGCACCTGGAGTTTATTTCAAAAGTTGGATGTAGCCTTTTGTTTTTTAAGACAATCTTTTCAGGATAGAAGGTTTCAATACTTTATGAATCATCACTACTTCAGGTATGTCCGCCGGGGAATTTGCATGATACCTGTATCTGTCAGAGCAATTTTATTCAACTTGGAGGAAGTCTAAGTGTGCAGGCAGCAGCAAAAGAAGAAGGAATGACTTTCTCTTTAGTCTCAATGGGATCATCCTTCCTGCTGGGCACTCTAAGGGCCCGGTTTGACACACAACTTAATGAAAACGATCACCACAACAGAGTGAAGAGGCAGCTGGAGAGAGGACCATGCATAGTTTGAGGAATCATGGTAAAAATGGAATTAAGAATGTCAGGGACTGTTGAAATGGGAGGGGGGGGTGAAGCTTGACAGCCATAAGGAAGGAGCACACGGAGACACAGACAGATGAGAGCATGGGTAATGAGTCACAAAAAGAGAGGGAGATGAAAGGATTGAACAAATGGAACCTGAAAATTAGATGCATGACAAGACCACTCGCTTGATGTTGCTAACTATGCTGCACTTTTGACTAATATTTGACAGGGAGTGCTGTGCTGGTTTAAAGCCAGCTAAAAATAAACCAGAATGCCAGCATGAGTCTAGAATCCAGTTTAAGAAATCTTACAAGAAACAGGATAATGGCTTCTGCTGAGACAGTGATCGAAAGGGTTTAAGGAGAAGTATAAACGTTGTCAGGAGAGAGGAATGAAAACAAAGATGGAGATAAAGAGAGGATGAGGTATAGAGGAAGTGAATGGATGGAGGAGGGGGAAAAAAGGAAGATGAGGAGAGTTTTACCCAAGGGGCAGAAGTGATTAAGTGTTAAACTACTGTGTCAATACACGTGTCAGCTCACATCAGAAGCAGAGGGAGGAAGGATAAAGAAAAGGGTCAGCATTCAATACGTATGTCAGCACGTATTATTCAACAGGGTCAAAGGAAAGAGGAGAGGAAATGAGAGAAGAAGAGAACGACGGGAGAGTCATGCTGCTTTTATGAAGCAGTTAATATCATATGAAGAGAAAAGATGGGGATAAATAAAAATGAGTGGATTTGAGAGAAGAAGACGTTTTTTAAAAAAACAGAGTAAAAACAACTGTGTGGGGAAAATTAGGCTAATTGAAGAATAGCTGAGTGAGAAGGATGGATTAAGGAAAGCTGAGAAGGAGAGCTGCACTGAAATCTAAAAGAGAGGGTAAATGGAGAATGACGGAAAGACAGATGAAGGAAAACAGAGAAAGAGATCAAACAAAACTGAAGGAGGCAGCCAACAAGACAGTAAACACTCCAACGAATCAAGGCTAAAGAAGAAAAAAAAATGGAGGAAAGAATAAACGAACAAAGGACATGACATAGATGGAAAAAAAGGAAACGAGGGCAGTATAGATGTCAGCTGGCGGAGGAGATAATTGCTTTGTTGTCTTGCTTTTCTCCGTCTCTCCTGATCTCTGTGCCCAATCTTGTCGGGTGTCAGACCACCGAACTTGGTAATGCAGGAGGACGGAAAAGGAAGAGGTGATAGAGCAGTGAGAGAAACAAGAAAAGAGGAGGACGAGAAAGAGGGGGACAGGACTGCACCACTCATTTATCTTCTTTCTATCACTCTCTTCTTTCCCTTTCTTGTCTTCTCTCGGGTTCTAATAATTACTCGTTTCTGTGTCACCAGCTTGAACAAAGCGCTCTGTGTCTCTTTCACTTTCTTCCTGCATCTGCGTGTGTGTGTGTGTGTGCATGTGACTTTGCAGGGTTTAACCATAATTAGTCGCACAGATACCGACATGCACTTCTTCTTTTTTTTTTTTTTTTAGGATACTGAGCACAATGCAAATGTCTGCAAACACAGGTTCAGTTAATGAGAACACCACCAGGAGCTCTGGGACATAACTGGTTCTATCAATCAATTCATTTTATACCAGAGCGGGAGTCCCAGTCATAAGAGGTGCACTTTATATTCATGAACATACATTGTCTCAAGCACCGAGGATTCATAGAGGATCATTCTATGTGTTCATAATGTTTACACACAATGCAGAGCTGCTCAGTTGTGTGTTCATATAACAATACGCAGAGAAATATGGTTAAATATACATAATGCAGTGATTTGCGGCGCATCAGCATATCAAAGATGCATGCGTTCGGGTCGCGCATGTATATTTCAGTGGTTCTGCCTGCCCCTTTCTTCCCAGCAAATGTTGCAAAAACAACCAGAGAGGTGATGCACGATCTCATAAAGGGAGGAAGCGATGGATGGGTGGAGAAGAAGAGTAGTGATATAGAGGTGGAGGAGGGGTTGGGGAGAAATATAAGATGAGGGCAAATGGAAAGGCAGCAGAGCACAGGAAGAGAAGAGCGGTCAGGAGAAGCAGATAGAAAGAAGAGGAGAGGAAAGAAGTGACCTTGGATGCTAAATAATGGTACACGGTCATAGCTGTGGCTAATAGAGACATAGTACAGTGAGTGTGGAAGGAAAGAGAGAGAGAGAGGTCAGGAGGAGCCCGGTGAGGATTGCAGAGGGATTTGCAGCGATCACATCTGATTGGCTGACGAAATAGGGAGGAGGACTAAAGACAGAGAGACAAAGAAAGAGAAGAGATGTGCAGAGGGAATCAGCAGAACTGAAAATGTAAGTCAAATGGTAAAAAAGAGGTCAAACACGTAAGGAAATAAAAAGAATGCACCGCTGCAGATTAAGGGAAATGGAAAGAAAGGATGGGGCGATTCCAAAAGGGGGGAACAGGGCAGAGGATATGGAGTGATAAGAGACAGGGACAGATCAAGTGAAAGAGGGAAATCTGTTCATAAAAGATGATGGGGAAAAATAAAAAAGAAGGACTGAAAAGAGGGGATAGAGGGAATAAAGGCAGGGACATTGAATGGCAGGATTAGAAAAGATGATTCAAGGATTCCGTCAAGGTGTGCGTGCGAGATGTGTATGTGTGTCACAGCCACACATCCTTGACGGCTTGATGCTGTGTCCCAGTTTATTACACACACTTTGGGCTTTAAAATACACTGGGTGGTTTTGTTATAACCCACATATTAAAAATTAATCTGGTGCAGTATAATTCATAGTGCAACTACAAGCAGTAGAGGAAAAAAAGGTGATCATAAGGAGCCAGATTCTTACTCTGCATGAGTCCAATTGAAGCATGCAACTCTACAACAGCAATATTAATCAGAGAGACATTACAAGACGAGGGAAAAGAGAAAGAAGGGCTCAGTTTATCAAAGTTCAGAGAAAGACCATTAAAATATAACCTTTGTTACGAAGAACCAGCCCCCTGAGCAGAGTACATGACTCCCCACAGTGATGGTCAAATCTCTGCCCGGAGGCCATCTATCAATTATACACAGACACGTCCATGTTCGACGGAGGAACTGACAACGCTCTCGTATTTCTAAGGATCTCTTATAAGTCTGTTTTATGACCAAGGATTTTTTTTTTTCCCTTTAGAAACAGAGGCAGCAGCAGTGTTATGAGAGCTGCTTCTTGCATATTTCATGTGGGAAATGTGATGGAGAACCTGCCGTCTTCACTCGTGGACTTTACGGAGATGATTCATGAGCCTCTACTTTCACTTTCAATTTTGGGTTTTCATCATGTTTGGTTACAATGTTTCAGCTTGATTCCTCTTCTCAGACACATCGTTGTCCCTTGATACAAATTAACTTCGCTTTGTAGCTTTGCTTTCATTAGTTTTGGTGAATGCTGTGATATTTTGCGCATCTTTCAACTCCACTAACTTGGGAATCAGAGTTTTCTTGACACCTTTTAGAAAAATCTGTTAGCCGTTTGTGGTTTCTTCAAATCTGTAATCTCGTTTGAAATCTGCTGTGATCAAACCAGCCAAATTTGTGTCAGTGTGTGCCTCTTCAGAACAAAGAGAGAAACCCGTGCGGGGGTAAATGAAGCCGGGGAAGTTGGCTGGTCACGAAAACAAAGTGTTTAATGTGGGCATGAAGAGATGCTTTCACAAGAAGAACTGCACTCATGAGCCAAATAATGAGTCTTTGCCATGGTAACACACCTGGTCCCAGAGTCACTCCATGTGCACGGAACCAGTTAATTGGTGAATTTGTGACCGTGTCAGAAAGCAATCTATGGCGACATAATGACCACTGTTTGAGAGTGAGTTTTAATGATGATGTCCCAGGTGTCCATAGATTGTAGTTGGTAGCTGAGGTGGAATACATTCACTGCTTCTGCTGGAATGGAGGTGTTTTTTTTTTTTTTCCAAATAGCCGAAAAAGATTTAAAGGCATTTTTGACCGAGTCTGCAGAAAGTTTTCACCCTGAGTTATTCCTGTGCAGAAGGTTAAGTTCGTAACATAATCCCCTTTTAAAGCCTCAACAAGCTGTGACAATCAGGCTTGGGTAGTTCCACTTTGAGGTTCCTACCAGTGATGTACTGTAAATTTTTTAGGATTAAACCTCAGTGAGAATTCTGCAATTTCATGTGTGATGCAGCACGTTAACAAAGTCGTGAAAAGAGGAAGCAAACAATCCAAAGTTTGGCTAAGCTTCATTAAAAATGATTCTGGGAGGAAGCACTTCCATTCGGGCTGCACGATATGAAAACCAAAACAAATACCTTAATATTTTTTTAAGGCTGTATCATGATTGACAATAAACATCTCAATATTCTGATTTCTCCTCTAAATGACTATTTAAATGTTAAATTCAACCCTTTAATGCATAAAATGACACCGGTATAATGACTCAAGCAAACCCTTCAGTTGGATTTTTAAATTTGCAAAAAGGGGGAAAATCTCCATCAAGGTTAAGTTTTTCAAACATTTTATTCCAAACCAAACTTTACATAGTTACATGTTTTTAGTTCCAGTAAAATAATTTATTCAGATTTAATGTATTAAATGACTGTCGGAACAGCTTTCTAAAATTACAACCATGATGACCAATTACACTTTGAAAATAACAAGAACTAAAGTTGGAGAGGACTTACATTTTTTGTGTGTTATTAGATGTTTTTTTATGTTTGTGGTGTCACCACAGAACCTTGTTTGTTTTCTGAGAACATCCCAGCTTGCAGTGTTTTGGTCTGCAGCTGTAAATCACCAAACAAAGCTCCTCTCTGCCATCATGCAGCAGGCAGCACACAGCTGATTGCTGTGACTGAGCGGCAACACTCACAGTAGAGCGGGGGTGGGGGGAGGAGTGCTCAGAACTAGAGAGACAGGCAGCAAAACAAATCCAAATAAGCAACTACACTTTAAAAACAAGTCCAAAAACCTGCGACCAGCAACTGATGAGATTTGCAAGTGGCTTTTTTCCTCCTCTGCTGATACAAAAACACGTAAGCACAGGAGAGTTTTCACGATATGGTCATTTTCATACATCTCACGTGCAACAACCCGCGCTATATCGCCCACACAAACTTCAGCAATGTTAGAATTTGGAGTAACTTTATTTTCATTTATTTTTCAGGGCATTAGTGTCTCAATGGTAAAGGCAGGTTCACTTTTGTTCTTGTAGTACTCATTTTTTGCTCTCCAGAACTATCAGAATCTGAATCAGGATTCAAAAAGAACTGGAATCCATGAGCAGAACCTGAATCAATACAATCAAAAAGGTGCCCAATCCTTAAAATCAGTGATCGAAAATTTGTGTAGCCTAACCTTTTAGCAAGGTTAGCAAGTTTAGCATGCTGACACAAAAAGCACAGATTTATTTACTTGCACTTGAACATATCAGGTTGTTGCAGCCCTTGCTCTTTTTATTTTGAATCTATCTGAAACAGGCTAATGTTTGGGGGCCTTCTGCAGATGCTCCCCTGGAGTCTGAGTCACACTAGATGGCATTTATAGGATGTGGCTCACGTCTGGGAGGAGCTGGAATGGTTAGCAACAGACGATACAAATAAGCCCTTTGACGCAGTGAGAAAAGGGAGGGGGGGGGGGTAAAGAGGGAGCTGAAGATACTGAATGCAAGGGAGGAAGAAAAAAAATGAAAACACTGCCAAAATATTCATGGTATCAACACAAAAATACATGAACACACAGCCCACACAGCAGGGTTGGACGGCAGAGGGCAAAGTCATACCCATCAGCGACAGACACTTGAGTTCTGCTGCATCTCCCACACATACACACACACACACACACACACACACACAATGGTGCCATGAGGAACACACACTGATTTTTATTCCAGTGTGTCAGAGATACAGCCATGAACACACGCACACGCTGAGGCACTCTCCAAACTTATGTAAAGCCTGCGCCCCTCTATTCTTTTCATCACCTCGTTTCATTGTTTTCCCCCTCTCTCCGTCTCTGTTTTTTCACCTCTCCCCGGGTTGTTGGCTCTAACAGCTGCTCGAACACTTTAAACGAGGACACATTCAAAGCACTTCTCTCATTATTATCCCACGCAGGCACTCATCCCTCACAGAGGCATGCAGAAAACACATTTACAATCAAAACACAAGAAAACACAACTTTACTCGTCATGACAATACATGGACCGATGCTTTTCCTATCACCTCTAATCAAAACAAATCAAATGTTTCAGCTCCACTGTCACCCGGGCCCTGACTACTGCACCTAACATGGCCTCTTTTTAAATGTGAGGTCCCACAAAATGGCTTGGCATTTGCTTCCCTCTGGGATTCGAGCACGAGCTTGTGCACGCACATACACACAAACGCGCCTCTGCACTCCAAATTAGCAGACAGAGTTCTCTTTTCATGTTCCCTGGGCGCGCTCTCCATCAATAGCCTCATTTTCCCTCGCTCCCCACACTGCGGTATCCTCCCTAACACTGATTCTAGCCTCCCTTTAACCCCCTTTTCTCTGCCTCTTTTCCAGTATTCACTCCTGTCTTCACAGCAGTAGAATACCCAGGCATGATATTTCATACTGCACCGCTGGTGCACAGCATGGTTGTTTATCTAACTAACCTCTACTTTTTCTTGTTTTCCCATTTAGAATCCTCCCATCAACCAGTGACCGCTTCCTGCTGAAGAACTTGGTCGCTGGTGTGGACTATAACCTGTGTGTCTTGGCCATTTTTGATGACACCATCACATCCCTAGCAGCTACAAAAGTTCTGGGCTGCACTACCTTCTCCACCAAGGATGTTTACCCAGCATGCCGCTCTCTCCAAGCCCATTTCCTGGGTGGCACTCTCACCATATTGGTTGGCGGTGTTGTCGTCGTCACTCTACTTGTGTTCACTGTGGCGCTCATGGTGCGCCACCGTGTTTGCAACCACGGGGACCACATGATATGTCACAACGGCAACACTGAGGCAGGGGGCGGGGCCTGCTGTCAGGGTGGAGGTGTAGGAGGGGACAAAGGGGGGAATGGCACTGGGTGCTACCAATCTAATGGATCAGGGGACATGATGATGGTGGTCCTGCCCAATGGTCTGCCATCTAAACGAGGAGGAGAGAAGGACATGGAAAAGGAAAAGGAGAAAGAAGCAACTGATTCAGCTTCCTCTCTGCCTCCAAAACTCCCTCCTAAACCCCGACCCAAGCCTAAAGTTAACCTGGAGCAGTTCCTTTCAGCTGGGGGCGTGGTTTCTACAACAACAGGGGCTGGAAGTGAGATGGCATTGGTGGTGCGGCAAAGGAAGCTAGACAAGGTGCCGCCATACTCTCTAGAAAGTGACAGAACTCCCCTTTACTACTCCCCTTCCCCTCCTTCCACCCTGCCCCGTCAGTCACACTCCCGCCCTAACCCCCGACTGGAGCGAGAACTGACCAATCGGGCCAGTTTCTCTCTGGCTGCCCCTCTGAGAGACTCAGAGATGCTGGACTGGGGAATCTCTCCTCGAGGCAGGGACAAATGGAAATCCTCGCAGGCTTATCTGAGCCCTGTATCCCCTCTAAGCCCTGCTTGTGGGACTGTTAGCAAAAGGCGGCACTCGCTGGATATGGGCTCCTCTGTCGCCCTAGCAACTGATGCCGCGGCTTCAGTTGCCAAGCGCTACGGCGCTGTCAATTACGCCAAGCGGCTGAGTGTGATTTGGACAAGGCGGAGCCAGTCACTCCATGGAATGCTCGTGCAGTGCGCTTCGACGACAAGCACGGCATCTTCGACGACCAGCGACGAGGCGGAGAATATCGGGGGCTTTGGGTTCCAACGAGGATACATCCATGCTTATAACACCACCAACTCTAACTCTAACACTGGGATGTCTGGGAAAGCCAGCAGTGTGAAAGAGAGGGGGAGGGAAAAGGGGAAGGATGGAAGGAGTGCTGAAGAACTGGAGGAAAGTGTTGTGTAGAGGCTGGAGGGATGGAATGAAAGGTTGTGCAAGAGGATAGAAAGAATGAGATCTTGAATTGCGAAGGGTGAAGAGGTTGACTGGGAGGACGCATGAGGTGCAGGGAAACGAAGATGAAGTGATGGCAGATGAAGAGGTGAAGGTTGTGAGTTCAGAGGATGGGAGAAAGGTAAAATTGACTCGAGTCTCTCTTGTGCAGCTCCTTGATATGTCATGGGAGAAGTCAAGAAAAATGGAGTGGAGCGAGGGAAGTGAACCTAAAAGCGAGGTGAAGATTTTTAAGAGGCTCTTTAAAGCTGACCTGAAGAGTGATAGGTGTAATATAAGAGGGGAGAGAAAGAGTGGGAGAAACATAACCGGTGACAGTTTTAAAATGGCCATTAAATACTCAAGGCTGAGCTGGAGCTATATCAGTAAAAAATGGGTGAAAGGAGGTAGAAAACAAAGTAGCAACACAAAAACAAAATAAAAAGAGAGAGAGAGAGGGTGTGTGACAGTTGTAAGAAGAGACAATGTGAGTGATATTTATAGTCATAGAGGGAAAGAGATAATCAGAGTGGGAAAACAATGAAGAAAGAAGCAGAACAAAGGGTATAGAGATGGTGTGAGCTCAGTGTGGATCTCAGTAAAGCCTTTACATTAATGGAACCAGACTCTTGCTAACACTTCACGTCTCCAGGGCTTCAGCCCCCACAACAACAGAAGGGTTTACACTGGATCAAAAATAACAACGCAACCCAAAAGACTGGAGAGACACTCTCCTCTGACAAAAAAAAAAAAAAAACACAATGAGAAATAGATCTGGATGACAAAATCCCGCTTTGTTATCCTGTTTCTTGACTCCAATAGCGATGACCATTTTGAAACTCTTTTTCCAAAACACAATGAATGTGACTTTTATGTGTCCTCTGCGGCAGGACAATGATTTTGGCTCGGCCTGCCTGCGGATTATGGGAGCATAAATACAGAGCCGGGTGCATTGGACATGATCAATCGATATGGGCTGCAAAGAGCGAGTGGAGCACAGACATTATTAAAAGAAAGACACTGGGATTACAAAAGAGTCGATATGGATTACAAAATGAAGGAGACAGCCGTGTACATCTACGCTTGTGCATTTCTGAAGGACAAGATCATATTGGATGTCGAATGATAATGGGGCCAAACAAGTGAACAACGCTAATGGCTGCATAAGTGTGCATGCATTGATGGATCAGGGACGGGATGTGTGAAAGTTTGTATGTGTGTGTGTGTGTTTATGTGTGTTCACATGTATATGAATGTTTGTGAGGAGCAATGCCGTCGACCCCATTTGTGTTTTGGCGCTTTCTGAACATGCTGAAAATGAAAAAGAAAAAAAAAAATCACCAAATTTTACATGAAGTGGTGGTTGTTAGTCCAGTAAGGGACTTGATTGGCGGCATCAGCACTAAAACAAGAGTAAACCACCCTTTCATCTATTCCCATGGTCAGAAAGCAGCAGCCTTTAAAGGAAACTCATCATTTCACTTTTACTTTTTGTGACTTCAGACTCTTTCGTGCCACATGGATTCACTTTAAATCCAAACAGCGAATGTTTTCAGAAAGGAAGCAGTTAAAACAATGACAGTACCACTAAGGAGGCAACTGACATTAACTCTTCGATGACTTTGTACAACTAAAGATGGGACTACTGTTCCACTGGCATTGACCAGAGACTCTTAAAAACTTCTATCAAAGAGAAAAAAATGAAAAGAGAAAACTTGAAAGTACATATATATATAGTATATATATATACATATATAAATATAAAATGATGTTACTTGTCGCACCATGTGTTACTGTTTTTCAAAGTTTTCTGGGGAATGATGTTAGGATCAAAGACAAAATATAAAAATGTGTGATTTTTTGTTTTAGACAAAAGATCGTCATGATTAGAACAGAAAAACGTCGACTACAAGTAGGCGGAAAAAAGAAGCACATTCAGCACAAACACAAACTGGCAAGCACAGAACCCAAAACCCAGATACACAGACAGATGCCTATAAAACAGAGCCAGTTACATGGATGATGACTTTTACCATTACTGTTGTTTCCTTTCTGTTTTGATTTCATTTGCCAAAGTCAATATTGTTCTCTGGACTTGATATAAATAATAAAATTACATGTATGGAAACGAGGTGGACTCATTCACACAGGGGCGTGAGGTGTGTGTTTCTACAAATGTTATATTCATGCTCATTTTTGTTCAACACTCCCTTAAACAATAGAAGTTAATTTATGAACAGCTTAGTGTTGCAAGTGACGACCTAATCACACAAATCCATCTGTGGAAAGAAGATGGATAGATTTCACCTCTTCCTCTTGATGCTGTGGTAAACATGTTGGTTTCACGTAGCAGTTTTGCTAAAGAAGAGAAGTTGAACAGTAATTTTCATTGTTCTGAAAAGCTCAAAAGTGAAATGTTGTTACTGACTGACCAGTCTGACCAAGATAAGAAAGAGGAAGAAAATATAACAGGAAGTAGCAGGTTTACTGCTCCTTCTCTGCTCTGGCAATCCTTTTCCCTCAACAGCAGATATGCAAGACTTCTAATTTTTGTTGGACGCTGGAACAAGGCGCATCAGCTGGCACAGGGTAGATCAAGTTAAATAGGAAGTCAGACATCGGAACACTATCAAACATCCAGTTGTTCTGAATTTCAAATTGAACCTCACTTAAATACAAGAGCAAATTTTCATAATGAGCAAAACTGAACTTAGAGTCAGCAGGTCAGAGATTTTTACAGGCCAATGATGACAACATTTTCGAGGAGAAGATCACCATGACATTGGTAAAACTCTGATTTAGTAATTGCCAGGGGAAGTCCTCGGTATGATGACTCCAGCTGTCTGATGTTGATGCTCCGTGCTGCGCTCAGAAAACGCAGCCTGTGGGTGTTTATGGAGGAGGATGCATGCTGCTGTCAAGCAGCTACAAACTGCTTCACAGATCTGGTGGAAGTCCAGCTTGAATTAAATAGACGAAGAAGATGAAGTCCCTTTGGTTTAGTTTAAATTTGAAAATAGATAATAACTTGGTTGTTCTGAAAACCTTGTCAGCTTGAGGCAGATTTGTCACAGAAGATTTAGTGTTTGCATATCTATGGGAAAGAAATTGATTTGTTTAAGAATCACTCACTGGAGTTAAAGGATAGACTGAAATAACACTTCTTGAGGTTATTTAAAACAGTATATCAGAGCAAATATGGGGTATAAAAATAAATGAGAAGCAGACTGATAAAGAGGGCAATCGATAGTTTAGTTGGAAATGTAGAAAGACAGTAGGATGTGACTAATCAAAAGACTAAACAGAGCAGAAATTTATCTGACAGCCAAGAGAAGGAAACAGGCGGAAGTGAAAACAAGCAGCAAGACTAGAAGCTGTCAAATAAACTGATCATTATTCTGATGCTTTGTTTTATCAACAATATCTGCTGGTTTCAGAGGAGTAACCATTACGAAACCATTTCACAGCCACCTGCAGCTGGGACCACATTTTCACAGATTTGCAAAACAAATGCTGGCGGCAACCTTAGCCGAAAATTACTAATCAAACTTCCATTTTTTGTATCTGGCTCCTGATTGCAACTGGTTAAAAATGAAAGCCCAACTTATCTCCCAAACCACAGCATCTATCTCCATTGAGGGATCCAGGGGCTTTCCAAGGCTGGATGGGAAATGTAATCCGACCATCGTGCTCTGGGTTTGTCTGGCTCTAATCCCATTGGATGCATCCAAAATAACACTTCGGGCAGGCTCTTTGAGTGAGGGACTGAAAAAGAAAGCTGAAAAGGGCCCAGTAAGAGCTGCACTTGCAACCCTTGCATTGTCGAGTGTAATTTGATTGAAATACCAAAAAAAAAAAAAGCGCCGAACACCCAATATTTTGGAGTGAAAACTAAAAGCAGAGAGACAAGGGAAGCAAAAGTTGAAATCTGCAGTTCTTTGGCAAGAAGCAGTCCATCACAGACACACACAGACCTTTGCATGAACTGCTGAAAGCTGAATGCCTACAGAGTGCCATGTGAAAGCTGTGGAGGTAGGGGAATGAGAAAACGCTGACACACACACGCGCACACACACACACACATACAGACAAATAAATGATGATGAGCAAGGGAAAAAGGGGAGAAGGGAGGGAAGGGTGAGGTCATGTTTTATGCTTCAGATACGGATGTTGGTGCATGTGAGTGTCTGCAAATGCCTCTGCTGGATTCATTCACACCTGAATCTGCTCGTTTTCTCACGTGAGGTTTAAGAGTGCGTGCGACTTGTGTCAAACAAGTCATTTGTCACGTTGAATTAAACACGAAGGTGGAAGATCTTCAAACCACAAAAGGATCAGGTGGCTTGGGGTAACTGCTTTGTGTGTGTTTATGTGTGTGAGTGTGTGTGTGTGTGTGTGTGTAGTGTTGTATGTGTGAAAAGGGTTTATATGTTCTCTTTGCCTCTTGAGCTCCAGACACCTCCTGAGTGGTAGACCGTGTCCAAATTTGAGACCATCAACAGGGACACCAGGACAGATAAAAAAGAGAGGGGAAAAACCTGTTTGTTTGTGTGTGTTTGTGTGTGTGTGTGTGTGTGTGTGTGTGTGTCTATGAAGAGAGGGTTAGAGGGCATTTTGACTTGAAACCGTTAAGTGGACACATTAATCACAGGAAGGAGCCTTTTCTGCTGTCCTGTATGAGAAACACAGGCTGTGTGTGTGTGTGTGTGTGTGTGTGTGTGTGTGTGTGTGTGTGCATGTTTATCTGTGCTTGTGTGTGATTGTTTGTGTGCAATGTGCCAGAACAACACAGCTCTCAGAACACCAGCCCTCCCTGTGCTTCCTTTGCCAAAGGCAAAATCCTGGCCCATTTTGACTAATTAAAAAGATGCTGAGTAATATGCAAACTCACAAAATCACCTTCCAACATATCCAAGGCAACATTTTGGCAGTTGTGTTTAGTATTTTGTGCACGCTCACGATTTAAATCCAAGTGTCTTGAAAGGCCGTGCGTGCCTATAGCCAAACTTCCCCTGACATTTGCAGTTATGATCAAGGTTTGATGCATTTCCCTGCAGTGTGCTGATTAACTGCTGACTCAGAATGCATCAGCACTCAGCTCCTCCTGCCCCAGAAACCAGTTGTACCAGTTTTTCGACTGATGCTCGACTCTGCTGCGATAGTAACAGAGGAGAAATCTGTACAACCAGCTCCATGGCAACTGTAAATGGTCCAATGATTGGTTGATTTAAAAAAAAAAAAAAAAAAAGAACAACCTTGAAGCAATGCACTGGATGAAAAATGCAAAAGCAGCAGAACAGACCTCAGCTCTGAGAGATCAACCCTGGGTCACTTCAGCACACTCGTCAACCTTATGAAACCAGACTGGGGAACAAATCTTATTTCTTAAGTGAAAGCACCATAAACTGTTGGGACAGATTTCCACCGAGAAAAGTGGTTTCTTTCACTTACACTGCAGCGTTCCCTGAATAATACAATTTTTGGCATGTACATCTCTGATTGCATGTACATATGGACAACATGCCTCCAAATATGGCAGCAATGTTAATAGCCACGTGACAGTGAAACACTACTGGTACGGTAAATAACCTGCAGGCTTCTAGATGGACAGCAGAACTAAAAATGAGCATACGTTATGATCTTTTTGTGCTTGCTATCTTAAAAAATGACAGTGTGTTTCTTGGCTGTTAGACAGTTGTTTCATGAGTCTCTCAAAAGATCATAACACTGGCTCTCCTTTTGTGCTCTCACTTTGGGCACCATGTTTCGCCCTCTGGTGACGGCTGGTGTCAGTCATGAGTGGTACGCTCGTTTCACTGAGGTACTTGCCAGTGTTGTAATAAATATTGACATTTAAAGGTGCAGTTGAAGACTATCCGGAATGGGTAGTGTTTTTCCAGGACAAAGACTCAATTTCCCATGAGCACTATCACCCACTACCAAGGTTTGCATTTGTTTTGGAAGCAACTGAAAGGAGACTGGATCTTCTTTTCAACATAACTTTTTTTTCGAAACAAATTTTTCAGGATGCAAAGAAACGAGGTCAGGTATTTATTTGTAGCTATGTAGCGCTTCAGTTTGAATCTTCACTTATCGTAGTTTTAGTGTTTACCAGAGCTCATCTACCAACTCCAACCTCACCAAGCAAAGCAAACGTAACCTCACTCTACATTTTCCTGATAGACTCTCAAGTTTGATCAGATCACTGCAGTAAAACTGCTCCATGTGGGTTGGACTGAACATTATCGCAAACAGCTTAACCCATGGTTTTTCCTGTGCTGTAACAACAAGGAAGTTCTGATAAATTGGTTTCACTTTTGAAGAGCTTTCATGCCATCCATCAAGTGGTGGCCATGTTGGAATCAAAAACCTCTTTCTATCCACATTTGCTGTCCGTTGAGAAGTAAAGTATGACTGAATCATGTTTATCTGAACTTTTTAAAGATGGGTTACACAGGGTCTAATTATCACGAAAGGCTTCATAATGTCTTGAATCATCATTTTACTAAAGCACTCACTCATAACATGTAACACAATTAGAAATGATTACAGCCCGTCAGAAGCTGACATGGCGGTAGAACTCACAACGTGCTTCACATCTAATTAGTCACTTGAAGTGAAATTGTCAACAATATTTAGTTAAAGTGACAGAGCGACAGAGTGAGATAAGCATGGCTGAATTTATAGGTAAAAAAAAAACAAATAGAAGTGATGTATCTTATGGTAGGGGCTAAAATATGTGTTATAGAAAACATATCTAAGTGGGGAGAAACTTAACCGTACATGGTGGTTGTTTTAAAATGTCGTGTCATATTATGTCGTCTGGTTATGAGTTCAGTGTGATTACGCTACTTAAGCTGTCACTTTAAATTCAGGAACAAGGCAGAAAGCTTAAGAGTAAACTTAGAGGTTCCTTTTCAGTTTTCCCTGCTGCAATAATGTCTTTCTGCCATTTTTAATCCTGCTGGAGTTGACAGCTCTGATTTTAACTAATGAGCCATCATTCACTGTTATCGTCTGATGTTCAAAGTAATGATGGTAATGCATTTCCATTTTGACAGGATGCTTCACATTAAATGCATATTTTGAACATTAAACATAAAAAAAAAATCCATAACCACTTGGGTACTAATCACCGTTTGTGTTGTGTGTTTAACAATGTTTTTCTGTTTGCAATTATGGCTAACAAGAGCCGTGGGAAATGAGGCTTGAATGACGACTGCCGAGTGTCACAAGAGCAACTGATGACGGTTGATGGCTATAGAATGCGCCCATCTGATGTGCAGTCTGCATCACAAGGAGATATCACCTGGTGTCAAATCTGGAGTGAGAAAATGACATTTGTTTGGTAATTCACAGTGTGTGTATGCATCGAGCTGGAAGTAAAAGACAAACTAGACACCGCTTCATCATACACTGTCAGTTCCTCCTGAACCCAACGCGTCGATCCTCAGCAGCTCAGCACAGCACAGAGAGGATGAGTCAGGAAAGAGGATTGAAAGATGAGGAGATAGCAGCAGAGAGATAGCAGAGGAGAGATAAAAAGATTGATTGGATACAGAAGAGCACAGAGGAGCGGGATGGGAGTAGCTGCAGAGGGGGAGATCGATGGAGGAAGCGAGGAGGAGGAGAAGTGGAGTACTGCAGTAGCAGGAGAAGAAGGAAGATCATTGGCCTTATCTAAATACATGATACGGAGAAACTGCTGATTTGCTTAATCTACTTCTATTGGATCCAGGAACAGGAAGCAAATTCCAATATGTGTAAAAGTGATATCCTCAACACTTTCAGGAGTAGTGTTTTTAATAATGCCAAGATAGGAGCGTTCACTTGATGATGACAAGCTCCACAGAGAAAACACAGAAGGGAGGAAAAAGGACAGAGACAGAAGACTAAGTCTCCTGCACAGCTTTACCCTTCATGCTTCATCTCCCGGCCTTTTCTTTTTCTCTGGCTCTCTCCACTATCTTTAATTTAGCCTCCTATCTCATTCACTCTCTCCTTCACCTCCTCTGACTCCTCATTCAATCCTTTGTTCACTGCTTTCGCTCCTAATCTCCACTTCTCCATGACCTGCCTGCACTCTGCTGCTCATTTGCTCGTGCTTCTTATTGTTTGTAGCTCCCTGTCACTGCTTTTACTCCTGACTGGAGAAAATTGTCTTCTGAATAGACAATTATTAACCTTTTCTCTTTACCTCCATTCAGCTACCTTTTCCTCTATCACTGCTGTCGCTCCCACTTTTGGTTACGGTATGAGTACCCACCCTTCCTTCTGGCTCCACACTTTCTTTTAATATTCCCCTCTGTTTCTTTGTTATTTCACAGAGATGAATTCTGACATTTCATCTTTGCCTCTTTGTCCTTGTCCCACCACATTTTATTCTGTTCCTCCTACATTTGCATTGACTTACTGAATCTTACACTCACATTTCTCTTCATGGCAGCTGCATTAAAAAGAGGCTGGATCACCACCTTTCCAGGATGTGTTTGTGGTGATTTGATTTTACTGTATTTATATGAGAGTTCAGGGAGACGTAGTTAACGTTTGACAGCGCTTAAAATTAAGTTCAGCTCGAAAACACATTAGAATAGACTGGACGCCTGGTAGGATACTTTTTATTTTATCATGCTGAACAAAAATAAGATCTCTCTCCTTCACCTCCGTCCTTATTACTCTCATGTTTTTCTCAAGTCTCCCTTTAAATCCCAAAAGTGATTCAGCTGTTAAGAACGCATCTCAAAGGAAGACGACTAATTATTTTGAAATTCAGTTACTTCAGCAACAATCCTCCCCTCGATTTGTTTAATCGTTCAAAAGATGAAGCTCACGTCAAATGTAGGTTGAACAGAATGCCACAGTTTACCAAACATTTAAAGACGTAAACCAGAAATAGCGCAGTGTCACCAAATCGATTGTTGAAAGGGGAAAAAAGAAAAACTGTATCATGAAAAATATACACTCATTTTAAAGTTGTGAAATACAAATAGTAATGATTTAAAAAATCATGTTTTAACTACTTTATTTTATTAGCAACAGGTTAGCGACAGGTCTGGCTTATAAATAAATCATTCCCGAGGGGGTGGAAGTAAAGACGTTCACAGTTCTCTGACAGACCGTGGAAACACATTTTAGTGATTTCTGAGTAATGTTCTGTTGTGTAAAATTACAGAATTTCAATAAAAAAAATAGTTTCTTTAAACTTAGAAGTCTTTTTTGTCTTATAATAAAAATCGTCCTATATTTGGATCAATATAACTTTGATTGTCTGCGCATACAGGGACACATACCACGACGATCACGGACATAGTTTCACTTTCAAACCTAAAGATTCTCGACTACATCAGCTTACTGTCGCTTTCTTACTACAAAACAAACAAAATGTACGGGGCAGGTATCGATGTGATCATAAAAACTTCAGGGAAATATTAGGTCATCCTTTGTCCATTGAATGTGTCCATCTGAGGAGTGGGAAAAATCCCTTTTTTTTTTCAAGTAATAATTACACACAGGCAGAGACATCCCTCGGGATTGGAGACTCTGTATGAGAGGGAAAGGCTGTTATCTTTAGAGTTTGTTGGAGAGCTTTTCATGAGTGAGGGATGTTAAAGGAAAATGCAGATTTACCAAGTTTAGTGTTGACTCGAGGGACTTTAAGAGTAACTGAGTCAGATGAGCGAGTCATGTAGGATCCATCACGAAACTCCAAAAGGTTTGAAAGGTAAGGTGGTAGCCTGCCACTAAGGACTTTGAAAATATACAAAAAAAACAATGTTTATTCCTTCTCTGATCCAGAGATGGCCAGCCAACTCTCTTCCGTAACTGGGTGGTGAAAGTGTTGACATGATACTTAAAAAAGTAAATTCCTCATCAAGCCGTTTCTCAAGGTATTAAAACTCTGTGAGTCTCTCAATTTTACATCCTCTGGAGGTACAAACTTCTACTTTTTCAAAGTTCCCAGCCATTCCATGAATGCTGTTTTACTTGTGTTCAGTACAAGTTTGATTTTTAAAAAACACTCTTGTAAACTGTTAAAATCAAGTTGCAGGTTGCTGAATGTAGCGTGAACACCATCTCAGAAACCATTTGAAACCATTGGTTGAAATCTCAGCAGCACTAAAGAGAAACCTGCGTGCTCATTCTGTGATTGGCTGGCCTCTCTCGGTCACTCTCCTCCAATAGTAACCTCTGTCCATCGCAGCGTTTTCCCAATTTCTGTCCCTTTCCCAATTTTGCTCTCTCAGCACTCACTCTCTGTGGTTCCCATGATTGTTTGCACTACTTTCCTCTCACTCTCCTTGATCTCTCTCCCCTCTGCCATCTTGGCTCATCTAATGTCTTGTGCTGCAGCTTAGGGAGCACCTCGCTTTACTGAAAGATTCCCTTTAAAAGACCAGGTCAACTTTTATTGCCTTCCTTTTCCCAAAGTCTTCTCCATTCACCCCTCTGACCCCTCAGTTCTCTCCTGCTGTGGTGCTTCCCATTTTGTTTCCCTCTCACCCATTTTATCACCTACATCTCCTCCACTCTCACATTTTGCTCCAGATGGGATTTTGTCTTCTCTGTCCTTCTCTTTCTTCACCGCAGGGCCTCATCATTACCGCTCTCAACATCCCGCCCACTGCCCATCTCTTCTTCTCCTCTGCTCTTTTCCCCTGGAACGAGGAATGACACGAGCTCTTCCTGCCCTCTTTTCATCATTTTCCACCCTTCAGTCTCTTTTTGTCCTCCGTGTGGCGATGTGAACCACCCACTCCTTCGACACATCACCCCAGCAGGCTCCCTTCAGACTCCTGATCAGAAGGAAGGAGGCAAATTTCGAGGCTCTTCTCTTCTTGTGATCTTGCGGGGTTTGTCTCTGAAGGGTTGCGAGGTTTCGGTTTGTGCTTGTTGATGTGAGAAAGTCACAGAAAAGAGACAGAGAGGTGTAGCAGTGGGAAGTCTACTTTTAGGCTTTGTGGTTGTTTTTCTTGAGAGCAAGCATGAGGAGAAGAAAATAAGCAGAGAAGATGGTGAGAAGAAAGCGGCAATGACGGAGAGCTTCAATAATCTGTATTTGAAATTGAACTTAATGTGGCCAACTTTGATGAAATAAGACAATTTAAGCCCTTCTGCTTTCCCAGAATTTACCACTTTACATTATATTTACCTCTGCTAGCTAAATTAAATCATTTAACATGTCTGCTGACTATGAACTAATTTAATAAACAGTTTCGAGCAACTCGACCACATTTGCCTCGCATGTCTGCTCAATTAGAGCAGCTCACCCCGCAAATCAACTGATTTTTCTGAACCAACTCTATTAACAATCACTCAACATCTCCGAGAGCTGTATGCAAATTTTCTCATACCTACGCCCAATTAGCTTTGCAGACGCCCACACAAATGTTCCAACAGTTCTCTCTGTGTAACAAACACTTGGCTCCACACGGCAGAGAGAACTGTTGACAGACGACATTTAAAAACAATCATAATCCTGCTATTTCTGAGCTTTGGCTACATGTTCCTCGAGACACTGTAACTTGGATTTCAGCGCTCAGTTTCACAAACACATCCAGCTTTCCAGCCACTGGGAATCTCAGCTGAGCAATAATTGGGACTGACTACTGGGAAAACGTCCTTTAGCTTTTCAGTTGTCTGCAACAGCCAGTAAGCAATTTAACCTTGCTCCGTATCTAGCCATGCCTAAAGGACAAATACTGGGGGACATTATTACCATGAAATATTCAGCCTGTTTTGCTGCTGATGGATATTTTGGACCTCTGTGTGCTGCTGTGCTGCTGAATTGACTCGACTGAAAGTTTGGTTTAACTGGGTTGAAAGTAGAAAACAGAGTTGTGCAGAGAAATGGGACCTGGAGTCAGACAGTGAAATTGTGTCATTAGGGGAGAGTGGGGTTAGTCGTCACACTTTTTACTGTAGTGTGAATTGCTCATCATCAAAACATCTTTCAATATTTATTCCTGAATTAAATTGAAGCTAAAGGTTTTGGCTTGAACAGTATATCCCTTCCATTTTCAAACACTCTGACACATTGAAACAACCAACCCCATCACAGGGATGGTTGTCACACACTGTGGGGTTGTTTGTCACAATGTTATTTTAATGGGGAAATTTTTAAAGAGCAAAAAGGCATAACTACATTTGAAAGTTCATAACTGAATGCATCTTAACAGGTTGGGGGTTGACATCAAGGTAAATTCTCCACTGGGCTCCACCACTTTAACCGCTGGCCCAAAAACACTCAGTCATTTACCCTCAACTGTTCCTCTGATTTTCTTTTGTTCACATTTTGAGGGACCTTGTCTGACTTTTGACTGGAAACCAGAGGTTTTAAAAACATTTTACCGGTAAAATGAAGGAGAAAAAGCCGCAGTCAGCTGGCCTGGCTGGTTATAACACTGAGCCCTGGGAGGAACGGAATTACTTGCAAAGTTTTTGAATTTATTCACAACTCCGCTATAACCATCTACTGTAGGCTGTAACACACAGCAGAAAAACACAGCACACAAGCTGATTGTGTTTTGTTTTGTAGTTATGTTTTAGTGTCCTCAAAAATCAAAACATGTAAAAGCAAGACTGAAGTTTATTCATTTGTTTTAAATAACATGATGTAATTATATCTTTAAGACCTTTCAACATCATATTTAAGACATTTCATGAGATTTTAAGAGAATTTAGACATTTTAAGGCCTTAAAACCAAATTATTGGATTTTAGGCATATTAAGACTTTTTAAGACCCCGGGGATATCCTGCCAACTGGAATTTCTTGTTAGCATCAAGGCTAACAACCATGTAGCAACTAGTTAGCTAGCTAATAACAATCCCTTCATACTTTTTAAGGATAACAGTCGTTTTGTTATAAACCTATTGTGTAAAAAGCTAGAAGAAGAATACTGAGGAGCTGAAAATTCACAATTTGATGTGAAAAACACAAAAAGTCCTCTCACCTCATGTTCACCTTCAGTCTTACTCCAGAAAAGACGATGTAGGTGAGCTCTGATCACAGTTCTGTAAATTTCCGTAGCACAATTTGAAAGACAGCGCTCTCTTGTGGCGAGATATGAGTGCGACAGCTAATCTGTGTAACAACCAACCCCGTTCTCCCCTACTTTCAGTTAAGAGAGGAAAGCATGTGTTAATTATCCTCTAAGACGGCAGCTGTAGATCAGTGGTAGAGTCAATCCCAGGTGTTGCTGTTCATATACTGCAGTGTCCTTGGGCAAGACACTTATGTCAAACTGCCCAAGTGACTGTGCCAGCAGTGCGTTAATGACGGACTGCTTTACACAGCAGCCTCTTCCATCAGTGTATGACAGTGATGTCAATGCGTGGATGTGGCGTGTATTGTAAAATCAGTTCAAGTGGTCAGAAAACTTGAGAGAAAGAACTGTTTTCAACCCCCAGCCCTCATCATACTCAGACACTTACACCTGTGTACACTAAAACATGCAGTCAAAATGTGCTTTGATAAAAAAAAAAAAAAAAAAAAAAAAAAAAAAAAAATCCTGAATCTCTACAATGCAATCACAAATTGGAGAAAACGCTGAGTCTTAACTTCCATGTGTGAGATGCAATTATGAGTCACTGCACCTTTAAATCTGACGTGTGAGTGAAGCTGAAGCAGAGGGTTGGCTAAGTCCAGCTGTGATTTCCTGTTTGTGTTTTAGTAGCTGTGATGATCATAGTTAGCCTGGGTCTCGACTTCGGACTGGGCGATAAGGCCTGCGTATAAAATCCCAGATTTGTTTCACACCAAACTATTTTCAATTTAACTTTTTTTTTTTTTAATTATAACAAAAAAAACTCCAAAAGACAAAAGTTGAACCAAGTTTATCTCTTGTTTTACTTTTATCAATATAATTTAACAACTCCTCTGGGGTTTCAGTGCCAGCTGTAAACTTTAAAGCGCCCGATGTGATCTCATGAGAGGAGGAGTCATTTTCATTAACACGGACAGAAATTTAACAAAACATTTACATGTAATTTTTCCATCATCATAAATCAAAAAGATACAATCTCTCCTCCTCCTCCTCCTGAGCTTCTAGAAATGTTCCTTTAAACAAAATACAGGACTAACCACTGGGAGCAACTTGTTACAACAATGTCACAGATGAAGCAAGGCAGCTTTAGGAAAACATTCAAGTGGAAAATACTGGTGTTATTTGTTTGAAGGCTCTTCCTCGTTCTATATTTAGCCGTACTTAGTGTGACTGCATCAGTAATAGCTTTCCACTACATCCCTTTCTTGACATACTTGATGCTCTGGGAGAACGACTGTGCTAATGTTGGCTTCTTTCAGTGGGAGTTTGAAGGCTGTAACGGTCTAGTGCATCTCGTAGTGAGACACATTTCTCCCACTCAGCTGCATGCGTCTGTTTGAGATGTTAAAATCAATCAGTCTTTCTATTGCCTTTTGCAACAAACTTTGCAGCGGACCTGTAGGTGGTTTGAGGTCGAACGCCACAAACCTGAACCCGTTCCAAACAACCAGCAAGACTGCAAAACTTTGCACTTTTAGGACCAAAGTCTTTATCAACACTGGCAGCCATGTTGCTGCGTATGTGTCTGTAGGAAGTGACTGAGTAGAGCGGGTGCGAACTGCAGGACACCAAAGGAAGTTTAAACAAAAAGAGAAGACACCCCAATCATTCATAAACCAAGAAAACTGATTCACCTTTCAGGTTGGCAGTGGTGCAAAAGCTTTTTCATTGGTTTTATTTGGCTTTGGCCCATCCCCATAACTCTGGGTCCCCTGAGGGGTCGTGGCCACAAGTTGAGGATTCACTGATGTAATGTAAAGCATGACCCATAAAAATTAAGGATGAAATATTTCATGATTTATATCATAAAAAATCTAAATTTTCTTCACTCAGGTATAAATAAGTTGTGAGTACATTTCATTCCACACTGAAGCATTCATTTATGATATTAGTACTTCCTTTGCTGCCCAAAATGAATTCTGATAGTGAAAAGTATCTGAAGCATTATGTGCAAGCTAAACTTGAAAAGGAGCCACTTAATCTCTGCATGGCAGACAGGAGTGTGAACTCCCTCAAATCAATGTGAAGACTCTTTGGAACTTCATTGACTTTAACAGAAAGAAGTTTGTAAACACCGAAAGTTTGGATCCAAGGAAGGGCTCAGGAGGGGAAAACAAAACTACAGGACTGAAAACCAGAAGGATCAAGAGATTGATCTTGAACAAAAAATGGAGAAGCGTCCAGAGAGTTGCAGCCAGAGTTGGATGTTTTTCTTGCTTTGTTTTGGGGTTTTTTTTGGAGGGGGTGTACATTTATTTACATAGTTTACTATTATGTAATAAACTATAAAATATTTCATACTGAATTTTGCTGGGTCACCCTTCATTCAGTTTATCACCGATCTTTGAGCCCAAACAAGTTCTTCCTTTTCTGCCCGTGGCGTCAGTATTGTAAAACAAAATAATGTGATAAACCTTTTCAGGTAATACTGAGCATGTAAAAACTATATGACTCCTCTGACAAATGAATGACGATATACTAAAAAGTGCACTGTGAGGAAGAGTGAGGCAGATATCGTCTCAGAAAGCTGGCAAAAAGTAGATGTGAACTCAATCCTCGTTTGCAAACACAGGGTGGAATTGAGTCATCGAAAACTAAGAGTTCAGTATCACTGCAAAACAAACTAAAAGCATCCACCTAGAAATTCTACAGCAGAGCAACTTTACAGATGTTTGGGGGGAAAACTTGTCATAAAAAGCAAATTCATTGTTGTTCATCCCCATCCTTCAGAGTGAAACCAATGAGGGCACATTTTCAGGTCCTATCTGTTGACACAATGCGCTGTTGTTCCCATCTCTTGAGGTGAGGGCTGTGTACACAATATCTGCAGCTATGTGGGCTGCATACTGTCGGCTGTTGCATCTTAAGCCGCAGCTTAGCTTGTGGTTGTTTAAGATCAAAGTGCTGTCATATATCCGCAGCACTGACACTACAAGGGGAACACAGAAGCCTTAACAATGTCCCATTGCTTGCCAGCAGCAGTACAAAGAGGGTGAAGAAAATGTTTCATTTCCATGAAAAATTCAGAGCGTAGCTGCATTCAGAGATGTCAAACTTCAGCACACTGCTCAGCAGCGCTTGTGGCACTTTCTTTAAAAATACTCTCTCTCTCTCTCTCTCTCTCTCTCTCTCTCTCTATCTATCTATCTATCTATCTATCTATCTATCTATATATATATATATATATATATATATATATATATATATATATATATATATATATATATATATATATATACACACACACACACATACACACACACACATATATATACATATATATCCACTGCTACTTATTGTCTTATGTTTAATGTTTTGCAGCTATTGGCTTTTTAAAAAATGATGTAATGGGTAACAGGTCTGTCTTAAGTATGGGATTGTAACACCACTACTGGATTTAGAAAGTTACTTGACACACTTGAGTGTTAAAAAACAATGGACGTCATCTCACTCAGCTTAACTGAGGTTGCCACAAAAACTGCTCCCCCTGGTGACTGGCTGTAGTACAGATCAAAAACCCTGCCTCTCTATTCATTTTAGATGGACTATGTTCAAACTTTAAAAAATAAATACACCTCATAAATGTTTCTTACATCCATATGCTGTGGTGATATAAAGATTATTGGGCTGTATTGTGTTCAAGTCCTCTTTTTTCTCAAAAAGTTATTTTTTCATTCGTTATTAGGGGTTAAAAACAGGGTTTAAGGTCATGTTTAACAAAGCCTGACTTTGAAAAGATTTGTCAACTTGTCAAGGGGGTGACAGGGTTTATTTGGCTTCAAAATTGTACAACAGTAAAAGGTGGAGCCACGCTCTCCATTTTATATACAGTCTTTTGTTACCACAATGTTGAGAGAGTGATTGTTATTCACATCACTCCTCTGAATTAAAAGATGCAACATACCTTCCATAACCAAACACTTTCTCTACAGAGAGATGCCTTTAAAGAAAAGTTGGCATTTCAAAAAAAATAAAAAATCATCCATCACTTTTTGACTGTGCTCTTAAATTATTAAAAACATTCTCAGATCACTGGTTTTATTCTGGAGAAAATGGCACCAGCCTCAGACGACGATTTGTCAGCAGCGAATCAGCTCCAGTTATCAGGCAAAGAAGTAATGAATCATAAAGTCAATTTGCAGTGACCTTATGTGCACTTAGTTATTTCCAACAGTCTGATGTGCATTTGATGAACACCATTTTTGTCACCCACAGTTAAGGTCAGCCATCTACATTGACTCTAATTGATCGCCCTCTGTGAATGTGTGCACGGTTCAATGAAAGGTGAGGTTTAATCAGTGCCCTATTGTGTGTCATAGCTTATGCAAGGTATGAACAATAAAGTGTTTGTTCTCCGACTGAAAACAGATGTCACAGCTTGCTTCTCTCTGCAGAATGGGTAACATGGCTTCCATCGACTTAACAATGCTTTCCGCTTCAGACTAAGACGCTCGCCCTTTGAGGAGAGCAGAGACTTCTGTATTTCCAACTTAAGCAAAGACAGTTGGTGGATATTTACCCAAAACATCTTCAAGACTCAGAGATTCTGAATGGGTGGCCCCAGACGGAAGAAAAACTCTTAAACAAAGCCGTATTTGTGCTGCAGAAGGAACAACAAATAAAAACCTCGCTTAATCCCACCTCCAATGCTGTGCATTGTCATTAAAACGACAACCACGCTGCCGTTACCACCTACACACACTCCAGTCAAGTCTGTCGGTGAAAGACTCTGTTTGAAAGTAAAACAGCAGGATTCAACTCTTGCATGTCGCTCGCTTGTGGGTTTACAGCAAGTAATCAAATAATTAATGGTGAAAACTACGGACCGCAGCAAACTTTAGGTCATTACATGTGGGGTGTTCTGTTCTGCAAAAGGACAGAAACAAACGTCCACACACAGACATATTCACACACTTCACCTTTGTGACCTCACAAGGGATGCTGTACGCCCACAGAAGCACTGACCCTATCCCTTCTGTGTACGTGAGGTTTGCTCCTGCCGGATTCAAACACCGGCTTTACTGAGATGTACTGAATATAATTGAACCCTCCAGCCACACAGAGGCTCAGAGGCAGATGTGCTGCATAAGGAATCAATCATTCAGAGAAGCACAGCCTCACGCAAATAGATGCACGATAAAACTTACCATGCAAATGAAAAGGTGCAACATGCAAACGTGACAGATTTTGATGTCAGCTACACAAAAACAAGTCAAAGGTCAGCGATGCTCGACCTCCCCCCTGTTCCCTCGCTGGACACCCACACTCACGCAAAGTTGGAGGTGGACAGACATTAATATACAGGAGAGACAGAACAGCAAAGAAACAGTGTCATACCGAGAATAAGAATGGGAAACAAGACGCACAAAATAAACAAAACACAACACCTGGGGAATTCTGGAGGTTAAAAAAAATGAACTGACAGAACAATAAAACCGGAGGAAACAAAGACGAATAGCATAGCGAAAGATTCCCTTTATCTCTGACACACACAGTCACCATTATGGTGGTTAAAGTGTATTTGAAATAGAATAAAACCCAACAGTATCGCCAACAGAGCTTTGCAAACCACCCAAATATCACCGCTTGACCAATTTCATTACACAGTCCAGCACTATGCTGGGACGTCCATTGTAGCCTGAGAAGTCCTGGCTGAACATAATTTTCCCCTTAAAGAGTCTCAAAGGAGCGAACAAAAAGAGAACATTTGTACTGAGAACATTTAACCGTGTCTACAATATCTCGCCTCCTCTCAAACTTCACAGGCCACACGGCTGCTCTGGCTGTGTGGTCTACTCAGGCTAATAATTTACTGCCCATTAACTCACAACTTATACACAGAGGCTGAGGACTAATGGTCTGTGAGTATGAGAGTATTAGATTGTAATGCACTAACTCTAGAGTGTGGGCCAAAAATGGAGAACAGAAAATCAGTTTTAACTCTCCTAATGTTGAACCAGGCATTAAATAAGCGCTGTTACAAACTTTCAGATGTAAGATTTGGTGATTGTAATCGACCACGCTTTTTACAATGTATGGTTTAATTACTGAATGTCACAAACACTCATCAAATCAAAGAGTCCTGGCAAAGATATTTTGTAAAAACATGTATGTTCAGCACAAAGGAAGGCTGCAGGGTCAGAAAAGCAGAGTAAAACTTTGGCTCTGAAAGCCGAATAATTCCCATGAACATCTGGGAAATCAAATGTTCAAATGCCCAATTTCACAACAAATTAAACAAGACCCGAGTCTGGTACACAAGCTGTCTTAGTCTGAAATATGTTTCCATATTTGCACACAATGCAAAAGCTAATAAAAATCAATTACACTAATGAGTTACATGTAAAGTCAATGTGAAGACGTGAGCAGATGCTAATTCTTGTTGGGTGCGTATTGTATGAATTCTGCAGTATTAAACCCTCTACTAAGTTCATTTCAGCTTATTCCAGAAAGCTGAAAATCTACACTTCAGCTAATCATTTGCACCATGTTAGCCTATCAGCACAGAGCTCCAGACAGATGTTCATACATCTGGAAATATGGAAATTATGGAATTGAAAGCATCTGTGTGAGGCTTCCCCATACAGAATGACACCACCTGCTTTTATGGGAACAGGAATTAAAAGATTTAGTCAAATTATCTGATAATTTGTGAGAACCTTTTGCCCTGTTTACACAACGGTTCACTCAAAAAAATCGGTTCAGAAAAAAAATCTGCGTTTACACAGAAACGCTGAGGGACTAAAACGCTGTAGTATGCATGCCAGGCCTGTAGGTGGCGATATAACTGTAAAGTCTTTTGGAAGCCCTCTGCCAAAGAAGAGGTGGGTTTAACATCTGGTGGATATATTAAATGCATCTTATCTGAGTGCAGAAGTGACGCAACACATTTTGTTGAAAGGCAGTCAGCAAATTCAGCAGCACAAGCACAACATGGTGGTCCACCACTGAACTGTTGCTGTTGTCCGGTTCATGCATGGCAATTAAAAGTCCCCACAACGAAAGAAGAATGACCACGCACAAAAATATCCAAATGCATGTGTGCAGAGTCTGAGACCATGTTTGTGTTTTTTGCAGTGTATGGACCAAAGCTCTACTTAAAACCTACTTAAATTTATTTATTTATTTATTTATTTATTTATTTATTTATTTATTTATTTATCTTAATCTTTAACACATATTTACTTTTAATCTTATCTGTACATTATTATTATTATTATTATTATTATTATTATTATTATTATTATTATTATTATTATTATTATTAGTTTATTTATAATATCTGTTATTTATATTATTAATATCTGTGTAGTATTGCACTGTCCTGTCATGTCATTTGCATTTGGTTAATTTATTTTCTTATCCTAAATTTTGGGCTGGGTGGGGGTTTGTTTGTTGGGGGGTGGAGGGTTTTGTGTTGATCTGTGGGTTTGGGGGGGGGGGGGGGGGGGGGGGGGGGAGACTTATTTTATTACTTTTCTGTTTGTTAAGCACAGTGTGTTACCATTTTAAGTATGAGAAGTGCTCTATAAATAAAGTTTGATTGATTGGTTGATTGATTAATTGTGTGTTAAAGTTGATTCACACCCAAGTTTCAAATCTGCCATGACAAAACTAATTTGAACTTTGCGTGTTTAATTAAAATGTAATATGTCATTTCAGTGACGTGGGGGATCCTACTGTGCTTCCACTCTTTAATATCAACAAGGACTCGTTTGTTTGTTTTTTATATCCACCTGGTTGGTGGACAGTTTGGAACATTGCCTCTGATTGGTCAGCAGACTTAACACAAGGCACAAGCAGGAAGTAGCCAAGTGGTTTGCTAACAGTTTCTAACACAGATGAAGAATCACTAAAGCACATTTAGAGTCTGATTTATGAATGAACTATATATGGTTTCCATTTAGACACTGCAGTTTAAGGCTAAAATCAGATTGCTCATTAAAGAGTAATAATCACACTGGGGCCTTATTGGAACAATGCAGCTGTCTGCTTTACAATGAGAATCATGTAAATCTCGAGCATGCAAAGAAAGGTTTTTAGGGAGAGATTAAACAGTTTTCTCCATTGTTACAACAAGATTACAGACCTGAGGGAGAAAGTGTGTTTGGTGATGATGCAGGGTGGGTTCAGTTTGTAAGCATTCTCTGGATTGTGACTTTAAAACCTCCAACAGTGGGTAATTATTAATAATATATGTCTATGTTTGTGGTAAAGTTTAATTATGTATTTACTCAATTAGCACCCATACAGATGGGGTAAAAATGGAATGGGTAGTAGAAGAGGAGAAGGAAGAAGGAGATAGGGAAGGAAGGTTAGTCAGGAAAAGTAGCTGAAACAAAGTAGAGGTTGTAGTTAACACTCATCTCCCGTTCTCGTCCTCACTGTCACCTCCCCCACCGTCTCCCTCACTGCTCTCTGGAGTTGAAAGCGTTTGTTTTCTCAGCAGCAGCCCTGAGCATTAAGCCCAAATTCATCGTCTACTTAGAATGAGACAAATCCCTTTATTCTCTTACCAGAACACACACTTTCTCGCGCACACGCTCGAACAAAGGGGTGGAAACACACACCTTATTACTTAAATCTCAGAGAATAAAAAAAGTCTGGATCCTCTAAACAATCCTCCCTGACTCCTCGATCGATCGGAAAATATTTATGCATCCTCTCTGCCGCTCCGGCTTTCTTTCACGGCTCCTTCCTCGCTCCATTTTCTTGAATAGCTGAAGCAACGTAACGGGATGGAAATCCAAAGTGCAAATCCTATCTCTCCGCAGAAAAACACTGATAAGAAAATAGCATTTTGCCTTAAGAGAAGCATATCCTTAATCCATCTTTATTTCCTATCAGAAGTTTACCTCCAGGACTTATCGTATTTTGGGGGGGGGCGGTCATTAAAAGGAACAAACACAACAAACAGTTGTTCTACTTTTTAACGTTAGTGGTGAGAGGAGGATGAGATTAAGAGGCTGCACCTGATTCTGTTTTAATTGACAATTAATGAATCTGCACATTAGCTGATCCAAACACCTGGCTAAGGGCAAGCTATAATTAAACTCATTAGAATTAGAAAAGAGACTTTTGTTCTCAGTCATTAAAGCAGCCAAAACATGTGGCAGTCTCCCGAAGTAATCCCTCTTTCTCTCTCACTCCATCCCACGAGCACTTAAAAACCTTTAGCCAACCCTTTCAATAGCTCCGTCTTTATTTCTATCACCGTCTTATCATTTCCTTCATGTTATCTCCCGTCTCTTTTCTTTCCCCTCCAAGCTGACTCAGCGTGCATCAGGTTGATGTGAATTTATTAAACTTCCATATGCGGCGTGAGGACTTCCTGAAGTGTCCGTCAAAGAAATCTTTCACGCAGAAAGGCTGATTTCTGATGAAAACATAAGGCACGCTCCACATATTTTCCAAACTGCTGCTCGGTAAACTCAGCGCACGACCATTTCGGGGACAAAGTCCAGCACTGTGAGCAGCGATTTAATTAGATCATATCGCTTCATTTCAATGATATTCCTTCCAGTCTGCTGACAACAGAGCCAAGTACTTACCCAATTATCTCTTCAAGGATGATTTGAGTGCTTTGACAGACATGACAGCTTCTTAAATAAATAAAAAAAAAAGAAGATATTTCGGAACATTTTTGGGACTAATGCTCTTATTCCAGAGCTACTTTGGTGGGCAGGCAGTGGTAGAATAAGCTTCACTTTCTAAATCACCAACATTAAAAACATGAAATGAAATATGGAGGAGGGAGGGAGATTTTTTTTTAGGTTAAAAGCATTTACAGTGAGCTGAGGTAGAAGATGAGAACAGAAAATGTTTCAAGGAGAGATTGTGATGGAGGTACTTTTTGAGGGAATGGGTTTTAAGCTTATAAGTGCAAATGGGGAACAGCACTACCTCTCCGACCAGCAGAAAAATCAGTTCTCACTCTTTTCCCGCTGAGTCACGGGGCCCAAAAGCACGAGAAAAATAACAATCGTGGAATTCATCAGTCTAAATGCTCCCATACCATAATCTGTACCACAGAGTCACATTTCCTTCAACATGAGCCGCTTCCTGCCGCCTTGGAGGAATAACAATTCAGCAGGTAAGTTCTTTGATTGAGGCGCTGCTGTGTTGAGAGCAGACTGCTTGGAACTGCAAGTTCTCTCAGCAGGCAGCTTGAAATTACAGTGAACAAAATGTATACTCCGGAGGTGGAAAAAAATGTCACAAATGACAGGCTTTATTTTAAAATGTCCTGTTAATAAACATTAAAAAAAAAAAAAAATCTTCGTAGAAAAGAAAACCATTTGCACACATTTTGGCAACAGAAGCGGCACAGCATGATGTCTGGTTGTTGGACTTTTTGCAGGATTCTTACAGGATGCTAATTAGCTTATGGGCTAACATGTTGAATACTTATGCTGTGTCCTAAGTCGTGTACTTCTGTAAGTACACTTAAAATGAAGTGCACTGTGTGCAGTTCACATAATCTTAGAGGGACGCCTTGTCTCAAATCAAACAATTACCGGAAACTATGATCACATTGCACAATCGTTCACAGGTGTTTCTCTGTTATTCATTGATTACATCCATCAACCATTGGTTAATTCATTCCCAACCTCTCGTCTATGCAGCTGTTACGGCCTCCTCAACTTAAATGAATGAACCAAGACTCGTTAACAAACAGGAGACCATAACACATAAAGAAGGACGCCACAAAAGTGTTCGCAAAAATGAACCCACAGGCTTTATTGACATAAAAGCATTAACATAACTCACTGAACCAAAAAGAGCTGAAGACCCAGCCGCGCAATGGGCCGTCGCGCCAGCATCTCTCCCCAAACTAAATTACCTCAAAAATCTAGGTAAGGAAAAAGGCGAAAACTGGACCACCGGGATCTCCAGCTCCAACGAAAACAACAAACTAAAATAACAAAGATCAACAATAAAACATGTTGATCGTACCAAAAATAAAGATAAACCTGTGGGGAAAAAAAAAAACATGATTACCTTAAACAATGGAACAATGTGTGTGAGTGTGTGGGTCTTCTTCTCTCTCCCCAAAATCCCTTCCTCCAACCTGAGCGCTAATTACGCACAGGTGCGCAAGAGAGAGTGAGAGAGAGAGTGAGAGAGAGAGAGAGAGAGAGAGAGAGAGAGAAAACAAAAGGGGAGAGGCTGTAGCAACTGGCCACATGTAACACCCCCACCCTAAGATGATAAACATCCCCAAAATATGGATGTTTACTCAACAGCAAATATGGCGACCACTGAATTCAAGAAGTGTCCAACGGTCAACGCTACACTTTTTGACTGATTTGAGCGGAGCAGCTGAAAAATCAAAGTGTGCTGCGTTTTTCCATATTGTCAGTGTGAACACACTTATACACTCAAAAGAGTGAGTGTAAGTACAGAAGTACGCAATGTGGGACATGGCATTTGTTCTTTAAAAAAAGAAAAAAGAAAAAAGAGAGAGACTAAGAGTCAGTAAAGTGACTGTGGAAAAATATATGATGTGTCAAATCCAGAAGAGAGATCGTGTTTACCATCATGTGGGTACCCAGCATCTTTCTCAGAGAGTCTAGAGCAACTTCAGAGACATCTCCAATTTCTGAAGAGGATCATCTGGCATGTGGCGTATTTGAAAACCCCACTCATGACGCTCTGTCAAAATTTGTCTTCAAGAAGAAAAAGAAATACAAAACCCTCAGTAGTATGAATCTGCCTCTCTTCTTTTGTCACAGTGTCTGATAAGATCAAATCAGGACGTCGGCAGAAAACACCACCATGGATATCGATTTGTGCTTGTGGAGGGTTCCTCGTGTTTTAGGTAAGCTTTCATTTCCTGTGACAGGGAAACTGGGTCAAGATAAAGCTTCATAAGTAAAGGAAATGCAAAAATCTGTACGCCAGTCTGAAGTCAGATTATGTGTACCGCATGCTCACCTGTAGCGTGTGCTCCATAACAATCTGCTCCATAAGCTCTGTTATTCATGCAGCCTGTAGAAACTGTAACAAGGCTTTTTGCCTTTTCAGATGTGGTTTTTTCTTTCTATCTTCCTCCGTATCGATCTGCTGGCCAAGTCTAGACGCGGTGATGAAATGCCACTCTGAAAGGCTTTGTCCAAAACAGCTGTAAACATGTCACCTCTGCAGGCCTCCTGGCTGCGCACGGCCTCAACAAGGCCTTTGTAAATGTCTCAACTGGAGGGCTGTTAAGGGCAGGGCTGGTTTTACAGCCAACAAGAACATTACACGCTACTTTGGCTCAAAAATTACAATCAGGTGTACCTGGGCTTTACTTTGCTCTTTTTCTCTCCGGCTTGCTTGTCAATGTAGAGTATGGCTGGACAAGCCTGTAATTCTAACTGTGCGTGCTTACACGCTCATCTATGCAGCAGTTAGGAGGACGGGTAACAGCACTGCGGCACTGTCAGGAGAGGAGATAAAGAGAGAAGCGTGTGTTTGGAGAGGAAAGAGAGATTTTAGAGAACACACTGATGAACTGTGCTCAGAAGTTAGCAAAGCATACATCATTTAGCCTCACGAGCTAAACACACACACACTTTCAGATGCAGGAGTGTGCAGCCTTGTAATAGAATTTTTTATGAGGGAGAGCTCGGTGAGTGCAGGTATACCTCAGGCTCACTCTGGCGAGGGGGAAAAAAAATAATAACAGTAAAACTGTCAGTGCTACTGGGTTGCCAGATGTTGCAACGGAAACAAGCAAAACCAGCTGTCAGGAAACTCACAGAACTCATACGGATGTACGATGGCTTTTAGCGTTAAAAAATTCCTGGTAGGAAAGAAAAAAAAAAAAATCTGCTTTGCTTTAATGAGCCAAACTAGCAGCTCTGCAGATGAAGCAGATGCATTCCCAGGTGTGGTCATCACATTTTACTGCACGTAACAATAAAGAAGTGCTGCATTTAACACTGCCCTGAAGATGAACTGTTTGGAAAGCTTTTCTCTCTCCTCCTGCTCGAATTATCCGACAAGAAGGAGGTTGAGTGAAATCGAGTTCTGTGTTCCATTACGGAGGTTCAATTAGACTTGAATATCTCTGGGGGGAAGAACAGAGGCCCCTGGGAGAAGGACTGGAAGACAAATGCATGGTCACGACAGCTCATGTGCAACACCGCCACGAAGAAGTCTAAACTCGTGTTCAGGTTGTGAGCGACGCGATTAACAAGCAAAAACAAGGAAACTGGTTGGTGAGTTAGGTCTGATGTGTCTCCTTAAATATAAGCTTAAATCAGTGCTCAGATTTATAAAAAATAATTTAAATTCTTTGAGAAAACATCTGCATCCATTAAAAGCGCATTAAAGCTCTGATATTCTATCAGTTAAATGAAATCGAATGCAGTTACCCAAGACGCCAGGATGTGAAATCCCCCTCATGGTGCAAAAATGTAACATTCAGTTTCTTGCTTAACCTCCTCAAAGAGAAGTTTGTGTGTGTGTGTTTATTGTTCTGTTGGTAGACGATGCATGTGTGGGTGTGTGATAGATGATTGAGCTCTAAAACCTTTACAAGTGAGCATGTGTGTGTGTGAGAAAGGTTATGAGAACATATCAATTAATCAGTGTGTGTATGTACCCACTCTTAATTAAAACTCCCATCACCCCTTGGACCGTACTCCTGGGTGAATGTTTGCGTGGAGCGACTGATGCATTTGTAGTCACGACGCCGCTGCAGCTGAGTCTCAATATTCATGACTATACATGGCATCTTCACATCTCATGCTCAAAGACACTTTTAACTCTTATTTTCACTTTTTTTTTCATCCACATATCCCGCTGTGTTTTTAAGAAAAAAACCAACAGGGTAATAAACAGTTTTGGCTGCTATCTTTAGAGTTTTTCTGCATCAGGATGTGACAGTGAGCTGAAGGTATGGCTAAATTAATACAGTGTGCTCTTTGTGTGATAAGTCAAACGAAATCCTTCCCCTCTGTGAGCCTGCAGAAAATGCCTCATATGAAAGTTTGACTTGTTATTAAGGCTTATTAATTTATAACGGTGCAAATGTTCAATCAAACCGCGCTTCAAAGCAAATCATCAGAAATGCAGCCAAGGCCATTTCTTATCTTTTCAGTCACCGATTCATAAATCAAGCACAGAAGGGGAGATTGTTTTAATCAGACATATATTCTACTTCATCAAGATAAAGTTGCCTTGTTAGAGTTAGCAGTGGAAGTTTTGATCAATAACAGTGGGCCTCACTCACCAACAGGTCTCAAGAAATATACAAAAATATAATTTGATGACAAATTAAATACAAAAAGCGGCACATTTGCCAACTACCATGTTGATGAGAGTGATAAAAAACGTGAAATATTCCTTTAAGGTAAAGAGCTCGGACTTAAACGTATTTATTACGATTAATAAAATATGGGAAAAAAGGAAAAATAGTAAAAAAAAAAACTTTGTAGTTGCACTCCAGACAACACGGAACGTTTCTCAGTGCTTCAGTTTCTAGCATATCAGTAACAACGATGCGCAAGGTGACACCTCCTAGTGCGGAAAGTGTTCGAGTGGCGCCAGACCAACAACAAACGCTTTGGATGAGTCGGCGTTTCTCAGCACAATCTAAGTTATAAAAATTGAATGGAAGTGTGCATAGGAGTGCTGTTGGTACGAAGGTCTTTGCGTTAAGTTTTTTGGATCTGTATTTCTAAATAAAACGTCACGCAGAGACACCTTGCGCACTGAATCCGATGCGTTTATCCGTCAATCAATTGCAAAAATTCGCAGTACGATAAAAATGGAATCAACCACACAGACACATACACAAGTCTTCATTCATCATCTGAACAGACTGAAATAACAGAAAAATGTGTCGGACTATCTCACCCGACATTTTTTGTCTTGATAATTTAATCTGCTAGATAAATAAAATATTGATGACATTACAAGGAGCCTACAGCATCTCTGAACAGTCAACAAATGATTTAGCAAATCTTTTAAACCATATTTTATTCACAATAGGACACTAAAAGATGTTCTCAGAACATATTTCATGTTAACAAGTAGACTGTTTCACATTTGACGGTAGAAACTTTCAAGGACAGCATTCATAAACATTTCAGCACTTTCAAGACTTTACTCTACAGTTCTTTGAGAAACCCTCCGTAGAACCACTTAAAAAACCTCTGTTGACGTCAGTGGATAAATCCCAATAGCTTGTTTTTTGTTACCATCAAAGCGTCGTGTCTTAGGACTGATCTTGAGGGAAACAGGAAAGCAGCACACAGTTGAGGGACTCAGGAGATATACCTCACGCATCGAAGGGTCGACTTATAAGTTTCTCTTCACCTGTTTCTTCAGCTCATCACGAGGCTGCACTGATCATTTTCCGCTACCACAGTAAAATCTTTCCAGCAGGTTGTTTGAGGTAAAAGATTTTCCATTATTAGTACATAAAAGGCTCTCTGGCTTATTGTACAAAGACATACAGGCTGTGGACACTAAGCAGACTTTGTGCCAGGCAAATGAAAAGGTAGAGCGTGTCGAACTCCCTCTCAGTCTCTCTCAGTGATGTCTCAATAAGTTCAGGGTTGAAGATGATGTATAAAAGCAGACGGATATTTTATGTTCTAGATTTTTACATATCTTGAATAATCTCTCTCTTCTCTCAATCAAAGCCTTTTATTGCTCTCTTTGGTTTCCATGTGTACTCTCTGCCCACACTAACGCGATGTAATTTCTCATTTTACTCAGATACGTCTTCTTTTAAAGCAACACAAGGTGTTACATATATCAGAACAATTCACCAGCAGCATGCACACTAATGTTCATTCCCCGCCTACAGCTAAGCACAAACTCATAAGTGTTTTTCTGTTTTACCACTGGAATAAACCAAGCATGCCAACAAATCCCCTTCTGCTGTGAAGTGAGAGGAAGTGAACTGTGGCTGACCCACGCCGCAGACGCTGCGACGAATAGCAGGTCCCCCAGGAAGACACATTACTCACCCAGCTAATCAGATTTCACACCTTTAAGGGTCATTGCCTTCTCCTCACCAGCTCCCCCACCTTCTGTGCTTCAAGAGCAAACTCTGATCACAAATAAACATAAAAACAGACGTCCAGACTGCTACTGGGGAGGCTCGGGGCGTGGATGCTTTTGTTTTCGTACGGGCACATGGCTGAACTCTAGCTGTGGTGATACGGAAGACAGAATGACGGATACAAAGTGGAGAGCGAGGCAGAAAATAAAGAGGAAGTGTGGCTGAGAGATAAGTGAGAGGAGGAACAGAGGCAAGAAGGTTTGACAAAGTTTTTGGAGAAAGAAAGAAAAAGTAAACCATGAGAGGATAGAGTGGAATCCGTCTGAAGAACTTCCTGAAGGACTTGCAGCAATAAATTTGGGTTATGAGTTTGTCACACCGCAGAAATGTGTCATGGACCACCGAGCCAGATTTTAAGGTAAAAAAATAGCCAAATATATAAAATTAAGTCTCAGAATCATGGAAAAATAAGCACTTCTCTCTGCTGTGGACTGTTGGGGGGGTTTGTCAGTTAGAGGCGGTGGAGCCACGCCCACACATGTGTACTGTACAAGGATGTTAGCTACAGTAACAATGGAAGCGAGAGCTAGCAGCATCATCGGACGGACTCAGCCCTACTTGTTTGAGCCATCAGAGCCAGAAACTGACTCTGAGTCAGAGACTGATAAAGCTCAGGCTCGTTCCTCACAGTCTCCATCAGAATGATCATTTATTTCTCCATTTATGACATTTAGCAACATGGATTACTGACCAGTAACGTTACAGCCTAGACAAATACAGTAAGGCTATCAATCCACCTGTTTCTTCAGAAGCCTGTGGGTGTTGCTATGACAGATAACTACTTCTGCTGGTGGTTATCAGTTTCCAGTTGCCTTGCAGCTATAAGGCTGACCGCAGCCAGTGGCAACAAGGCTATGACTTCTGATCCACCCATTAAATCCTGAACACAGAAATTTGAAATCCTAAATGGTTGAATGGCTTTTACATGTTTTAAGGAAATACATCTGTGACCTATTTAATGTGTTTGGATGAACATGGCTGATTTTGCTTTACACAGACTTTAAGCAATAAGGGGAAAACTCGACAGTTTGTTTATGGCTCAGAGCGCACAAAGAACTCCATCAGGGGATTTACAAATACAATCAAAAAGTGTATCAACTATTTGAGTATCATATTGCCCTGAATTGCATCAAAATAAGAGAAACTTTTAAAAGAACTTTAGACATTTTAAGGCCTTAAATTCAAATAATTGGATTTTAAACATTTTAAGCCTTTTAGATCCTGTGGATAGCCTGATTAAAATACATCTCAATTCTCCCGATATTACAAAAAAAAAGAAAGGGAAAAAAAAAAAGAAATGGTTCAGAAGTAGAACCAATATATTCAAGTTTAAGAAAACGGATATCTGTGCAGAGAAGACATTGGACTCTCAAGATGTCAGGAAATATGGTGTCAAAGAGTTTAAACTCTAAAGATGGTGAGCCCAAAAAGACTGTTCCAAAAAACCCAAACACTCAAAGTGACACTTTCAAGAGATGGACAGTGGAGTTTGGAAGTAACTGAAGAACATATCAAAGGTTTGCCCATTACCAGAGCCATCATTCAGCTGTGAGAGCCTTGGCCATAAGCATCGAGGACCCATATGGTTGTTTTATCTCTGAGACTGAAGGAGAAAGAATCTGTGCATGGATACTTTTTAGAATAGGAGCCATGTTTTCTTTTCTACCAGAAGGGGTTGTTGGTACTAAAACCATATGTGTGACCAAAATCCAACATTTTCTAACTCTTTTTGAGTACCATTCAAGACTCTTCAACACTCTTCATTTTGTGTCAAATTTTCTTCCAGCATCACTGATCAAACTTCTCTCCTCCATCCCCCTCTTCCTTTTCTCCTTCTTATCTCTCTGCCTCTCTCCTCCTCTCCCCTTCCCTTTGTCACACCTGAAACGAAGCCCTTTAATCCTGATTATGCCTTCAACATCCGAGTTGACACAATCCAGCTGGAACTCACTAAGCGTGTGCATGTTTGCGTTTTGCAGTGCGACACTGGGTGTGGCTATAAACACATCTGTCTTGTGTGAACCTTTGATTAGCCAGCAGACGATGTGTTTGAGTCAGCGTGTCGTTTTAGGAAGTGTGCATGTGCACTGTGTGATAGCAGAGTCTGAAGCTGGAGAGGCAGTTTGAGTCGCTAAGTCATGTTTGTGTGGAAACCCTAACATATGTGAGATCGTTTCCCCCATAAAGCAGCTGTTGCTCCTGAGTGATTGTTTGTGCATTTAGTGTCTGTGTGTAGAAATAAACAGCTTGGTGGCTGTGAAGTAGCACGTTCTCCGCTCTTTGTCATCTTAACGACTCAGCGACTCAAACCCCTTTCAGAGTTATCTCCTCTGGCCTCTTTCCCCTCCTTTCACCTGCCACAACCTTTCATCCCATGGATTTAAAAGCCACTCTCTAAAGAACTCCATCGTTTCATGGTTGCTCAGTTGAAACATGAATGAAAAGACATTTTTTTCCCTTTGATTTTATACATCTTTCTTTGCACATTAGCTCTTGTTACCTTAAGAATGTAGCATGCAGTGGAGGGGAGCTAATCTAAAGGGAATCTGTGCTTCAGTAAAAGAGCTATGCTATCCTAACCTTCTGAATGAAATAACAGCTCACACTATAAATATTTTTTTTTTTTCACAAATGAATACATTTAAAGACTCACCCTATAAAAAAAAAATAAATAAATTCAATTTGCTGTGTTTGGTAACAAGCTAGCTCTTACAATTCTGCTAATGGAAACATCCACCAAAAGGCTGAAATCATAAATGTGTAGTATCAGTAAAAGTTTTGGCTTTTTATTTACATTCAAGAAGTAAGATTTTATCATGTCTGTAAAGTTTCTGTTATTTTGCACATTCTTGTTCCATGTTTTTGTCTTCTTGTTTTATTTTGAAATCTCTAACCCTTGTCCAGAGTTCTGTCATAACCCTTTATTACCTCTTGTATTTAACCCCATGTGTCTCGCTGCCAGTTCGTCGTACTTCACCGTCTTTGTTCCAGCCTTTGTTTCATAGTCAAGTCATAGCCGTGTTTGAACCTTACCCGTTTTTTGCTTATAGTCTTTGCCTCATGTTTGCTGGATACCTTTGTCTTATTGGATTGCTGACCTGTGTACCAAACCTTGCTCGTCTGACTACCACACCTGTGTACCGAACTTTGCCTGTCTTATCAAAACCCTTTTGCCTTCTGGAACTTGGTTGTGAGATTTGCATGTGTGTTCATATCTGGGTCAAAGTTCATGACAAATTTCTAATACACTCTTGATTTGGAAACAAGAGGACAGCTAGCATAACGGTTTTACCAACGCAAACAACCTCTGACCCTGAGTAATGAAGCTGATGCAGAAGTGCAAAAATCTGCAGTTTCTAAAGTGTCCACTTGCCACTCTTTGCCTTGCATTAGATTGACCAAAAGTTAGGTTGAGTCAGTGTTTCTGTTGTGGCAACTTTCATAAATAGCTCTGCTTCGGCAACCAATCGGTGGCGTCACAGAGAATGTGTCCTTATTTTACACTGTTTATGGTTTTAACTTGTTAAACCATTTAACCTGCTCTCGGACTCTGTGATCCCATGTTCACTCAACCACCATCAGCTTTGACTGACGTTCTTCAGACAGGTCAGTGAATCAGAATTTAAATTTCTGTCAAGCGGCTGCAAAATTAGATGCTTTGGAACGTACTAAACCGTAGACTACAAAAAACATTTACACCTTTTCAGACACACAGAATACCATGAACACTTTTAGACTGCTCAAAGCAGTGAAAAGGAAGACTAGCAGACAGAAAAGAGCTTCTTAATATTTATGACACTTTTTTCACGGTTTCTCCTTCAGTGCATCTTTTCTTTTTTAATGTAGGAGTAGTCATCCAGGACATAAACTTGTCAGCACAAAAATAACAAGTGACGTGACGCCCTTTAAGCCTTAAATTTGGGTAATTTATGTCACCTAAAGTTGTCTAAGTGTTTTCAAGAGTTGGTCTGCCTCTCTTTTCACACCATTAGAACGTGGTAAACATGTGAGCCTGTCGCGTCTTTGTTTTTTTCTCTCTACAGTGAATGAGTGTCAACTTTTCCTTTCCCCTTTTCAACGTTACGTCAAACTTTCCTCAGAATCACTCTCTTCACACTTTCTCAGCTGTTAATTAAATTTGCACTTTCATGGAGTCTTTTTCTTCCAAGGTTTGTACTTTAGCATGCACGTAGAAAAGTGCAAGAAATTGAAGTCAGAGTAATGCGTGAATCTTTCACCACACACACACAGATTATCAGCACAGTTTGAGGGATCAAGTGCTGTGGGAGTGGCTGAGGTGTGAAATGAGGAAGAGACGGACAGATAATCCAGTCTCCAGAGTCACATCAGTATTAGTGTCATTTTTTTTTTAAGTCAGAGTGTGTAGATGGTTTTATGTAACAAAAGCAGTGTCTGTTATTGTGTATGTGTGGGCTGTAAGAATGTGTAAGAGCCTCTTTTTCCTCTCACTGATAAGTAAAAGATGAGATGGATTTTCTGTCCTCCCGCTCTTATTTGCAAACGCTGAGTGAATGATCTGGGATCAGTGTTCTGCAGACTCCTGCTCTGGAACATGATGCAGAGGGTCATATGAGGCTAACTTCAGATCAGAAGGGAGAAGAGTTCATCCTGTTACACGGTAAGCTCTTATCATGCTGTGAAAAGAGTGAAGGGACTGGTGAGGAGACGAAAACAAAGTGAGGAAAACCACAAAAAGGCACGAATGGCACTTTAAGCCGCCGCCATGTTTGTGGATTGCTCCTGTGGCAAGCAGCCTGCACTTTTTCACCACATGTACCCGTACCACCAATCACTCAATGCGCTTTAATAAAGTTCACAACCTCTACAGGTTACAGAGCCTCATACACTAAAAAGACTGTTACATTTTTTTTAGAGAGAACCACACAACCACTTTCACCTGGATTCATCTTTAAAGGATAAATGACTTTGAACCTTTGCAGTTATTCTCACTTCAGAGTCTTGTCTTGTTTTTAATGTGACGCCAAATGAAGAACATCTTCACTTCTGAGCGACTCAGCATCTCTGATTCGCCCTTTTTTTTCTAACCTAAGCCTCATTCAGCAGACCAGTCCAGAAACATGTCTCATTTAAAGATATTTAAAGACAAAAATCAGCTCTGAATTGTTTGTAACGAGTAAAAAAATCTGCCAGTGGAGTAAGTAAAAGTTTCTTGTATTTAGACATTATTCTGAACTTGACAAGTACATTTTTCTTACCCCACTGGCAGATTTTTTACTTGTTTTTTTACTTGAAATAAGACACGTTCCTGGACTTGTCTGTTGAATGTGGCTCATATCAAGTATAATAAGGCAATACTTACTTTAAATAAGACAAAAACGATGTCAGTTTTCGCAGTGAACATCTTTCATGTTGTCCTTGCACTATTTGACAAATCATTGGACGATTTTGTCAAAGGAGTGTTAAATGAAGTCGACCAATTGGCTTTTCCAGCATTTCAAAATGTTTAACTCAAAACATAACCAGCACAAGTACAAGGAGGACATCTCTGTTCACCTGCAGAGCGTTTGTCTGCAGGTTATGTATCTCTCTCTCTCTCTCTCTCTCTCTCTCTCTCTCTCTCTCTCTCTCTATATATATATATATATATATATATATATATATATATATATATATATATATATATAGAGAGAGAGAGAGAGAGAGAGAGAGAGAGAGAGAGAGAGAGAGAGAGAGAGAGAGAGAGAGAGAAAAAATGTAAAAACAGTTGTCAGATAAATTTGCACCTTAGACTATGTGCTATAAATTTCTTGACTTGCTCTCCAACAACATTTGGTTTTGCTTTTCATCAAAGGATATCAGAAAATATATCATAAAGGCTGCGATAGAGTGGCAACCTTAAAGGGTGTACCTGCCTCTGCTAAGTGACAGTTGCCCTCGACCAAGAATCAGAAATGGGATATAGACAGTTGTATAGTTGTATTGGTGGCTGGATAACGTATAGGAAGCATAAAAAAAAATCAATAACTGTAGGTACAGAAAAAAAAAAAACAGACCTTGAAAAAGCAACGAAATCATCGAACCATTAACAGCAGGTTCAGGCATGTGAAAACAAGAGATACACAGGAGACAACCAGAGGACAGCTTTCCTCATGGAGGGAGACAGAGGTCAAACTGGTGGAGAGTTGGAGGAGCATGACAGGAGATAAAGAGTGGAGGAGTTGTTTACTTGACAGGTGGAGATAGAAATGAAAAGGGCCTGTGCATGATAAGAGAATTAGACATGACAGTGCAGGCGATGGGAAATGAGGCTCTCTGCCAGACAGACATATTCACAACAGCGAGGCAGCAGAGGCTGCACACAGACACACAGACACACAGGAGACGAGGTAAACAAAAGTTTCTGCAGCGACAAAACACAAAGTGCAACTTGCTGGTTTCATTTCTAAAACACTGACACACAACTTTTTCTGAAAATAGATTCCAAGAAAGTTAAGAAATACATTAAGATACAAAGTTTGACAAACAGCTACAAAGACATACTCATGCTTTATCTACTTGGTTCCTCTATAAATCATCTGGATCTGCTCTGAATTATTACAAACCAGTGGCGTGCACAGACTTTTCAAAGGGCTGGAAAAAAAATAAGGCACATCCAGCGTGTTCTCACCACTGTGTCTTTTAGACACGTTCATATGTTATAGCACATTAAATGGCTCATTACAAAACAGCAGTTTTAAGGCTAAGCTGTTATTTTGCTCACCAGGAGGGCACTTTAACGTGTGTTTTTCAACAATTGGGCCACAATGGCGGGGGTGACTGCATCATTTCTGCTGGGTCTCATCCATCCCCAACTTTTGATAATCCTACTCAGTTCCTACTCTCTTGGCCTTTTAACTGTTTTGTAGTTGGAAAACTTTAGGAATGATGTATGCAAATCAAACATTTTCTTCCTTTTTGACAGAACTCACACGTAATGTTGAGCTTTAGCGTAACCAAAAGGAGTCCCATACACGTCTGGTCGTCCATTTTTAAGTTTATTAAAATTTGCAAAGATGACTCCATCCTGGAAGTTACTCTTTCACCTCAAAGGTGGACCAGAGGTCCACTAACTGTCACACACTCCCTCTAACTGCACAGTGTAGTTAAACAAATAAACATCAGCCCACCTTACAAAGACTCTGTTACTGAAATATAAAGAAATAATTCTATACAATGAATCACAGCTGAATCAGTCATTCAATTAGAGTTTAAAACACCTCCAAAATTAGTCTGAGCCTCAATAATTGGGAGCAAAGATGTCTTTAAATTAAGATTTTATCTTTTTAGCAGGAAGTGAAGACAGTGCAGTAAAACCAGTTAATCCATTCAAATTAACCCTCTTTAGGGTCAGAGAGGAAGCTGTCTGCTTTTTAAAATAGACCAAGACTTGTGTCCTGTGACTTATCAAACCAGATGGTGATACAAAAAAAACCAAAACAAAGATTAAGATATTTTATTTATTTATTTTATTTCTTTTTACTTTATGAGTTAAGATCAGAAGCAGATGGACAAGTGTGACATGATCTTCAAAGGGGACCTGGCCTCTGATCTGGTCAACTCCGATACAGCTCAATATCACCACAGTTCTTCAAAGACCCTAAAACACACACACACACACACACACACACACACACACACACACACACACACACACACACACACACACACACACACACACACACACACACACACACACTCAAAGGTGTGTGCAGCAACCTCTGGTAAACTCCAGCTTTCGCGCCCTCACAGATGATGTAAAAATGAGAAGAGATGATAGCACAGTGCCTACAGCAAAGCCCCTAGTGTTACAAAAATGACTTCTAAAGAAACTTGCACCCAAAGAGTCTCTCTCTCACACACACACACACGCTCCTCACACATCCAAATGTCACAGTTTCTTTGATTCTGAGGTCAGACTATACAACATTTTTCTCTGTTATGATGGAAACAGTCAGACTGCCCAATCACAGAGCCAGAGATTTGAGTCGTGACTTGACTGACAGACATGACAGCGTACATGGTGGTACCTGACCGACATCCCAACCAGTGTGATGACATCAGAGGAGAAGAAAGCATGACTGTTGAGGAGGAGTAACAAGAAAGTCAACTTGAGGTACAGATATATATTTTAACCAGTAGGAATATTAGTGACAGCAAAACGCAGCTCTGTGCTCTCACTGGTAAATGTAACAGACATGATTTAACAAAAATCTAACATCCTGCACTTTCTGTTGGGAATTTATGAGGCGTGCATTATTTAGTTATCATTTACTTTGACTCAGTATGTGGGAGCGATCTGCTCATTTTCCACTCTGGGTTGTGAAACTCTACCTCTGCTGGTCAGGCTACGACTCTCTCGATATGTAAAGTCTAACAAAGATGACACAGATGTCTCCTCCCAAAGGGAAAGAATGGAGTTTGATGAATCCTGTAATTTCTTTACTTCTGTATGTTTTTTTTCCTGTATCATTTCTTTTTTTTCACCCAGTTCTCTGATTTAGAGATTTTCCCCATTTTTCTCCACAGTGTTTGTCTCAGGAGCCCAATCGGCTTGGTGATGTGACCATGTGTTTGGGTGTGTTTTGACATTCTTCAGGGAGTTGGTGTTTTTCCTGAGCTTGTTAGTTATTCCGTCATTAATTGGTTGTACATGACAAACCATCAGCCTGTGTGTAAAGCAATTTGTCCAGCGCAGATGTTTTTGAAGTTGCACCAACACACCTCACAATTCAGTGTGCTTCAAAACAGACAAAGGGCCCTAATATGTCTAAATGAGAAGTGACACCTTCCTCCTGGGACAGAATAACTACCTGTAACACTTTGATTTTGCTTTAATGATAGCTTCTTGTGTTTTTAGTTTGAGGAAGCATTTCTAGGTTTCTAGTCACTCATCAGCAACCTGCTGCTCATCATTTCATCAACTCTTGCTACCTCATTAATAAACTCCAAGTGTGGATAAAAACAAACTCCCTCACTGACGTCTTTCTGTGCTAGAACTACAAAACTTTTGTTACACAATATTTTATTTTTGTAACTGACACATTAATAGTATTTAAACACTGATACAACACTAAAGAAAATCAATCAGCACCTATTCTTCAGCAGCACCTATTCCTATAGCAAACTCACTTTTTCCACTCATATCAAAACAGTCACAAGATCAGCTTTCCACCATCTCAAGAACATCGCCCGCCTTCGCCCCTCTCTCTCTCGCAGCGATTACTGCAACAGTATCCTGTACGACACTACAAACAACCTCCTCAACAAACTTCAGCATATTCAAAACTCTGTCGCTCGCCTCCTCACCTGTTCCTATGATCACATCACCCCCATTCTTCAAGACCTTCACTGGCTCCCTATCCCATACCACATCAAATTCAAAATCCTCCTACTCACCCATAAAGCCCTCCATAACCAGGCCCCCTCCTACCTTAAAGATTTACTCCACCCCTACACTCCTTCCTGTACCCTCCGCTCCTCTGGCGCTAACCTCCTCACCGTGCCAAGGACAAAGCACCAAACCTGGGGGGACAGAGCCTTCTCTGCTGCCGCCTCTTCCTTTTGGAACTCACTTCCACAACAAATTCTTAACATATCTGACCCCACCACCTTCAAGACACAATTAAAAACACACCTGTTCCGCACTGCTTTTAACTTATTACCTCTCTTAATTCTACATGTTTAGTTCAACCGTTTTAACTTTGCTTTTCATCTGCAATTTTAACTGTTATGTTTTATATTTGTTTCTTGCTTGTTGGATTGAATTTGTTTGTTTTTTTGCATATCTGTATTTGATGATTATCTGAATTTCATCCTTAACCTTGTAAAATGTCTTTGAGTCTTTGAAAAGCGCTATATATAAAAGTTGTTGTTGTTGTTGTTGTTGTTGTTGTTGTTGTTGTTGTTGTTGTTGTTGTTGTTGTTGTTGTTGTTGTTGTTGTTGTTGTTGTTGTTGTTGTTGTTGTTGTTGTTGTTGTTGTTGTTGTTTCTGATATCACAGCAACATAAAATTTACTCCTGACACCTGCCGTTTGGTTATTCTCTCGTTTTCAATTTGCAATGTGCACACTGCACAATGAGAGGAGGAGACTGGGAAATGTCATCAACCAGATGTTACAGCTCACGAGCACGGCAGCGCACGGAAACAAAACTGTACCCAGAGCCAAGTGGAAAACATCAAAAGAGCAACTTGTGCTACTATTTACCCAGATTCTTTTCCTTGTTTGTTGTTTCTGGATGACAGAATTTTAATTCTGAGGTTAGTCAGTCGCCCTCTGTTCGTCTATCTTCTAAAGTCACGTTTGATCACGTGAGCTTCTGTAAGATCTCATGCTAAGAGAATCATTGCCCCAAATTTGAAGTGTGTGGTGTAGCGGTCCCACACAAAAAAAAGCAAAGCTCCTGTAAGAAAGTTCCTGTTTGCGTTTATTTTTGCACCCCTTATTTCATGCAGAAATAGAAAAAAAAGGCAGTTTCCTCAGTGTGTTGAACACAATCTCAGCTGACGTCTACCCCCTGACAGTAGTTAAAGGCAGGATAAATTACAGCACATAGAACTAATCCGTCTTATCATTTATTGTGTTGTTGCCTTTTGCAGGTGAAGGAGACATCACTGTCAGTTTCATTTGGATTCATAACCAGCTGTAAACTCCTCTCAGGGGTTTTAAGTCTTTGGTAGGATATCTATCTGCAGATACTCCAGACTCTGGCTAATGATTTTCATCAAGTTGCTGTGTTTTTCACCACTATACTGTGGAGCTCACGGCCAGCAGTCTGCAGGTCAGGACTTAAAGAAAACACATTGATCAGGCAGCGTTGCTCTCTCCCTCTTCTGCACTCTGCCCGTCTGCAACAAACTCAAATATAACTTGTGTACCTTGAGGAGACTTCACAGGATGTCCATATATACCAACCTGTATGACATGAGTCAGTGGTGTTGTGGCTGCGTTGCAGGTGTGATGGTGAGAAGAACAAAGCGGCACATGGTGCAGAGGAAGAAGCAAACAAAACCTCGCTCCTTCCTGCATGTTTACGCAGAGGTGAGGACGTGTTAATCACTACCACAGAGTTTAACCACTGTGAAACAATCCAATTATAACATTCCATTTCTCTCCTTTGAATTCGTGTTACTTCGCTCATGACACGTTAAACTGATGCATCACAATTACATTAAAGTCGAGACATTGTCTCACTGCTTATAGCCTCTTATGTACCAGTTTTTGAGGGCTTTTTTGCCAACATTTTTTGATGTATACATATTTTGTATTATTATTATTATTATTTTTATGATGAATAAATATTTAAATATTCTTATTTCTTTTATATTCTAAGTGCTTATTTAATATGCATCTAGTCTTGCTCTGACAATTCCTGCTGTAACACCACAACTTTCCAGCATGGGATAAATACAGATATTTTATTTTATATTTTATTTTATTTATTTATTTTATATTTCATTTTATTTTATATTTTATTTTTTTATATTATATTATATTATATTATATTATATTATATATTATTTTATTTTATTTTATTTTATTTTATTTTATTTTATTTTATATATTTTAATTCTATTCTATTCTATTTATAAGGACCACTGCTGCTCCCTCTCTTCTGCTCAAGGCAAATCTGTTGGTTTTCTGAAGCTTTGGCAGTATTAAACATAAAAATGACAGACCTTGTATGTACAAAGCACATGACTTCAAAAAGCATCAGCGTTCTTCAATTCTGGCAGCCCTTCAAGGCTACATAGCTGATTTTGTACCAAAACCCAGGCAGTAGGCTACCAGGGCATGCTAATAGCTACCGTTTGCTCATAGAAAGCCTTGACAAACTGGTTGATGAGTTTCTTTAACTTTTGCACACATTTGAAAGACCTAACACCACTCCATTGCGCTTTCTCTCTGTTTATGCAATATTACAGTTCTCTTCTATCTGGTATCATTACATATGACTTCATAGTTTGCCCTGGGTGCTGCAGTTGCCAGCTGTTTAGGAAATAAATTTAGCCAAGTGTCAAGTACATCCTCAGTCGTAGCAGACCTTGAGAGTTCCATTTGATGAAAAACATGAGTGTTGACTTTAAAGACTACTCCTTGAACACAGGAAACATCATTTCACCCTTAAACTTTCAAGGTTTATCTGGCCATTCCCATTGCAGTCAAAAATGGCATCAACAGGTGTATCGGCCTCCAAGGACATACTATTGTTCTTGTCATTTTTTGTTACACTCGCCACATCTTGATTGTCCTTTTGCTGCCTCGTCCGAAACCCCTGCTCCTCTTTTTTATCTATATTCACCAAGCTGCGGCATGACCTGTCCCTTTCCTGTCCATCACTTTCCTCTTTTTATCCACTTTGGTCGCTGGAAGGGTTGACATTTTACATCCTAACACACTCTCAGATGTGCACACATGCACAAAAACCATAGTACACCCACATACATACAAACCCACACACAGAGATGCACACATACACAGAAGCTGCAGATAAAGACAGCTTTCTGAAATGCCAAACATAATTCCACGCAACAGAGGAGAGCAGCACGTTGTCAAGTGTCAACCAAGTGACTCAAACTTCAGTTGACAAATTCTTGTTTTACCTGAATTTAAAGGTTACACTTCACTTAACACGCTGGGGCACTACCACAACTAAAGGAGGCACCAAAGTCACAGCTTGATCTGAGAAGGCTGTGTTGTATTTCTTAGATTTACTGTGGCAACACTTTCTTCATCAAGAGAGAAACAAACAGAAGAAACTCGGAGTTATGAGGATGTCAGCCTGCAGTGTCATATCTCTGGGAGCAGGCTAAAGAATTAACAGGACTCGGAGTTGTTGCCAACACTCTGGCTTCCTTCTGGTGACATTCCAACACAGCAGTAGCAACAGACCCTGAGGCTACAGCTCACAAACAAGGACAAATTGAACAACAATTCTTCTTTGGGACAACATTTTCTTGGGCACATTTGCTACACGTGAACAGTGTAATGGGTCAATAGATCTTTCATGCTCCTGGTCTTTAAGATTTAATGGAGCTGGCTATTTGTGAAGACTTTTACTTAGGATGGCAGCTAGATTACACAAACTAGCTCTGAAATAGAATATGTAGCTTTGATATTGAGCCAAAACCAAGGGGTAACATCTGGTAGAGAAAAATGAAGCCTCTGCTGAGGTGTTAAAAGTTGCTGTTCATTGAGAACCCGCTAGAGGCTGGCTGCAGAAAGACCGGAAGTCACAAACACATCACGCCAAAAAAAAAAAAAAAAAAACAACCGCAAATTTTGCTATTGCCACACACTGTAAAGGGGGTGAATTTTTTTCTAACTTAAAATTTAGAATATATTTGGATTATGGGTTTGACCAATTAGAGGCTCAGCTTAGCTTACGTGACTGGTGGGCGCCCTATAGCTGTTAGAAAGGAAGCTCAAAGTCTGCTTCATATCCAAAATGGCCCTGTCCAATGATCGGCTTTATTTGACTGTATCAGGAACCGATGGGTGACGTCCCAGAGACTACTTCCATATTTTATACAGTCTATGGTCATGACTCACTGCATGATGTCATTCAGAAAATGCTTATAGAGCATCATAAAACAAAAGCATTCAATTAAGGTCAAAGGAACTGGTAACATTCTGGGTTTTAAGCAATCTTGGAACCCATAATCAATCAGCGTCAATCGTCATCAACCTATGATATGGCTGAGAAGACTTAAGCAATGGGTGCCATTATTTTGGTAATTCAGTCAGCGATTCACTTCCTGTTCCTTGCAATGTTTCCACAGCTCACCATCTGTTGGTCTATTGGTCCCTGAAAGTAGCATGCATTCATCTGTTTCAAGCAGTGTCTCAAATTAACAGTAGATGGTAAATTACACAGAGGCTGCACACAGCCTTGTTTCTGCTTTATCAAGTAGAAATGCTCCAGAGCCAAAAATTCTGCCAAACCAGGCTATGCTAAACCAAGCAATCCATCATATCTCATTTACATCCAGGTGGTAGAGCCTTTTAAGGTCATAGCAGTAGCCACTGACCTGACACAGCCTTGGCTAGGGGCTGCACTGTAGCTCAGACACAACACATGAACAGCATTTCTGGATGATGATGAAAAAAATAATCAAGGAGTACCTCTGATGCAAAGGTTTCTGACGAAAAGTGCTTCACACAGCCTGACACTGACGCTAAAAACTCAACCTGTTTCTTCTGATTTTACTTAAAATGTATGCATCTCACGTTTGTTGAACTAACAAAATTGTGATGTCGATTCATAAGAAAAACAAACCTGAGAACTTTGAATTGGTTTCCACAGACAAGTTTTTGATATATCTCACATTTGTAACATTTGTGTCCTCATTAACTCACCAACGATGGGAGCTGGCATGTTATTACAATGATGTATATTTTGCCTGCTTTTGCTCTCCATACGCACTGTTTATTACTGCCTGTACCACCCAAATTACATTCAAGCCACAACTGCAAACATGAACACTTTGCATGCTAAAAATCAAGTATCATGGAAACAGGCTCTACATTTAAAACATGAAAACAAATCTTAACTTTCTGACTTTTTGATGTGGTTAAATAGCTTGAAAGCAACAAAACCTAAGAGCTCAATATACAGTATGTTTGCTTCTTCTTCAAAAGAGGATGAGAGATTATGAAACAGGAAAAGACAAGGACAGTGATTTGGGCATCCTGAGGGAGTGATCTAAAGGATTCCTTGAAGTACAATACCCAAAGCTTCTCAACGACTAGACATAAAAAAGACACGTCTGTGAGAGCATTTGTTGGCAAGGACACAGTTGCTTGGATTTATTTAACTCTGGGGCATTAAATATCTGGATGTTTGAAGACAGGCCTGTTCTGCTTTAGTTTCTTTAACGAATTTTCAAAAAGATCTGTTGAATTCAAGACCTTGAAAAAGTTATGAGGTGATCAGTTCTCTGCATTGGTGCTTGATCGACTATGAGGTATACTTTGTGACTGTTTTTTGTTTACAAGACTAAAAAACACACAAAGGATGCAAAAGTGTAAAACTAATCCAACCTCAAATTGCAAATCATAAATTAGTGATGAACACAAAGCCAAACCCCAAACAATTCATTCAAAAAGTGTTGTATTCACAAATCACAAAAAAAAACCAATTATATTCACAAAAGATTTTTTTTTTATTCTTGTCTTTTGTTTTTCTGTTTAAGGGAAGGGAAAAAAAACAGTTCATTTTTTTTCAGTGTCTGTTCAGTAAAAAAACAAAAACAAAACAAAGATCCAAAGAAAATCAAGAGATTCAGTTCAGTCCAAAAAAAAAAAAAAAAAAAAAAAAAAAAAACAGTTCAAATTTAATCCAAAACGAAGAAAGAAAGGAAAAAAACTCACAAATTGGAGCATCTTTATCAGCCAATCAATGTCAGTCAGTCTGTCGCGTCATACAGTCATACAGTCCAGCCTCCAGGAAATGGTTCGATGAAAGATCGTAAAAATATTGTCCAATTACTCTGCTTTTTGGGGTTTTAGATGTGGGACTATGCAACCCCGACTACACGCGTATAATCAGTATGATCCTTGATCCCCTCTCTTGCGCACCTTCCCGGGACTCATTCAAGATCTGCCGGCTCCGTCAGCTGACGCCATATAAAAGCGTCGCCGAGCTCCCAGCACACCGTCCTCAGCCAATCAGCAATGACAGGAGAGGGGCCGACTGAATCGGCTCATCACAACTTCACTGCTTAAAATCTAAAGTTATATGTCAGAGGGTTGTTTGTACGGTCACTTGTACTTGAAATATGAAATTGAAGCCTGAAATTCTTTCCCAGTGGTAAATAGCCATTGTCCTACACAATGACTTCAGCTGTAACTGCTCAATCAAAGCTATGTCAGGTTGACTTTCTAGAGTCTGTTTACATAAGCCACAGCCACGGGGACAAAGGGAAGTGTCCACAAGCCCATCAAGTCTCAGCCAACAGCTAACACTTTGACTCAATCAGAGGGGAAAATTAATCTATTAAATCTGCTGACAGTTTGTAAAGTGCACTCAAAGTTGAATGAGAAATTAGAGTTGAGAAGACCAATTTGACTTGCAATTTCACCTCATCATGACTAATTCAAAAGAGAGCGAGGAATTACTGTGATTGGGCTGAAAGAACCTAGAGTTCCACCCATCGCAGTAATCCCTTTATTTTCATGACTCCAGAATTATCTCACTGCAGGTAGGAAAGCCTGCCTGTGTGACCGACCACAAAGCAAATACACACAGTTTTAACCAAATTATCCAAACTGTATGTAGGGGCACACACCAGCTCTCTTCATTAACTGTAATGTAGCCACTGAGAGTACAAAACGAATAATGAAGTGTCTGAACTGTTATGCTTTCTGCTGATGCGAGGTCACCCGTTCAGTTAATTTACACTAACCACCACTGACATTCAAGTCTGTTGATGCACAACAACGAATGAAGCGCTTTAATTAGTTGTGGCTGCGCAAACATTAGGAGTAAGTGTCCATTTTCTTACACTCCACCTCCTGATTTACAAAGACAACGTCTGAAAATGTCAACTTTTTCATCATTTCGCTCTTGATTTCTAGAAATCATCACTTTGGTCGCTCCGAACAAACTATATGAATGAACTTAAAGCTGCAGTGAGGAAGTTTGAGGTCATGTCCAATCTAGTGCCCCACTGTGGGCAAAGATGTTCATCCGTTTACTTTGCTGATCTCGTCTTTTTCATGACAAGGTAGGATTCCCTGACAGAAAATTTCTATCTACATATTTTTTCAGCAAACTATCAACACTCTGATCTGATACCTACCCCCCTCACAGTAGTTTCAAGGATCAAAAAAAACAAAATAGAAATTTCAAGTTTTTTGTTGATGGTCCTTTTTAATTTTGTAGGTCAAAGGGGGGTATCAGTATCAGATATAATCTATTTCACTACCCCATTCAACGTCCTCACAGGAGCTTTGATGTGGAAACTGCTTAAGAATAACCCACAACCCACATCTGAAATAACAAAAGATCTTTGCTAATAAGTGGAGATTTTGAAAGTTCTATTTTTTTTTTTTTTTTTAATAGAAGGTTGAAAACTGAAGCTGCACACCATACTGCATGCCCCTTAATCTTATACCTCAACGAATGACAAGCTTTAATAAAATGTCAGCCATCTGCCTCTGCAGAACTTCTTAACTCTCCTTCTGCATTGCTGGATTTCGTACAGCAAAATTCGGGATGTTCACATGGAAAAAAGAAAAAAAGAAGATTGCATGAATCTTCACATTTCTTATTTCTATTTTGCAACTGAAGAAGCTAAAAAAAATAAATAAATGCAAAAAAAAAAAGCATAAATACTGCAGCTATAAATCCACACCTGGGTTTGACAAACAAGTCAATTTGGAAACAAAAGAATAAAAACAATCTCTCTTTAAGGTTTTTAAGGTTTCTGATGATGCTAATGACATCATTCAGTTATATGACTGCAACATGAACAACAGTGGCAGCTCATTATTTTTAATTACCTCCACCTTCTCCGTCTGTTAGCACAGGCTCTGCTGACACTGCTGCTGTCTGTCAACACAGTGCGCACCTGCTGACAACGTTCAGCACAACCTTTCTGCAACCAAAGGCCTCGCTGTTTTTTTTCTCACTGGTGGGGGACTCATCCACCAGCTTACGACACAGGCAGGTAATGTTTTCACACGAGGAAAAAAGAACTTAAAAGCAAGAGAAAGCAAGTGATCAGCAAGACAGGTCACGAAGAGACGTTAGAAGTATCTGGAAACAGCAAAGCACTTAAAATCATAATGACTTGTTTTACCTTTGCATCTGATTAACTGAACAAAGACCTTTAAAGCTCTCTTTCTCCCTTTCATTTAATTCAGCCATGCAAGACTGGCTTGAAAAGGACTCCTATCTTATCAAGCCATTTACAGCAGGCCAATACAAGGAACAGTGTTACATTACAGCTCAGCTGTAGCTCCATCAAACACCGGGAGTCTCGGACAGTCGCCTTCTGTCCAGTGTCAAAAAAGCCCCTCATGTTATCCCGGTTTCCTTCAGTGTTAGAAGTAACTTTCTCATCCATAGGAGTCAAAGCAAGTAGAAGCAGAGGATCCGAGCACAAAGCAGCGTTTCAGTCGGGCCGGATTCCCTACCTTGACACCTCGCACTCTGAACTCGGCCAGTGCTCGGCTCATCTTGGAGGCGGCCGTCTGCAGATCCTTCCCGCTGGCGATGACTTTCACCAGGAGGGAGTCATAGTGTGGTGAGATGACGGCGCCCTGGAAGGCGGAGGCACTGTCCAGACGGATGCCCATGCCTTCACCACTGCGGAACACCTGGCAGGAGGAGAACATGGAGCGATGAACGACGGTTCACTGTTGATACATTTAAACTTATAACACAAGACGACCACAACGGGAAAATAACCATTCAGAATATGATCTATCTTACTTAACATTCTGAAGAGAGAGTCTGCAAATTGCAATGAATAAATGTTCATTAACACCATGTGAATGTAATTTGGAGGGAAAAATAAAGCATGTATGCATTTCTGAGGATGTCTGGAGGTGAAATTTGCTACTGTTGGCCAAAAAAACAAGCTTTTATTTGAGATTCTGTTGTTGTTATTTAGATTTTTATGTCACAGATTACATTGGTTTCCCAGATGTTGGTGCAGGAATTAATATTTATGTCCACCATATGCATTGTCAGGGGATTTTTTTTCCAGCTACTTTGAAGTGTCAATGAAGGAGATCTTTCAAATTCTGACTTTGTATTCTCCTTATGAGTGCAGCACACATAGCAAAATGGGGAGTTTAGTGCAATCCTTCAGGGTTTCTAATTCCTTATATTGAAGCATCATTCACAGCATGTGTTAAAGGCTTGCTCGTGGATCGCAATTAAAAAGAGGAAGAAACGAAAATCATAACAACTCTTAGGTTCCTGTGCAAGTAAATAAACCTGCACTTGGAGGGCGATGGCAGACGGATAAACTGGAAGAGCATAATGTGGAGACGAGACGAGAGGAGGGAAAACAAAATGAGTTAGAAAGCGTAAGCCTGGACTACTGCAAACAACTTGGCAGGAGCGAAGAGAGGGAGGGAGGGGGGAGGTGAAGAGGGGGAAGGGGAAGGGAGAGAGAGAGAGAGAGAGAGAGAGAGAGAGAGAGAGAGAGAGAGAGAGAGAGAGAGAGAGAGAGAGGACTGTCCAACACTGCAACATATGGAGACCCTCGAGGGCTGAGAGAAAAGGACAAGCAGAAATTATAATTATAACAATGTTGTGCTGCTCTGATGATACGCCGGTAATATTTTCAGACAATGTAGACGTGCAGGGCTGCCAACATTTATGACCAACAGTATTTTTTCATGACGCTTTTGCTCTTTACGGCTCCAACCGTTTTATCTGGAGTGATTTTTACCCCATTCTTTATAGAGTTATTCATCTCCAGTCGCTGGAAATGATCAAAGCATTGTTTCATTTCCACCATAAAGCTTATTAGCATAACGTGCTATGATGGTACTGTAGTTTGAGAAATTGTCAACAGTATAGCAGTCAAAAAGGTGGCCCATCCATACCCAGGTTAGTATAAAACCAGGGGATATTTTAGTAAACAGAACCCATTTTTAGGTAAACTATGCTTAAACAAAAAGAGTCATTCTGAGTGAGAAGA